>OY728139.1:441851855-443079967 GCA_963277665.1 Viscum album | reverse complement strand
CAGATTATAGTTAAATATTGGGTCCTATGAAATATTAGGGGGAATCTGCCAATTTTTTGGTCACTATGAGGGTTTCTCCTCATATAATTGATTCAAAATATGTAATGTGTAGGTTATAACTTCTTGTTATTTGAATTTATGTCTTCTAATATTTTTTTTATCAAACTTTGGATGGCTTCTTTTCTTTCACATCATGGATTCTCATCTTGTAATCCTTCAATTTTCCCATTTTGGGGGACATTCCCACTGTGTAATATTTTTTTCCAGCTGATTTTTCACAATTTCATCTAGATTATTCAATTTGAAGCCTTCATCTTTGTCCTTGTGTTTCCCTTTTCTCATAGTGCTTCATTTAAAACATCAATTCAAACCCACTTAATTTTTTTCTGTTAAACTCGATTTTTGGATTCTATCTTCAATATTCCAATGTCATGCTGCACTGTGATGTGAAGTGCTGTCATCCTACGTAGTTGATTATTTTTTTCAATTTTCAAAAAATTATTGTATTCTTCCATAGAATAATAAAACAATTAAATACTAAAATTCTTAATAATTTAATTAGTGAAAACATCTGGTTATATATATAAAACATTATCCAAAATATGACTTGATTAGTCGTTCATGCTTCTTCATCTGTTGCTTTGTTGAGGTATGTAATTGAAATGACATTTCAAAGATTTTAGTATAAGTTAAATTAAATTAATAATATTTTGATGTTGTTTTTTATATATTTTCTCTAATATAGTTTTCTATAGGCCATGGGTTATTGTAAAGTGTTTAATCATGCTTTTTTCATGGTGAGATCAGTTGGTTAGAATTTGATAATTATTCATATTTGAATAAAATAGTTTAATTAATTAAAATTGTTGAGATTAATTAATTAATTATAGTGTGATTAAATTTTTTTAATTCTAGTGGTTAGGTTGTGAGTTAGGACCTCATACATCATGGATGAGTTTTTACAGACTTGGATGGGTCTTGGAATCTATTGTCATCTCCATGGATATAAGAATTAAATATTTGAAATGAGATAGGTGGTCTCGTGTACTAACCCTCTAAATTATGTGTTTTGTTTATGTTTCATGGGGATGATTAGGAATTCCAATAAGGGGTATCCCTATTTTAATTTAATTAGACTAATTAATTTTTAAAATTAAATTAAAAATTTTAATTCGGACGAGAAAGTAGCAGGGGTCATGAACAACCCATGTGCGCTAGAAAGATGCCTTAGTCACTAATGGCCACAATCAGGGCCTTAATGATATTGGGGGTCCTTAGGATCTCATGAGATGTGAGGCCAAACCGATGAGATATATGATCCCATATATTGGGGCTTGAGATATCTCTAAGTCATAGGCGATAGTAGACTTAGGAATCATCAATCATGTAGGCCTTTAGGAACCCTTTTTGTTCTTTGATCTATTTGAGATTGAACATATAAGGGCGAGATGAGAAATATTCTTTTGTTTTATCTGATCAGGCCTAGGTAGAAAAACATTAAGAAGCATAGGACCGAGTCAGGTGAGTTGACCAAACCAATGTATCCTTTTGTATCTAGATTGATCGTGAGCTATCACTTGACTACTTCCATTATGGTGAGACACAGTGTAACACTCCAGGTTGTGTTAACCTATTTTAGTGGTGTGGGAAATAATGTTTTTAGAGATTCGGTTGTTGAACCAAGACTTATCCAAGACCTAGGACCTGTGTGAGGGTGCATCTAATGTCGTTATAACCTTAGGGACCCATGTGGATTCCTATTTGATAGATGGCCCAAGTAGGTGCCTTTGGGAATGGGTATTGATGAATCTAGGGAGTGACAAATTTGTTTCATAGTATGTTGGGTGTATGGAGACATACATTTTTAATTTTTATACTCATTCTTTATTTGGTATATACCTTAAGTAATTTTACTGTTGGATAGAAACTCTCATAATAATGGTCGGAAATGATTCTATGGTGTATGCCCCAAACATGGAAACTCCCATAGTGGAGGTTGGTTGAGATATCTATTGGGATTATGCCTCAATTTAGGAAACTCTTATAAGAGAGGTATGTGACACTGGTTGGGACACCATAGATTTCGAGCTAGATATAGATGAATCTTCCATATAGTTGGATATCAAATATGGTGGGTCTTCCCTGTATTTAGATCAAGGATCATCATGTGGATCGTCATGTTCTGTCTCAAATAGGGACTTTTTATGGGGACTTATAGCCTAGTATTTGTAGATATCCTTCTATATGATGGGGAATTTATGTTCTATTATACCAAGTGGATCATGGATTTGGGTCTTTGAAGCTATTGGGATATTCCTATAGGAGAAATCCCTCATAGGGGTGGTCTGTGATGACTATGTAATTCTCTCATAATGGATGATTGGTATTCTATTATTGAACACACCCAATGGGTGGATTGAGAAGTTTTGGTTTGCATGATTTCATGACTTTCTCAAATACACTCTAGCATTGTCCTGAAGTAAGTATGACTAATTTTGGTCATGGATTTATGGATCGATGCTGGTTTATTTTATTTATTTATTTCAACTGACAATGTCACATGAACATATCATGACAAATATATTTTTGTACATGACCACATTAGTGATGACCTATTGATTTTTGTAATCAAACTATTTGTAGAAAACCAACTATGACTGACCAAACCCATCATCCAAGCCGAAAGGCCATGTGACCCAAAGTGTATTCTCAATCACCATGGGATAGAGATAAGAACCAGGCATAAAGAAGGACCTATTAGGAATAGTTTCACTCACGGTAAACTGACATGGCCCATTCATGAAATGGGATGCAACAAACCTACAATCGTCATTATTTCATAACTATATCCACTAAATCTAAATATATTTAAAATATAAATCAAAACTGGTAATCATAAGAAAAACCAACCATGGATACACCATAAGATACACAAGTAATGAAATAACCATGAAATAATCCATCATGTGGTAAACCAGGTATAAATGAAATGGAACACCATATGGGAACTAGACTATCATAATATGTACTAGGTATAAAAGGATCCTAAACCATGTATATATTGGTTCCAACTGATATCGAGTCCTACTATACTCTCTCTATAATAAAAAACCTATGGAGGCATCATGAAAACTAAAGTATAATGTCCATTTCCCAATGAACCCAGGATTCTCAATGTGCAAAGTATGTCAAAACCATTTCAAACTTCAGGATCACATTTAATAAAACATTTTCCCGTAAAAGAAAATAAGTTTTTAAATCCAAATCCCATTAAAATCAAGAATTATTTCCAATAATGTCTTTCAATGGTCAAAAATTGAATTTTAATTCAATAATATAAAGTAATTGACCAGAGTATATATGAATTCACGAATTAGAACAACTTTTATAGTTACACATACCTCAAGAATGATGGAAAACTAGCCTCCATCGATAATAAGGATTGAAAACCAATAGGTCATCCTTTGAAAGATAAGTCATGAAAGAAAACAATAAATGATTGATAGAAAACACAAAACATCACAATATGAATTACAAACACATACAACACTTCTACCACAGTTATATTAAATGATGAAACAAGAAGATCTCTTTCTAGAGATATGTGGTAAAACCAATATGGGAGTTAAACACCAAATGGAGAAATTTAGAAGGAGGGAGAGCACCCAAAATCTCCCAAAATCTCCCAAAATCTTGAGAGGGAGTTCTGTGCACTAGATAACAAAATTTTTATGCATGAAACATGTTTAAATACATTTGACCCACAGAATTGACATCTAGAATCCCTTTAATGGAGTGAATTCTCTAAATAACAATTGCACCAAAAAAAGTCATCACTTTGAGTTACATTAAATCCTAATTGACCCATTCATGACTTGTAATGTTTTTATAGGCTATGAAGTTTCACTCTTTGTACTAGAATCACAAAATCTTCCATGCAATAGGTTCATGTCGTGTAACCAATTCATGATGTGAATATGTCCAACAAAAAATGCATAGTACATTTTCTTATAGAAAATTCCAGAACCCATTCTTGAGGCTCTCCAAACCCAATTATTTACCTTTTAAATTAATTTAAACATTTATAATCAGACTACATTAATTTGAACTAACAAGCATCCCCCTAACATTTGGTCATTTTCCCTATTAATGTCTCTCTATCTCAAAGAAAACACATTACACCCAAACAAAAGGGGAAACCATAAAAAATACTAAAACCATACCTGAAGGAAAGTAAAATAATCTTATAATATCCCTACTATAAACACTTTCTATCCTAAAAAATTATTCAGGATCTAAGACTCCCCAAATTTTATGTTCATAGATACCTCATCAACATTTCCCACTCCCTCAAACGATTTCCATCTCATCCACACTTCCACAATAAACAAGAAAAAGGAATCGTTTAACAATGAAATACCTTCTCTTAGAGATATATAATTTGAATTTTTTGATCAACCACAAAGATGTTGGTATCAATACCATAATCACCCCTTTACTTCCATTGGTAGGATCTGGTGGATACATCCTCAACTTGGAAACCTAGAACATACTGTAGAAGGAAGTCAAACGAGACCATAATTCCTACCAATATTCCACTTTTCCTAGTCGCCCAAGGAACTAAAAGGGACCCACAAACCTCAGTGACTACTTACCCAACATTACCAAATAATGATGCCCCTTTCAAGTGGAAACACTAAGAAAGACTCGATCACCAACCTCAAAATTCATCTATTTCCACCAAAAATCTATATAATATTTAGGAAAACTTTTTGTCATGATCAATCTGTTTAGTATCATAATAACCTTTTTTATATTCTCTGAGACAATACTTTTCCCAACTAAGGATTTCTCCCAAAACTATTCCCAACACAAGGGAGATCTGATGGAAACCCATTCAAATCCTAAAAGTGATCTATTTTTATTGAAGCATGGTAACTATTGTTATAAGAAAAATTGATAGAAGGGAAATTATTTTCCCAAGAACCATCAAATGTATGCCCACAAAACCATAGAATATCCCCACTATCCTTGATAGCGCACTATGTCTATCTATCCATCTACGGATAATATGTTGTGCTGAATTTCAATTGGGAACCAATAACCATTCAAAAACCTTTCCAAAACATATATGTAAACCTTGAATCCCTATTAGGAAAAACTATAGAGGGAACCCCATGAAGTATCACAATCTCTTGGACTTATAAGTTCCCATTTTTTTCACATTAAAATATCCTTGATAGGAAGTAAATGCACCAATTTCCTGATTCAATCAATGATCACCCAAATCAAATCCTTACTGCTAGTATTACATAGTAAACCAATGATAAAATCCATGGAAATATCATCCCAATTCAATACCAGATTGTGTAAGGGATGTAACAAACCAGGATGTCTCTAGTGTTCATCCTTAATTCTCTGACATGTAAGACAATGTGATAGAAAATTTCTAATTGACAATCTCATCCCCGACAACCAATAGGGATGTCTCAAATCATTAGACAACATAGTAGTACCAAGGTGTATTTACCAACAAGAATGGTGTAAACTATCCATCAACTCTTCCTCATAGATAAATGAATAACAAAATTATTTCAAAAACACAAACGACCAGTGTGACACTATGACCACTCCCATAAAGTCTCCCTATCATAAAGTATTTTACTAAATCTCCAGAACCCAGGGTCATATATCTGCTCGAGTCACCCCTTTTCATCAAATGATGATAAATCCTTTATCAAATCCAAACATACCTTCCCTATAGATTCTTCCATTCCCAAGATCATCATAGAAAAATACCTCATTATAGAACATTATTTCATTGATTCTTTTTAGTTTTTGTTGCTAAGTCTTATATCAGTGCATCGGTGACCACATTCATTTTACTAAGACTACAATAAATATCAAAATCAAAGGATGGTGGATATTATACCATTCATCTCTATCAAAATTTCATATCCCTCTAATTGGAAATATACATCAGGATATTATTTTTATAATATAAAGTAAATATCTCCCCAAAGAGGTAGTGATACCATGTTTTGAGTGCATGCATAACTATTACTAAGTCAACGTCATGGGTAGGGTAGTCCTTCTCCTAGGAGAATAACTAGAAAGAAACATTGGTTACTACCTATCTTCCCAACATTAAAACATGCCCCAAACCCATTCATAAATATTCGTACAAAACGTCATAACCCAAAACAGGTTCTAAAAGAATCAAAACTAGTGCTTTGGTCAATATAAACTTTACTTTTCCAAAATATATATCAAATTTTTCAAACCACTCAAACATTACACTCTTACAGGTTAAAGCTTTCATTGGAGATGTTGTCTTAGAGAGGTCACAAAGAAACCATGTATAATAACCAGCCAACCCCTTGAAGATTCAGTTCTCAAACAAATTTTTGGGATTCTCCCTGGACATAACTTCATACACCTTTTTAGGATCCACTAGGACACCCCTCTGAGATATAACATTTTCCAAAAACATTATATCTTGAATCAAAACTCGTATTTAGATATCCTACCATAAATACTTTACTCCCTCAATGTTCTAAGAGCGATATATATATGGTTCATGTGCTCCTCCTATAGCTTAGGGAAAACCAAATTATCATCTATGAAATAAATAATAAGATTCCATGAACCGATGAAATATATGGTTCATTAATGTCATAAGAACTATAGAGCCTCTATTGAGAAAGAATAACATAACTAGAAACTCAAAATGTCTACAACATCTACTAAACATTGTCTTTGGTATATCTTTTTCTCATAATCTCAACTAGAGATATCCTGGGTAAATTTTATTCTTTTAAAACCATTAATTCACTCTAAGATAATCAAATAGATCATCAATACCTTGAAAGGGTTATTTTTTCTTGTAAATAACATAATTTAACTTTTAGTAATCAATATAATGTTTGAGGTTATGATATATCTTCTTAGAAAAGAGGAAGGATGAAGGTGAAGTTGAAATGATAGAATAAATAAATCCATTATCCTCAATATTTGTAAGTTAAACCACAAGTTTTACAAACTCAGTTGGAACCATATAAAAAGATGACATAGATATGGGAATAGTACCAGGGAGCAGGTCTTTGGTAAACTAAAAATCTCTCTATGGAGGTAATATAAAAAAATTATGGAAGGACCTTAGGGTAAACACACCACCATAGGAATTGTACTACTCAACATGGAATTAGTGACATTTAAGAAAAAATTTGACAACTAACATGAGAACACTGCAGTGTAAGGAATGTTATTCCCCACTCTCCAAGACCTCGAATATCACTCACCCTAAAATACATGAGTGATTCCGTATGAATGTTGAAACATAACTCAATGAAAATTATAATCAATTTCGTCATTAATTCTCATAGTAAAAACCCATTCTTAACATAAATTGACATTACATCAATTTTTTAGAATACTAAAAACATTACACAAATATATTCCCAAAGAACATTTTAGTTTAGTGTCTCTAGAAACGTAGAAACATAAACACTGGTACATGAATGAGGAAAATCATCTCCCAATAGGATCTCTATAAATATAAACCTCTTATACATATGATACATAAAATATATCTTTATAAAATGGGGAAGGAAATAGAAAAAGGGATGATCACATATAATCAGTAAGGGTAAACAACGTAGATATGTAGGAATACACATGATGATAAGGTTATAAGAATGTTATTATAACATTATAAGATCATACCCTACATATCAAAGATCATAAACATGAATCATTGTTTAAAGGGTAGTATTTGATAATGAATTAATTATAATGGAATACAGAGCATAATCCCTGAAATCATAACATATGAGTAAGACATGGAATTGTGGAATACACATAAACTTGAAATATCATTCACTATAAGTGAACATGCATTGTTGGAACTTTTCAAGGAACTTCATAGGTACTACACCTATAGGGAAAGACACACCACTATCCCCAATCATAGTCCTTTACCTTTCATATATCATATCTCCCTATATCCCTATAGTTGATATTGGCCGAAACACACCACAATACACTTTCTTTGTCCTTTCCTTGTAAGGTATCATGTTTTACCATCTTCCTATAGTGGATATTGGGTGGGACACACCACCATTCTCATTCATATTCCTTTCCTTATAAGGGATTGGGTTTCCCCATCTTCCAATAGTGGATCGGGTTTCCCCATCTTCCATAGTGGATTAATATCGTCAGCTTGAGACTCATAATTAAATAATGGGATATAAATATTTACCCAATAAATTGGAGGGATATATATTTCACACCTGTCACATAATAAAATTATTCATAAATATTCTAGAAGATAATAAAACATTCCTCATATCATGACCCATAAAAGTAATGGGTTTCAGAAATGTCATATTAAAACCCTCAAAATAAAATGGGTATAATAAACATTTAATCACATTATAACCTATGTTAAAGAGATAGGTTTAATAATAATTTCATTAAAGCATAACATGTGAAAAGAATCAGGTTTCAAAAGAATATAACATGTTGAGGAGAAATGGGTGTCATAAACATCCTGCTATTAAAATATAAACCATTCAAGAAATAAAATGAACTGTATTCTTGGATCGTGTCCCCATTAAATCTTAAACTATAATAAAGGATGAGATCTTATATAGAGACGGATTTTGAAATATCACTTGAAACACATCTTATGTAAAAATAACCTTCCTTGGAAAATCCTTTTCTTAAAAATAAATCATTACAATTTCTTTTAAAACATTTCTTGAGTAAAATATATTTTCCTCTCTAAAAAAATTTTTTAGACATAAATCATTTTTAAATCCTTTTTCTCTTAAAATAGTTTTGAAAATATTTTTAAAACCATTTTCCTTGAAAACTTATAAAAGAGTCTTGAAAACATTTTGATACATTTTTCATTGAAAATAATTTGAAAACTTGTAATACAAAATTTAAAATAATTTAATTCCTTTTCCTTAAAATAACCTTTTAAAAACAAATAAAGTATGCTTTTGAAATCATTTAAAACAGTTTTTAAACATAAAACCTATTTTCAAAAACCCGTTTTCTATGAAAACATTTTTGAAATAAAAGAAAATACATGATAATAGGGATACAATTTCTTTTAAAAAATAACCTTGAAAACTCTCATAGAATGCATCAAAAAAATGATGGTCATGATGGTGGGTAGGTTTGTATATTTAGATCATTTCTTTTGTACCTTAAAAGTTCAGAAAAGATCCATAACTACAAAAAAACAAGAATATTATCTTTAAAAAAGTTTTGTAAAAATTTATTACATGCGTAAACATTTCTTGTAAACATCATTTTGTAAAAGTAAAATATTTTTGAAAACCTTTTTTAGAAAAAATAGTTTTGAACCAAAAGGATGATTAATGTCAACTTTTTATAAATAAATTTTAATAATTATCTTTAGTCCCAAATATTATAAAAATGTTACCATTACTTTTATATAACATTCATATCCAGGGGTAAGAAAAATCCTAATATTTCTTCTGATATGGATCATAATATTTTGTTAATGGAATCATAATCATAAACAATCTCAATAAACGATGAGATTGAAGCTATAAATCCTTACCACTTTAGTAACATAAAATCATAATATAATAGAAATAATAAAATTAAATAAAGATTAAAATTTCATGAAAAGAGGAATATTAATGATATAAAATTTAAAATATATTATATACACCCCATATAAAAATATAGGTTCATAACATTGAATGTGTCTCCATGAAGGAAAATTTATACAAAACTACTTTTCTGATTTTGTATCTTTTAAGACATAAACACCATGAAATAAAGATCATAAAATGAATATGAAAATGCCCATAAATATAAGTATAATATTCATTGAATACAACCATGTTCAGTATACACACCATGAAAAATAAATGAGTGGGGAATAATTTATGTATCACCTGAAAATAAAAACTGAGATGAAATTTCATTACCTTAAGTCTCTACATTCATTTTATGTGTTCAAACCTTCTTTATAAAAAAATTAATTTTATTATAAATCTAACATAGAATAGTATTATTATATCTAATTCTATATAATACTCACTTATGAAATTATATTACCCTTTTTAACAATTTCATATTAAAGTAATGTTTTATGTAATAACTATTTTTTTATCATACGTGTTTTTATTTTTTATTATTGATCCTCTTCATATAGAATTATTTACTTATTTAAATAATTTAAAACATGATTTACATATCATATATATTTATTATACCAATATTTATAGTAATCAATAAAATATATAAATGTTATATGAAATACACTATTCATGGAGATGGTAGGTCGCACATATGCATGGACGTTGCTTCCATTTTATTGTCGTATTTAAAGAATAAATGTAAATGAAATGTATATATATATCATTAGAATATAAGTATAATTTAATATATATAATATATTTTTAATAAAACTAAACTTATTAAATTCCATGTAAGGTGTGAATGAATCATATTACTTTAAGAAGGTTATAGTCCACACTTCGACAAATGAAGTTATCACATTTACACAAAATGGAAAACCTAAAGGTATGATTTAATTAATTATAATTATGTATAAATATATCCTATATATCATATATATCTCATAAAAAAATAGTTTCCATCATAGTTATCCACCATTATAGGTGGTACTGGAAACACAAACAACATTGTTTACTAAGGTGGTAGGTCATCGTACACCAAAACGGTAAGTTTATTATCTGTTAGATGGATGTGTGTGTAAGTGAAGTTATAAAAATTATAATAACAACATATAAGTATATCTAGGATAATATTTTTATTATATAATCTTGTAATTATAATATATTAGGTGGCCTAGAAGGAAAATAAAACAAAGGAGCTTAAGGGTGGATGTGACCTCTTATTCGGGTAACTTCTTTTGGTTTAAACCAATTGGATTTTTTGGATGAATTTATAACAAAGAAGATTTTCATATATTTAATAGATATATTTTTATGTTATATTTTGGAATATATTTGTCAATAAAAAGTGTATTTAGAGGTGTGAGGATGTGGGAGGGTTGAGAGTCATTAGTAGAGGAAGAGTGGCATTCCTGTAAATTTTTAAAATGAAATTCCATCCATGTTTTTCCTATGAATAGTGGAAACAATAATGAATAAAATTCTATAAAATAAAGGATATAGTATAGATATGTCCTGAAAATTGATTTTTTAAATGTTTATAGGTCTTTTTCTCATAAGTGTATGTTTTAGTCCCTAGTTATGCTACTTTCTCTCTTAATCATTATAATTCATTTTAATTACATTCACTAATATTTTTGGTTTAAAAATAAGTTAACATTATTAGAAATTAGAAAATAATCTTATTAAAAATATGAAATCCACTATTCCAAATTCCAATCATAGAAGTGGTAGAAGTGAATTTGAATTTAATCCCATAAAAGGGATGACAAAGTATATTTTTAAAGTAAAAATGTTCAAAAGTTTGGTATGTTTTTATACCCAAAATAAAAGTGAAATGGATTCCAATAAACTAAATTAGATTAATTTATTTATATTTTAAATAAATAAACATTAAAACTAATTATAATTTTAATTTTTTCTTATAAATAAATTATATGAAAAGCAATTTTGAAATAAAATTCTGTATTTTTCACTATTCATAAAACAAATGAAATATCACAAAAAATACAAAAAAATAACCCTAACGTAATTATCATGTTTTAATTTTCAAAATGATGTTTATTTTTACATATTATATTTATAAAATTTTAAAAATTTATAATTAAAATTGGTTCACCATTAAAAGGTGGAAATACTCCTTTTATAAAAATGAAAGATTACTGATTTAATATAAAAAAAATATTTTTAGTGTTGCTTGAAATATAAAATATAAAAAAAGATTAAATTAATTTGAAAATGTATATCTCAATAAAATCAAGGTGTTGCATTCTACCACCTTAATATAAATTTTTCCCCCAAAATATTTCTATGTCATCAATGGATTAATACTTGAAATTTCCTTTAATATAAATCCACATTGTAAAAGTTAATATTAAAACTTCCTTTAAATAGTAAATTTTTGAAACATAATGGTTACCAAAAGTAGCATATAACTATATTTCCATACAGGTTATTATAGGTTTGAAGTGAAAACATGGACATGAAAGAGAATTATAACTATCATGTTCTAAATGAGAGATAATGAAAAAGGTCCAGATAAAGTTAACAATCACAAGGCCATAGACCTATGATGATCAAAGGGGCCATTTGATTCATTGGAAATGAATGTATTAGTATAAAAAAAATTCAAGATCAATTTTCAAAAAATTTATGAATTTTCATGAGAATATATACTTACTTGATTTACAAAAATCTCACCTTTTTGTGTCTTTACCAATTCCCGCCTTATCTCTTATTTTAATAAATAAAGGCAAATTTTTCATTCTCAAAGCATTATCATATCATGAGATCTATAAATTGAATGATATTTCATTCCATCTATCACAAAAAAATGATTGTCATAAGTTATCCAATATGCATTAATCCATATGTTGTGATATAATACTTTAATATCTAAAACCTCATCTAAATTTTAACATAAACCATTCCATAAATGGTTAACCTTATAACCCTTACTACTGATGAAATATAAAACAATATTAAGATGGTCGTGAAATCAGATTAACATTGATCCAAACATATATCACAATGTTTATCTCAGATTTCACATTCCAAACATGTTAATACCCTCAACATATATTGTCTTAAAATGTGGTAATAACCTGAATTACCATTAATCCTTTTGTAAAAAATGCATGCTTCCTTACACCAAAGTATATTGGATATATTCCTTCAATGAAAAAATGTTGTAAAATTCATCAATGATAGAATAACCACTTGAAAACATATCCTTAATTATTTCAAAGCTAACCAGTATCATCCAATTAACTTATTCATATCCAATATATCTTTATTCAAAAAAATTATATTAATATGAGGAATATATTGAGGGTTATCTTACCTTGGTCAAAATTTTAGCTTTCTATTAAATCACTTTTCTAATCCATCGAAACCTTTCAAACTAAACTTATAAATCCTCAAATAAAAACATAAAGAAAATAATACTTGTATATTTCACCTTTTATATGACATAATTCTTGAATCAAAATACATAAAAACTTTTATTATTCAACCTAATCAATAATTCATAAGAATGATTCATCATCTTATTTTTAAATACCACTTTCCATTCATATTTAATATGTCGTATTATCATCACCATCAATATAATCATTACTCATACCTCCTTACTGATTACCATCTTGATCATTCCACTTGGGACATCGATTTACATAATGATCATTCATTAAATACTTAAAGCATTTAACCTTTGATAATGTATTAGAGATTCCTATGTTCCCATACATTTCATTAAATAAACCCTTTATTTTTTATTTTTTTATTTATGTTGTATCCTTCTTTTCCTCAGTCAAAAAATCTTCTAATTCTCCTAAGACATTCACTTTGGTGATTCTTTATAAATTATTTATAAAATAGAAACTGAATCTTCTTTCCTCTATGGTATCCATTACCCAAACTCTCAGTGATCTCATTATTTCTCTTCCATGGTGAGTCTGAGAGTTGGTTATGGTACATGTTGTTAAACATATTCTATGAAAACTGACTAGGCATGATCACAACATCATTTACTCCAGTGAACAACCCATTTGACTTCTCATCCAAAAAATTTCCATCAAATTCAATGTAAAACTAGTTCTTTCTAGTTCCCACCATTGAATATAACCATAAATAACTGTTTAGTAAACAATTATCATAGTGAAACCCAAAATAATAATTAAAATCCACTTTTAAGATTTATAAATTATAGCACCTTCATTAATCTATCACATCATAGTTTAATCCCTGGTTATTCATAACCAACTTCAATTTAAATTATTTTATAGGTTTCATAAAGAGTTTGTAAATTTACAAATAATATCCTCTAGGAGTTTAACACCATTTGTACAATAAGGCCCATTTCATGTACTATTTTATGCTCAAGTTAGGTCAAATGGACCTTGTCGGAGTTATTACCCCCTAAGTACATTTGTGACAAATCCACATCCACTTGTAGTATCCTGACCAGAATTTAATGCTAGGAATACACTCACTTTATCCAATTCCAAAATTAAAGTACATTTCCTTAAACATTAACTCATCCTTAGACATATCCTTAGATACACACCTAGAAATATCCTTATATATATCCCTAGGGATATCACTGAGTATTTCTCATCCTAGTTTCCAAATTTGGACTAAAATTTCTCTCTAATATCGACAATAACAACCCAGTCATAACATACATTAACATTAAATCATTTTTTTGGAATACATAAAAAATTACTCACACAGACACCCAATGACCATACTAGTTTAGTGCCATTAGAAAAGTGTAAATGTAAATACTAGTACATGAGTGAGCTACATTATCTCCCACTATTTTCTCCATGAATAGAACACCTCTTAGACATATCTTACATAAAATATATCTTCCTAACCTAGAGAAGTAAACATAAAAATGGGTGATCTTAGATGATAATTGAGGGTAAATAAAGAGATATATAGGCATAAATATGAGCATAAGGGTATGGGAACATGATAATAACATTAGAAGATCATAACCTTTATATCAAATATATAAAACATGAATCATGGGATAAAGGTTAGTAGTTCATAATGAATGAATCATAATGAAATTCATATTCCATTAAATCATTAAATATTAGTAAGATATGGAATTGTTCTACACACATAAAAAGGTAATTCCATTCCCTATAAGTCAGGATGCATTTCTATAAATTATCCGGGAAATTCATGGGGGTTACACCTACTATGAGGGACACGCCACCATCCCTATTCACATTCCTTTACTTATAAAGGATCAAATTTCCCCATCATCTTATAGTGAATAATAGTCATGAAACACCATCACCCCCAGTCTCATTCCTTTACCTATAAGGTATCAGGTTTCTTCAACCTCCCATAGTGAATACTGGGTGGGACACACCACCATACCCAATATATGTCCTTTTCTGATAGGGGATTGGGTTTCCCCATCTTCCTATAGTGGATCTAGTTTCCATATATTCTATAGTGGATTATGTCCATAGAATTGGATCCCATCATTATCACATAAGATATAAATATTTACCCAATGCATTGGAGGGAGATATAGGTCTCACCTGTCACATAATAAAATCATTTATATATATGCCTCAAGATAATAAAACATTCAATATATCATGACCCATAAAAGATATGGGTTTTTTAAACATCAAATCATAACCAATGAAATAAAATGGTTACCATAAATATATAATCACATCTTAACCTATGGAAAAGATATAGGTTTCAAAATCATTTTATCAAAGCATAACCTGTGAGAAGAAGTGGGTTTCAAAAGCAAATAACTCATTGAAGAGAAATTGGTTTCATAAAAATCATGGTATAAAAACATAAATGATTCATGAAAGGATATGAATGTTATTCTGGATCATTCCCATAATAATTATTAAACTATAAAAAATGATGAAATCATAGATGGAAAAGGATTTTGAAAGATCCCCTAAATTTTTTCATAAAATAGCCTTTCTTTGAAAATAATTATTATAAAACCATTTTGAATATAATTTACATATAAAGAAACCATTTCAATTTCATGTAAATATTTTATGAGTAATATATATTTTAAAATTTGAAAAAAAAATATTTTTAAGACATAAATGATTTGGAATAAAATTTCATATAAAAGTATATTTGAAAACATATAAAGTAATATTGAAAATATTTTCAAAACCATTTTCCTTGAAAACATATAAAATAAGATTAAAACATTTTGAAAACATTTTTCTATGAAAATGTTTTGAAAAAATATAAAATAATCTTTGATATCATTGAAATAATTTTCATTGAATAAACCATTTGAAAACATGTTAAGAAACATTTGAAAATCATTTAAAACACTTTTAAACATAAAACAATTTTAAACCCCATTTTTCATTAAAAACTAATTTAAAATAAAAAAAGTTTTTATAATATTTAAAAAAAATATTTGAAATAAATAAACATGAAGACATTCAAAGGTAACATAAAAAAATTAGTGTCATGATGGTGGGTAAGTCCATACATGTGGAACATTCCTTTTGATCCTTAAAAGTCTAGAAAGGTGCCTTGATCGGAAAATGAAAAGAATATTCATTTTAAAACCATTTTGTAAAAATTTAATACATGGGTCAAATTTTCATTTAAATATAATAGTATAATATTATAAACTTTTTGAAAACCTTTTTTAAAAAACATGGTTTTAAAAGATTACTGATTTCTAATCAAATGGAGAATTAAAGTTAGATTTTCAAAAAAAATATTGATTATCTTAAGTACTAAATTTTGTGAAAATGGTACCATTACATGGATATAATTTGGATATATATATATTTTAAGATAAATAATTATATTTCATGAGATATTGATCATAATATTTCATTAGTTGAATCATAGAAAGAAGATTTGGGAAGAGCCCTCTTATTAAAATAAAAAAGAGGTATAGGAAAGAGATGGAAGTGGTCATTAAAGCATCATGCCCTCATTCCAAAATAAACAAGAAAAAATCACAAGTCATACTCAAAATGACAGGCATAATCATAATCATCATACTAATCAGAGTAATCTAAGGGACCATGAGACCTAGTGACAATAGTCGTCTTGTGATAGGAATAGTCTTTCCTCCACCTTACATTCCTAGGAAAAATAGGTTGAAGGCCTTCATCATCCACAAAAACACATTTCCCTTTGGATACTACATGACTATATGACGGTATTTTAGGTAATAATCATTGATGTCCTCCCACCTTCCATGGATCCCATGGGTTTAAATTAATTTATTGATTTCCTCTTGAATCTTTGAGATGTTCCCATCACCCAGATTTCGTTTCCCTTCAATTGCCTGATCATACTTTTTCATCGAATTCACAAGATGGTCGTCATCTGTTTGGATCTTTGGGTCTATCTCCCCTAAACTATGAGTCTCATGTGTCAAATCCTTGGTCGCACCATCTCTATTCCACACATCGCCTTTTTCAAGAGTGGGTTTTGTGACACCAATTGGGTTTTAGTTATTTTGTGTCAACTGCATCCTCAATTTATTTCTACAAGAAGCTTTAGGGTTCCCTTTGTAGGAGAAAAATGAGCAAAACAAAAACATGTTCCATTTATCCCGGACATGACCAATAATTTGACACACTATACAAAAGTCAGGAAGTCATTCATATTCCACCTTTAAAGGAATATCATCATCAAGTGCTGACAAGAAAACATTATAGACCAAGCTAGTGCTCAAATCAACCTCGACCAGAACTCTAGCATAATGACCAAATATTACATTCTCAGTATTCTTATCCACCTTGATTGGGATCCCTATAGCAGATGCAATATAAAATAAGATTTTAGGATGCTACAATATCCAATTAAGTCAAATAATCTTGATCCAGACATGAGATTTGGTGTTTATAATAGTGAAAGGATTAAAGCGAAAATCCCACTCTTGAAAGCATAACATACCTAGCCTCAAGGCTATTGAGCCAATCCCCCAATCCCTCTGCATTATCTCCTCTGATGGAAACGTGATATGAAAATAACCCCGACTTAAGGGAATGAACCTCCAGTTAGAAAAAACCGCATACATGGGTTATATTCCGAACTAAATCAACAAGCTTCCAAGGCATTCCTTCAGCGAGAAGAACAAGCCTAGAAATTATGGAGTGTTCAAAAATTTCAAACCTGTCAAGAATTTCTTCTCTACATAGCTGTCACATGAGCATTTTTGCCTTTCTTAGCCATTCTTTCTGGAGAAATGTCTTTAACATGTGAAAAATATCTTTTAATCAGATCAAATTTCTTGGCCTCCTGATGTGGGCACTTAGCTGCTACCCTATCCTTCCCAGACACCATCAATGAAGGCCGCACGTTTCCCACAACTGGAGTAGGCTCATCCACTGCTATCGAGCTACAGATCTGGTCTGATCTAGTGGGTTTAAACTCTGGCACAGTCGCGCCTCCTGCACTGCGCATCACCGCCTTACTCACATCATCTGGCATCGTCACTCTGCCCTCACGATTCACAAAAACCTTTATCGTCATAGCACTGGACACCGACCCTCCACTTTCACCATCTGCAATGGTCGCTACCCCTCTCACATCACTATACGGCACAGCCGCCACGCCGCCCACGCTATCTGCATCGGTGACCATCGATGCATTAACACTGTCATCTGAATCAGGAACTGCCACTGCAGGTCTGGATGCACCCAAACTCACACGTCTCACACTACCCCTCACTATAGCATGTCTGTAGCCCTCGAACCATCCCTGAGGAAGAAGGTCTGCACCTGACATCACCACAATCAGGTTCATAATATATCATGTGTCGAAATGAAAATAATAAAATTTCATGAATATTAAACTACTATTAAAATAATTATATTAATTATATTACATGTCAAATATAGTGTATACACTTCATATAAAAAAATAGGTGCATAATATATCTTGTGTCCCAATGAATGAAAATTGAGACAAAACTACTTTATCGATTTGCTAACATTTTAGACATAGACTCCATGAAAGAGAGATTATAAAATAGATAAGTGAATAACTATAAATTTAAGTTTATGAATCACAAAATACATCCATTTTCAGTACACACATCATACAAAATACTTTATTTGTGAACAAGATAGATATCTCATGAAAATAAAGGTGGTATGAAATTCCCTTACCGTAAGTCTTGAATTTCTTTATACACATTAAAAACCCCTTTATAATAAATATATGTTTTTTATTCATATAATAAAGAAAAAAATTATTATATATAATACCATATATTATTCACTTATGACTTTATATTATCCTTTTATTAACAATTATATGTAAAATTAATGTTTTGGGTAATAACTGCTTTGTTTATCATTTATGTTTTGAATTGTTATTCTTGATCCTCTTCTATAGATCATGATATACTTATTTAAATATTCAAAAAATGATTTATTTATCATATATATTCTTTGTATAAATATTTATAGTATTCTATAAAATATATAATTGTTAAAATAAATATACTGTTAATAAAAATGGGAGTCATACGTACGGATGAACGTTGCTTCCGTTTTATTTTCGTATTGAACGAATGAAAGTAAATGAAATATATGTAGATATTTATTAACATTAAATTATAATTATTAAGTCATGTATATCATATATTCATACTAACCCCATCCTTAATACATTCTATGTAATTTTTGAATGAATCATGTCTCTTTAAATAGGGGTAGTCCAAACTTCCACAAATGAAGTTGTAACATTTGAAAAAAATAAAAATCTTGATGGTAGGATTTATATAATGAAAAAATAAGTATAACTACATAATATATATATAATTTATATATTTTAAAAACATATTTTCAATTGTAATTCTCTTCCATGAATGGTGGTAATGTAAAAATGAACAACATCATTTTGTGAGGCGGTAGTTCATTGTACAAAAAAACAATAAGGTCATTACCAATTATAAAGATGTGTGTGTTACTGAAGGTAGAAAAATTAGCAAAAAAACATATTAGTATATTTATTAAACAGTTTTTAATATATAATCGCATAATAAAAATATTTTAGGTGGTGGATAATGAAAATAAAACAAAGGAAGTTGAGGGAGGATGTTACCACTTATTCAGGTAACTCATTTTGGTTTCCACCAAATGGATTTATTGAATGGATTTATACCAATGTTTAGAATTCTTGGTTTAGAGGAGGGATTATTAGGATATATCTAGATATAACTTTTCCAATGAAAATATTTTTGAGATGTGTGAAGAAGAGTGAGGGTTGAGTGCCTTTTTAAAATGGAGGACTGGCAATCTTTAAAAAAATGTAAAACAGAATTCCTCCCAGATTTTTCCTATGAAATGTGGCTCCAATAAGTGATGTAGATTTATAAAAGGGAGTATAGGGTCTAAATATTGAGATTAAATGGATTCTGGATAAGTTTATAGGATTTTTGGCCCTTAATCATAAGTTTTAGTCCCTTTTTAAGCTCGTTTTCTTCTTAATCATTGTAAATAATTTTAATTAATTTCACTAATATTTTTGGAAAACATATAATTTGACTTTATTATAAATTATATATTATTATTATTCTAAATATGGAATCCATTTTTCTAAATTCCAATAATAATAGTGGAAAAAATAAATTTAAATATAATCCTTTAGATGAGATGACCAAGCGAGTTTTTAAAGTTAAAATGTTCAAACCTTTTGCACGTTTTTATGTCCAATATCCTTGAGAAATTGATTTAAATGAAATAAAATGTATTAATGGATGTATATTTTATGTAATTATACTTCACGCCCAATTATAAATATAATTTAACTATATAAATAAATTAGATGAAATAGTAGTTTTGAATTAAATTTAGTATTTTTTATTATTTGTTACAAAAATGAAACTTCACAGAAAATACCAAAAATTCACCCTAATCTGATTTTTGATTAAATTTGAAAAATAAATTATACTTTTACATAAAAATTTTACTAAAGTTCCACAATTTATATTTATGATAGTTTCCCCACTAAAATATAGTAATACTACTTTTATAAAAATATAGTTTTTTATATATAATATTCAGTTTGTTCCGGTATAATGTCTATAAAAGTATACTTCATGAATGTAAAATATATTTAATTTCATATATAAAATATATATTTTATTAATATCATTCACCAATATTTTTTAATTAAATTTATTAGGATAAAATTCTTGTGTGAGCATAAAAGTAGATTTATAATAACATTCCCTTTCTATTCAATTGGTTCTTATATTAATTTCTAATTATTTTGTATCCAATGAATTAAAACACGTACTTTCATAAGTTAGTTAACTCTATTCATAACCACAAACACAACATCTTTTTTATATCTTATTATATTAAATAATAATATTTTTAATAATATATAATTTCTTGATAAAACTCAGTCTTGTGTGTTACAAAAGCAATCAAGGAAAGTCAGACTTCCATGTAATGTAAGATAACCTTGATGTTCTATGTAGAGTATGATAAAATATACGTTTAATATAATTCTAGATAAATTTTTTATGGTATATAATTAAATACATGTTTAGTTCTTTAATATAAAAAATTATTTTTAGTGTTTTGTGAAATGTAAAATATAAAAAAGATTAGATTATTTAGAAAAAAATATTTCAAAAAATATATAAATTTTACATTGATCATCTATTCTAGTACAATAATGAGGTCTAAGTTATCGTGATTAGGCCCCAAGAAATCATACTCCATCTCACGGTCTGTTATCATCCCTTGACATATAGGACACTTCAAACCTTATTTAGACCTCGTTCCTGAAGGTCAAGAAAGATCCAACAAGAACAACATAATCTCCTAATGTAATCCCAAAATTTATAGAAACTTCGATAATATAAAATAATTTTTATATCCTATATCAAACAGACTAGCACCTTAAATATGAAATAAACATCATACCTCTAATAATATCATACCTTGCTTCAAATTCCTTCAGTGCATACTCTACATCATAGAGACAACCTATATTATCTCATCCCTGAGCTTTCAGAGCCACATGAACACCCACGTTATCCCATGGATAGTATCCACCCCCATTGGATGAATAGGTATAAACCTATGAACCCTTGGTTATTGTGGATCTAGGCTTACGACCTTGGAAAATATTTTCACAAAAACACTTTAGATGGTATGATTTTCATCAATGATGAAAAGTCATGGGAGCCTCCATAAAATTATTCTTGGTTTGATTTGGCCTTCAACACTAATAACAAACAACCTACTACTATCTATAATAATCCCTTGAAATTGGTCATATAGAAAAATGGTTACTTTTTTTCTTCTATTTCTAACCATGAGATACACCCTGGAAAATGATAGTACAAGCTGAATCTCCACCCAAACTTATTTTTTCAACTAGGTCAAATCCTTCCAGATTATTTTTATAGACCAAAACTATAAATCTTAGAAATAACATGATAATTTTAATCTACTACATATAATCCATCAACCCTAACTCAACCCTTTGACCCATCATGTAATACTTGGTGACTAGCTTCTGTTCCATGTGCACTAACTCAGAAAATAGGGGGAATACACTAATAGAGTATGATCTCCTTATCCTAAGTTCAAAAAATCTCTATTTTTTCACTCACAGTGTCTTAGGATAAAATATAGAGAAAAATATTTTATGAAAAAATACTCAAGTGATATCCTTATGTAACATAGCCTATAAAATTGAGTCCCACCATCTCCTTCCATGACCCTTATGAATATATGTGAAAAAGCACAACATATATTCCTCAAGACTAATTGGAAATTTAAAGATCCTCTCAATCCATTCAATCAACATTTCATATTCCTATGGTCTTTTGTCACCATGGAAGAAATATGGATGATTTCTAGTAAATTTGGAGCTATGATCCATTACTCCTCTCGGGTTTCTGAGAAATTCTTCATCCATTGTCTTAATAGTACATATTACTACTTATACCAAATAAGATTTCAATGAAGGATTATCCTATGAAACTTTTCTTAAATCATTATCTCTTGGATTTAGAAGAGCTCTGTTAGGAGTAATTTCATAATAATAACAACAAAAAAACAATCAGTCACCAGCAAATTCCAAAATCATTTGACCAAGATTTTCTATGGATATCAATGTTTTAATACAACAAAAAAATGATGTAATTATGATTTCCTCAAAAAATACTTAACAAAATTAAGGAACTTTTCCATTTAAATAAACATCATATCTATATTATTCAAACAACCTCAACCCCCCATGTCTCATGATTTGAAATAATCCATGATATCCAATGATAAATCATATTCATAAACAAAAATGAGTTAGATAGGTCCCTTTTCCTTACTTACTACATAAATTCTGACGGTCCTAACTATGGTCTACCAAAAAACTAATCCAAACCCAAGTAGTGTCAATAGCACTTCAGGATGAGTATTCCCTCTAATAAAAAATTTTCGTGAACCTACCCTGTTCAATTATACAAGTCACCCCGAATGGTTTACCACAATGTGATATAAAAAGAACCATAAGTCTAATTTATAGCGAAAGAAAATAAAAATGTAAAATAGGGAAGAAAGGAATACATATCCATGAGACATAAAAATTCAATCCAAAGAGACCAAAAAAATAATAAAGTAGATCTGACTAAACAAGTTTCCATGTAATCCTCTTTCACCACTAATTCATCCCACTAAAAAGGTGAAACCCCACAAGATAACCCAACATGCTACATGATTCACATCCCTTTACATGATTCATAAAAAAATGGTCAAAAATGCCCAAATGAAAAAGTAGGTGGTTAGAATGGAGCCTAGTAGGATACCACTCAAGAATCTATACATGTTAATGCTTTAAAAAATTCAGTTTATAATAAATTTTCATAAATGAAAACATTTTGTAACAATTCCTTTGCTTTCCGTAAATCCATTACCATATTCACCAAATATAGGAATGTTACAACTAGAAATGAATTTTACTACCACACTCTTATTTCTAAATTTAATTTAAACTATTCTAGCATCTTATTTAATTCCACACTTTTTTTAAAATATGGTAATACCTTCCCTTCACTTCCCTAAATCGGTTGATCCTATATCCATCATCCATCTTCTACATTGATAAAGATTTGTAAACCTCTTTTGAATTAATCAATATCAAGCAATGAATCCATCTTCCCTCTTCCACATTGAATGATATCGATATTCATAGAACTCCTCCCTCTTCTACATTGATTGATATAAATAGCCTTATTCACACTTCCACATCGATTGAGACACACTCGAAGTCCCACAATAATAATATTTGCAACCCTTTGTCCACTGTTTTCCATCGATCAAGATCCCCTAAGAATCCCTTCCCACATAGCTCTTCAAGATCGATCTATATCCCCTACAAATCCATTCCCTATTCTAAATCGATCAATGATCCTCATCACCTCCCTCTTCCCAATTGAGCTCCCCTCTATAGTGCCTCCCTCCACCCAATAAATCCCATCACTGGTGCTTTTGAAACACCTCCATATTCCCAATCGAACACATACACATCACCTTTATCATTGTGATCGATACCTACCGCAACACCTCCCTCTTCGTGATTGATCCCATCCATAATGCCTCCATCTTCCCAATTGATCCTCTCCACAGAATCTCACACATCATGATTTTCCCCTCTACAACACATCCATATTTTCCATAAATCCTTTCCACAGTGCTTTCCTATTCATGATAAATAAAATATGGTTTGATGCAATTAAATTATATTGTAATTATTTTGGTCTGTATTGATTCGATTTAATTCCATTTTGTTTATTTTCTCAGTTATTACCTAATTCAGTCTGTATAAGGATTATTTCATTTAGGCCACCTTGGTTTATTTTATATTTTCTTGGTAAATTTAGTTATGGAATATTATTCTCTATTTTATTCTATTCATTTAAATTTAGTTTATTTAATTTTAGTTTCATTTTCATTAGTTTGGTTTTTTGGTTACTTTCATCTTTATTCTAGTGTGTTTGAGAATAAATTGTCATATTGAGTTATGATAGTTCAGTTTATTTTGATTCATATTTTTCTTTTATGAGTTAGAACTATTTGATTTTACTTTATTTTTTTTCTTTAAAAATATTAAACTTTATTCACTTTTGTTTGATTGGTTTGATTTAGTTTATTTTGGATCTCTTTATGGCAGATTTGGTGAGTTCAGTTTAGTTTGTTATTATTTTATTATCTTTATTTTGGTGAGTTTGATCAGGTTTTTTTAGCTTCCATTTCATTTTATTTGGTTCTGATTAGTTTGAGTTAGTTTCTGTTAGTTAAGATTTATTCATGTTAGGTATGTTAGGTTGTTGTTAATTTTTCAGTTATCTTTTGTTGATTATATTATTTTCTATTCTATTCTATCCATTTTTATTTAAGTTAGTTTTATTTATATTGGTTTATTAATTAATTTTATAGGATGTTTGAATTCATTTCTATTCTTTTTTTGTTGTTGTTCAACTTTTTTAGGGTTATTTTCAGTTTATTTTTCTTAGTTTATGTTGATTTTCATAATTTTAGTTAATTTGGTAGAGTTCAATTATAGATTTTGAGTTTGTTATAATGTTTTTTATTTTTGAAAATTTTATTAAATTTATTTTGAAAATAATGTATTTTTTAAGATATAATTTACATAATTTTTTAAAAATGAAAATATACGTGTTTTTTGTTTGAATTTATTTTTTCACATGTATCGGATAAGTTAATTCATTTAAATATTGGAATTTAATAATCTTATTTTTAATAATAATGATTTTATATAAGAAAACATAATGTTGATGGTTTTGGTAAAAGACTTGAGATTCATGCTAGTTATGTGAGATTAATATCTTTTTATATGTGTTTTTATTATATTTTAGTAAATTAAAACTATCATAAATTCCTAAATAAGTAAATAAAATAATTTTATCTATTCTATAATGAATGTATCATACTTATGAATTTATTAATAGTTATGATGATATGTTAATAATTCTTAATCACACTTTTCTTATGCATGATTGAGTTTCCATATTGTTATTTAGAATAAAAAAATGTTTTATTCATATTATAATGGATAGAGGTTGGATGAATAACATTGATAAGATCACTACTGAGTTTCAGAGGTAGTTGGTATATTATTATATGATTTTTTATTTAATAATTGTCTATAGAGTGGATTTATTCAATGGAAATGTTTTTATTTCATTGAAATAACATATTTAGAATGTAAGGATGTGAGTTACCATATCACTAAAAAGTCTTTCAATAATAATATGATGGTTGGTATCACAATGGAGAAACTTTTTAAGTAATGAATGATATTTATTTATATAAATGAATATGAATGAAAATTTTTATTTTTCATTGGTTTTTATTTGTTCTCAGACAAGAACTTTATGTAGATTAGTAGAAGAGGAAATTAATACTGAAACATATTTTTCATCAAATGACCATAATGATGATGTGGGGATTTCTAGAATATTTTTTGAAGATTTGAATATGCCAGTATACCAGTTTTGTAAAAAATTGACCAAAATTTATTTTTTAATGTGAGTATATCAAGTGAAAAAAATTTATGGATTTACAAATACTATGATTGACTATTTTCTTATCTTTTTTGAAATTAATAGATGATGATGCGTGTATTCTAAAAAATGATTATTTTGTATCAATGTTGGTTGAAAAAATATAATTTTCAAGTACTAAATCCATATAGAACCTAAATATTGTTGTCTATTTGGGAAGGTTAATACTGAGTTAAATGAGTGAAAAAAATATGGAACATCAATATGGAAGACTAATAAAGATATAAATCTATTTTTGTACTATAAAAGTGTTTTGGGACTTTCAGTTGATTTCCCAAAAATTAAAAAAGTTTCATGTCAGAATATATATAACACAATTTGAGATGATATGATGATTAAATATATAAGTATATTTACGATATTATACATCTTGCTAATGGGTTATCATGGTAATAATTTTATAGGTTATATCCTGATTTTACAGTAAAAGCAAGGATGGTTAGATTTGTATTATCATATGATGGTTTCAACTCATTTCAACAGATGTATAATGAACATTGTAATTGGATTATTTTCATTATTATTTTGAAATTTACATAATGAATTTGTATGAAAAAATCAAGTTACTATCGTGACTATATTTTTTTCTGGACCCAATGGTCCTAGAAAATATATTTACATATATTTTCAACCATTGATATGTGAGTTTTGGGGTATTTGGTTTATTGGGGTGAAAGTATATGATTAATTTATAATGGATAACTTTATGTTTCTCACAAAATTGTTATATAAGATAAATTATTTCCCTGCTTATGGAATTTTTTCTGGTTGGAGTACTAATGGGATATTATCTAGCCCTATTTGTTTGAAAAATACCTATTTTTTGATATTAATATTTATATGAACTATTTGTTTCATAGGGAATCAATGATTTCTATAAATTGACCAACCAAAAAGGAAAATTAAATGAAAATTTGATAATTATACAGATTTAGATGAATTGCCTCAACGAATTTACGGGGTGATATCCATAAATAACAAAAAAGATTGAAGTTAGTTCTTGGAAATATTCAATAAAATTTTATAAAGTGAAATAATTTTCCTTTAAATAATAACAAAAATTGGAGAAAGAAAGGTATATTCATTAAGTTACTATATTATTCATCAAATTTGTTATGTCACTACATAGACTTTATACATATTGTGAAAAATATGACTGAAATTTTTCAAGACGTGATTGTAAATATAAAGGGAAAATAAAAAAGTTGACTTGCACTAATATCATGATTTAATGTATTGGGGTATAAAAACACGACTTTATCATGATTTAATTGGTAAGAATTAGTGGAAATTATCTTTTTCCGATTTTTTGATGAAAAATGTAAAGAGATAAAAAACATCATGTCTTAGAATGTTTAATTATTTAATATAGTTATTCAAGAAATACTTCAAAACAGGTGAAAAAATAAGTTATGAAACTAAAATCTCTTAAAACCCATGACTACCATGTCATGTTTTGTGAATTGATTCATATTTCCATTCATAATTTAATATCATATAATTTTTTGTTCATTATTATTATATTAATTAACTTATATAGAGGCCTTTGTGCTAAAATATTAAACAAAAGTGCTATGAAAAAATTGTATAAAGTATCCATGATCATTCTTTATGACTTTGGGGAAATTTTTACTCTATCTTTTCTCAAATTTATGTTACATCTATCCATGCATCTTCATATAGATGTTTGTTTTAGTTGATTCATCTCTAATCACTAAATATATCTAATATAATGAATGATGTTTACATTGAAATAATATGAGAGAAATAAGAATCATCTTGAAGGATCTGTTGGGAAAGGTTATTTAGTGTATAAATTCATATATTTTTTCCATGTTTTAGGATAATGTCATGATGAGATCTAATCAGCCAATGAGAACTAAAGATGAGAATTATAATCCCATTGAGCCAATATTTTCATCACTATCCCAAAAGAAGAAGACATCTGGATCATATTCGTTATGTACGTTGAATAAGGATGGGTGGGAAATGGATTAATATATAGTATTACAGAATCATTTCATGGTTTAAGACTATATCAAGTTTTTAAAATTATAAATACATTTTTTTATTTTGTATTTGTTTCATATTTTTCAACAACATTAAATTATCATATTTGTAGTGAACTTAGTAAAATTATAAAAACAGCACATTTTCAATTATCTATAATGATGAGGGAGAAATTACATAGTAATTAATTTTCTATTTGGTTGAACTTGAAGGTAATAAATTCCTTTTATTACATGACTGAATCATTTGAAGTTGTTTAATATTTTATGTTCAAATATATCAAGTCAAAATTTTACCAATGAATGATGTATTTTCTAAAATAAGAGAATTTTGGTTTTGTCCAAACAATGTGGTTTAGTCATAATAATGTGGTTTGGGATATTAAGCAATGGTTGTTGATTTATTTAAATTCATTGTAATGTTTTTGGAAACAAACATGACAACATAGCCTGACGGTGTTATGAAAAGTAAAAAAGTATTTTTATACTAATGCATCATACATATAACCTCAATTATAAAATATTAAGTATTATGGTGTTGTTGAGAGAACATTTTTATTATATTAATATGATTTTGTGTGATTCATTTTCAAATAATTTTTTAAACTAGTCAAAAAACTTATCCAATAACGTGAAATTAATTTTAACAACATTACAATTGTTTTATTACATAATAAAGAAAATTAATATATGTAATTTACATTCCAGTGTACTGAATTTTAAAATATTTCATAACATTCATTCATTTACAAAATTTGTATCCTATTTTTGTTATTTCCCTACAATTATATCAATTCATGGTGATAAAGGCGAAAAAATAAATCTATGTAATGAATGGAGTTGGCTAATTAATTAAAAATGAGGTTAAATCTCTTTTAATGTAATGGTTAATCCAAATAGATAACATGTAGTAGTGAATCCATATAATTATTTGAAAATATTTAATCCATGTTATTACACTTGTGGAAAATTCATCTACATTATGCACTATAAAATATAAAAATTAATCCAGTACATAATTTTACAATAAAGGTGAGGATAATTGTTCCACAATATTAAATAGTGTTGATAGTTGTGTCTGTAAAAGTGGGAAAACTGATCACTATTTAGTCACAATAGTCAAATGAGAAATTGTATATGAAAATTATATGATTATATAGAAACTCTACAGTTTATATCAACATAGAATAATCCTTATCAAGGGGTATAGTGATTTTTTTGGTTCTAAAATTATATAAGGGAAATTTAATATCGAAATTTTGGAGTAATAAAATTGATGTAACTTAATTATGTAGGGATATTACTCCTGTAAAAACTACTGTTTTTATGTTTTTCTCATAATCATTATTAGTGTAAACATCACTAGTGTTACAAATGAAGTAATAATGCAGCCACTGATAAATTAAATGTGTAATCAATGGTAATTTAATATTATTACTAAGGAAGAAAAATTTGAAAATATTTAATCATTTTTAGTTTAATATTAATGATAATATTAGACATTGTACTGATGTAATGTTATGCTACTAATATTGTCTATGAAAGGGACAGGATACCATAATGTTGACATATTATAGATGATACTAATGAATTGAAATTTGTGAATATTGAACAACTACTTGTAATTATGATAGTATAATACTGTTATAATGATGATATTTCAATTATAATTCTAATCAGTGCTTGTTTTTTGTTATAGTTGTAAACATGATAGGAATAATTCAGTTGCAATAAATATTTATACTACTAATCATTCATCAAAATAATAAACTATACATACTCAGAACATTAATGTTACTATTAAATAAATAAATACTATTTTTGAAATTTAAATTTATTTTTTCTTGTAATTTACTAAAAAAATTCATATGTTTAAATAATTAATAATTGTAAGTTTAATACTGCTTGTAACATTAGATTCATTATCGATGTAACGAAGTGCTTCTAATATTATCTATTTAAAGGGAATTACTTTGAACTGATTCAATTTCAATATATTTTACTAATAAATATTATAGTCTTAATATTGTTTTAATGAAGTGAAATATGTTAATATTTAACCTCTTATATTTATTTTGATTTTATAATCATGTTATAATAAATAATGATATTAGAAATTCTCATTCTAATTTGTGTTTGATTTATCCTACTAAAGTAATATTTCTGGGAATAATATGATATTGTATTTATAATATTGTAATAAAGCTATTGGGATGTTGATGCTAATTTGGTCGAATTTTTATATATTTAATAACAAATATTTTAATCATTTCTCTATGAAGAACTGGTATGATAAGAGCCTCTAGTGTAATGTTGGTAGTGTAAGCAATGAAAGTGTAATTATGTTGATATTGTTGTGATTTTATATTCAAACCTTTTTTTTAATCTATCCATTATATTAATGTTGTTATTGATGAAAAAATTTCACAATATTAATTCTATTACTAATAATAATTGAACCTTCTTAAAATTGTAGGGAAAATAGTTAGATTTTATAGGTTAAATATATTAAAATGTTAAATAATCAAGGTAGGATGAATAATAATTTCCTAATATTTTGGACCTGACAAATTTAAACCACAATAAATTGGATGAATATGGTTCTTCAATAAAAATATAATCATTTTATTCATGTATTCATCCCAAATAGTACAATTATTCACCACACCTATGAAACAAATTAATATCACGATTACCAAATATATATATAATGAATTAAAATAAATTTAAAGCTACAATTAAATTAAGAGAAGAATAATGTGTCATCCAAAATCAAAATTTCCATTTTATTGAAATAATATTTACTTTCAATTCCAAGTCTTTTTGTATCAAAATTCTTGGAACACTTAGCCAATTTTACATAGTGGAACTTTATCTTGGTCTGTATTTTCTAAAAAAACTCAAACTTAATTAAATTTTTTGTTTTTTATATTTTATAAGTTGAATTACTATTTTATCTTATATTTTATTATATAATAGAATGGAAACACCATTTTATAGGATTCCCTTTATGATCTTGCAGTGAAAGAACTAGACACATTTGGACCAAATGATCATTCACATCATGTCCTAGGTGACAAACATGGTTATAGAGTTCATTCTAAACCTGGACAAAATCATTTCATCTAAATAATGGTATTTTGGAATTTAATATTATACACACACTACATTAATGGTAAACAAAGTACAATTAAATGATTTCATAGACATAATAAAGAAACTAGGTCGACATGAGTCGCAATAGAAGAAGAAAAAAATAATAACAAACAATTGTTCAAAGTTATATCATCTATATTATCTTCACTTACACCAGAGGGTGAAGAAACATTAGATATATTTTTTATTATTATATTCTACATTTATGATTATAGAGATAATTATGTAGTTAATGATTCAAGTAGATAAAGTGATGATGGTGAAGAGGGTTCTATTAGAGAGGTTGATTATGATGGAGAGTGTGATGGTGGAGGTGATGATGATACTGGTGTCAGTGGTACACTTGTCAAATGTGTTGATATTAGTGTTGAAGATGATAATGATTTGGATTACATTCTTGAGTGAAATTATATATAGTTCCTAGTACCTATGTTTATATTTTAGTGGAAATAGGATGTTTTAGTAATTGTATTTGGTATGTTATAGGTGATATGAGTGTCCTAGAAGTATATTTTGGCATAGAATTTGGTATGTTGTATGTGGTCAATATAGCTTGTAGGTTTTCAATATGGTATGAGATATTTACATGGTTTAAACCATGTCAATACATAGCCTACATCCATGATTTTATCTATGGAATTAGGTGTAGAAATACATGGTTTAACTGTGAATATATCTATCAACTACCATGGTTTAAATAGAGTCAATAAATATCATACATCCATTCTTTTAACCATGGAATCATGATTTAATTTCCACAGTTTAACCATGCCTATATCTAGAAATTTCCAAAGTTCAAACTGTGTCAATTCACAACCTATTACAATGATTTATTCCATGGTTTTCAGTTATATATATCTAACGGTTAAACGTGGTTATATATATATATCAATTTTTTTTGTTTAAACCATGGAAATATACTTTCTATTTATACAGTTAAAAATATGGCAATTTTTATGTCCTACTATAAAGGATATAGCAGCAATGATTAGGAAAACCATTGAAATAGGCAAGTTTTGTGGTTTTCAGACCTATGTCCATGGTTCCTTACCATGGACTTAAGTGATTTTTCTAGTTTTTTATTTTAAATATAAATGAAAATATGTTATAATATGAAACAACTAATCGTGGATACACCATAAGATAAACATGTAATTCAATATCTATGAAATAATCCATTACTTGATAAGCCATGTATAAATGACAGATTACACCATGTGGGTTATAGACTATGGGAATATGTACTAGACATAAGAAATACTAAACCAGAAATATTTTGGATATAACAGATATTGATTCCTTCCACAGTTTGTTGATATCAAAAAAACTCTAGTGGAGTCATACACACTAAATATACATGTCCATTTACCAATGCACCCATGGTTCCCAATGTGAAATGTTTGTTAAAACCCTTTCCAAATATATACTAAAATTTAATAAAACCTTTTAATGGTAATTAAAATCCATTTTTAAATCCAAATATCTTTCATATGTAAAAATATGAATTTTCATTCAATAAACCAATGAAATTTTCTATAACATATAATAATTCAAAAATTAGAACCACTTGTACAGAGACACCAACCTCATGAATGATGTAAACCTAGCTTTATTTTACAATGAGGATTGAAAAATAACAGATTAGAATTTAAATGGAAATTCATGAAAGAAAACTTCAAATAATTATATAAAACACCAACCAATCATAATATGAATCCAAAACACAATCAATGCCACTACCACAGAAAGAGAAAATATAGAATTAGGAATACCACTTACCAGGGATATGCACCGCAACCACCACTGGATTTAAACACTGAACATATCAATATAGAAGGATGTATATCACCCATAATTGACTAAAATTTCTCTAAATCTTAAGAAGTATGTCTTCACAATAGATAATAAAAGGGTTACGTGTGTAGTATGTTTAAGTATTCCAAACCCAAATAATTCACATCATGAATACACATCATAGTGTGAATTCCATGAATTTCAGGTCTATTGAAAATTTATTTTTCTAATGTTAAATTAAATCTCAATCTATCCATTCATGATGTGTATTGGTTTTATAGCTTAGAAATTTTCACACTCTGAACTAGGCTCATGGCATATACCCTAAAACAGGATCACAACATAAAACTAACACATGCCTTTCATGGGGAGTGAAAAAAACAAATCTTTCTTAAGATAAAAATTTAATAAAGTGATTGAACTTGGTTTTCATCAGATAGGAGTCCACAATAATTACTTTTATCACATTAAATTTAAAAAATGAAGCTGAGGTTTCTTTTGAAAATGATTGATTTTAAAATGAATGTAAGAAATAAAAATAATATTTTAACCTAAATTAATGAAGAGGGTGATGGAGTTATGGTAGGACCTCATATTTAAATTTCATAATGGTTGTAAAAATCAGTTCTACTATCTTCCTATTTAATGATAGATGATATATTCCTCAATCAAGTTGTTAATTTCGATTAGTTTAAGGAAATAATAGAAACCACTCCTGTGTGCCTAAAAATTAATAAAACATTACCAAAAAACAAAGTAAATTATAAATTAGGAATTTTTTATCCTAAATAATTATTTCATCAATTCACTTATTCCGCACACTTTATAATGATCTTTATACACTCACAACTGAACACGATCTACTCGATCGAGACAAACTGCACTAGGCAGAGAAAGATTAAATATTTTCATCCAAATTTATAAATAATGAATTACACCAATACCCAAAATACAATAAAATTAACAGAATTAGAAACCATTAAAAATACATATCATTAAATATAAATAATACTTTTTTACATTAAATAACAAGACTCGGACAATAGAAAAGGAAAAACTCCCTTTTCCCTGATCACTCAAAATCTTTACCCCTCTATGTGAAGGGTAATAGAGTTTAAGGGTGAATAGTGGAGCATTTTGAATCACAGAAAAGAGAATTGATAAAATCCATATAAAATCAAGGCTCAAATATTCCAACACAACCCTCCTCTATTTTCTTTAACCTCTTTTAATGGATGTGAACACTAAAATTTATAAGGTTGTGTAGTGGGAATTTTTTCCTCCATATTTATAATTCTGAAATATTGAATTTATTTTTAATGGTAAACAGACTAATCTAAGGATTTTGTCTTCAAAATTTTTTCCCCTATTTTTTTTGAATGATACTAGAAATTCTTAGGGTATTTTAAAAAAAATTATAAATTAATGATCGAATTACTGGAGAAAATTTTTTCTACCTGAGGAGACTCCTCAACTCCCTTTACATTAGTGCATTAAATGGATGTACACATGACCGAATTTATTCCTGAAATTTTAGGTGAACAATATTCTATGAGTTTTATTTCCCATACATCTAAAATAACCACATTTGGATGTCTCTGAGATGAGATATGCTTCAATTACTAACATGGGATCTATCTTCTTAGCTAGAAGAATTTCTACACATGATTGATATTTCTAGGCCAATGTGTTTTATGTTGGATTTGGGTCCATAAGAAAACTTTGAATCCTATTAATAAGTTAATCTTAAAAAATATATCACTTAAATTGGATCAAAATAATTAAATTAATTCTCAAAAAACATAGTCTCCATAAAAAGATACATTTAGAGAATTAAGTAATTTTCAAAATAAAGACCAAAATTCAAAAAAAATATAAAATAATGAGAATCATATCAAATTTATAACTTTTAAGGTATTAAATCATCGAACAAAAATGAAAAATAATGATAATATTAACACTATCAATAACCCATTCACACCATGAATATCTCAAGTAGGAAATTCACTGTTCATTTTCTTCAAACCCAAGATAACCATTTAAATCCATTTACATATTTATACCCAGACTCCATTAATTCAAAAAACCTTATATCCTTTTACATTGGTTCATTTTTCCTATTAATGGATCTCTATCCTAGATAAGACTTTAATGTAACCAGTAAAAAGATAAAATCAAAACAAGTGTCAAAGAATTCCTAAAGGATGGTATTGGGGTGTTACATAGGATGACCACAATAATATAATTAGAGTAAATGGAATGATACACACCCAATAATATTAATGAAATGTGGACTAAATAAAATTCATAAAAAAACATCATAGACTCAAATAAATAACACTCCATAACAAGGAATAAACATGGTGTCTCAAGTCAAAAGTTGAAAACCCAAAAGTATGAAGAAAACCAAAAAAGTACAATACACACACCATGATGGTAGAAAACTCTATGAAAACACTTTATGATCTAACATGATGACACCACATATCCTCCATCAATACATTGGATGATGGTAATCATGAAAATCCACCAATATGCATAGTGCCCTTGCCATTATCGATATCCTACAAAAAAAGTCTACATACACCCAAATAAATGTATAGGGTGTGAGTAACAAATACAATAAGGATACCACCATGAATTTAGTTATAAAATTTAAACCACTTAAACTAATAAACCAGTTTGAAAACACATTTTCCAAAACTATTTCACATTGAAAAAGTTTCACTTTAAATTAATCCCATAAAATCTCTTTTTTTTCTATTAAAAAAATTATTCAAAAATATTTATTAAAATGGATTCAATATTGAAATAATTTTACATGACCCAATATGATCATTATACCCAAACAATCCATAATAGAGGTAATATTAAACATTATAATAAAATAACCAAATAAATAAAAATTGGTATAACACATGATATCACATCAAACAATGAACTTTGATAATTAAAATTAATTTTAAATCAACTATACATGATTAATTTTCACTAAGGGTTCTAACCATAATGTTCTAATATTAGCGAGTCTATAACACAACATTTTCTAGTCAACTAAACAAAGTGGAAACTCTTTGAAACTTCCCTAAGGTCAAATCCTAAGAGATATCTCAGTCTCTTGGTCAATAATTTCAATATCTCTTGTTTTCCTCCCAGTGTTTCTCTTGTTTACCTAAATAGTAAGTGGTAGATCTTTAATTCTTCCTACTATAGGCTCTCATGGTCCCTTGGACAACACATACTCACACCCCAGGTATCCCTCATACTACACAATTCCAAACATAACTACATCTCCAGTTTCATACATAAGAGACATTTTGCAATCCATTATAATAAAAGAAAATGTCCATTTTCATAAAACACCTTACTTAAGATAATCAAAATTTTAACCCTCTTTATAAATCCATTTAAAACCATAAAACCATTTTGAGTCATTTTATCGAACACTTAGAGTTCACTTAAGTCACCTCCTTTAGAAAACCCACATTAAACCTCAAATATTTAATATAAAACCATGTATCACATAATAAATGGAATAAAAAAATCATAAAAAATTTAAATAGAGATTTAACAAACCTAAACCAACAGTGAGTAATAATTCCAAGGTAATCCAAGACCAATACCCTTAAATAAAGACACTATCCTCATAAATGGTTTTAATCTTTTATCATTCAATAAAAACCACCTGATGTATTAATATGGGCTCCCTCAAACCTAAAACATAATAAATCAAACCAAAACCTCCATTAAAATCTCTATGTTTGACCAACCCACCATCTAGGTTCCCACACTACCATGAAAATAAAAGACAAATAAAAATAAGGGGGAGGTGAAGAAATCACAAAGACGGAGGATTACCTCAATCCGCAAAACCCATGAATCAAAAGTAATATACCACTACGGATATGGGAGAATCCATTATTCCAAGGGAAGGGGTTTTGCATGAGTGGGATATAAAATGAGTCCTATAGGATATAAATTAATTATGGATATTTGTTAAAAAACAAAATGATTAATGAGTGGGAGTGCACCTATCTCCCAAAAATATAAGCCTCTTTGTTATTTATGGTCTCTACCTAGTTTGAAAAACCATGATCAAAATAAGAAAAAAGGAACTCTCCCCAAATCCAACACTCTTTCATGATTATATACAATGTTAGAAAAAATGTGCATCTACCATGTGTCGGGTTCTTTTTCTCCAAAAAGTTTAATCCAAACCCCCTATACCTTGTAAATCCAAGAACAAATTAATATAAAATAAAAAATTCAAAATATACAGATCATGGAACAAATGGGTTTCAAAAATCTCACTGTTATGATACTTTCTTCCTTAGAAGTCCCTCAGACAAATTCAAAAGGAAACAGGTGAGGCCACTATATCCTCAAAAATGTTTCTTTCTCGCATTCTTCATGGATACCACTACCATGATTACAAATAACATAATAAAATAAGATCAATTCACTATGAAAAAAATTCTTAGTGGCAGCTTATTAGCTGTAGTTTAAATAATTGTTGAAAAATAAATCATATTTTAAAATAACTATAATAGAGAGAAGTTTTCATATACTTGCGTCTATATTTTTTATTTTAACATTTATAATATTTATTCTTTATACCACCACTAAATATTTTAAAAATAAATAATCCCCCCCCCCTTCTCCCTAGATCCCCCTCTCCATGAACCCTTACTGCATGTCGCTCATCATCACTGATCCTCCACCATTCTCCCCTGAGCCATCACCACTCACCACTATCATCATTCCAGTCATATCCCCCAGCACCTCGCTATTCTCTACCCCTGATATGTCACCTCCCCCTCACCACTCACTACCCTTGAACTACTCACTGCTCCCCCTTCCCCCCTCGCCACTCGCCATCACTCCCCCCCCCTTCTCCCCCATGTACCCCTCTCCCTCGAGCCCTCTCCACCACCTCACCACCACACCCATGTCCCCTTTACCAATACAACCTGACCCCCCTACTGACTAATTCTTTCCCCCTTGTAGCGGCTCACCACTACTCACATTCCCTATTTCATCTAATCCCTAAAGGCTGCTACCTGATCCATCATCATAGCATCTATATCATGAATTGTGATAAATTTTCCATATTTTTGATATTTTTGTTCATAGAAGATTTAGATTTAATTTGTTATTTATTTTTCTTAATTTTGGATTCATTATAATGTATTATATTAGTTATTTATGTTATTTTTATTTAATTTGTTTGAAAATGTTCATGTTATTTCAATATTTGTTCTAGATGAAGAAAAATTTCTGAAATCAACGAATACTTTCCTATGTTTCAGATCCAAAATAAAATGTAGTATTGATAAAAAACATTTTATGAAGGAAATCATCCTAAAAAACTTTTCATGTAATTTTTATTGATTTAAAACTTTTTTAGGTTTTTTCTGTTAAATTTATGTTTGGTTTCACGAAATTATTTTAAAAAATTAATGGGTTTAAAGTTTTTTGTTTATGTATCCAAGGTGTTTTCTTATTGAGTTTAAAAATGATTTGAAAAAGGTCTTTCATGTGAATTATTTTCTAAAATATTTTTAGATAACAATAAATGATTTAATAATGAAATTATAATATTATTTTTAAAAGGATGTGAAGTTTTATTAAAAAAATTTGTCTTATTTTCTAAATGAGACAAATAGAATGTATATTTAATAAAGGGAAAACATTTTCATGGTATATTAAAATTATTTAAGTATGTTTTGAACCCTTTATTTAGTTTTTTTAATTTAATGTAAAAGTTTAAAAAATTAAAGGTGTTTCAAATGTGATGGGTTATATTTCTAGGCATGTTTCTTTGTTTAATTTGGATTCATTTACAATTTTTTTATTATTGATTCTTTGGTAATATGTTATGGTTTATATTGACTTTTATTTTTGTAAAGTTCTTGAGAAAAAGGATGAAAGTCATTACTTTAGGATATTCTATTGGCTGATTCCTTTTTTCATCTACATATCATTCCATATTAAAATAGTTTTGGTTATTAGTTTTTGGTCTTATTCCTCTCAAGCATATAGTTGATGGAGTTTGTTTGGTGGTTCATGATTGGTGTGATGCCTTGGGTTTTACCATTGATTTTTTATAAATGAAATGTTGATCATATTGGTGATGCTTTGGTTTTTATCCATTATTTATAAATTAATTATCATTTACCATGATATATTTTATATTTTAAGAATCCATAATTTTGAAGCCAGACTTGAAGAAACTATGTCTCCAAATATCATAATTTCAATTTGTTGTTTTGAGATGGAACAAATCTTGTTTTTCATAGTTATCCAAGAAAGAGATAGCTATAGATAAAATCATGTATTTTCAATATAAAATAAAATTTGATAATATGAATAGAAGAAAACATAGAAATATTTTAATTTTGTATTGAATCATTTTTCTGTTGAATTTGTATTATATCAAATAAAGACCCTACCCTGGTAAATAATGATTTGGGAGATTCTTAATTTTGAATTTACTTGTCTTATGAAAATTATTTATATTTATATATAAATATATATGGAGAAGAGTGAAAATCAAATAACTATATATAAAAGTGGGTTTAATTTAACTTTAAAGACAGCTCGGTATGCCACGTGTTTGAGTGAATTTTTAGATTAGGCAATTCAAAACCGATTAGTAGATGATAAAATAAAATGTCAGTGTAAAGATTGAAAATTAAAGCAATGGTTAAATAAAAACTATGTATATGAGAATTTGATATTGAAATAGTTTTAGGTTTGACGTGTATATTGGATTTCCCATGGTGAATAAAATATTATGGAAGGTCAAAATAATGAAAATAGTATCAACGAAATACAGTTTTTCCGACTAGAAGATAATTCGATTAAAAATTTAATAATGACGAATTTGGATTTATTGGATACAATTTTCCTTATTTTAATAGATCAATATAACATTCAGTAGATCCTAAGCATGTTAATCTTGCTCAGAACATCAGAAACCAAAAAAAATATTTTTATGAATTAGTTGAAGATGGAAAGAATAAATTGTATGAAGGGTATAAAAGTATTCAATGTTTTTTTTCTACTGAATTTGTATCATGTAAAGAGTCTCTATGGATTTAAAAACAGAGAAATGTCTATGATTTTAGAGTTTCTTCATGATTAATTTAGTAAATCTTAGTGCATTGAATCATTCTATGTGACTAATAAAATCATCCATAAACATGGAGTTGATTATACTATGATATATTAATTCCCTAACGATTACATGATTTACTGAGGAGAGGAGTATGATAAATAATAATAAATAATATATCATACAATAATATAGAAGTAAATTCAGAACAATGGGAGTATAAATTAATGAAACCCCAAGAAGAAACGAGATAGGAAAACTCCTACAAATTTGTTCCATTACCTTCCATTAAAACCAAGATATCAAATATTATTCATGTTATCTAAGACTGTATACAACATGAAGTGGATTTCTCAAGATATTATCCATGCATTGATGAGATATCAAAAATATTCAACATTATAGAATATGTTTGACCCATTATATCCAGATTTTTCATTATATCCTATGAATGTATGTTTGGGATTGGATTATAATAGTTTTAACCCTTTTCGTACTTTAATTACTAATTATATAATTTTTCTAGTTGATTTGATTAACTATAATATACTTAAAAGGATGTGTATGAAGAAGACTTATTTCATTATTTCAATGATTATTCCTAGATGTAAAATGACTAAAAATGACATTGATGTATACCTTCAACCTATACTCAATTAGTTGTTAGAATTATGGGTAATGTTGTTGAAATATATGATTATTCAATGAGAAAACTACTCAAAATGATTATTAATTTAATTTGAATATTTATTTATTTTTCTAGACTAGTAAATTTATCTATCTAGGACACTCATACTTTTTAGTCTTTTCCAGATATTAATTTTTATTTTTAACTTCTATAATTACCTTATGGAAAAAAAAATTGGGTTTTATGTTTCATCATTAATTTCATGATTCTTCTTATAAATTAAGGTTTAAAAAGACATGATTCAATGAATATATTGAATTTATAATTCCACCAATGTTTTTATCTAGTTCATAAATATTGGGGAAATTAATGAATTTAACATATAAATTTGGAATATGTAATCAGTTTAAAGAAGGGGAAAGAGTACAAGGTAAAGTATCTGATGTAGCTGGAACAAAACATAGGAATAAAAAGTGTATATTTTTCAAACTTCTTTATTGGGAGTTTAATTTTATATATCTTTATGTTTATGTAATTCATACTAAGAAAAACTTATGTGAAAATATAATTTTTACATTGTTAATGAGTTGGGTAAATCGAAGGATGGCCTTAATTCTCATATGGATTTTGATTCAATGAATATAAATCATGGTTTGTTAGAAAATGAGAATCAGACATATCCTAAAACAATTATTAGAGTTAAAAATCCTGAGAAAGACATTGTCATTCAAACATTTAATAATGTCAAAGGAATATGTAGATATTCAAGTAACATATCAAGGTGTGCAGAATTAAAAAATTGAAGGCTTCACGGATTGAAAATTCATGACTTGTGTATTCTGATGAAGTAGGTTTTGTCATTGGTATTTCATAATAGATTACCTAAAAATTAATTATAGTTATAGTTCAGTTTGTTTCTCTTTTAGAGATATTTTTACAAAAACAATAAATCTTGCTGATCTTGTTAAACTTTAAGAAATTATTCTTTTGACACTTTTTCATTTAGAGATGTTTTTACCCCATTATTATTCACAATAATTATTTATTTTACTATTAATTTGGTTTAAGAATCTATTATTTTTGGATTGTTACACTATTAATTGATGATTAAAATAGATAGGTATGTTTCTATTAATTTTATTTTCATTGGTGAATTAGATTTTAACAAATCATTGCATATATTGTTTGAATATGTTTCTTATTTTTTCAATACATAGTTAGATATTTGGAAATAATATGTTAGGAATAAAGCTCAACAAAAAGGCTCAATTACTAAATGTTATAGAGATGACAAATTCCTTACCTTCTATTCTAGTAATTTTGTTGGAATTTGTAATAACCATAACTTATATAAATAAAATTATCCTTTAAAATTAATTAAATATATTATTATATTTTATAGATGTAGTAAACACATGCATATTTTTGGTTTCATTATATCCTATTGGATTTAAAATACTATTAAGAATCATTAAAATTGGTAATATATCAATTGAACAGTGATCATATAATTAGTATAAGTATAGGTTTTTAAAAAAATCCAATTGACATATAAAAAAGAAGTGATGGCCTCAAATAGTAGGATCATTCTTTACGAATCCCATTTCATGGAGCTTATAAGGGAGATATAATAATTGGGCTTTTCCCATGACCAATCCTATGTTGATATCTAACTGCTAAAGCATGAGTGAGACTATTTATGGGAGAATTTCAATCTCATCCAGATCATAGCCCAAACCATGTACGTAGAACCACCCTAAGAAAGTCTCATTATCGTACGCCTTACTCTCTAGGAGTTTTCTGGTGTCTTAATGGGATATGTATCAAGAATATAATAATATGAATATGTTTATTATATATAATATTAAATATATTTTTATCTTATTATTATTACTATATAAATGATTTTAATTATGATACAATAAAACAGAAATTTTATTTTGGTACTATTAAAATTCAGTTATGGAATTAATTTAGGTAAATTGTTGGAAATTTTAAATAAATAATATTTTATTCAAATTTTATTATTAAATAATTTTTATTAAATATAAAATATCATATAATTTTTATGAAGTCAGATGTAGTTTTTATGAGGGTTCAAAAACTGTTGTTGTTAAAAAAAACTAGCATTTTTTAATAAATGTCAATTATTATTTTAAAAGTGAAAATTAAATTATTTAGAAAATTATTTATATAAAATTAATATTATTTTTTAAATCATAATTCTTTAATTATCCAACTTTAAATTTTCCATAATTTTCAGAAACAGTTGAATATTCTAGTAAAAATTAAATACGGTATAAATATACAGTGTGTATTATGACATCATAATAACATAAAATGATATAATAAATATTATAAATGGTATACACGACCAAATAAATGTTTACCATTTAGAATAATTTAATTATATTTTTATTTTCTTAATTTTATAAAGATTTTATGAACCCTTCAAAACCAATAATATATTTTAATGTTCTAAAATTATTCATTTAAGGATAGGAATCACTTCTACATCATCAAGGATATTATTTTAATGATTTCGGACCTTGTACTTTTAAAATTATGAAAACCACCTTTATTTGGAAGAAACAATGGGAAAACAATGTTATGCTTTATGTTTTTGATTATTTTATTTTATAGAGTCCAAAGCATAGTTTGAGAAATGATAAGTAATTCCCCACACATATCCAATATAAAACCATCCAAGATCCCATTACACTACACTAAAAAATCTTGGATCACATCCATTCTCATCCCTACCCTATCTATAGTCATCTTAAGGTTCCCCCAAACTCTAAAGAAGCTCCACCAAGCATTTTTAATCACCCTCATAAGGTCAGGGATCCTCTCCTGCTTCTCACTATTCAGGAATATCCATTTCCTTAGCCTTTTATCTATATTTCCTAATTTTGTGATTTTTTATTTAATATCCCCTTTTATTCCCATTTTATTTCTAAATGTTGAGAGACCCCTTTCACTCTCATTGAGACCTTCCATGAAAATCTAAATGCCCCTATTATGCTGTCAAAATTTCACCATGACATTCCGTGTGAAAAAATTATATACTGAATACCCGTACCCATTTCCAATAATGGGTGTTCAACTTTATGAACTTATAATAATTTTATTGGTTAATTACATGTATTTTATACACTCTGATTTATCATTGAATAAAATTTTATGATAAATGATTCCAATTTTTATTATCTATGTGAAACTTTTAAGCATCAGAATGAAATGAAAGTGACTGGTGAGTCAAGAATTATGTAGTTATCTAATGCATTGAGAATGGTTTTTGACTTATAAGACAACATGAAAGGGATTATGGATTGAAACTAATCTATCACTGTACTTTTTCGGTCATTATTTCATAGAATTTAGACATGACTTATATTTATGATGTAGTGTTTTAAGTTTTTTCCACATTTACCTTGTTTCCACTATTATTATCATTGTTATATGATATATCATTGTTCATGTTTATGATTATCATGCCTTTTATGCTCCGATTGAAATTCCTATTGTCTAAAATGTATTACTTTCTTCATTTTATTCCATTTTAATTCCATTACTAGGCTTTATATCTAACCACTTTCTTATGTATATTCCCAGGTTATCCCATGCGTTTTTAAGTATAAAGGTATAATATGATAATGTTAATGAAGTTTTTACTAAAGACGCTGTTTTTCCTACATAAAATTTTAATGGAATATTCCTAATTCACAAATAAACTAGACTCCTCAATATTCAAGGTTTTTATGTGTACTCTTATGTAATAAATCATTAATTAAAGTGTCATAACTATAAGTGTTTTCATAGTTGTTTTATCAGGAAAATCCATCCCTATTTGGATACTACAAGTTGATGTTTATTTAGCACAATGGTACATAGGGGTTAACACAAAAATCACAACGTTGAACTAGACTCGATTGGGAACTAGTGCACAACAACATTCCCTATTGTACATTTGGTTTTACACTCCATGGGTAAATTCTTTGGAAAATTCACAAGATCAATATGAAACATTATTAATGAAATAAAAAATACCTTAAGATTATATGTTAGAAAATAGATCATTGATAACATAGATTGAATCTTATAAATTCATAAGTTGTGGAATAAATTTCATTTATAAGTTATCCCTTTAATTAATTATATTACCTTCTATGAAATTAATAGTTTAAAAATAATCATTAATAATATTTCTTTTATTCTATCCAATGGCTATAAATAAGAGGAATCAGGTATAAAACCAATGTGAATAGCAATGTGATGACTAGCTAAATGAGATACCCAACCAGATTGGAGTGGGAATTGAAAAATTTAGGATGATAATATCTCAGATAAATCATTTTCTAAATTGAATCCTATATTAGGTGTATCAACTAAGTCCCCTGAAGAAATAACATGATGAAATTCAGACCTTTATGTAAAAAATTTATTTAACTTTAATAGATCCTCTAATCTCTTAATCACAGAACAATGGATTAACTCCATTGAGTAAATCTTCTCCATTATTCAATGTTCAAAGAAATAGAATGTTATATTGGTTGTTTATCATATGGAAGGATAAGATTATTAGTGTTGGTCATTAATCAAGAATATGAATCATCAGGAAGATATCGAAGTAATGGGGTGGAAGGAATTTTAGAAGATGTTTTTCGAAAAATATTTTCCTCGCGCTTTGTGACTTAAGATGGAAATTGTTTTTATTTTTGTCAAGTATGAAATATGGTGAATCTATCAAGAAATGATATACTTACCTCAAGAGACTTAAAATACATTCCTTTGGATTTGTTTCTAACACTAAATTAGAGGTTGACTACTTATTTAGTGGGATAAACATAGTCTATGCAATGTTATAGAAATCTGAAACTTTGATAGCTATGATGATGTTTTTAGATGTTCCCTTAAATTCAAAATGGATATTGGATAATTTCAAGGTCTCCATGTGGATAATAATAAAAAAGTGTATTTTATTTTTTGTAGTCCGATGGAGAAATCTAACGGTGCTATTAAATTTCAATATCCCACTTATCAAAAGTGCATAGTGAAGAATCCTCGAAATTGACTAAGGGGGATGAGGAAATTATTTTGGTATGGGAAGGAAGGAAACCCTGATAAAACTTATAGATGGGATAATCCCACTAATTAAATTGATGAAATAAATTCTATGGTCAACCCTCATAACATTGTATGTTGTTAAAACTACAAGTATCTAGGATACTTTGTAAAACAATGAACTAAGCCAAGGGATTTTAGAGAAAACCAGCAACATTCGAGGCATGAATGGAGATATTTTTCCATCATAATCATTGAGGTCAATACAAAAAATGAAGTGGTGATAGGTGTGCTAGTTACTCATTCCTAAATATTAGATGTTTTTTTTATTCTGGTTCTATGCATTCCTTGAAATCATGCATGTTTAGTGGAATGATGCAAACACTACCAAAAATCATGAAAGGATATTTGTCAGTGAAATTTAAAATGTGGAAATTATTAAATACCAAATATATAACTCCTCCCCTGTCAAACTTTTTGGGATTAATTTCTAATAGAATTTTTTGGTACTCCCTTTAGTGTATTTTGATAAAATTATGGCTATGGATTTGCTTTCCCTGTACAGATCCAACCTAAATTTTTGTGAGAACGAAATCACACTCTAAATTGTCAATCATCCTATAATTCTATAAAAGTTTGTGGAGGATTTTGGATATTCTTTACCACCAATATCTCATGATTGGATATTATTTCTCTATGGGAAATCATATATAGATCAAATTATTGATTCTAAGGAAAGTATAGTCCTTAAATACTAGAAATATATCTTGTAATACAATGATGTGTTTCTTGATGAGTTTCATGCTATTCATCGTAACCTAGAGTTTGAATTATCAATAGGGATTACACCTAAGAAATTTCCATTTTCCAATACTCTGTGTAGACTAGAAATTCTAGAGTCTGAGGTAATTAATAAATAATTATAGGAGAATATGGATAAAGGTTATGTGTTCCCAAGTGATTCATCGTGGGGTACACAGATCCTCTTCATCAATATGAAATATGGGACAATACCCCTTTGTATTGATTATCATGAGATCAAAAAAATCATGATAAAGAAAAAATATATTATACCACAAATTGATTAATTTTTAGATTATAAATGTGGAGAAAAATTCTTCTCCAAGGTAGATATTTATTCAGGATATTACCACCTAAGGGTGAAGCATGAGGATATCCTCGAGACAAATTTCCGGACAAGGTTTTGGCACAATAAGTTCATATTAATGTAATTCAGATTCACTAATACTCCAATAATATCTATATACTTGATGAATATTGTCTTTATATACTACCTCAAAAAATTATTAGCATTTATAGATATTATTGTAATATACTCCAAAATCAAGGAGAAGCTTGAGGAGCATCTGAGCACTCAACTAAAGACCTTAAAAAAGGTGAATCTTTATGAAATGTACATAAAATTTGGTTTTCTATTAAAGGAAGTATCATTCTTACGGAATATTATCACAAGAAATGGTATATATATACCCTTAAAAGATATAATAAATTGATGGATGTTCGATCCCAACATCCATGACAAATATCCATAACTTCCATTGATTAGCTAGGTACTATCATCGATTTGTGAGAAATTTATAAATATTTATAAATGATACAAACAAGATATATAGAAAGGGAGTCAAGTTTTATAGGAATGATTAATGTGAAGAGAGATTCAAGGTGTTGATAAAGAGGCTTATCACTACACGTGTACTCACACTACCCATAAGTGGATAATTTTTCATGTTATTTGGTGATTCATGGAATAATGGGTTAGGATGTGTGTTAATGAAGACTGTGAATGTGATAGAATATGCCTAAAGTAAATTTAACGTTCATCAAAATACCTACCCAATTCATGAACTATAGTTGGTTAGAGTGTTCTTCACATTAAAATTTTTAAGTATTATCTCTTTGAGGAGAAGTGTAAAATAAATACAGATCACAAAAACCCCAAGTACGTATTCACATAGACTGATCTAAGTATACACTAATCAAGATGGTTAGATCTGATCAAGCACTATGAATTCTTAATAAAATACCATCCTAAGAATTAAAATGAATTGGAATACACTCTAAGTAGAAATGATCTAGCAATATTATCATTAATGAGAATTTAGAAGGATCTGATCTTCATAGATTTGAAAATGATGGTCATGGGAAGCATAAATAAGGAACATCAATAATACATTCAAAAATGGGTTCTCAACCACCCCTTCTGGAGGAGGTAAAGGATTCCAAAAGAGTTGATGTGGGAATTTAAAAGAAAGTGGAATCTGTAAAAAAAGGAAAATCCTTGGAGTTCATTATTAATGAAGGAGTTGTGAGATTTGGCTCGCGACTATGGGTGCCATAAAATCCTAAGATAAAGAAGGACATGTTGGATGATGTACATAGTTTTACTTTTTCTTTCCATCTAGGAAGAAAAAATATGTTTTTAGATCATAGAGATCACTATAGGTATGACAATATAAAGAAGTCGATCATAGAATATACATCAATATATGTTGTATATAAGAATGTTAAGGAGAAAAGGAAACAAAATTCAAGAGGATGATGAAACCATTAACCATACCTACATGGAAATAAGAAAACATAACTATGGACTTTGTCACTATTATTCCAAATACAACAAGAGAAAATTATTCTATATGTGCTGTGGTAGATATTCTAGCAAATACTGCTCACTTGATTGTAATTCAATAGGACTTCTCACTCGATCAACTTTAAATGATATACATTAGAGAAGTGGTGAGGCTTAGTGGAACACCACTATTTTTGTATCTAATTGAGACCCAAGATCTATCTCCATGTTCTGTAAGAATCTATAACATTATCTATATACTGAGTTAAACATCAACATTACTTATCTACCCCAAACTGATGGCCAATCTGAGCGGACTATATAGACACTCGAGTAAATGTTAAGAGCATGCTCAATTGACCTAAAAGGGGGACAAGATCATTGTCTCCTTCTAGTCGAGTTCTCATACAACAACAGTTTCTACTCAATAATTCAAATATCCCCCTATGAAGTCCTTTATGAAAAGAGGTAAAGAACACCTGAATGTCAGGATGATGTCAGTAAAAGAAAACTTATTGGTACTGAAATGGTTGAAGAAATGGTGTAAAGGTCAAGACCATTAAGTAGCACATCATGGATTCCCATAGTTGAAACAAAATATGCTAAAAATAATTAATAATAAATAGAGTTTGATGTTGGAGACAAGGTATTCCTATGCATATCTCTATGTAAGAATATCATGAAATTTGGGAAGAAGGGAAAGTTTATTCCATGATACATCGATCCTATAATGAATTTTCTACTCATTTCCTATATAAAATCATCCAATATCCAATTAATCTTCAATAAAAAAACATTATATCACATACTTACTCTTCCATCCCCTATCTCAAGTCCTCCTAAGGTTCCCTAAATCTCTCAAGAAGCTCATTCTGTGAATCTTGAATCACCCTTTCAAGGTAAGGGATCCTCTCATTCTCCTCTTTATTCAAGAATATACATTTTCTTTTTCCATTTATATCGATTTTTGAATCTTGGGATATGATATTACATATCCTAATTACATTAATTTTTATTACTAAATGATGAGATTCCCCTTTTACTCTCATAAATCCCTTCCATGAACATTTATATGCCCCTGTTATGCGGCTGAAATTGCACCGTGATCTTCTATGCCAAAGAATTGTGTAGTTAATACCCATACCAATTTACTATCAATGGTTTTCACCATTATAAACATTTAATACATTGATTTCAGACTTATATTTATTTATTCTACCCTCTTTAATCATGAAATAAAATTTTATTATAAATTATTCTATTTCTTATGATCTATGTGTCACACTTAAGCAAGAGAATAAAATGAATGTGATGAGTGAATCCATAATAATATAGAACTATAATGAAATGGGTAAACTTTCAGTCTCATGAGACATAATTAAATAGATTACAAAGAGAACCTAATCCACCATAATAATTTTCCCTCATTATTTAATGGAAATTATCCTTGACCTATGTTTATGATGTAGTGTTTTAAGTTGCTTCCATATTTCCCATGTTGCATTTATGATTATCATGTTATATCCTGAAACATTATTAATTTTTATGATTCTCACTCATTTTATTCCCCATTTATCTTCATAATGCAAAAAATATATTAAACTTGTCATATTATTCGAGGTTTATTACCGTAATTGGCTTTATAGCTGACCCATTTCTTATGTATGTACCTAAGTTAACCAATACAGTTTTAAGTACAAAGGAATAATAAGATAATGTTAAGGAAGTTACAATGATGATTATGTATTTCTTCGTTATGTTGTTATGTAATGTACCTAATTACTAAAGAAATTGGACTTCTCAATATTCTGGGTGGTTTTATGTGTAATCTAATGTAATAAATCTGGAATTAAATTGTAATAAATAGAATGTTTGTCATAGGATTTACACTACATTCAATCGTTTTAGATTTTTTGAAAACATCTCTAATAATTCTCATTCTAAAAACTATTCATCTACATTTCACACTATTATATGACCTATTGGATAGGGTTCAAATTTTACACTAACTCAATTAGAGTTTCATCAATCACATAGACATGTGCTACTGAATAGTTTTATTATAGATTCATTTCTTGAATAATTGAAATAGGAAACAAATAGATGACTAAGGGTTTGAGTACAAAATGATTAAGAATAAACAAACCATGTAAATAAATATATTTTTAAAATGGTTCTCCTATCATGTAAGTATATACTCATATTCATATTATTGATCTGTTTTAATTTTTTGTATGTTAAAATTAACACCTTATTTATATTTTTCTATATTATGAATGGTAATAATTGAGAAAAAATATAAAATTATTTTAAGTTTTTGGATCAAGGTCATCTAAAGAATTATAGGAGATTTGATGCCTAAAATATTGATGGCTTCATGTTTAGTACAATATATCCTAATAAAGACTTGAAAACTCAAAAGAGTAGTGTCTTTACACTTGAAAAGGTTGGATACTGTGAAAAGCTAAATAATATAATTGAATTAAACTATCATGCCCAGTTTTTAGTTATCTTATTCAAATGAAAGTGTGTCAACATTGGTATGGGTATAATGAAATATGTGTTACATTTTACTTCATTAAAATTCTCTCATTTGATCTGTACTAGTGAGAATTAAGGGATTATAAATTTATCTCAGTTCACAATAGAAGATGTTTTATTATGTGGATGATGAAATAAATGAAGGTTAGATTGTTATTGTATATTTAAATAGAGGTAATTTTATGATATAGGTGATGAAGATTAATTGGTATATTGTGATAGTGAACCAAATCGTCAAAAAAACATTTAATATTTTTTCTTGAAAATATAAAAAATAATGGATCATGTAATATAGGGTCAAAAAAAGCACTCATTATAATGGTGGTTGATAATAAGGAAGATAATGAAGAAGAATATTTTGAATGTATATATAGATAATAAAAATATATTACAAATTTTCATCGGTAATTGTTTCATACATATATACATTGTTCTATTTTTTGTAAAAAAATTGGTTTTTTAGTTTTTATTCAATGAATATATCTGAACCATTTGAAGTTTTGGAACTCCAAGAAAAAAATTCAAGATCTAGGTTGATTAGTATCTTAGAGCATGCCACCACTACTGTCAACTTCAGTGGATCTGAGTGATTCCATTGTACCGAAGACTAGAAGTGAGTTAGATGTTTCCCCAAATGTAATTGGTAGTCCACCACCAAATTCACCTTTAGTGATGGAACAATTATGATCCCCTCTATCTATGGGATATTGATGATTTATTATTGCTAGTATGTATATAATTGTATAAAAAACATATATATTTTTAAAAAAAATTATTTGTTAAAAATATAATGAAAATCATATAAGGGATACAAATATGAATACAGAAGATATATGGGACCTGAAGGACTTCAAGATTGTCATTGCATTGGATTAGTTTAGGGTGCCTACTGGTGACATTGTTGGAATCTATGGGCAGATTATTGGTCAGCTTTCTTGTAAGATGGTGAGATTTCCCATTAATTATAAATATTGGAGTTATATTCTTATATCTTGGAAAAATGTGGTCTTTGACACTCAAGTAAAGGTAATATTAATTTAATATTCCTTGATAACTAAATTAAAAGCCATGAGTAAATTTTTGAAATATACTTATAAAATGTTATGTTATTTTTATACATGTTTTTTATTTGGATATCCGTGACACGCTTTCATGCCCATGGACTTTGAAAATTTTGGGTAAGAAACAGAGATATTTTAAATAGATATTATGGAATGACTATAATGACAAATCTTTGAGATTATAAAAACTTTATGGGAAAGTGCATGAAGGCATTTCTCATTAGCAGTGCAAGAAATTTGTTGATATTAATTAAGATGCATTTCAAGAGGTAATTTCATATTTAATAGTATCTTAACAAAATAAACATAATAAATTTATATATTTTTTTATTAATTATCCTATTTTTTGGAATTATCTAAAAAATAATGTGAATCATTAGAAAAAATTAATCTACCAAACCACCAGGTCATATAGTTTTTTAAGAAAAAGAAAATTATTGTCTTGTCTTTTCTTCATTATTTTTTATATCATTTTATTATAAGTTATGGTTTTTTATAACTTGTTTATATTTTTTTATAACAGATAATGAATTAGTTAATTAGTTGGTCAAACAGATATTTTGTATAATGAGTATATAAAATGTGATGGATGTTTTGTAAATGATCCTACCAAAGACGTTAGAGTAAACAATTTTCAATTCCATTTCATATTATTTAATCACTATAAAAACATAACAATGAAAAATATATTATAACAAAATAACAATCATTAAACCCAATTAAATAAGGAAAACAACATGGATCATACTATTCTAATTTGATGTCATTTGATACATCTATCCAACCCTAATTTGTTTGGTTTAAGACTTGTTTGTTTTTATAATTTATTTTTCATTATTCTGTTTTTATATTAATGAAATAACAATAAATAGTAATGAAAATATTATTAATTAGAAAATATTATAAAGTTACGATATTTTAAAAAATCATTGTTAATATTTTTTTATTAACATTTTAAAATTTCAGAAGTATATAGTGTTAACCCTTCACAGTCAACATTAGATTCTAAGAATGATGCATTTGCACTAATTTTAGGGAAGGAGTATCCAATATGTGCATGGGGACGGGTTCTGGGACTACTTAATCAGTTTTATTTATTATGGAATCGACATCCATTACTACTGCACAAATTGGGGGGTTAGAGTAGTGTTTTTGATCAAGATTCACAATTAGTAATTTCATGATTTAAAAAAAGTGAAAAAACAAGACTCTTATAGGCAAACACAAAATTAATGGTGGTTGAAAATGAAAATTGATTTTGTTTCTATATTTTAGTGGATGACCAGCAATATCCTTGAAGAAATTTCCATTCGTAAATATTATCCTACAGAGGTATATTTTAATTTGATAGACCATTTACATATTTTTAAAGAACATATAAAACATCGATATATAAAACTAATGTTACACTTTTATATATAAAACACACACTTTGAGTCATAAAAAGAACAACTTCTGCAAGATGGATGTGTGGCTGATTCCAACACTATAAAAATGATTTATAGATCATTATCCTTATGTTTAAAAATAGTATGAGCTTATTTTTTATTTTTTTATTTTTTTATTATTAAATAGTTTATAAAGCTACAAAAACATTAAAAACGTGTTTCTGGGGTTAAAACAAATAAAATGATGTCTGATATTCCTAAAATCAGATTATAATGACCATAGATTGATTTGTGAAATATAAAAACTAAGGAAATGTAAAACTGAGTTTTAATTTTTCCATAGAAGCTTTTTTTAGTGTTTTAAAATGCTATAATGTTCATGAAATGGTCAAAACCATAGAAAAAGAAATTACATTCAAGTGAAATAACGATAAAACCATTATTGAGTAATTTTTGATTTGTATGTATAAATAGCACATTAATATGAAGTGTGGTGCGATCAGAAGGACTCGATAAACACTTTTTAATGGTATCAAAAACTGTGAAAACATGTTCTAGGTGGTCAAAACCAAGAAAATGAGGACGAATTTCCCAAAAATTATTGAAAAAAATAGATTTATTTTTGAATTATAGCATCCAATGGAATGTCTTTCCAAGATACAGTTTTCCTTGGATTCTCATATACACATTTTGAGTCTTTAAAACCCTAAAATCTGTGTGTAATGATAAAAACATTAGAAAATGACCACATATTGATGTGAAATCATAGAAAATCCACCATTATGTTATTTTTAACTTGTACATGTAGACAATATTTCAATCCAACATGTTTTGTGGTCGGTATGACAAGATAAACACTTTTAAAATCTACCAAAGCCTTTAAAAACATATGTTAGGGGGTGAAAACTAGCGAAAAATTTCATATTTCCCTAAAATCAGAGAAAAACAATAATAGAATGATTTGGGAAATATAGGAACAAACTAATTATCATTCTGAGCTATGATTTCACATTGATGCCGATAAATGCATTTTTAGTGTTTTAAAAGCATAAAATGTGTATGTAACAGTAAAAACCATATAAATAAACCTAAATTTGACGTAGTAACATAGTAAAAACACCTTTTATCTATTTTTGACATGCACACGTAGACAACACATCAATCCGACGTGCAACGTGGTCAGAATGACTTGGTAAACTATTTTTATGGAACGGAATCCTTTAAAAATTTATGTTGGGGTGTCAAAACCTAGAAAATGACTTCATATTTCCATGAAATCAAAGAAAAACAACTATAGATTTTTTTTTGAAATATAGGAACTATTGAAACCTTGTTCTGAATTAAGGTTTTATCAGGATGCATATAGACACGTTTTTAGTCTTTTAAAACTCTAAAATATGTGTTTTACCATAAAAAAACAATAGAAAACAACCCCATATTGATGTGAAATCGAGTAAAACTAACTTTAAGTTATTTTTTCAATGTTCATGAAAACATAACATTAATCTAATTTGTGGTGTGGTCAGAATGACTCTATAAACACTTTTCAAAGTTACCAAACCCTTTAAAAAGATATTTTAGGGGGTAAAACCCCTGAAAATGATGTCAGAACTCCTTATAATCAGACAAAAACGATCATAGATATATTTTTGGAATATAGTGACAAAAAAATATTCATTCCATTTTATGGTTTTCAATATATTCTCATAGATGCATTTTAGTGTTTTAAAATACCAAAATTTACATGTAATAGTAAAAACCATAAAAATGACATCAAATTGATGTGAAATCATGGTAAACCCACCATTGAGTTATTTTCTATGTGTAAGAATGGAAAATAAGTCAATATGATGTGTATTGTGGTCAGAATGACTTAATAAACACTTTTTAAAAGGTATTAAAGCCTTTAAAAACATGTGTCGGGGATCAAAGCATAGAAATTGATTTTAGATTTCCAAAAATTCATAGGAAAAATATTTTATATTTATTTTTGGAATATATGAATTGAAAACACATCATTTGGAGCAAATATTTTCCCAGTATTCCCATAGATGTGTATTTAGTGCTTGAAAACACTAAAAAAGGCATGTAATTGTCAATCCAATAGAAAATGTTCTCAAATTGATATGAAATCATGGTAAATTCACTATTGATCTAGTTTTTTACATGTACGCATATAAGAAACTAAAATCTGACAGTGGGGTGGTCATAATTCCTTGGAAAATAATTTTAAAGGTACTAAAGACCTTAAAATAATGTGTTAAGGGATCAAACCAAGAAAAACGATGTTGGATTTCCATGAAATCATAGGAAAACAATGATATATTGATTTTGGAAATGTAGGATCTGACAAAATGTCATTATGAACTATTTATTTTCTAGGATGTTAATATACATTTTTTTAGTAGTTTAAAATAGAAAAATGTGCATGTAATGGTAAACCCATTGAAAATGATATTAGATTGACATGAAATCATGGAACTGTGGGACCCCGGGACACCCTGAGAGGGGAGGGGTGAATCAAGGTGTCAACTTTTTCTTTTAAACTGATGTATCTTGTTCCCATGTTGGTAAGAACTAGTTTAACCTATATGATGGATATGAGAAGCAATCAAACATTCACATGAAAAGAGAAAACACAACACTTTTTACTTGGTTCACCACTAAGGGCTACGTCCAAGGAGCATACGCTGACAGGTTTTCGGTCATACTAAATCCCATTATTCATCACTATTTGTTGATTACAAAGGTTCTAGAATAGTCAATCTTTCCTAGGCTCACTACATTTACAATTGTTCAAGGATAGACCACTGCATCCCTCGGGTCATTCCCGTTGACTCCACCTGGCTCACTGACCTTGGTGAAGTCCCAACCAGTTTATAAACGTAAAGGTCTTTTCAATAGATTTTCATTGATGTCTTTTCCTCTACTTAGCACCAGACTCTACTTCCATCGAAATCCAGTGATGATACCCTTGTACACACTGAACCACTAAACCGGATAACCAGAACATGCAAACAACTATCACTGACAATTTCACGCAACACCAACCCTTTGCGCGCAAGACCATATTATTATGCACAATATAAGTTTTTCACGTAGAAAAAGAGTTTTCACAACAACACCATTTTTCATGCAAATGAATCTTTTTCGCACCACCTAAATTTTTATGCGTATCTCTGCCTTTTTTGCACAGCTCGGTGTTTTTCACGCAACTTAGTTTTTTTCGCACAACCCGAATTATTTCGTGTAGTGCAGAATTTTTCACGCAACCCGGAGTTTTCCGTACAGCTTAGAAGTTTTTGCGGAAACCCCTTTACGTGAACCGTTTATACACGTCAGACCTCGGATCTTCTCTATGTCTTCAACCATACAGAATTAGGGGGTCACCTCTTATTTATAGGCGTCTCAGACCCCCAAACGCAAAACCCCATGTGGCGCGAAAAACCTCTCATATAGTACATAATATTTCATGCAGGTATCATTTTTCTGCACATCTCCAGATATTTCCTGTAGCCCATGCCTTTTCCATTTTTTTACATTCTAATTCTGAAACACTATTTTTTCAAAAAACCTCGATCCACTATTTTTCGCACCACAATGTTTTTCACACCCAGCTCAAATATTTCACGCACAACCCTCCTTTTTTTCACACCACTTCCTCTTTACACGCACCTCATTTTACCAACAATCCATGTATTCATTTTCTGATTTTTGATTCCCAAAATTTTTTCAAACACTAGGAAATGGCACCACCTTTAATACTATTGTCTACTTGAACTGTATGATCACTTTACTAGCACACATTCTAATCATCCACTGATAATTGACAACAACAAAAACCAAAATCAAATTCCTGCATAGAACTACCATGGTTCCAATAGTAACAACCACCATTGAGTTATTTTTTATATGTACATAGAGACAACATGTCAATACGATGTTTGGTGTGGTCGGAATGACTCTGTAAACACTTTTTAATGGAATCAATCATTTGAAAACATGTCTTGGCGGTTAAAATAAGGAAAACATTGTCACATTGAAATGAAATCATAATACCATGGTCGTAGATTTATTTTCAAAATGTAAGGACTAATCACACATAATTTCGAGTTCTAGTTTTCTCAGGATGCCTTTAGACATGTTTTTAGTGTTTTAAAGACTAAAACGTGCATGGAATGGTCAAAAACATCTTTAACAACTTTATATTAACTTAAAATTAAGGGAAACCTAAAATTTAGTTTTTTTTGTTGTACACACAGAAAACACCTCAATCCAACATGTTGTGTGCTTAGAATTACCTAGGAAACATTTTTTTAATGGTACCAAATCCTTTAAAAATATGTGTTGTGGGTAAAAAACTAGAAAAATGGCATCAAATATCCTTAAAATCAGAAGAAATATACAATAGATTTTTTTGTACATGTAGGGACTAATGTCATATAATTTCGGGTTACATTTTTTTCGGGATGCCTGTAGTTGTATTTTTAGTGTTTTAAAACACTATAACATGTGCGTAATAGTAAAAACCACATAAAAATACCTCATATAAATATAAAATCATATTAAATTCATCCTTAAGTTATTCTTCATGTGTATTCACAGACAACATGACAATTTGATGTATTTTGTGGTCGGGATTGGTGAACACTTTTTAAATGTTCTAAAGCATTTTAAAACATGTGTTGGGGGTCAAAACCCAGAAAACAATGTATTATTTCATTGAAATCAAATATAAATGGTTATAGATAGATTTTTGAAATGTAGGAACTAACACCATTTCATTCTATGATACAGTTTTCCCGGGATGCATGCATATGCATTTTTAGTGTTCTAAAACACTAAAATGTCTGTGTAATTGTAAAAACCATTTAGAATTATATAAAATTTACATTAAATCATGGGAAAAAAACTATTGAGATATTTTTTAATGTGTATATGTAGAAACAACATCAATTTAATGTGTGGTGTGATAAGAATGACTTGATATACAATTATTAATGGTACCAAAGCCTTTAAAAACATGTGTCTTGTGGTCAAAACATGGAAAAGAATGTTAGATTACCCTAAAATCATATGATAAAAACCCTATATTGATTTTTGAAATTTAGTAACAAATAATACATCATTTAGAGCTAAAACATCCTTGGGAAGCCAGTAGAGACATTTTTCATGTTTTAAAACACAAAAATGTGTGTGTAATGGTCAAAACCATAGAAAAAAACCCGAAGGTAAACATGAATTCCTGGAAAAATCACCATTCAGTTAATTTTGTCATGCACACTAAGAAAAAATATAAATATGACATGCAGAGTGTTTTGAATGACTCGATAAACATTTTTTAATGGTACCAAAGCCTTTAAAAACATGTGTCATAGGGTTAGAACCCAGAAAACGATGTTGGATTGACATGAAATCAGAGTACAGATACCATATATTTACTTTATAAATATAGTAACTAATGGAATCTCATTCTAAGTTACAGTTTTCATGGGATTCCCATGGATGTGTTTTTAGTGTTTTAAAACACTAAAACATGTGTGTAACGATTAAAATCTTATAAAACAACATCAGATTAATGTGAAATATTGTGAAAACAACTGCTGAGTAATTTTTTATGTTTACGTGTATACAGCAGGTCAATATTATGTGTTATATGGTAATAATGACTTAGTAAACACTTTTTATATGCATCAACGCCTTTAAAAACATGTGTTGGGGGAGTTAAAACTAATAAAACAATGTCATTTTCCCTTAAATTAGAGGAAAATGACTACCAATTTATTTTTCAAATTTTGGAATTTACAACACATCATTCCGGGTTTCATTTTCCCCAAGATACCCATACACATGTTTTTTGTGTTTTAATACACTAAAACATCTGTGAAATGGTTAAAATCATAGAAAATGACCTCATATTGACATAAAATCAAGGAACAACTAATTTTGAGTTATTTTTTATTGGTATTCATTGATACAATGCCAATATGATATGTGGTGTGATCATAATGACCTAGTAAACACTTTTTAAAGATACTAAACCCTCTAAAAATATGTTTCGGGGGGGGGGGGGTCAAACATGGATAACATTATTGGAATACCATGAAATCAGAGTAAAATGATTGAATATTTATTTTTGAAATTTAGGAATTAACATCATGTCATTCTGAGTTATGGTTTTCTTAGGATTCCCATAGATATGTTTTTTGTGTTTTAAAACACTAATATATTCATGTAATGGTCAAAATCATAGAAAATGACCTCAGATTTATGTAGAAACATGGGAAATCCACTGTTGAGTTATTTTTTAAATAATGGATACCTTTTCATATCAAACTATTTAAAATCTGTTTACTATGGTAATTTCAAACACACCGTTTGTCGATTTTAAAAATAATTTGAATATTTACATATCCCTTTTCAGTTTCATGTGTTGAATAATATCTCAAATAGGAATGTTTATGTTTTAAAAATGTTTTTCATGATATATTATTTTTTAATTTTAAGTTTTCTTTTGTTTGACTAATCAAATAACAAATTTTATGTGAAACAATATGAATATATTATGTGTCTTTTCTTTTTCTCATTTAGTTTCGTAAATGTTCTCTTTCTTATAGGTGATAGATACTGAAATAATGTAGGAAGTTAAATTTTATAATTTTTAAAATTATTCAAAATGTTGTTATGATGGTTCTTATTTATCGTTGTATGTTTAAATTTTATCAATTATTCTACTATAATTCTAATTTATTATGATTAGTTTTAATTTCTGTTTTCTTTTTTTATAGTTTATTAGATGATGTGGTCATTTTTAGTTGATGAGATTATGTGGATGAAGAAATATGTAGTGGAGTTCATGGGGGTGATGTATATTGGGCATGTTTTGTTGATGGACATATTTTATACATATATGTAAATTAATGATATATGGGATAACTGAGGTATGGGTTGATTGAGGTATATGCTGAGTAAGGTTATACTGACTATGGATGTTTTTATATATGATTATGGATTTATGATGTTTTTTTATGGGAATATCATACATTTATGTTTTAGTTAATTACATATCAATTTTTTATATTTACGTTTTTCATTAAATAATTAAAAATAAATAAATTCTAACAGTAATAATTATCCGTAGTATTTAGTAACTTTTTCTAAGTAAATTAATTTAAATTATAATTAGTAGTAGTGTATAGTAATTTCCACTAAACATAATCCATGTTAAATATATTACTATAAATTAGGTTCATGTCATCAATTTTATTTTCATTTTATTTACTATAAATTACAACCAAATTAAAACAATGCCGCCATTAAATGCTCTAAAAATGACACGTACATAAATCACTTCTAAATTTGTGAATTCGGTTACTGGTATGTCAGATCTTCTCGGTTTTTCATCTTCTAAGATATCGGTGAAGGTATTGGTGTTATTTTGTGATTTCTTATTTCGTGCTCGATTGGTGAAGTTGTTCTAGTTAGTGTATTTCCAATTCTGGTGTGGCGTTGGAGGCGACATTGATGGTGATGATAAGGGTGAAGTGATGACAGTTTCTTTGATTCATTTTGTGATGGTTAAATTTGATATTAATGTCTTTGAAGATGATGTTTTTGCGGGCATAGAAGTAGCGGTTCCAACGATGTGGTGGACGGTCTCTGGTAGAAAGTTCCTGATGGCGTAGTCGACGATGATGGGTGGTTGGGTGCATCAGGGTCTGAGGCCCTAGACGATGGCGTGTTGATTCTGAAAAATCACAGGGCCCAAGGCTTTGGCATGACTCTTTTGGTTTGAATTTTGAATTTGGTTTATCCCAACCTATTTATGAATTTTTTGAATTCTGTTTATTGTTTTTGTGGTGTTTGAATCAGTTATTTGAAATTGTGCGGTTCCCACTTGGCCATAATGTGGTTTTGAAAAAATAAAAAAACAAATATTTGGAGGTCGTGAAATAGTTAGAAACCAAGAAATATGTGGTGGTTGGGATAACCACCAGTACACTATTATGCAGTGCTTTAAACCACCACTAGTTTAGGAAAACCCCTTCTTGTATACCATCTTTTTTATAGTGATTAACCATGGATCACCTTTTTATGATTATCCATGAAATGACTACGTTGATCCATAATGGTGGATCATTCTCAACATCCAAATATTCCCACTCAATCAAATGATGGTTCTGGATGATATTTCTTTAGCTGGGAAACTTTAAAGACATTGTGTAATTATTTCAACCATGATATAAACCCCAACCAATCGGCTACCTTGGAAATAAGTTACATAGATTCAAACTGAATTCTTTAAATCAACACTAGATTTCCATGTTTTCCAAAAATACAATTTCCAAACAAAATAGATATCAGTAGAAACACCTTATCACCAATCTAAAACTCCAAAGGGTGATGACGTCAATTAACATAAGACTTCTGGTGACACTGAGTTGCTGATAGCCTCTTCTTAATAAGCATCATTATCTCTATCATCTCCTAGGTGAGACTCATCACTAATTAGTAATGCTCACCCACATTAGTCTTACTCTATGTAGATTTTCATGTAAACTTATATAATTCCTCAAATGGTTACATCCCAGTTGAGTCCTGATAAAAGTTATTATAATAAAACGTGGACAATTATAGGTTTATTTAAGGAAAAAAATCCAAATTCAAGCACACATTCTTAGTCCATATCCTCAAAAATAAGGATGATACACCTGGACTGGATATCCGTATGTTGGTGGTACATGGTTCTCATCCAAGGATTCTTTACCCAATCCTCTTAGAGTCCCTTAATGAAATGAGTTGTAAAGTGTTAATCCTGGTTAGAAACTATCATTAAGGACACTCTTTGATTCTTAAAACATCTTGAAAATAAAGGTTTCTAAGCTCCTTCACCTTCATCGACTCTATGATGGGTAGAAAATATACTGATTTCATCAAATGGTTGACAATCACCCATATATCATATTTTTCACTTTTTGTATGAGGCATTACAATCACAAAGTACATAGACATCTCATCCCACATTCACACAGGAATGTGAAGAGGATAAAACAAACCAGATGGTCTTTCATGCTGATATTTTATTCTCCAATAGGTCAAACATTGAGAAATAAAGTTCAAAACTGAACACCTCATATTATCCCATCAATATTGACCTATCATGGTATAAAACATAGTATTCACCCCCAGGTGTATGACCCAATTACAATAATACCCCTCATGCATCACCTCCTACCTCAATCTCAAGGGAACTACTGGACACTTCCTAATAAGGATAAAACTATCGAGATAACAAGACCAATCACCCTATGTCTCCCTACCATTGAGAACATTGCTAATATGATGAAACATGAGGTCGAATACATGATCACTACTAACCTAATCGACGAGAGAGGATGTTACCAAGAAATTATTTAATAATAAATTCAATCCGTCCTCCTGCACCTCTAGAATTAGATCAATAAATATACTCATTAGAATCCACTCATCCATTAATTCCTAAACATCATGCATCATAACCTTCTTACTCAAGTAATAAATGACTACAATCCACTTCCCAGTTGTAAAGGAAATTTCAAATAAAAGGTTTGAAGATACTCTCCCAAGAGACGTTGTCTGAGGTTTGTGTCCCTATAGATAAAGAAATATTTTCATAATTTATGATCTAAGTATAGTATAAAATTATCATTGAAGGTGTAATGTCTTCATGTCTTTAGTGTGTGCATAACTGATGCTAACTCCAGTTTGTGGGTGGGAAAATTCCGTTGATGTGGGAATATATTCCATGATCTGCAATCCAACTCAAATTTATACTACATTATCAAACATTCCAACCCTATGTCGGAGGAATAGAAATGTGATACATAATTTTTCTTTGGATCATGAAGAATATAAACAAGTTTAGAAGTCAAATAGACCAACAACTACTCAATGGAAAGATGAAACTTATCATCCCACTTAAACTCCACCCATTCTTTGGTCAAAGGAGTCATGTGAGAAGATAACCCAGAAAAAAATTAGGAAGCATCAATAACACATAGACAAACCCAAATAACTTATGATCTCAAACACATACTTTGGATGTTCTCAATACATAACTACTTAAACATTCTCAGCAACCAGTGAAACACTTCTTTTAGATATCATGTTGCCTAAAAACATTACTTCCCAAATCTAAAACTGGAATTTGCATAGTTTTTTTGTACAGATGATGGCCCCTCAATACTTCAAAAAAAATCCATATGGTCATCATGATCCTTCTTTATATTCGATTACACTATAATGTATTTAAAAAACATTACTATGATTTTCAAAAGAAATTGGATGATCTAGCTCGTCTATGCGATAAAGACCACATGAGTAATGATAAAAAAATGTCCTAATCGGGTGCTCAAAAACTATGTACCATATTTATAATAATATCTTTAAAACAAAATCCTCCCAAAACATCATCTAATGGAAATCAGAATTGAAGTCAATCTTTTAAATCCAATAAGATCCTTTGGGATGATAAAAGTGATCATCAATTCATGGTAATAAGAATTTATTATTTATGGAAACATGAAAAAACTTATACTTATCAATGCAAAGTCAGAGGATTCTATCTGTCTTCTTTTCAAATAGAAATGGACAATACTATAGTGAAATTCTTGGGAGAATAAATCCCTTCTACTTGAGATCCTCTAGAATAACTTTTATCTCTTTCAACTCGGCCATATCAATTCTGTAAGATGGTCAAGAAATGAGACTCATACTAGGGAATATCTTGATGGTAAACTCAACCTATCATTTGGATATAAACCCATAAAAATATTCTCGAATAAAATTTGTGTATTTCCTCATGAATATCAAAATAATTATCTTTGAACCCTTTGATGAGGCAATGAAAAACAACCTTAACAATTGGTATGAATTTAAACCCATCTCTAATGAAACTAGTCCTTTCCTCTCTAATGGCTGATCCCATTCACCTTAAAAATTATGATTTTTATCATCACGAGTCAAAAACTGGACCCTATGGTGATAGAAATCAATAAAATCATTGAATCTAATCAACTAGTCGATGTTGATAATAATGAAAAAAAAATTAGGCCTCACACAATGAAACACCAAAATACCTCCATGATAGTAATAAAAGCATGGAACTCTTAGAACATGAATCATTTATACTTATTTCTATCCAATTGGTTAAGAAAGTATATAACAAAACACATAAAATTCACTATTATTCCTAATTAATAAAGAAAACAGGGTAACGTAAATTAATGGGATGCACCAATATCAAATAAAAATGATTTCATGGAATAATAAACAAACATCATACCTCTCGCAGTGGTTCACCCAAAATCCGAGTACCCTAGTATAACATCTCCCCTCCTTGAGCCCCCATCACCAAGAGAGAAACCACTTTACTCTAATAGTGAGAACATCTGCCCTTGGAAGCATCAGAATCCACTTAATAACCCTTTGAGAATATAGATCAAATACAACTCCCCTACACAGAATCCTAACAGTTTCATTGATGATATCCTAAATGTCTACACCAGTGGCATATCCTCAGAGAGTGTACATAACTATACTTTCTTTGATCGTCCTTCCCACACTGATAGAAAATGACTAGGTTACACCGTTAAATTTTTTTGATATAGTACTTGATGACTTTTGGGAATAATTTCTATCAACCCTATGAGATTTATCCCGCTTCTGGTTCTAACTAGATGTGGACCTCCGGATACCACCCTTTGGCGTCACACTACTTAGAAATATTTTCCTAGTCATGACTGTCTCCTCCATGTCCACCTTGTTAACCACCTTATAAAATGTTGGCAGGAATATAATAATAAGCATGTACTTGATCTCAAAATTTAATCCCATTGAAAAAGGTCAATCGATGAGATAATTGTTCATAAATAGTTATATATTGACATAAAAAAACTCAATAAACTATAAAACACAATCCAGCACTGAATAGTCCCCTTTATACAATGAAAAAAACTCATGGGATTTCAATGCCCTCAAAGATTCCAAGTAGAACTATCGATTGAAATCCACCTTGAAATCGGTCTAAAGGGGATCCTCATACAACCTTACTAACACTATATATTCCCATGATTTTATACCTATCTTGTACAGTATATAGTTGTAGAATCCAACCATTAAGGTCTCAAGGGTCTTCAAAAACTCAAAGATCCTCTTAGTTCGATCCAAATACTCCTTAAGCCCATTATATCCCTTGTAATCATTGAAAACTTATGAATTTTAACTATTAAACATCTGAGAATGGTATACCAACTGTGGTTGATCTGGACAGCCTACCTAGCCTAAGTATTGGATCATTTGGATCTCTCACTCCACTATAATTATATCAATGTGAGGATTAGTCTTTGAGGTTTGCTCTGCATCACCCTCTCTAACCCAAGTTGAGATAAAATTATGGGGATATTGTTTCATTATGGGAGTAAGAATGTAACACCCCAATATTTTAAAATTTATTTTCTATAATTAATAGTATATTTTATAGTGTGTGGTATGTAAAACATCTGGCTTAAACAAACCATGATATACTATAGAAATATTATAACTTAAATTTATCCTTTATAACCTATAAATTGGTTTAGTTGGTATGAATAAGAATTATAGAATTGTGAAATATATATATAAATATATTCCTTGAAAAAACTAATAATCTATCATGAATAGATTATAAATTGGTTATAAATTTCGATAAAAAAGTTTGTAACAAAAAAGAAATATTTTTCTTAAAATAATTGTGTGCAAATAAGTTTTTATTAATAGAATAAATAAATAAATATTTATAAATTATTATAATAATATTAGTATACTATATATCCAATCAAATGAATTAACACTTATTTAATTGTGGTTATTTGGAAAATAGTAAAAATAATGTCATTTTAGGCTTTAAAAATACATTTTCTTCAAAAATGGTTTTTATTGCATTATGTGAATGAATATTATTACATATTTCATCCACTTTTATAAATTTTATTCATAAAAATGGATAGAATTTTTCGATTCATCAATAAAAATTATCTTAGAGTGGTTATTTGTGATTTTTTCTAAAAATATTGATTTTTGATTGAATAGTGAAAACATTCGATTTTTAAAATCAGCCATTTATCTACATTAAATAATGTAATTTATAAGTAACATTCTATATTTTTATTTTTATTTTTTCAAAATAATATACCTTAATTTAAAAATAATCTAATTAATTTCTTATTAATTTGTATTATATTTTATTTTGGTATAAGTTAATTTAAAATCATAAAATCACATGTTTATAAAAATGATTTTTCATTGAATTATTGGAACTTATATTAAAATTAATTTATGAAACTTACAAATATTGAATCTTAGAAAATATATAAAATATTTTTAATTATGAGGGTCAAATTTTATACAAGGGTCAATTTTATTTTTACTCATAATGAATTGAAATCATGATAAAAACAATTCACTATGGTAATGGGTAAATGATATAATTAAGGTTAAAATTAACTAATAAGGTCATAAAATGTCATCTTAATTATTATTTTACGAGAATATTTTCTATCTTATAATATAAAATGTAGAATTTTATTAAATTTGTTCCACATTCTCATGATTAATACATTTATAATATTTAAAAGTTAACAAAAATTATAGGTGTCCACTCCCCTCGCTTATAAAAGGGCGTCACATTTCCTCTCTTAATCACACTTACTATGACTTTAATATTGAAAAATACATGCCAAAATACATTAAAAACATTTATATTAATGACTTATAGGATATTTTCTCACCAAATGACCAATCATAGAAGGCTATAGGTGTAATCCAAATGAGTTTTTCCAATGAAGAGGTATAACTCTTCACCCAGAATTTTCATGTCTTTTTATCCTGCCACATCCTTCAAATATAATATAAAAATGAGGATATTATAGCATCCATATCTTCTATATACATTTATGTTATTATGTAGATGTTATAACCCTTTTTCTCATCTCCTTTTCCATCCTATGGTAAATGAGATCATCGCTAGTTCATACGTACAAATTACCATCTCTACAAAGTTTTGTAATTAGTTTTTCATAATCAAATCATATTGATGGTTAAACTTATTTATAAAAATGAAATTTCTGATATTTCTGACATAATAATAATTATTAAAGGAAAATATATTACTTACTTTCTTAATCTTTGATATGTTTTAAAATGATAGCATCCCTTGTGAGAACGTTTGGACTTCCACCACCACAAAGTAAAATGATTTGATTTTAATTACCAACTCACATGAAAGGTCATAAAGATTAAAATAATTAATAAATAAGAAATTTATATCATAATTTATATTCTTTAAAGGTAAAATATTATATAATTTATTTCTTTTTTTCCCAATATTAAAATCGAAATGTTAGTCATGTGTACATGTGTACTACCAAAACTATGGTATAATGTTTATTTTTTTCATTTCATCTTTTAATTTCATGTTCCAAAATTGTATTTCACATAAAAGTAATTACTAAATAAACGATTAATATTTTATATATGATTTAACACTATCCCCTTTGACCATTTCTGACCAACAAAAGTTGTTTTTTGATTATAAACTGAACATCCTAAATAATTATGTCATGAATTTAATTAATTTAGTAACTAAATAAAACATTGTAATAAATGAAATAAAAAGAATGAAGATAATATTATGGATATGAAAAGGTATCTTAATAAGAAAAATAACTAATTTAATTTTATTATTTTGGAGTTATAGAATGTACAAAGCTGGATGGGACTTCAGGTAAGGGATTTCATATCCCAATTTCCATTTTTGAGACTTATTCCATTTCCATGACATGCTTTTTTTGTGGTGTTTGAAATTCAATATTAATTTATTTTATAATTTATTTCCTAAAATTAATATGGTTTTAAAATTCATTTCATTTTTTATCCTTTTGTTTTATTTTGATTTAAAAGTTACCAAATATACAATGGATTTTTCACTAACACATTGTTTTAAATTTTTTAAAATATTTTCTCTCCATGTTCATGTTATTTTAAATGTTACTATAATTTTATTATTCATACCATTAATTCTATTAATGTTAATTTTGAATAATCTTGACCATATTATTAGTGGTTTAAAAAGAATATTTTTAGCATTTCTTGTATGGTTCACTTTTGACTCATTTTACCAAAATGGAAAAGAATATTTGTTTAATGTATATGATAAGAAAAAAAATTCCTACCATCATTTCCATTAATTATTTAAAAAAATATTAGAAAATATAATTTTTTTAATTATGTTATTAAATTATTTTTTAATGTGTTTTATGATAAAAATTTTAAGGATGTAAATTTATTCTTCGTGATATAATACTTGAGAATTATATAAAATAATTAGTGATCCTGGTATATCGCTTGATGATTGGTGTTACTGGTATATCACTCTAATGAATTTGTTAATAATTAGTCTTTTAAGGTGAAAGTGATGGATATAGCTTTGTAGGTCACTCCTATGGAATTAACTGAAGATTAATTATTCTAAAATGGGTTAGAATGAATGAACATGAGTTATGAATATGATACTCCAAGATACTTATTTCATGAATAATAAGGGGTTTATGTAAATATTTTAATTTCATGAGGAAAAAAATGTTTATAAACTTTTAAATATGAATGGTTTGTTTTTCAAGTAATGTTATCATAAGTTCTTATATTACTGATTTTTCCTACATGATTTTATATACTACTAATAGGATTCAATTATTTTTTTAATAAAAGGTTAATTTTATCATGTGGGTATGTTTTAAGTATGTGTTTAATTTTTTATTGTGAAATAGGTAACCATTTTCATGGGTTTCTATTTTTAATTGGATTAACAAGTTTTATTTATTTTTATATCACATATTATGAAATGTTTCTCCCATCCCATGTTTTCAAATGTTTTTCAAAGGCTGTATTTATGTTTAATAATTATAATAATTTTAATTATGACACATCATGAATAAATAAAATGTGTCATGAATGAAATAGGGGTATAAATCTAATAACTTATTTTTTTGGAAAAAAATTCACCATTTAAAGTTTCTACTTTATTATGTAATGATTTAACAAATTCTATAAAACAAAAAACCTAAAAGATCTTGGAAATACAAAAATATGAAACCCTTTTTATAAATTATGTCATTAGGGGTTTATTATGTTAAGAGGATTATAATAGTTTTCTATTATCTATGATTTTTCAAGGAAGTTATTGAGTGTAGACCTTGTATTTTTTGTTAGGTGTGATTGATGAAGTTAGAAGGTTTTTGTATCACCTCGTGTTACTGTGGTTTTATATATTAAATTTTATCTTAGTTTATTTTAGGTTTTAGTAATGTTTTGGTATTGAGATTAAACAATTTGGGACATTTTTTAGTATTTAACAATTACCCACACAATTAGAAGTAATTTTGTGACAACCATATGAAGGGTGTTTCCGTGGTAATAATTAGGGTTTTCATGGTATCTATCTAGTTTGTGAAATCATACATATCTTTCCAAGAGACTATAAAAATTGGTTTAGATTCTCAGGGTAGCCTATATGTTTGGTTCATATTTATACCTAACTGTTTACCATGCCCATCTTTTAAAATTTTTAAAATCTATAAATTTACCATGTAATTTTTATATCCTATTGACCCTATTTTTTCTCCCCCTAATGATATCATGATGAAAAAACTCAAACATGTCTATCAATCTACTTTCCACTTATATTTTCTCTTATCCGTTTTTACGTTATGCGTGGTTCCTTTAGAAGTTGATATTAGATCCCCTTGGAAAGGCCTCACATCCTCTTCTTTATCCCCACTTATTTTCTATTATATCACTCTTTGTTCACCCTCTTGTTCAACCATAAGGCGTCATCCAGTCAAGATTTTGGTTTGAGGATAGTTCTTACTTGATTACTTGGGTGTTTAGGGATTTTATCGGTTATATATTTTTATTGGGTATTCTCAACTAACATTGATTCATTTAAAATCATTTCATCTCAATTTTTTATTTCCTGAGGTAGGTTTTTTTATGATATTTTATTATTTAGCATATCATTTTCTCCTTGAGGTTTCCAAATACCTGTAGTTATGTTTTTTTCATAAATAGCTCTAACGGATGTAATCAAGGGTGAGTTTATTAATTAATAAGTTTTCTATGTCAAAAATTAAAATTTTAAATGATCATTGTTCATATACCATCATTTTATCCATTAATTTATAAATAATACCGTTAATTGTGTGTAAGTGTGGACTACCACCTCTATGAGTGAAAATTTTCATTTTTCATCACCACCAAACATTTAAGGTTCCTAAAATGGATTTAATGAATATATATTATGTTTATAATATTTTTAATCTTCTTTATATGTCACATTACCATTATTTATCCCCTTACTCATTAAATCATTATATCACATTACCATTTGGTTCAGCTTAACAGCTGATGTAAAAATGATATAACGATTATCTCATAAATGAATATATAATGTAATATAATTGTAATATAATGTACTAATGATATATTTAATTTTTTAAATGATTTTACAAATATTTTGTGAATATTTAATTTAATTAATAATAAATCACATTTCAATCATTAAACACGTCAAAAACTAGTTAATTGTGATTTCCATTTTCACAAGATGTATTCAGGTCATTCAGCTAATGAAAATAAAAAATTAGCAATAATTATAAAATATTTATTATTATATAATTCATTTTATACTGATTATGAACTTGAAACCAAATAGTGATAGTCAATCTCATATTCATTGAGTTTGTACAAAACAAACAACTGAAAGATTTAACACCCAATAATAGAAACAAATTATAATCAGTAAATATATTTACAATATATTTTTATAAAATAATCATAAAAAGGGAAGTATTTTACATTAATTTTATGATATAATTTATTAATATAGTTATGTTTATTATATATTATATTAGTGAACGTTCGAGTAAGAAATAATATCAGGTGAGTGTTTTGTCCCAAATTCTCTTTCTTTGAGACACAGTTTCTTTTGTGCATATAATTCAATTTAAATGGTGGTTATACTATATATTGGATATATAATATTGTAAATATTATTTATTCAATGTATTTAAACATCATATTTAATATTTCACTCTTTCAAGGGGATTTTATTAGAATGTTTCGCAAGCCGTAATCATTTCACCTCAAATTTCCCTTTTTTGAAATACATTCTCTTTTACGAACCTAACTCTATTTATATTTTTTATATTCTACCTATTTGGTATATAATATCATGAATTATAATTTTTCATTTTATTTTAATTTCATCTTCTAGATCTACCTCTTTCAAAGTGTTTTTATTAGAATGTTTCTTTAGTTTTACGGGTTTTGTCTCAACTTTTACTTCTTTGAGATGCTTTTTATTTTCTGAAACTTCTTCTATTTAAATGGAATGAATAATTATTATTGTATATATAAAATGATGAATTTTATTTTCTCATGGTATTTTGACTTCATCTTCAATCTCTCTCTCTCTTTCAAGTAGGTTTTAATAGAATTTTCCCTAATCTATAAGGAACTTTGTAACCCAAACATTTTCTTTGAGCTATACAATTTCATATTGAACATAAATTTTCAAGGAATTCCTATTTTTAATGATTTTAAGTCTTTTATTTTAGGGAAAAAACATTTTAATCCAAATAGACTTTCTTAAAAGGTTATTTCACCTTTTAAAAAAAATTACTTGAAAGGAAACATGTTGCTATGGATTTTATAAAGGAGAATTCAAAATTATTTCCAAAAAAATACTTTCATAATTAGTGTGTTCATTACTCATTACCTTCGAAATGATATTTCCACAATGGAGTTATGTTTTATTTTTCACCCTATATTTTTATTTTATTATTTTATTATTTTTTGTGATCAATTTTTTGGTATCAAATGAATAATTTTATGATGTTATATGATACCATTTTTATATTTTAAAAAACCCATATTATCAATATAGGTTATTTATTAATAGTGATTCATTTACATATAGATGTTTTATAAAACTAGTTTTATTTGCATGGGTTCTTTATTATGTCAAAAGTTAATTATTTTTATTTGGAATACAAAATTACAGATTAATTATGGGTGGGGTACTCTATTCACATATAATGCATCGGTTAAGGGGTTATATCACATGAGATAATGAAACTTTGAGTTTATGAGATACATGTAGACTTTTTAAAAAGGATTTTGTGTTAATGAGATGTGGGAATATTTTTCACATGTTTTTTATGTGAATGAGATGTGGTAATATTTTTTCACATGTTTGTTATGTGAATGAGATATATGAATATTTATTCACATGTTTATTTTTTGAATGATATATGGGGTGGATTTGTTCAAAAAACATTGTGTAAATGATATATGGGTAGTTTATTTAAAACTTCATTATGTGAATGTGATGCGAGAATACTTGTTCATGGGTTTTTGTGTGAACATTATGAGGGAAGAATTGTTCAAACTATTCTCTATGTCATGGTCTGGGACATAATTATTTATTATACTACAATTCAATGACTTTCCATATTTCTATATGCCTATGACTATTCACCTTGAATCATGTTTTATGTCCCATTATTACTCAAAAAATTTCCAAGGTATATGTTTAATAATTTTAGATTATATTTCAGCATATTATGAAATATGGACAACTCATATTTTTTCATGTTCTTTTTAATAATAAATTTCTCATATGTCTGTGTTTTCTTACAAAATTATGATCTGACACTTTATTACATGTTTATAAGTGTTTCCCATATAACGTGTATGAGATCACCCCTTTATTATATTCTCTTTTACCCCTAAGTAATGAAGATTATTATAACTGAATATTTGTCTATAAGTAGATCAAGTGTGGTTATAATATAGATAAATATTCACAGGTATCATAAAAAAGTTTCATTTTTAGTTCATCCTCAAAGACACTAAACCTTCTGTTCTTAGGATTGTAAGTTGTTATGAGTTGTAAAGCTTATCATATGCTAATATTGTAAGAAAAATATAGTTTCATGTGACTTGAAATAAAATATAGTGTTTAATGAAATAATGTTTAGCACTAAATCCCAGATGGTTAGTTTGGGGATTTAAGTTGGTATTAGAGTAAGGTTTAATTATTCTTATGGATTAGTTTAGATATTTTTGGAGATTTGTTTAGAGACATTTTTTATTAAGGTTAAATAAAATTTTAGAAAACAACATATATGAGATTAATAATAGTTTTATATCCAAAAATAATAATAAATTATTTAATATGTGGTTTTCTTAGTAGTAAATCCTTGTTTGGACACTAAAAAATGGATGTATTAATAATATATATGCACTTGGGGGTAATAACCTAGAAAAAGGCAGTTTGATCATTAACATGATCATCACACTAATGCATAATGAGTAGGACTACAACTACGCACCTATCTATAAACTATTGGGGAATATGCCTTGGTTAATCACATTCAATTTAAAATCCATTATAAATAATTTATTATGATAAGTAATTTTGTTAAGAAATATGAGATAACCCAACCAAAAAACCTATATTGATACAAGATTGATTTTTTGTAACTAGAATATAATTTCCAAGTTTCAAATAGTAACAAATTTCAAGAATTGTTTTCACAATTACCATATGATATCAACCTTTAACACTCGTGATTAACTCTTTTTGGTTTTAGTAATTGCGGAAGTCCAAATAAACCAAGTAACCAATGAATTTCTTTGACAATGTATAGATTATTGCAATGGGAAATAAAATTGGATAATATATGGAATGAGAGAATTTTTTATTATTAAAAACCATATATCAATAATTATTATTATCTACATAGACCTCATTGAGTTTCTAAATATGCCAAAAAAAGATAATTATCTACTTTCCTTGATGGTCAAGTAACAAATATAATGAAGGAATGAATATTCAATTTTTTATGTGTCAAGACTATGGGAGAAATCACCCAGGGAGTTATCTCAAATGAACTATAAGATTTTTTAATTATGTTAAAGTAGATCATCAAATAGTTAATTGATGAGAAAAAAATAAAGACTTCAGTTAACATGATTGAAATAAATAGATCTCATCCTAAGGCATTGTTAATAATTCAATGTCTCGTGTGTGGAAAACTTTTGAATTATCCAAGTCAATTCACTAATCCAAGGACTACCTAATACAATAATCATTCCCAAGCTCTAATATCAATAGAAGAATGGAATTTATATGCAATCACTACTATTGAACTATATCTTGATATTTTAGGTACACACACCCTCTAATATAGAGTTGTATATTTGTTTTTGGGATTTGATTCTTGGTACTCTAACATATCTAAGAAGCTTTATAAGATCATTAAATCAACAACATGATGATTTCATTATTGAAGAAATCTCTGAATAGTATGATTATAGTATTCAAATTTGAAGCTCATAGAAATGTGACTAAGGGAAATCATATTACCCTTACCTTATAAAGTTTAGAATGCTTTTAGTGATGGACTGGTTCCCCCCACTTTGAAGGAATATTATCAATATTAAGGAAAACACATTTCATATTAACCAATGATACTCTATTAATTAATTTATGATAACAAATACCATCATGAAATAAACAATATAATGTGGTCCTTGATACCAACTAATGGGAGACTCTTCCATAAATGTCTGGATAAGAACTCAATAATAGAGGAAAACATATTATGAGGAAAGATATATGCTTCCCAATTTTGAAGGGTTGATATATCTCTATAAACTATATCACAATTCATCTCTATAATTTATATTCCCTTAGATATTTCCACTAACATGTGATAATTCAAAATTTGAGGACATAATTTATTTAAAGGGGGAGAATGTAACGACCTGAGATTCTATACCTTATAAAACTGATGTTTTGTTTGATAAATTTTGCTACATTCTATACCCGACATAAAAAACCAAAAAATATTAATAGATAATTATTATTAAATCTATAATAAATACTGAAATTGTAATTCATTGAAATATATTACCCTTGGATGAAAAATAATTGATATGAGTTAATATTGTGTAAGGTTGTTTTCAATAAAAACTATTTTTTATATTGTGTATTTTATTATAAAAAAATTTAAAAATTATATAATTTAAATTTTCATAGTAAAATTTATTTTTTAATCTCATAAAAATTTATATAGTATTATTATTTTTTGAAATGTGTAATTTTTAGAAGAAAAATTAGGTTTTTTTAAATATTATAATTTTTTAACTTTATCATTGTATAAGCATATACTAGAACACTAAAAAGTTATAAGTAATAAAATATGAATTTAGGTAATAATATTATGCATTTTAGACATTTTTTATACTTATAATCCCCATGTCCGATATTTTTTGAACTAAATTAATATTTTACATTAATAAAAATAGTTTTCAGGCATCTTGAGATCTGGGATCCTAGTGGCAGGATCTTCCACATGGGTGGGTTTCTAGTTGTGATGACCTGTCTAACAGAGGCGATCGACGGTGAGGTGGATATCACAACTTCTGTGATGGAAGAGACTTTGGCCTCTCTTGGGTGGATGAAGGCCTCACTATGGGGATCAGGCTGAGATGATCGTGAGGACCGTGATGGAAACCTTGGCAGGGCATCGGAGGTGAGAGTCTTTTGAATTTTAGAATCTAGTGGTTGTGATGACATCAGATGGAGAAGAGCCTGAGTGTGGGTTGGATCTGGCCTGAACCTTGGAAGTGAGATAGGGATTGAGGGAGTCGACCTTGTCTGCAAGTTGCGGGCTGCCTCGAGTGAGAACCTGTGCTACTAGGCAGGGATGGATGGATGAATTGACCTTGTTTTTTCCACAAGGAAGGTGGTGGAATATGGTGTGTTCTTGGTGTGGGGTACACCTATTTCTGACACTTTCTATCGGGGGGCGTGCGCATCCGTCATGTAGGGGGAGGACATGTGGCTTGTTGCCCCGCATTCCCGCTTTCCAAAGGCAAGTGGCATTCGCTCCTTATTCAGGGACGTATTCTCCTTGATCAAAACTGGGATGATGGGATGTTGGTTCTTCCTTCTGTGGATTCCTCCTCTGAGCTCGTCACCTAGTATGGGTCTCCCTTATAGATTTAAGACGTATTCGTGAACCTCACTCCCAATACCATATTTTCATGGACACTAGTTAATTGCGCTGCTTCCATCGAGACGCTCCAATGGGTCTGGTCAGGGCAGAAACCTTCGGTGAGGAGAACGGTCACGCTGGGGTGTCGTTGGTGCATCTTGACGCTGGGGGATTGGCATGTCTGTCTTCTATCCCTTATTATAGGGCTTCTTGAGGGCGCGGAAGTATGAGGCATCCCACATCGAATGTGGGGAATTCTGTTCCATCTGAGGTTTTCCTCATCTTCCCATGTTTAACACGGGGTATGTCGTGTGTTTAACGTCTTACGGAGACAGATCGGAACACTGAGAGTGGATCAGATTTAAGGACCCCCTAGGGGGAACACCGATATTGGGGCCAGCACGTGGGCAGCTTCCCGGATACTATGGAGTGGAATGAGGTGGCATGATCCCACCGAGATGTGGCGGCCCGGGTAAGGATCAGGATGGGTGATGGAGTGAAGAGGGGCTTGAGCCTCATAGAGGCTTCTTACATACATGCCTTGACATGGGTCAATGTCCCCGTACTTTGGGTATACAGTTTAACGTCATGCGGGACGGGGGCCTATGGGGCTTACACTCTGAGGCGGCCCATGATGGTGGATATGGTTCTTGCTCTCTGAGGCGGCCCACTGTGGTGGATATGAACCGACACGGAGGGGTCGGGACAACTGAGTGATGGGATTGAACCTCGTGGAGCATTCCTATGTACCATGCGTTAGCACGGATCAAAGTCCACGTAGTTCGGGGCATACAGTTTAACATCGTACGGGATGGGGCAAATAGTTTAACGTCATGCTTGACGGGCAATTCGGGGCTTGCACTCTGAGGCAGCACAAAGTGTTGGCGAACCGATGTGAAGAAGTCGGAACAACCAGGTGGTGGGCTTGAACATCGTGGTGGCTACCTACGTACCATGCGTTAGCATGGAAAAAAGTCCACGTAGTTCACTGGGATGGGGCTTACGCTCTTAGGCAGCCCATGGAGGATTTCATGGTCGATGCTCGCTCTAAGCCCATGTGAGTCATGCTCAGTGTGAGAAACAAGAGGCAGTAGGGACCAGATGATCACGTCTCAAAGGGTGCGTTCGTGAGAAGCGGAGAGGGGCTTACGTGTTGAGCGGCCCAAAGAGGAAATAGGGGATTACGCGTGGTTAGAAGCCCTTAGTGCTGGGACTTACTCCAGGATGGAGGCCTGTGGTGTGACAAAGCACAGAGCGAGAGGGATTTGGGACCGAACAAGGTAGATGCCTCATTCCCTATCACACCCTCCACTGGCCTTGGCAGTGGGGAAGTATGGAGGTGCATGGGTGAAACCTTCCACATGAGAGGCTAGGGGATTACGCTCTAAGGCAGCCCTTCTCCTGTGGATAAATGCCACTCCAAAAAGAGGATATCATTCCATGTGAGGAAGATTCCATTCCCGTGGAGACAAGCGGTGTAAAGAATGTCTGAGCCGGGGGGACCTTGCATGCGAGGCACGGGGTCAGATCACAGTTTAACGTCATGTGTTGAGGACAAGGTGCTTGGCCATTTAATGTCCTACAGCTCAGACAAGGTGGGTTCACTCCACACCCCTAGGGCTTACATGCCCAACACCCTCTACCCCTTGTGGGAGGGAAGGCATCGGCAAGGTCGAAGTAAAGGGGGGCCACTGGGCGAACCATAGAGGGGTCCACGTTAGTGTGGCTATGTGGAGAATCAATAGCTGTTAGTGTTCCTATGCGAAGAATCACGAGGCAAAGCAACGCAATGGGAAACACTGCCCAAGGGACCTTGAGGTTACTTCATCTGAGCATGGAAGGCCATACGGAAAAACAACGCATGGCGTACATGCCCGTTATGGAAGACATCAGGCGCCTATGCAGGGAGGCACCCAGGGGGCATAATGGTGAGGGGTCCTGGGGTTTTGCACGCAAAGAGTAGGGTTGCGCTCAAAACACCGGAATGGCACACAATTGGGGCAGAGGGATTGCGCATAGCTAGGGGGGATGTGCACAAAGGGCTTGGATTGCGCACGGTGGAAATGGTCGATCCCTAAGGTATGGAAAAACCTAATGAAGGGATTTCTCAAAAATTAGAAGGGATTGCATGCAATTGGATGGGATTTCGCCCAAAGGGAAGGGATTACGCGCAAAGGAGGAACCCTGGGGAGTTGGAAAATTTACTTATGCCAGTGGTATTGCACGCAAAGTTGAACCCCGGGGCATGGTTGCACGAAGAGGATGATTACCTGAAAGACATATTGAACGTGCAGGAGTCAGAATTGCACGCACGGGAGCTGGTTCGAATTCCACAACCCCGAAACGGTATGGGTCGCCTTCAATTTATAGGCATATGCCGTCGCGGAATCTGGACAGCGCGTGAAATCTTATGTGCCAGGCCATGTCGGCGCGAAAGGCCTCACCGCGCGGAATCGGGCGCGCAAAATTGCACGCCACACCGGTTCTTTTTCGCGAATCTCAGGATTCCTTTGTGTGAAAAACATTTTTTCACGCAAGTCCTCCTTAATTTCACGCACCATTCTGAGACCTCCGGACTGGGCCTCTGAGTCCGAATATGACTTTACTTCGTCATTTAAAAACTTCCTCTAGGAGTTACGGACTTTTTCGGTGTCTAAAAATGCCCCCCCCCCTCAGAATTGGATCGGCGAGAGTTCGCAACGATTGGAATCTGAGGGAAATGCCGAAACGCCAAAGTGGTGGATCTCCTGGGCACTTTGCACGTAAAAATCCAACGAGGCGCGCAAACTTTTGGATCAGTGTGGAATTTGCATTCCACATGGCGCAGAACCCTGGCCTCACCTATAAAAAGGGTTGTTGGGTCCCAAGTTCTGTACACAATCTTTTCCACGCGATATGCTCAATGCTCTCATGCATGAAATTTTTTCCACGACTGCGTGCAAAAACGCTTTGGCAGCGTGTGATCCCTTCCGTGTTTCAGGCGCATTTCTACCCAAACTCGGGGTATTGCGCACCAACGGTCCTGATTGCGCGCTTAACTCCTGAATTGTGCACTGCAAGTCCAGATTATGCGCAACCCTTTCCGATTCCGCGCACCTCTTCTTGATTTTGTGCAATCCTCATGAAAATTTGGAATGGATGCAAACCAAGTTGATGAGGGGGAATCGTCCACTCGTAGAGCTAAGATAGCAGTGAATGAGGAGATTTATGGTGCCAAGGTGGTCGTTTCCAACAACCTAACCTTGTTCAACCTGCTGACTCCCACATAGAAGGAGTATCCTCTGTCTGACAACCTCCCGCTCTGGAACTTCAGCATCCTGGAGGAGGTTCCCCTTCCAGGCTTTAAGGTGGACACACCGCAGTCATGGGTGACACGGGAGGACGAGCTTCCCAGCTACAGCGTCACCAACAATGGCCATCCTTCCAGGGAAACCAGGAACATGGACGTATATGTCCTGAACCCGAGGACCAGGACCGTTACTGTGGATGAGCTTGTCGCAGAGAATTCTTCAGCCCTCTATGCAAGCAGTTCCATCAGAGCATCACGGATGACACTATTGGCCGGTTGAAAGATTGGGACCTGCGGTTCCGGGGAAACTTTACCAGTGAGTGGGCCTGGGTGTCTGGGTTCACCGTAATTGTGACCAGTTTGGGGACGAGCTACGGCATATTGTCCGGTTTGAGGCGGTATAGATGTCGTAGTTCCACTTCCACTGTCAACCTGAGCTCGGACCAGAGCTCTTCACCCGGTGGTTCCCTAATACCAACACATTCCACCTTCACCATGGGGATGTTGGCATCAGCCTCTGGGAAGTTCACTGAAATGGAGGTATCCCGCTGGAGGGCTACCAATACGACGAGTTCGTTCCTCCAACGAACACCTGGGAAGACAGTTCACGGACTTCCATGCTGACGTGTCACTTTTTGGAGCTGGACAAAGAGAGGCTGGGGGTCATGGACTTCCAGAAAGACATCACCTATAGGGACTGGTTCAGGCAGTTCTAGGAGAAGGACTAGGCAGTCAAGATGCCGAGATGGGGAAAACGGTGCCCAACCGTGACCCAGAGGAGAAGCAATGGGTCATACTATAGGACCCTAGAGGCGGGGCAATACTAATCGTGGGGCTACCACATCATTGAGGCCCAAGACCCGAATGTCTGGTACGCCGGGTTCCTCACCACCTTCCTGAGTGCGTGGCTCCTGCCGGTGCGGGACACGAGGATGGGCGTCCGTTCAGCAACACTGGTGATGGCGGGCACCATGGCAGACAAAAAAAGGTTCAATTTAGGGGTCCCCATACTTGCCATGATATATACCATTCTGGGACGCATCCCATGAGGGGGGTCACCTCGGAGGGTATGTGGCCCCTTCCAGATCTTTCACGGCTGGGTGGCAACTCATCTCGGAAGGTATACATTCCCAAATGCCATCCGTCCTCCGGGCAACGGCCTGTGACCGTCTGTATTGAACATCATCAGGGTGGCATCGATGATGCTCAATGATGAGAGAATAAGGATCTGAATCGGTAACCACACCAATTTCAACTTCATCCCATTCCCCACCTCGATTGGCCAGATGGTGTACAATGGGCGAGGCTCACTGGAGTAGCAAGAGTATTTCCAGAGCATCCGGGGTGGGGTGCTCATGGCTTGGATCGACGAGAAGGTGATCTGCGAGCCTTACGTGCCATGCCGATTGTCCAGGCAATTTGAGTGCCTCCAAAGAATGCCGAAGAAGGTATTTACAGCTATCTGGGAGGAAACGAATCCCTGCGTCCTGCGCCAGATGTGGTTGATTTTCACCACTTTTGGCTCCGGCGATGTCACCACCCTTCCTCCCACCGGGGTCGACACTAGCCTAGAAACCGAGTATGCCGAGCACTGGACCATTACATACCCTGAGGGGTTTTACGCAAGCGAGTCTGGAAACTCGAGACTACCCATGTGGAAACCATTTGATGGGGGAGGCAAGGTGCTGTTAGAAGGGGAGAACCAGGGGCGCGCCAGGAAGCGAGGCATGCGTAGGCCAGGACCTCAGTAGCGGGGACATCACATAATGTCGCCGCGACCTCATTTCTCAGAGGGGGTCACATGAGGCGGCAAGGTAGCTACCCGGGAAGCAGATAAGATACCTGCTTGAACTCTCCCACGATGCAATCATTTCGGCACTATGGTCGGTCTGGATGACCCTGCCTCTATCAATGAGTGTTGAAGCTATATGGAAGAAGATAATGCAGGACGGGATCCAGCTGCCTGAGGTTGGGCTCATTCGAGTTACCGACAGAGTAAAATACCATCTGCGGCATGCCTATCTGACGGCCATAGACAAATACACACGACAAAGGGTTTGGCGTGTGGATCCACCTTTCCTGGTGAAAGTGATGCTCGGCCAAGAACACGATCTAGAAGTGATGCCACCAGGAGAAGGCGATAGTGACGAGGAGTTTGAGGAAGAGGAGGGAACAGGAGAGGACAAAGGAGAAGGAGAAGATGAAGGAGAAAGAGAAGGAGAACCTGAAGGTGAGGGGTCGCAGGGGGTGACCTACCAAGGGATTCTCTGGGAGAGCAATGGCTCTGATCTTGACCTAACCGAGATACTCAAGGTCAATCTCTATCTTTATTCATTTTCCTTCTCCATCCATTCTCTTCTGAAATTTCGAACCCATCTTTCGATCTCACTCAGGAGCACCTAGGTGCTGATCAGGCATCCCTAATAGAAGAGGGAGGAGAGGCGCTGGTGGGACAGGATGGGGCTCCAACGCCCATCATTTAACTAACAAGCGCTGAGGGGTCTCCTGATACGATAGCTCCTGTAGCGGCTAGAACACCAGAGGCTGATGCTCTGGGTTCCTGTAAGTCCCATGCTTCATAACTGGTGCTTTCTATCAAAGATCCAAACTAATAATGGTTTGCCTTGCGCAGTGATCTCAACTTTGGAGGCTCGTTGGGCTACTGAGCCCGGGCCATCTGTGAGCGAACCAGCGGCGGGCACACCACGTCGTCCAGAACATACTTCCTACACTGAGTCGGCCCCGGAAATTGGTGAGCATGGGGAGGCGGATATCAGCAGTGTTGTTATTGGAGAGGGGTCGGAAGCTGACGGAGGCACCGTCACTATTAGGGTGAGAGAGGAAGGTCGCCCAGACGTTAGGGATAATATTCCTCATGAAGACATCCCTGAGGCAGATCCTGCTGCTGACCTACTGGCTACCTTTCCTGTGTATCGGCCCGCTGATCCTGAGGAGATAGACGAATCAGACTCGTAAGTGGCCGAGGAGAGCCGAATGACACGGTGGAAAGGGTGGAAGTGTATCCAGCACTTTCTCAGGAATCCTCAGAAAGATTGGCTAAGGCGGATGGGATCACTCCAGACCTGGCTCTGCTTCTTGTGCGCCAGAGGGGCTAACGCTCAATGCCTTCATCTGACGGTCTGTGATTACATGGTCGAGAAGATACGTGAGAGCAGCCAGCGCACCGACAATGCCCAGTGTCGAAAATGATCGGCAAGCACCAAAGCATTTCTAAGGGAGGAGCAGGAGGTCCAGCGCCTCGCAGGGCAGGCGGCAGAGAATGAGGTCTTCATTGCAAGGTGCTCTGAGCTCGTGGAGCAACTGATGGCCCAACTAGCTGACTCACAAGAACAATTAGTGGTGGTGAGTCCCCAGATGACCGTAAATCAAACTGAGCGGGTGCAGGCACAAGCTAGGGTTGGCGAGCTGCGCTCTGTGGCTGCTGATGAAGAGAGAGTCTTCAAGGAGCGAGAAGTAGTCCTAGAGGCTACCATCCAAAGGGTAGCAGTGCTGGAAAGATCAATCCTACACACTGATCCTTATGGGATCTGTTTTGGCCCTCTCATTAACTTTTGGCTTTCACGGCTCAATATTTTGATCCAATGTATGGGCCAATATATTTATTTGTACCTTTGGTTTAATATGTTCAACCATAATCCGAAAATGAATAACAACTCACCCCTATGCTCATGTGGACTGTACCGAATGGGAGACACAAGCGATGCTCATGTTATCACATAATCCGACTGTGGGGCATCAACCAAACTTCAGGGATCTGAAATTGGGCCTATATTTCTAAGGATTGGACCTCAAACCGATTGATATATCATATTCTCAATGTGTTCTGACACACGAGCGGGGTAATGTCGGGGGCATTGAAATCCATCGGAACATAGGGAGATGAAAAAGGTGAATCACGTTACTCAAATATGGAACACTATGGTGGTCACGACGATGGAGGATAACTGTTAATCGTGGCGGAAATGCAGCATCCATATCGCTTTGGCCTGAAATGGGGACAACAAATGAGGGTTGACCACTGAGCATGTTCGCAACATGGGGCATGACTCAAATACCATCAATCAGTCTTCCGGTACGTTGGCCCAAGAAAGCAGTCTGACCAAGGTCTATCATCCATACTGTTACAATAGGCGGACCAATGGTCTATCGTCAACATTGTTACAGAAGGAGGACCAAGCTATATCATCCATACTATTAGGGGGTCCCATAAAACATGACCATTCTTCCGGAACGTTGGCCTAGGATAGAAGTCAGACCGTAGGTCAATCATCCATGCTGTTACAATAGGTAGACCAAAGTTCTATCATCCATATTGTTGCAACAGGCCGACCAAAGTTTTATCATCCATAATGTTAGGGGGTCCCATCAAACATGAAAGAGGATGAGGATCTGAATAAAGGGGCATGCAAAGCGTGGAAAGTGTAGTGGTGGTTTGTTCAAACAGAGTCCAACACTCCCAAAATTATGCCACCGTGATGGAGGCACATTAGGTGGACTTATCAATCTGGTCACGGATCATCCAAATTTTCAGATAGGACCTCTATGGTGAGAGAACTGTCACTTCCCACCATCACTATGGGGTATCCCGAACTTATTCGGGGTAGATGTCGCAATTACACCACTCCCAAAGAAATCAGGCCGAGAGGCCGACAGTGAGGAGGGATGGGATTTGGTTTTACCTGGGGATAGACCCAAGAAAAATGTCCAGGCATTCCTACGTATCTCATAAGGATGAAAATCAAGCCACACATAGTTCTTGGTGGTGCATTTTAATGTCATGGGGGACATGACATACGAGGGATAATACTTAGAACGGGGTATGTGTGGTGCAGCTATTGAAAACCCGATGTGGATGAGGACATAATCCCACACTATGCCACGCAGTCCTCTGGTTGGGGTCCCCGAAGGTGGAATCGAAGAGAAGAACTTGCTGAACTCAAGCTAGACCCAAAGACAGGAGGTTTGGTCGTTCCTACGTATCCCATTTGGATGGGAATCAAGCCAGACGTAGTTCTTAGGAGATCATAGTTTTATTATCTTAGAGCTCAGACCAGGGATCAGTAATAAGGGAAGTAGACACATAGTAAAGTGACTGAAGAAACGCATTGTGAATGAGGACGGGATCCTGCTTACCATGTGCTCCTTTGGGACGTGTTTAGGCCGAGGGACCAAACACAAAAGTGAGGTTGGGCCTTCGAGGAATTACCCAGGTGCTTCTACGTATCTCATAAGGATGAGAATCAATCCATTGGTAGTTCATGAGGGGTGGCATGGTACGACACGGAGCCTGCGCAAAGGACGAAGGAGGTGTACGGGTCTAGCCCTCGCCCCAAAAGAAGCGGTATTTGATATATCTTGTTTTTCCTTGAAGGTGAATGGTTTTTCTTTTGTGGAATGACCGGACTAGGTTAGAAATTCATGGCGTCACCACAATAATCAAGCCATAATAGGCATTGACAAATGGTATGGAAATTGACCAATACCCAACGTGACATCCCTTATGTGGACGTCACCACAATGCAGTGTCGTTTTTCATTATGCAGCCAGGACGATATCATCACAGTTTATGGTCATGTGGTGGGACCAAACAGCACAATTTAAGTTCATATGTCTTGGACCTAGGGTAACACGCACGATGCGATAAGGCATACCTAATTTGGATGAGGGCATATCCTTATACCATCACCGCGCGCGATTCTGGGAGAGGAGCCTCGGGCCAAGGAGCCGATGAGGGTCCAAAAATCAGGGGGCAGGAGACACTATCTTCCAGCTGAGCTGGGCCCGAAAAGCAATGTCTGGGAGACTCCTCATTTCCCATGGGGATGAGGGTCAACCTGCATACGATCCTTAGAGAAAACCCAAGCACAAAAATTTGGCACTCGGATTGCGAGAGCCCCGAGAGACGCTGTTACGCAGCTTTGTCCGTCTGACGTGTGGGGGTGCACTGAGGGTTAGTGCAAGGAGTTTCGAGATTCCACCATGACACGAAGAGGTGGAACATAATGTGAATCATGCAACCAACATTCAGGGCCCGAAGGAGCCGACGTGACGACTGAAGACTACTGCTGACCATGTTCGCAACACAACATCCTATCGTGTTAGCCTAAAATGGGGACAAAATAATGTGCGTTGACCACTAACCATGTTCACAACACGGGATTTGTATCAATTTTTTGTCTAAAACCCTTGGGGTTGTTGGACCGTGATGGTAGGGGAACCCTTAGGCGTTGTATCCAAGCCATTCTTGGGGGTCCCTCTAGGTGTGAAAGATAATGGGGGCCCGAATGAAGGGGAGCATGAAACTTGGAAAGCAAAAAAAACATGCCTAAGTCGAATCTGAAACTCCAGGTCCTAGACCAGAGTACACTGAGCACATTAGTGGACCATTGGAAAGGGTCGAAGGGCGCAGTTTGAGAGCGGCCAAAAGATGGAGGATTCCCGGGAGAAGGGGCATGATGCCGAAAACCCTATATCACACCTATATATCCCCTCACGTGGAGGGACATGCCAAGAGACCGAGGTGACCAGGAGATTGTGGTATATCCTAAGAGATGGGGATAGACCTGAAACCTAGACATTCAGGTGGTCCTATGAATCCCATAAGGATGGGAATCAAGCTGCACATAGTTCTAGAAGCACAGTTTAACATCATATAGGATGATAAGGGGCATTTCTTCCAGGGAGTGTGCACGACGCAGTGGATAGCCCATCATGAACGAGGACATAATCCTACACCACGCCACATGCTCTAGCCAAAGGCATGGGATAAGGGGGCCGAGAAGTCCAAGGGGCCTTAGGCTAGGCCTCGGTCAGGGTTGCCTAACTAGTTTTCAGTTTAATGTCTTGCGGTGAGGACGAACATGCAGTTTAAGGTCATGCTGAACTGCAAGGATCCTAGTTTAAGGTCATAGAACTCGGACTAAAGGGGCCCAGATGCAGGTCCCAATGTAGTTTAAGGTCATGCTGGACCCTTATCTAGTTTAAGGTCATGGGGGACCCCTAGGGGCCCAAATGTAGGACCAAATGCAGTTTAAGGTCTTGTAGGACCCACGCACCTCAAGAAAAGTACTCCATGAGGAACTTGGCATTGGTGGGAGGAGTTACACGCTCACCATCCATAGTCACCAGGGAATACACACCATTGGGATAGACCTTATGGATGATGAAAGGCCCCTCCCACTTGGGATCCAACATGGGTGGTTTCCTGCCAGGAATCATTGGCACCATGAGGGCCAGTACCAGATCACCTTGCAGGAAAGAGCGGAGGTGAACCCTCTTATTGAAATCTTGAGCCATCCTGCTCTGATGCCTTTCTAGGATGTGAAAATCATGGAGCCTATTCTCATCCAGTGCTTCCAATTCTGCTATATAGATTTAAGAAACTCTATTCGGCTCTTGTTGTTCGTAGACCACCGTGCGTAATGAGGGAAAATGAATCTTGATGGGTAGGACGGCCTCAGCTCTGTACACCAGGGAATACGGGGTCACCTGGGTTGAATTACGAGTTGTTGTCTGATAAGCCCAGAGGGTGTTGGGGAGCTTGTCCGGCCAACTTTTCTTATTCTGACCAACCATTTTTTTCATAATGTTATAGAGGTTTTTGTTAAACACCTCAATCTATCCATTCACCTGCGTATGATAGCGTGAGGTATGGTTAGAGCGAATGTTTTACTTAGCGTACAATTTCTTCAGCTCGGCTACTCAAAATTTTGTTCTGTTATCCGTGAGGATAGTGTAAGGTACTCAAAATCGATAGATGATTTTGGAACTCATGAAGTCAGCAATAGAACGGGATTTTACTTCCTTAAGTGGAATTGACACTGCCCACTTGGAAAAGAAATCTGTAGCGTTCAGAATGAACCAGCATTGGCGAACCGTCGCCGGTGGGTAAGGTCCTACGACATCCAACCCCCAAACTGCAATGAGCTAAGAATACTTGGTAGTGTGGAGGGGCTCCGGTGGATGATGCACAAATTTAGCATGCACTTGGCATGCATGACACCTCTTGGTGAACTCGATGCAGTCATGGATCATGGAGGGACAAAATTACCCCAGCCATCGAATATGGTGGGACAACATCGACCCAGCCTGGTGGGCACCACAGGAACCAGCATGAACCTCTTGCATGACCTGTGAGATCTCAACTCCTTGAAGGAAATGGAGGAGAACACCATCAAATCTGCATCTGTAAAGGATCTTCTCAAGGATTGGACCATTCTGAAGGGTAAACTGTAGTGCGCGACGTCAGATTCACTCGTGCTCGGCTCAGTCCAATAGAAGACTGTCTTGTTGGAAATATTCAACCAAGGGTGTCCTCCAATCAGGAACTATTTCGATAATCGCATCTGGAGTCCCTGGTGATCCTGACGTAGGGGCACCAGCGGTGAGATGGTTCACCCGCAGGCCACGATCATCCTCTGGGATAACGGGAGCAATGAATCTCCAGTGTGCCACATGGATAATCAGGTCATCCTTCTCGGGCTCTGCCAGCGATGCGGCCAGGCTGGCCAAAGCGTCTGCTCGACTGTTCTGTGACCGGGGGATATGAACGACCTCTGGCCGAGAAGGGAACTGAGCCATTAGACGGAGGGTGCACTCTAGCAGTGGCACAAGTTCTGGATTTCTAAAAACATAGTCACCGTTGACGTACCTGATGACCATCTCAGAGTCCCCTTTCACAAAAGGAATAAATAAGGCAGAATGTCTTGCTCTGGGGTGATTAATACGACACCCAAGCCCACTCTATTGAGCCTAGTATTATTGAGCCTTCTACCGGTGGGGCTCCGGGAGGCACCATCAAAGTGCATCTTCCATCATGGGATGGCATGATCAACTGAGAGTATTACCTCATCGGGAAAGCGTAGATCCAGTGGCTAATCTGTGGAGGTCGGATGAGCAGCTAAGAAGTATGGAAATGCCTATCCTTTGATAGACCTTTGAGGTACGAACCTAACGTCGAACTGCTGGAGGATCACTTCCCAACGCCCTAGTTGGGCGTTCAACATAGGTCGGTTTAGGATGTACTTCAACGGGTCTACCCGAGAGACTATATGTACCTCGTGGTGCTGCAAGTAGTGCCACAATTTCTGTACTGTGAATACGAGCACCAAACAGCTCTTATCGATGGGAGAATATATATCTTCCGTATCGAGGAGCATTTGACTGAGGTAGTAGAGGCTATTCTATGTTCCCTCATTATTCTTCTGGGTGAGAAGTGCACCGAGGGACCGTTCCAGGGCAGTCACATAAAGGACCAGTGGCTTTCAGGAAACGGGTGGCATCAAGGAGGGAGCTTAGAGTGGATACTGCTTGATTTCCTCAAAGGCGACCTAACACTCTTCATCCCACTCGTTGGTGGAACCTTTCATCATGATCCGGGAAAAGGAATTACACTTGCCTTCCAGATTTGCAATGAATCGGTGTATATAGGTTAAGTGGCCTCGGAGGCCTCTGAGCTCCCGAATATTACTCAGGGGAGGCATCTGGCAGATGGCCTTGATCTTCTCTAGGTCGAACTCGATGCCTCGATACCTAACAACGAAGCCAAGAAACTTTCCGAAGGTGACCCTGAAGGCACACATCAACGGATTCATCTTTAGGTGGAGAGGATGGAGGAAGCCAAATACATTCTCAAGGTCTTTGAGATGGTCCTGCCACTAGTGAGATTTAACCACCAGGTCGTACACATAGCATTCCACCAGTGTGCCGAGGATTTGATTGAATATGAGATGAATGGCCCGCTGATAGGTGGAGCCCGAATTCTTCAGGCCGAAGGGCTTAACCTGGTAACAGAAAGTACCTTGGGGGCCCTGAAGGCAATGAACTCTTCATCCTCAGGGGTCATCCAGATTTGGTTGTACCCAGAATACCCATCCATGATGGTGAGATCTTGGAACCTGGCTATGGCATCAATCAACAACTCTGTGACTAGAAGGGGAAAATCATCCTTCAGACAGTGGCGATTGAGATTGCGGAAGTCGATACAGAACCTGATCTATCTGTTCTTCTTCCTGACTGGCACAACATTGGCTAGCCACCGGGGGTACTAAACTTCTTTGATGAAGTTATCTTTGATAATCCTTTCAACTTCGGCCTCAACCATGGCACCGTGGGAGGGGTGAATCTTTCTGGGAGGCTACTTGAACCCTTGATGGTTTGCTGGAAGGCCAAGTTTGTGGACGAATACCTAGGGATCTAGCCCTGGAATCTCATCATAACTCCAAGAGAACACATCATGGTGCTGTCTAAGAAAATCTATGTACTATTTCTGCTCCTCGGGGGGCATAGCGGCACTGACCAATGTGGGTCTTGGGTCTGACTCACCACCGAGGTTCACTTGCACTAACTTGTCGACCGTGGTGGAGACACCCTCCTCAAAGTTAGGGGGTGCATCTTCCATGTCCTTATCTCCACTTGTGGAGGAATCATCCATAGGGGGAGTTGTTTTAGGGCTACTAGACCCTGATGGGAAGCTAGTGTCGGCTTGGGCAGTAATGGTCGTCACGTCAGGAGACTCATGCACTACGAAGACCATGGTGACAAAGGCGGTTGATCCAATCCCATCTGGTCTTCGGCACCAGGGGCCACGCTTGATGACATCAAAGCAGTAGTGGCGCGTCGGCTTGAGCTAGTTAATTCCAGCCCGGCGGAAGATTCATGTATGATGTACCACCGTTTCCATGATTCTAACGTCCCGATACCTTTACAGGGGTAAGAGGTTCAATAATCCCCTGAGCCTGGTTGGCGTAAGAGTACGAGGTGATTTTCTTCCCTCACTTGGACCCAAGAATATGCCTTCCTCTTGTACCCAAAACCACAAAGAACTGCCCTATGTCGGGGGTTGTGGCCTCCAACTGATGGATTGGGAAGGCATAGGAGTCATCCAAACCTACCCAGGGGTCACTTGTGACAGTGGTGGGCTCAACTTCACCTGCCAAAACCAGCTTATACTTGCTCTTGTAATAGTCGGCGTCTAGATAACGGGCTTCGCAAGTGGGAAAAGGAGACACATCTCCTTGGATCACGCCTACTCGACCATTAAGGGAGTATTTGAGGCATTGGTGATATGAAGAAGGGACCGCCACGTGATAATGGAGCCACGACCTACCCATCAACACATTTTAGGCAGTGTCCTGAGAGACAAACATGAATTTGGTGCTAGAAATTAGGCCACTAAACTAGGTCTTCAAGCGAATCTTGGTGACTAGAGTTTTCTCGGTCCTATAAAACATTGGGATCCTGAGGTCGGAGGGATTTAAATCATCCTCAGACAACCCCAGCTTCCGCAACGTCGGAGTTGGGATTAGGTTAATCCCAGAAATCGTGTCAACAAGGAAGCGGCAGACTTCCACGCCATTGAACTGGCCAGGGACGTAAAGTGGGAGAATGTTACCCTATATGGGAGGGTCTTCATCTTCACCGGAGAATGAGATAACCGCATGGAATTCGATGTTCTCAATCAACTCAGCGTGGAAGGATTCTGTGGCAGCTGCCTCCGTCTCAAACTGGAGGGGGCTCCTTTGGGCCTCAGCAAGTGCCTCACACATTTCGAACGACTGGAGAAGACTCTCAAGGATAGAAAGCCTTGATGGAATGTTGGACAGGTGCTTCAGAACATCGTACTTCTCGGCCAAACATGAGCTTCTGCTTGTAGGGGGCCGCTCTGTGATTGGAGGCATGACAGGCTCTGCCAGCTAGACCGGTGACTGACTGGTACTAGGAACGTCTCATTGTTCACTAGTCAAGGCCTGGAGATTATGACCAGAAGGCTGGGGTCAGCTGGTGGTCGGGCAGATCTGGTCGCAGTAAGGCCAAGGTGGTTCTGCCTGATCCAGCAACACAAACGGTGGTGGAGGCGGACCTGTTGACACCGAATGAAGGGGCCGCATGTTTTGAGCTCTGTATTGGGCATGCTGCCTGGTATCAGTGGCATGCACGGCCCGGCTAGAGGTGCTAACTGTTGTGCCCCGGTGATTCACATAGTCACGGCTCCACCGACGTTGGCGACGGCTAGTGACATTAGGAAGGTCCACCTGGCGTTCCTCATCATCGGGAGTCAAAAGGGATTTACCAACTCTACGGTGTTAACCGAAGCGTACCCCGGACTATCACTCAAGGAGTCATCCACTAATGGATGGGGTCTTGGAGGGATCCCCATTTCTGGTGGCATAAAATCGCCAAGAGTGAGGGAAGACTATGGCATTGGCAGGGCGCATTCTTTCTTCTTGCGCTGTCGCTTGCTCTTCTGTGAAGAGGTAGGCTGGGACGACAATGCCAAAGTAGCGCTCGCAGATTATGAGGGCTCTGGCTGATTTAGGTGGGTATGAAAGATGCCATGGGCGCAGGCAACCATCTTACAGGCTATCCAGTCGTTATACTTCTGGGACCCGTGGTCAGAAACCTGTTTCCATTCATCCTCGTCGCCACTACTACCATCTGATCTCACAAAAACACCTTCTACTTGTGTCGGGGATGGTCCCAACCTAACTACATTATTGTCAATATGGTCTTGGATCCAGTCCTTGAACACGTATCATCGATGGATGGTGTGCCCCAGGGTCCAGTGATAAGGGTAGTAGTTGGGGTGATCAGTGAGATGTGCCTCTTCCGGCTTCTGGCACTCAAGAAGCTGCATTATTCTCTGCTCCATGGCACTACAGAAGTAACCAGGGACCTGGTCCTCGTCAAATGATTATTCTTGATTCCTTCTTTCTGGAAAGGGGGATCTTGGAGGCTAGTCCTGATGAGGGACCGGAGGAGCATGTTGAGGAAGTCGAACCTGATTATCTCGCCTAGGTGGTGGCAGTGCGTTATGCGGAGGCTCCTGCCAATTTTGAGGCAGTCACTACTAACTGGGAGTTGTGCCCGTGGAGGCGGACCCCTATGGGGCTGCAGAGCTGGCTTCACTGGTAGCAACTCTTGCTGCCTAGGGGCCACTATCTAAGCCACAGCAGTGGGCTCGGCTCTGGAAGCTCTCCTTTCAGGGATTACAAGAGGTGGAGGGCGTGCATGGCTGGCCTGTTGCAGGGCCTTTTTGAGGTTCTGAGCCATGTCAGAGATGTCCCAGAACCCTCTAGGATAATTTTGAGTGATCAGAGAAGGAACCAGCTCTACCTTGAGGTTCCCTATGCACATTGTCAGTAATTTCTCCTAAGTTAGTGGCATGTCAAAGGAGTATGTGAGTCCCTTCCACCGGGCGACGAAGTCCGCGACCCACTCGTCGGGCCTTTGCTTTCACCTGAAGAGGTCTGCAATATTCATCTTCCAGGTTGTGGAACTGAACTGGTGGAGTAATTTCCTGTGAAGTTCCTCCCAGCTTGTCACAGATCTGACAGGGAGCTGACTGTACCCGACGAATGCTAGTCCTTCTAGTGTCTGAACAAAGAAAAATATCTTGGCAGCCTCTTGCTACACCGGAGTTCCTAACATAGGCCCACACCTCGAGTTGAAGTGGGCCAGGTGTTGTGGTGGGTCTCTGGTCCTTTTAAATAGGGCGAAAGTGGGGTTCCCAAATCTCGGCGGGGCCAGCATATCATCCACCCATGTTGGATATGGCTTGTCGTCTGGTGGGATTTCCACTTTACGGGTTTCCAAAGCCTCTATGCGGGTGATGAGTGCCATCATTAGATCATTTGGACACGGGTTCTTGTCCTGACGAGGATCCCTAACCACAAGTGCATTTCCAGGCTCTTCAATCCGGTAGTCAAGCTCAGTAGCTCGCGGGGCGGCTGGCAAAGCAACTCTAGGGGCAGCAGGAGGAAACCAAATGGGGTCCCTTGGGTGATCACGCTGCTCAGGATGGTTCGGTGAAAAGTATCACGCCCTATTTCCATGAGCACCAGCCTCTCCTCTGTTGGACAACACAGCATGATCACGGTTTCCCGGGAGAACCTCGTCGAGGGGTAGTTGTTCCTGCCCCCGCTGTCCTGGCCTAAGATCACCATAGTCAGGTCGCTGCTCTGCAATGCGTTCGGCCAAGAGCTCATCAACCAGCCTCTTCTACTCAGCAAGCTGTTGGCGCAGCATGGCCTTCTCAGGATCTTCCTCCTCCTTCTGTAATGAGGCAGATGGGTTGGCAAGCTTGACAGCCCTGACGTGCTCTTTACCCTTTCCGATGTTTCGTCTCTATGTTAATGCTTTAGTGGGCGTGGAGAGACCTAGGAGGCTCCTCTGTTGGCGATTAAGTATCCCTGATGGATCCAATAGTGGATTTTCCTCAGGGGGTATGTCCTCGTCGAGGAGTTCCACACCGTTTCCCTCTCCCAATAGGTCAGCCATGTTGACCACCACTACCTTTGGCAGCATTCCCTCAGAGTCACACAGTGAGTCGGGCTGTCAGCGAATTGCACTAAAAATAAGGGTAGCATACTACCCCCATCCACGGACGTGCGTGTGGCGGGTGGCCTCCTCGATAAATTTGCATAGTACCTGAAAACTCTGAACTCATTGTTGTTGGATGGCCCTGTGGTGGCCTAGAGACTTGGGGTACCGAAACACGGGGACCGCGGCCAGGTAAACCTGATGGCATTGCTCACTGATATCCTCGAGATGTGCTTGAATCCCGGGATAAGGTGCTCGCTGATGGTGAAGACGGGAGTGATTCATCTGGAGAGTCTGGTGAAAACATTCAGACTCTCCCAGGGTGAGTGATTCTGGTATATCAAAATCTGATCTTGCGACCGGCCAAAACTTTCTGGGGAAGTGGCCTGCTGCGGGGACGGTCCAGAAGCTCAAAGATCACGGTTCGGGATCCGGCCATTTCTTCCCCTGCTCATCAGCCGAGGATGGACGAGGAACTGATAGCGGTGCTGAGGCAGGCCGCTAGGCTGGTGGGCTGGCCGGCGGAGAATACGGCGAGGAGGCCGATTGGCCACCAAATCCTAAGTTTTCCTACAAGGGTTGTAGTGTCATGGCTGCCACATCAGGATAGGATGGGCTGGTGAATAGGCCTCCTGTCACAGTGTCGGTGCTTGCCAAGGGTGTTCCATGTCGGGACTCTTCTGTTGGTCCCCAGAAAATTTCTCCACCCTCTATGACTGAGGTGGAAGGTGCTTCCAGGGAGGCCAACGGTAACTGCATGTTTTACCCCTGGGGGTATGTCAAGTCCCCGTCCTCCTGGATATACCTTTGGAGGGAGTCGGGGATCATACGGATCTTGCATTCGGGGAGTACAAGGCCGAAGCGCTGCGTCCCCATCCCTTCCCTTGACTCAAAGGGTTGGGGGGAAGGTTCCATCACCGAGTCGTACTCCCCCTCAGATTCCGAGAAACAGACTGTTCTGATTTCCGTCCAGACGTCCTTGACATTCCTCTTGCGGTGACGACGTCCGACCTTCCTACACCTGGGTGGCTCCTCGGGGCAAGTCTAATTTTCATCATGGAGTCTTCTGGCCGCAATAGTGCTGGGGCTGAGAGGACCGAAGGCCGGGGTTCGAGGACCACCTGGGCAAATGTCGAAAGGGACATGGGGTGGACCTCCATGTGGGTGAGTGACCGGATATGCAATGGCTCTGTACTTCCAGCTAGCGGCAGGGGAAGTGACCCCGTACCCAATGTAGTGGGCACTAGAAAGAGCCATACCCAGAGCGTAACAGTCACGGGGAAGCCTTCTGCTTTCCAGATCGGTGGCACGGAGTGGGCCTTCACGCTAGGTGGCACTGCCAAGATTTGGTCCGCGGTTTCCATTGCCTATTCCAGCGACCGGGAGATTCGACCCAACCGTCCTGTAGGGCGGTCAGGGCCTCGATCCGGGTCGGGCATGAAATTGGCCCTGCTCAACGTATGCAAGGGTCTGATAACAGAAGTCAGCAGTTGCTCGAGCCATAGTGGTTGCTGACGTTGATTCCCTAGGGTGGGTGTTCTCTTCTGCACGCACTCGACGCTGGCGTCGGGTTATATGGTGAGGGGTCGGTGGTGCGGGCACATGGGTTGCCTGCTCCTCGGCATAGGGATTCGAGCGGTGGCGTCGACGTGGCCTGGCGAGAGCCCTTACCGTGAACCCTTGAACCAGGTCTCTGATCGGGCGAACCCGAACATCCCCTATCTCATCAGTGTATGGAAGGGAGGTGTCGAGGCATTCTGGGGATAGACCCATGAAACGGTTGACTGTCGAAGTTGGGAGCGGTGGCTCTCGGGGCGGCCCTTGGGGGCAGCGATGGATGTGACGTGTCGCTGCCTCTAGATGCAAATGGGCCATATCCTTGGTGGGGATGACACCTTCCTCCTCGTACCTACGAACCAGGTCATTGATCACACTTCATTGGATGATATCTAACGGGGAGAGGGGGCGTGAGCGCTCGGCAGTCACGGCGGTCACAGAAACTGTGGAAAAGGCGGGACTGTGCGGGGTGGCTGCATCAGTACATCCCCTGCCCCTGCGCTGGTGGGCAGGTGGTGATCGATCTCCGGATGCAGCGATCTGATTCTTGGAAGTAGGGAGATGAACCCATTAGCGCTAATAGGAAAAGAAATCGACAACCAATAGCCCAGTTTCATTCCGTCTTTCGTGGTCGATAAGAGGGATCCATGCTGACAACTTCACAGAACGGTGTGCTCAATGTCCTGATACCTCAACCCATGGTGGGTTTCACGTCCTGGTGCTAGGTGCCCGAACCTAGTGACATGCTAATATTCTGACACCCTGAATGCTACCAGCCTCTGTATTAAGGAGAAGAGGTTCACGTCGGGTTCACCATTTTCTTATTCCGATGCTTTTCACCAGTGCGCGCGCGCATCCGTCATTAAAGAGGAGGACGTGCGGCTTGATGCCTCGCATTCCCTCTTTCCAAAGGCGGGTGACATTCTCTCTTTATTCAGGGACGTCTGCTCCTCGATCGAAACCAGGATGATGGGATGTGGGTTCTTCCTCCCATGGATTCCTCCTTGGAGCTCGTCACCAAGTCTGGGTCTCCCTTATAGATTTAAGATGTATTCATGAACCTTGCCCCCAGTGCCATATTTTCATGGACACCAGTTAATTACATTACTTCCATTGAGGCACTCCTAGGGGTATGGTCGGGGTAGCAACCTTCGGTGAGGAGAACAGTCATGCTGGGGTGTCGTTGGCACCTCTTGACGCTGGGGGATTGGCATGTCTATCTTCTATCCTTTATTATAGGGCTTCTTGAGGGCACGGAATCCCGAGGAATCCCACATTGAACGTGGGTAATTGTGTTCCCTCTAAGGTTTTCCTCAGCTTTCCCTGTTTATCACGGGGTATGCCGCGGGTTTAACGCCTTGTAGAGATGGATCGGACTGATCGGAACACTGAGAGTGGATCAAATTGAAGTACCCCCAAGGGGGAACACCGATATTGGGGCCATCACGTGGGCCGATTCCCAGATATTGTGGAGTGGAATGAGGTGGCATGATCCCATCGGGATGTGTCGGCCCGGGTATAGATCAGTATGGGTGATGGAGTGAAGAGGGGCTTGAGCCTCGTAGAGGCTTTCTACGTACCATGCCTTGATATGGATCAATGTCCTCGTAGTTTGTGTATACAGTTTAATGTCACGTGGTACGGGGGAATATGGGGCTTACACTCTGAGGCGGCCCATGATGGGGGATATGGGGCTTACACTCTGAGGCGGCCCACAATGGTGGATATGAACCGACACGGAGGGGTCGAAACAACTGAGTGATGGGCTTGAACCTGATGGAGGCTTCCTACATACCATGCGTTAGCACGGATAAAAGTCCACATAGTTTGGGGCATACAATTTAAAGTCATGTGGGACGGGGCAGATAGTTTAACGTCATGCTGGATGGGAAATTTGGGGCTTGTGCTCTAAGGCAGCCCAATGTGTTGGTGAACCGACGTGAAGAAGTCCGAATGACCGGGTGGTGGGCTTGAACCCCGTGGAGGCTACCTACGTACCATGCGTTAGCACAGATCAAAGTCCTCGTAGTTCACTGGGATGGGGCTTATGCTCTGAGGCGGACCATGGAGGATTTCATGGTCGATGCTCGCTCTAAGGCCACAGGATTCATTCTTAGTGTGAGAAACAAGAGGCAGCAGGTACCATACAATCACGTATCAAAGGGTGCGTCCGTGAGAAGCGGACAGGGACTTACGCGTGGTTAACAGCCCTTAGTGCCGAGAGTTACTCTCGGATGGAGACCCGTGGTGTGATAAAGCAAAGATAGAGAGAGATTTGGGACCGAAGAAGGGAGATTCCACATTCCCTATCCCACCCTCCACTGGCCTTGGCAGTGGGGATGTACGGAGGTGCATGGGTGAAAACTTCCGTAGGAGAGGCTAGGGGCTTACGCTCTGAGGCAGCCCTTCCCCCGTGGGCAAACGACACTCCAAAAGGAGGATATCATTACATGTGAGGAAGATTCCATTCCCATGGAGATGAGCAGTGTAAAGAATGTCCGAGCTGGGGGGACCCTGTGTACAAGGCACGAGATCATATCCCAGTTTAACGTCATGTGTGGAGGATGAAATGCTTGGCAGTTTAATGCCCTGCATCTCGGACGAGGTGGGTTCGCTCCACACCCCTAGGGATTACATTCCCAACACCCTCTACCCCATCTGGGAGGGACGGCATCGGCAAGGCCATAGTAAAGGGGGGCTGCTGGGTGAACCATTGAGGGGTCCACATTAGCGTGGCTATGCGAAGAAGCAATAGCCATTAGCATGCCTATGCTAAGAAGCATGAGGTAAAGCAACGCAATGGAAAACACCTCCCAAGGGACCTTGACATTACTTCATACGAGCCTGGAAGGCCGTACGGAAAAACAATGCATGGCGTGCATGCCCAGTATGGAAGACATCGGGCGCCTATGCAGGGAGGCACCCGGGGGGTGTAAAGGTGAGGGGTCCTGGGGTTTTGCATGCAAAGAGGAGGGTTGGGTGAAAAACACTGGAATGGAACACAATTGGGGCAGAGGGATTGCACGCAGCTAGGGGGATTGCGCGCAAAGGGCTTGGATTGTACGCGGGGGCAATGGATGATCCCTAAGGTATGGAAAAACCTAACGAAGGGATTACGCGCAATTTGGAAGGGATTGCGCACAATTAGAGGGGACTGCACACAAAGTTAAGGGATTGCGTGCAAAGGAGGAACCCTGGGGAGTTGGAAAATTTACTTAAGCCAGCAGGATTGCATGAAAATACGAACCCCGGGGCACGATTGCACGAAGAGTGTGATTACCTGGAAGTCATATTGAGTGCATGGGAGTCCGAATTGCGTGCACGGGAGCTAGTCTGAATTCCACAACCCTAAAACGGTAGGGGTCGCCTTCTATTTATAGGCATCTGCCGTCCCGGAATCCGGACGGCGTGTGAAATATTCTGTGCAAGGCCATGTCGGTGCGAAAGGCCTCACCGCGCAGAATCGGGAATGCAAAATTGCGCGCCACAGCAGTTCTTTTTCACGAATCCCAGGAGTCCTTCGCGCGAACAACATTTTTTCGCATAAGTCCTCCTTAATTTCGCAAACCACTTCTGGGACCTCCGAACCGGGCCTCAGAATCCGAATATGACTTCACTTCATCATTTTGAAACTTCCTCTAGGAGTTACGGAATTTTTTGGCATCTACAACATGTTTGGAATGTGGGCAACATTGATGCAGTTTTGATAATTTGGCGATAGGCATGTTGCTTTGTGGAGCGGGAGCTGCACAAGGTGGCATGGGATATAAGAGGGGATGACTTCATACAAGATGGTTTAACATTGGGTATTATGACCACTTAATTTATGTATGATATTTTTCCAAATAATTTGATAGTGGTTTTTCCACTTCATATTTGGGTGTTGTTGGGTAACACAAGATTTGTACTTGGTGCACATTCATTTTCCTTAATAACTTTTTTGGACCGAGTATGCTCGACTACTGAACATTCCTAGTAAGTGTTTTTATAGTGATAATTGATTTTGGATTGATTTGAAAACCACATAATTTTTATTTATTTTATAATAAACCATTCTATTTTATAAAAATAATTATCTATAATAATATTATATTTTACATAAATTTTTAAACAAAAAGACACACATCTTCTAAAAAATACTTTTACATGTTATGTGCATTTGTTTTAAAATTAACTTTTCAACCCCTAAAAAATATTTTGTATAATATTTCAAATTTTAAATTTTTTCTTAATATTTTTGACAAAATTTTCAATCTTAATATTTGTCATTAATCATAATTACTAAGGTTAAAAATTATTAAACATTGTCAAATTAAATTTGCATGAAAGTTAAAAATTAAAAACAAAAGGCATAAAAACATTTTAGGTTGTCCCAATAATGAGTGCATGAGGATAATATAATCCCACAAACACTTTACCTCAATTTTTTTCTATTTTTTATCCATTAAAATTTGAATAGTAACACTAAATTATTGAAAATGTATTGGTTACTTCAAAAACTATCCTTCCATTCACCTATAAAAAGGAAACACATACACCACTTCAAGACTCACCTATAAATTGAATTTATTTTGTAAACTATGAATTTTTCACATTTTATAACCCTATTGGATTTCCATAAGATTTTATAACCTTTATGTTTCTTAAGTCCGTAATTTCTGAGTATTTTGCTAAGAGAAAACGCATGCTTCTATGGGGAGTATTATTTTTACTTACTCTCTTAATTTAATCTAAAAGATCCTAAATAATCTACAAAAATTAATATAATGAAATTATTATCATTATTACACTTAATATTAATTATATTAATTGAAAAATAACTATGCAATCATTTCTAACCTTTATGAATCCAAAATAATATCGCTCATGTATATGTGGTGACAACCTTCTCCAAGATCTGATGTGGTTCATTTTTCAACATTGCATATCAAGGATAGTATCGATGATATATTTTACTAAAAATTATTTTTCTCTATAATAAATAAAAAATTTAAATTTTTTTTTTAATAAACCATCATTTCTTCAATTCTTCGACACGTGGGATTGCTAGTCGTGCATATGTGGAGACCACCGCTTCCACAAAGGATGCATTTCATTTTTCATCACCACTAATCATTGATAGTTCCTTCAATGTATTTAATGAGTGTATATTATGATTTAAATGAGTTTTATATTCTATATATTTCACATTTTCATTATATAAATACTTCTCCTTACACATTAAATAATTATAACATGTTATTATTTGGGTTGATTTAACCGCCTTTGTAAACGATGTTATTATAATTATTTCATAAATGATTATGGGATGTAATATAATGATAATTTCATATAATATTGAAATAAGTATAATTTTTTAATTTATTTGGAATTTTTTTGTTTATATTTTAAATTTTTATTAATATATCACATTTCGATGGTTAAACATATCAAAAAGAGTTCATTTAAATTTACATTTTCACAATTAGAATACATATCATTCACCTAATTAATATGGTACATAAGTAATAATTGAAAAAATATGACTACTATATCCTTAATTATCTAAAAAATTTAAATGGAAACAAGATAGTGACAATCAATCTCTTCATTGTGAATTTTTAACAAAACAAACAACCAACATTTCTAACACCCAATAATAAAAAAACAATAACAGGTTATTATATTAGTAATATATTATTATAAAATAATTATAAAAAAGATTTATGGGTTATCTTAATGTTTTTATATAATTTATTATGATATTTGTTTTCATTGAATAGGAGGTTATTGAACGATTGAGTAAGCAATAATACAACCTAAGAGTTTTGTCTCAAATTTTCCTTCATGGAGACACATTTTATTTTATACACCTAATGACATTTAAATAGTTTCTATTCAACAAATTGGATATATAATATCATGAATTATATTTATTAATGGTATTTTTAACTTATTCTTACATATTTTCTCTTATAAGGGGTTTTTATTATAACATTTCTAAGTAAAATGGGTTTTATCTCAAATTTTCATTCTTTTAGGCACATTTTCTATTATCCACCTAATTCAATTAATATATAGTGTGTACTACCAATTAGATACATAATATCATGAAATAAATTTATTCATGGTATTTTAACTTCATCATAAATATCTATCTCTTTTATCAGATTTTTATTAAAATCTTTCTTAAGTCATAAGGGTTTCGTTTTAAATGTTCTTTCTTTTAGATACATTTTATTTTATAAACCCAATTATATTTAGATGGTGTGTATAATAAATATTGAATATATAATATAATTAATTGTATTCATTTATGGTTTTTTTAAAAAAATCAATATATCACTCTTTAAAGTGTTTTTTTAGAATATTCCCTCAGTCATAAGGGAATTGGTAACTCAAACTTATTTAATTGAGTTATAAATTTATTTATTGAAATTATATATTCCCACAAATTATATTTTTAATAATTTTCACACTTTATTTATATAAAAAATATTTTTCTATCCAAATCCACTTCCATGAAAGAATTTATTTTTACTTATTTTAAAAGATACTATTTGAAAAGATATTTATAACTTTTTTTTTACATCAATGAATACAAAATGATTTCTGGAAATAATTTTTATGGTTTTATTTTTTAATTTTACTCTCTATATTAAAAAATATCTACCTCCATTGGATTTATGTTTAATGATTTAAACTATATTTAAATTTTATTATGTGATTATTTCTAGGATCATGTTTTAGGTATCAACTAATTTATTTCATGATATTATTTTATACCATATTGATGATTTAAGAAAAAACATTTATTTTAATGTATTTTTTATGAAAAGTAAGTTTCTTATATTTTTATATTTTCTCAAAACTATTTCATTTCCATGGTTTATTTATTATGTGAAAAGTGAATGATTTTTATGTGGCATCGTTAAGTATGGATGAATAATTAGTTTTGTCTTATATCACTCTCTAGTGAATTGGTTAAGGCTTCATATCACATGAAATGATAAAATGTTGAGTGAATGAGATAAGGGAATTTGTTAACAAGTGTTTTTTATGAATGTCATATAAGAATATTTGTCCATATGTTTTTTTCTGAATGAGATACAAGGATTTTTTTTTAAAATTTCATGTGAATGATATTCCCTAATATTTATTCATAATTTTTTTTATTTGAATGAGATGTGGGAAGATTTATTTAGATATTTGTTTTGTGAATGGGATCTAGGAATATTTGTTTAGAAGTTTTTTGTGTGAATGAGATACCAAAATCTTTTTTCAAAAGTTTTTTTTTTTTGTGAGTGAGATGGTATAATATTTTTTTTCATGTTTTTGTATTAACATGATGTGAGAATATTTATTAACCATATTTTTTACTCTTATGTTTTGTTACATAATTAATTGATATAATATGATTCAATGACATGCTATATTTCTATATACCCATGGATATGATCCTCAAATCATCTTTAATGTCTCGTGATTCTATACATTTTTTCCTTGGTCTATGTTTATTCATGTGAGATTACAATTCCATATATCATGAATTATGGACTACTCTTATTTTTCCATGTTCGTTTTCATAATAAATTTCCCTCATACTCATTTTTTCTCTTATTATTATGATAAAATCCTTGATGACATGTTTTTTGGTTTTTCACTTACTGAGTTTTTGGGATCACAACATCTTTTCTTTTTATTTCCCAAGGTATTGAACTAAGTATAACTTAAGAGATGTCTGGAAGTGGGTCAATATTTGTTCAAATATGGTGAAATGTTCAAAATTATCATAAAATAAGTCTCTTAAATCACCTATACTAAGAGACATTAAACCTTAAATTCAAAGCATTTCAAAACAAAATGAGTTATAACTATTGTCATATGGTAATTGTGTAAAATAAAGATAGTTTTATCTCATTGTATATCACATCTAGTGTTTAAAGAACTTTTTTTAGTGCAATATTATAGAGCACAAGTTAGGGCTTTTATAGTTGGTATCAGGGCATATTTTAGTTAATTATTAGCATTTTTTAGTTATTTTTATATATTAGTTTTGTTACATTTAGTATTTGGGTTATAGAACCCTAGTGAAAATCTTATACATGAGTATAAGTAATGGATGATATCCTGATATATTATTAATGACTTGAATATATATTTTTCTGAGAAATATCACCCTTTCTCAATAATGAAAATTAGACACAACTATACCACAAATTAAACTAGTAGTAATCACCCCAAAAAGGATCTATTGAGAATTATCTTGATTATCACTCTGATGTACGATGAGTGGGCCTAAGACTACACACCTTCCCCAACACTCATGGTGGATATTCTTTAGTTAATCAAATTTTATTTATAAGACAATGTGAATTATTGATGATGTTAAGGAATTTGGTAATGTAATATGATATAACCAAACCTACAGAACCTAGATTGATCTAATACTGGTTTATGTTTAAGTACAATATAATGTGATTATTTCAAAATTCAACACATTTTGAGGATTATTTTTCCATTATTACCTTATGATGTAAATATTAAAAACTAAGGAAAAATGATTTTAGTTTTATTAATTGTTAAAGCCTAAAGGAACCATGTTTAAAATGTATTCTTTGTATAATAAAAATATTTTCCCAATGGGTAAGAAAATAGGATAAGAGATAGAGTGATAAACTTTATGATTATTCCAAACAAAAAAATTAAGAATTATATTTATAAATGTATACTTAGTTGATTTTCTTAAGGCACCATAAAATAGAAGGATGGAGTCCAATAGATGTTCATGTGACGAAGATGATGATGAAAATAATATTCAACATCCTATATATCAACATTGTTGGGGGAAGAACCTCGATATTTATCTCAAAGGAACTAAAAAAATTAATTATGATAAATTAGATCATAAAGTATTTAATGTTCAATAAAAAATGAAGATTTTGGTTAATATGATTGAAAGAAATATATTTCATCATAAGGTATCACTACTAATTCAATGTCATATGTGTGTGGGAATTTGTTATTGTACAAGTTAATTCCCTTATCCAAGGACTAACCAAAATAATGATAATCTCCAACCTAATATAACAAGAGTACAATGGAATTCATATGAAAGCACTACTCTTGATGTTGATCCTAACATTTTAGTTACACACACTCTCCAATATAGAGTTATGCATGTCTTATTAGAATTTAATTATAGGGAATCTAGTATATAAACGAATTTTTATAAGATAATTAAATCACCGACATGATTATTTTATTACCGATGAAATCTTCCAGTGGTGTGATTATTGTACTCTACGTTCAAGATGATAGGAAGGTACTTTGTGGAAATTTAATTATCACTGTTTTATATAATTTTAAAGTGATATTGGTGATGGATTAGTTCCAAAAAATTAAAGGAAAAATTATCTTGTTTATGGAAAGAACATTTCATATTAACCCATTATTACACACTAATATTTTAAAATAAAATCATTATGTTTGATAGCATACACAACACATAACACTAGGCCTAAACAAACTATGGTATACTATTTTCACATAACCTATATAAACTTGTTGTTAAAATCTGTGGTATGGATTGGAATAACCAATTTTGTAAAATCATGTATAAACATTTTATATAAATAAAATATATTGAAAAATAAAGACTCAATTTTTAGTAGCCTTTACATGCTTCAGCAATATATTTTTCATCAAAAATGTTTTTATTGATTTTTTAGAGAAAAAAATATAATTAATAAATAAAAAAATTTTAAATTTTTTTATAAAAATTTAAATATATTTTTAAAATAAGGATATAAAAATTAACATAGGTTTATATTTTTTCATTTATCTAGAAAGATTTATTTTTTAATAAATAGTGAAAAATACCACTTTTGGTAAAACTATCATTTATTTTCATCAAATTATGTAATTTAAAAGAACCATTATTCTTTGAGTTTGATTTAAAGGAAAATAACAATTATTTATTTATAATTAATCCAATTTATTTCCTATTAATCATATTTATACAAGATTTTGGTATAAGTTCATTTTGAGGCATAAAACACATTTTTCTGAAAACTATTAATAATTACATAATGTTTGTCCACTTTAATTAACTTAAAAAAGAATAATAAAGTATTATTTAAATTAAATTAATATATTATATATAAATACAAATAAATTTAAATTCATATAATTATTATTACTATTCATATAGTTAATGTAAGATCATCTTATGCATTAAATTTACATTTCATGAGAAAATATTTTTCTACACGCCTTGTGGGTTCCTTTTTAAATTAATCATTTTCAAATAGTTTAATTTAATTAATAAAATGGTTTAAATATTTTAAATTATCATAATTAATATTAGTTAATAAGGTAACCTTAATTTTTTCCATAATGAATAGTAAAAGCAGTAAAACATTGTCACCATGATAAAAGGGTAAATCTTGTGAACCTATGTTTAATCTAAGTGATAAAGAAAAAAATCAAATTAATTGTTATTGGATGAAATTATTTCAACACTTATAACCTTATTCTGGAGAGTAAATTATTCATGGGACACATTTCCATGAAAGTGACATGTATAATAATTTATTTATAGAAAATGAAAAATGTCTCTCTCTTTTTATTAAATATCCCTTATATGTTCAAATAGGCATAAAATAAGTGGTGAATGAATATTATTAGTTATTCTGAGTGTAATTAAATTATTTAATTTTTGGTAATTTAAAAAAAATAGTCATTATATTGTTATCTTAAGTATTTATACGACATTGATACAATGCTTGTGAAAACAATAGAAAACTCAAGGTCAAAAATTTTAAAATCAATAAAAGTAATGTATTCAAAATTATTTATGGTTACAATAGAATTATAATGTGAATAATGATGTATTATTTTTTTTTAAATGGGTTATATTCAAAATTCATTACTATATTCATGTCCGCAAAGTTAAATTAAATGAATAGTGTCAAAGATTACATTAATGATATTTAATGTTAAATAATATTTCTTAAAATTATTTACAAATATCAAAAAACATGAAAAATGAAAATTAGAATGATAAATTATCGCAAATTTCTTAAATTTTATATTTATTATCCAATTTTTATCTTATGTAAAAAATTATAAACCATTCATCTTGAAAAGGTTATTACTTCAGTTAGGGATAAAATGAGTTTACCAGGTGGTTAAACCGATTGATAAGGGTTGGTTGATAAATAAAATTATATAAATACTATTTCATAAAAATATTTCAACCTTATCCTATACTAAATTATAATAACTATAAAAATTTAATTATTTTAATTAAATATTACCATATTATAATTTAATATTTTATGAAATTCCAAAAGTTCCCTCCCCTTACTTATAAAAGGGAATATCCTCTCCTCCTTTCTTCAAACAAAAAAAGAATTCAGTTTATAAAAATACAAAAAAAATAACATAATTAATTCCCTTACCATGTTATAGAGTCCTTAGTTTATTAATGATACCTTCATAGGAATGTTATTGGTGTAAACCTAAAGAGGTTGTCGGAATAAGAGGTGTCATTCTTTACTGAGTGTTTTTATTTTATTTCTTATTCCAAATAATTAAAATATAGTTAAACCATACTAATAAAATTAAAAAATTGTTTACCATATACTGAGATTTTTTATGTTAATTGAATAACATATATCCATATCTTATCCCATCAATTGGGAATCAAAACTGGGGTTCGTGAGTACGGCGGACTACCACATCATTAACTAATGAAATTCATTTTCCACCACCACCGATCATGGATGGTTTTAATGATGGATTAACTATATATATATATATGATATTTATTATATATTTATAATTATTTATAAATAATTAATAATATAATTTATTACATTTCCATTAATTTAAAAAGTATAACCCCGTTCATGCATATGTGTGGATTACCACTTTCATGAAGCGATGTGATTCATTTTTCATAACCAAATCAAATGAATTCTATGTATAATTGTATTTAAATAAATAATATGTTATTTTTTATAATTACATTATTTAAAGATAAAATAATACATATGATCTTTCTATCAGGATCCTTGAAAATTGGAAATGTTACTCACACGTGTGTGCGTCTCATCATCTCCATGATTGTAACACAGATCATTATTCCTAGCCATATTTCAGGGTTGGTTTAAAAGGTACAATTGATGTATAGAAATGATAATAATTTCATTATTATTATTCTATATATTATGTAATAAGGATCTATTTTACCATATTCAACCTACCGAAGTCATTTTGGACATATAAACTGCCAAATTTTCAAAACATCTGACATGAACTTAATTTATTAAGTAATTTAATATAATATGATAATAAAAAATAAAAGGAATAATAACCTTGAAAAGGGTTATTCATCAATTAAATAATTAAAATAAGTATATTATTCATTAATATAAATAACTTATGTGATTAGTCAAACCTGAGGTAATAGATTCTGTCTAAATTTCTTATCATTGAAGAATATTTTAATGTTACACACCAATTTATTTCATATGGTGTATAAACTTCCATTTTACATGGTATATCATGAATCCTTAATGACACTTGATATTTTATGTTTCAATTCAAATTATTTTATCTAATGTTATTTTTATAAAAATTTACCAAATGGTAAGGGGTTTTATAACTAAATTTCATTTCTTTGGGTTATATGACTTCACTTTATCATTTTGAAACTTCTTCTAGGAGTTACGGAATTTTTTGGCATCTACAGCACCTTTGGAATGTGGGTGACATTGATGCAGTTTTGACAATTTGGCGATAGGCATGTTTCTTTGTGGAGCGGGAGCTGCACAGGGTGGCATGGGATATAAGAGGGGATGACTTCATGCAAGATGGTTTAACATTGGGTATTGTGACCACTTAATTTATGCATGATATTTTTCCAAATATTGTGATAGTTGTTTTTCCAGTTCATATTTGGGTGTTGTTGGGTAACACATGATTTGTACTTGGTGCACTTTTATTTTCATTAATAAATTTTTTGGACCGAGTATGCTCGACTACTGAACGTTCCAATTAAGTGTTTTTATAGTGATAATTGATTTTGGATAGATTTGAAAACAACATAATTTTTATTTATTTAACAATAAACCATTATATTTTATAAAAATAATTATCTATAATAATATTATATTTTACATAAATTGTTAAACAAAAATACACACATCTTCTAAAAAACAATTTTACATGTTATGTGTGTTTATTTTAAAATTAACTTTTCAACCCCTAAAAAATATTTTGTATAATATTTCTAATTTTAAATCTTTTCTTAATATTTTGATAAAATTTTCAATCTTAATATTTTTCATTAATTTTAATTACTAAGGTTAAAAATTATTCAACATTGTAAAATTAAATTTGCATGAAAGATAAAAATTAAAAAGAAAAGTCATAAAAACATTTTAGGTTGTCCCAATAATGAGTGTATGAGGATAATATAAACCCACAAACACTTTACCTAAATTTTGTTCTATTTTTTATCCATTAAAATTTTAATAGTAACACTACATTATTGAAAATGTATTGGTTACTTCAAAAACTATCCTTCCATTCACCTATAAAAATGAAACACTTACACCACTTCAAGACTCACCTATAAATTGAATTTATTTTGTAAAATATTAATTTTTCCCATTTTATAACCCTGTTGGATTTCTATAAGATTTTATAACCTTTATTTTTCTTAAGTTCGTAATTTCTAAGGATTTTTCTAAGAGAAAACTCATGCTTCTATGGTGAGTATTATTTTTACTTAATCTTTTAATTTAATCTAAAAGTTCCTAAATAATCACCAAAAATTAATATAATGAAATTATTATCATTATTGCACTTAATATTAATTATATTAATTGAAAAAATAATTATGCAATCATTTACAACCTTTACGAATCCAAAATAATATCGATCATGTATATGTGGTGACAACCTTCTCCAAGATGTGATGTGGTTCATTTTTTAACATTGCATATCAAGGATAGTATCGATGATATATTTTATTAAAAAATATTTTTCTCTATAATAAATAAATTAAATTAAATTTTTGTTTTCAATAAACCATCATTTCTTTAATTCTTCGACAAGTGGGATTGCTAGTCATGTATATGTGGAGACCACCGCTTCCACAAAGGATGTATTTTTTTCATCACCACTAATCATTGATAGTTCCTTCAATGTATTTAATGAGGGTATATTATGATTTAAATGAGTTTTATATTCTATATATTTCACATTTTCATTATATAAATACATCTCCTTGCACATTAAATAATTATAACATGTTATCATTTGGGTCGATTTAACCGCCTTTGTAAACAATTTTATAATAATTATTTCATAAATGATTATGGGATGTAATATAATGATAATGTCATATAATATTGAAATATGTATAATTTTTTAATTTATTTGGAATTTTTTTGTTTATATTTTAAATTTTTATTAATATATCACATTTCGATGGTTAAACATGTCAAAAAAAAGTTTATTTCAATTTCCACTTCCACAATTAGAATACATATCATTCACCTAATTAAAATGGTACATAAGTAATAATTGAAAAATCATGACTAATATATCATTAATTATCTAAAAAAATTAAATGGAAACAAGATAGTGACAATCTATCTCTTCTTTGTGAATTTTTAACAAAACAAACAACCAACATTTCTAACACCCAATAATAAAAAAACAATAACAGGTTATTATATTTGTAATATATTCTTATAAAATAATTATAAAAAGGATTTATGGGTTATCTTAATGTATTTATATAATTTATTATGATATTTGTTTTCATTTTACAGGAGGTTATTGAACGATTGAGTAAACAATAATACAACCTAAGAGTTTTGTCTCAAATTTTCCTTCATTGAGACACATTTTATTTTATACACCTAATGACATTTAAATAGTTTTTATTCCACAAATTTGATATATAATATCATGAATTATATTTATTAATGGTATTTTTTACTTCATCTTACATATTTATCTCTTCTAAGGGGTTTTTATTATAACATTTCTAAATAATAAGGGTTTTATCTCAAATTTTCATTCTTTTAGGCACATTTTCTATTATCCACCTAATTAAATTAATATATAGTGTGTACTACAAATTAGATACATAATATCATGAAATACTTTTATTCATGGTATTTTAACTTCATCATAAATCTCTCTCTCTTTTATGGGATTTTTATTAAAATCTTTCTTAAGTCATAAGGGTTTCTTTTTAAATGTTTTTTATAACTTTTTGTTTTACATCAATGAATACAAAATGATTTATGGAAATATTTTTTCTGGTTTTATTTTTTAATTTTTCTCTCTATATTAAAAAATATCTACCTCCATTGGATTTATGTTTACTGATTTAAACTATATTTAAATTTTATTATGTGATTATTTGGAGGATCATGTTTTAGGTATCAACTAATTTATTTCATGATATTATTTTATACCATTTTCATGATTTAAGAAACAAATTTTATTTTAATGGATTATTTATGAAAAGTGAGTTACATTTATTTTTATATTTTATTAAAACTATTTCATTTCCATGGTTTCTTTATTATGTGAAAAGTGAATGATTTTTATGTGTCACCATTAAGAATGGATGAATAATTAGTTTGGTCTTATATCTCTCTCTAGTGCATTGGTTAAGGTTTCATATCACATGAAATGATAAAATGTTGAGTGAATGAGATAAGGGATGATTTTTTAACAAGTGTTTTGTATGAATGTGATGTAAAAAGATTTTTTCAAATATTTTTTTCTGAATGAGTTACAAGAATAGTTTTTAAAAAAAAATGAATGTGAATGATATTCCCTAAGATTTATTCATAATTTTTTTATTTGAATGAGATGTGGGAATATTTATTTAGATATTTTTTTTGTGAATGAGACTTAGGAATATTTTTTTAGAAGTATTTTGTATGAATGAGATTCCAAAATCTTTGTTTAGAAGTTTTTATTTGTGAGCGAGATGCCAGAATATTTTTTGACAAGTTTTTGTATGAACATGATGTGAGAATATTTATTAACAATATTTTTTATTCTTATGTTTTGTTACATAATTAATTGTTATAATATGATTCAATGACATGCTATATTTCTATATGCCCATGGATATGATCCTCAAATCATCTTTAATGTCTCATGATTCTACATATTTTTTCCTTGGTCTATGTTTTTTCATGTGAGATTATAATTCCATATATCATGAATTATGGACTACTCTTATTGTTCAATGTTCGTTTTCATAATAAATTCCCCTCATACTCATTTTTTCTCTTTGTATTATGATAAAATCTTTGATGACATGTTTTTTGGTTTTTCACTTATCGAGATTTTAGGATCGCATCATTCTTATATTTTTATTTCCCTAGGTATTGAACTAAGTATAACCTAAGAGATGTCTGGAAGTGGGTCTATATTTGTTCAAACTTGGTGAAATGTTCAAAAGTATCATAAAATAAGTTTCTTAAATCACCTATGCTAAGATACATTAAACCTTAAATTCAAAGGATTACAAAACAAAATGAGTTATAACTATTGTCATATGATAATTTTGTAAAAAAAAGATATTTTCATCTCATTGTATATCACATATAGTGTTTAAAGAACTTTTTTTAGTGTAATGTTAGGGAGTAGAGGTTAGGGCCTTTATAGTTAGTATCAGGGAATAGTTTAGTTAATTATTAGGATTTTTTAGTTATTTTTATATATTAGTTTTGTTACCTTTAGTATTTGGGTTATAGAACCTTAGTGAAAATCGTATACACGAGTCTAAGTAATTGATGATATCCTGATATATTATTAATGACTTGAATATATATTTTTCTTAGAAATATCACCCTTTCTCAATAATGAAAATTAGATACAACTATACCACAAATTAAACTAGTAGTAATCGCCCCAAAAAGGATCTGTTGATAATTTTCTTGATTATCACTCTGATGTACGATGAGTGGGCCTAAGACTACACACCTTCCTCAACACTCATGGTAGATATTTTTTAGTTAATCACATTTTATTTATAAGACATTGTGAATTATTTATCATGTTAAGGAATTTTGTAAAGTAATATGATATAACCAAACCTAAAGAAATCTAGATTGATCTAATAGTTGTTTATGTTTAAGTAAAATATAATGTGATTATTTTAAAATGTAACACGTTTTGAGGATTATTTTTCCATTATTACCTTATGATGTAAATATTAAAAACATAGGAATAAATGCTTTTTGTTTTATTAATTTCTAAAGCCTAAAGGAACCATGTTAACAATGTATTCTTTGTATAATAAAAATATTTTCCCAATGGGTAAGAAAATGGGATAAGAGATAGAGTGATAAACCTTTTGATTATTCTAAACATGAAATTAAGAATTATATTTAAAAATGTATACATAGTTGAGTTTCTTAAGGCCCCATAAAATAGAACGATGGAGTCCCATCGATGTTCATGTGACGAAGATGATGATGAAAATAATATTCAACGTCCTATATGTCAGGATTGTGGGGGGGGAGAAAGAACCTCGATATTTATCTCGAAGGAACTAAAAAATTTTAATTATGGTAAATTAGATCATCAAGTAGTTAATGTTCAATAAAAAATGAAGAGTTTGGTTAACCTTATTGAAATAAATATATTTCATCATAAGGTATCAATACTAATTCAATGTAATATGTGTGTGAGAATTTGGTATTGTACAAGTTAATTCCCTTATCCAAGGACTAACCAAAATAATGATAATCTCCATCCTAATATAACAAGAGGACAATGGAATACATATGAATGCACTACTCTTGATGTTGATCCTAACATTTTAGTTACACAGACCCTCTAATATAGAGTTATACATGTCTTATTGGAATTTAATTATAGGGAATCTAGTATATAAAAGGATTTTTATAAGATAATTAAATCACCACCAAGATTATTTTATTACTGATGAAATCTTCCAGTGCTGTGATTATTGTACTCTACGTTCAAGATGATAGGAAGGTACTTTGTGGAAATTTAATTATCACTGATTTATATAATTTTAATGTGATATTGGTGATGTATTAGTTCCAAAAAAATTAAAGGAAAATTATCTTGTTTAAGGAAAGAACATTTCATATTAACCCATTATTAAAAACTAATATTTTAAAATAATATCATTATGTTTGATAGCATACACAACACATAACACTGGGCCTAAACGAACCGTGGTATACTATTTTAACATAACATATATAACCTTGGTGTTAAAATATGTGGTATGGATTAGAATAACCAATTATGTAAAATCATGTATAAACCTTTTATATAAATAAAATATATTGGAAAATAAAGACTCAATTTTTAGTAGCCTTTACATACTTCAGCAATATATTTTTCATCCAAAATGTTTTTATTGATTTTTGAGAGAAAAAAAATATAATTAACAAATAAAAAAATTATAAATTCTTTTATAAAAATTTAAATATATTTTTAAAATAAGGATGTAAAAATTAACTTAGGTTTAAATTTTTTGATTTATCTAGAAAGATTTATTTTTTAATAAATAGTAAAAAATACCACTTTTGGTAAAACTATCATTTATTTTCAACAAATTATGTAAAATTAAAGAACCATTATTCTTTGAGTTTTATTTAAAGGAAAATAACAATTATTTATTTATAATTAATCCAATTTATTACCTATTATATAACGACCCATACTTTACATACATTGTTAATACTTCAAAATTTAAGCACACTTATTACAACATATGACAAAACCACAAAGGACCGTATAGGTATAGTGTCTTTAGAAACTGGGAAACATAAACAACTGGTTCATAAATCTTCTACAGTGTCTCCCATTTATTTCATCATATCTAGGGTCCCTTTTAGCATATTCTACTTAATATCCATCTTCCTGACCTGGGGAAAAGAAAACATAAACGGGTGAGCTCAAATGCTCAGCAAGGGAAAATAAAGGAAATAAAAATCATATCATATCTTTTTGAAAATCATAACCTGCTAAAGAGATCATAAAATTTTAACATGGAATAAATCATAGAAGTGAAAATGAGATCCCCATAATCATAACATGAAACTTGAAACTTTGTGGCATGCACACATAATCATGGAAAATCATTTCTTGTTAGTCATGACTCATTGCCAAGACTATCTTAGTGGACAAAGTCCCTTTCTGAACCGAGTCACCCTCGTTCCAGTCCTGTTTCACTGAACCGGTATAACCTACCGTTCTAGCCATGTCTGTCTCATGAGATATAAAATCTTTACCCAATGCATTGGAGGGAGATATAGGTCCCACCCATCTTATAATGAATCCTTTCTTACGTGTGCCACATAATCATAAATCATACATCATCGCATAACACATGTAAAAAAAATGGGATTCTTGAAACATCATGACATCATAAAACAAACCATATAAGGTAAATGACTTAATAAAAATACTTCCCTCACAACATAATCAAATCAATGTAATAATAGGGATAAAAACAGAACCCTATATTATCTTAGATGGAAAATAATTTTGATAAAACATTTGAACTCCATTCTTGAGGAAAATATCCTTTCTTCTTCAAAAACATTTTTCCTTTCATAACATGTCATACATCTTTAAAATAAAATAAGTTGATTACAAATAAACTTGAAAACTTGTAAAGGAAGCTTCTTGGAAACAATGTTTTAAAAATCCATTCATGCTGTATAAGTTAAAAAAACATTCTTCGTACTTTTGTCGGAAAAGTCAAAAAGTACCTCGTACAAAAAAAGGAAAAAGATTCCTTTCATATTCATTACTAAAAACTCACCTAAGGGTAAAATTGGATTTAAACTATTGTAAGTGGATGGAAACAATATTACATATTGATGGAATATGGATGTGGATGATAAAATACACCCCAGTAAATACTTACGAATAAACAATCTCGGATAAAAATGAGATTGTGGTATTTTCCCTTACCTTAGGTCCGATTTGCTTTGTACGTGTCTGAAGCTCCTGTATAATGCTTTAAATAATGTTATTGACTTATTCCAGAATCATACATATTGATATTATATCATATATGGTCATATTCTTAGCTTCTTGTTAGTAATATTTCATTGTTACTTGTTACTCGGGTCTTTATTTCCTTTTGTTCTAATGCGTGTTTTGCCGAATACATTCTTATTATTCTTTTAAGGTTATAGATACCTTATATCAAGAATGGTATTAGTGTAACATATATCATATTTATTCATTCAATTCATTTATATAATTACTATGTAATGATGATCATGTAGAACGAGTCGCATCACATCGTGGAGACGGTATTCCGTACGTACGCACGAGTGATGATATCGTTACTATGATCGTGGAACTGTATTGGAGTATATATATATTATTTCAGTATCAATATTACTTTATAATAATCATAAATAGTTACTCATTACACCATTATACCCATCCTTGTAAAGTGATGGTGGAAAAATAGATTACACCACGGCGTGGAGACGGTATTCCGTATGTACGCACGCGCGGTGATTTCATTTTTCCGTAGGATGGATAGAAGGTGAATTAGGGTTGTTTCATATTTATAATAACATATAAGTATGTATGTAATACTGATGTTATTACTTTATCATGAAACAACTAAAGAAGAAGAAGTTGAAGAAGAAAGAAATTGAAAAGATCGGTAATGGATATTACCTCTTCTTTGGAACGCCTCTTTCAATCCTCCACTTAGGGAACTAAGATTGGTCTTTGAAGAAGACCCGGACCTCTAGGATTATTCTAGGGAAGTGTAGAGGAGAAAATGTCAGGGGTTGGACGAGCTTGAGTGCTCAAATTGGTGTGAGGAGGAGGGGGAGGAGGTGCCCTTTTATAAGGGAGGAGAGGGGCACCTTAGGAATATCTCAAAATATTATTTTATATTAAAGTCAAAATCGGTTTATAATGGTTCCAAAGGGTCTTATTTCGAAGCTAAAGTGGGGATGGGTCGAAATCCTATCAACCAATAAGATTTAGATAAGTTTAGGGTATTACGTTAACCTTATCAATTAGATTTAACTCTAAGTTAAATAATTTAACTTTTACCATGTCTTTTTGTTTTCTTTCACTATATGGTTAATAAACTTACTATAACATGCCAAACGAACCCCAAATTGTTTATTATTAATATATATATCCTTATCTAAGTCATTTTGCCGAACCTTAGATTTTTAGGAATAAAATAAAAATTAATAATATAATATTTTATTTAAAAACTATTTTGTGTCAATTTTGACACTATTTGATATATGATTTTTGTGAAAGTCATAACAGAATTATATGTTCGAACCAAGTTGATTAAATAAACACTAATATATCATAGTAACCTTGAAAATTAGTGGAATTCATAAAAAAGTCTTAAATTACATTTATTTTGGTATTTATATTATCAATTATGTCAATATTTCATTAATAAGATAATTACTGCATCATCTTTGTGTCATACATAAATTAAATTATTTGATGTCTAAAAATTACAAATAAAATACCATCATGTAGGAAATCTGTTTAGCTTTCTAATTAATATTTACAATCGAATTTATCTTATGTATAACCCCATATTAAAAATGATTTACTTATTAAACTTTGATTTTAACTATTTTAACCCTTCTTTAAATAAATTAATAATAAATGTCCTAATCTAATCCAAGTGGGCCTAAATGGTCATATTTTATTCCTAAGTTTGTTTTTGTTCGAATTACACTTGTCCAATAGAGTTAGGACATGTGTTAGGGTAATATTAATATCATATTTACCCTTAGTTACCCTATTTACTATTAACCGCGGTAAAAAAAGTAAAAAGTTACTATTCACCAAAAAATTACTTTTATCTCATTGAACCACATTTTACTTACTGATATCAACCGTGTCTGTCGGATTTTTGAAATTCCATTCACAGAAGCGGTAAAATTAAGTTTTATGCAAAATTCAGTTTTTAACCTACCACTTAGTGGTTTCACTATTCATCAAAAATTGAAAGTTTTCAGAAAAATACCAAAATTTCACCCTAGGCTAATTTCGATATTCTAAGTCCAAAAATGAAGTCCATTTTGAATAATAAAATTTATAAAATTTCAAAAAGTGGTTATTACTATTCATAACGGCTAGTTTTAATAGCATATTGTTGTTTAGTGAAACTCGGTATTGCGTACGACGCAAGCTATCGAGGAAGGTCGCGATTGCGTGTAAAGAAAGCCAAGCAAGTGTTGTGTAGAAAAAGATTCCTTTGATGATTTATATAACATAAAAGTATCGGGTGTTACATTCTACCCCCATTAAAAAGAATTTCGCCCTCGAAATTCGTCACTTTGTAACAAACAGATGAGGATACTTCTCCCTCATTATATCCTCAAGCTCCCATGTAGCTTCTTCAAGTTGGTGGTTCCTCCATAAAACATTCACCAATCGAGTGGTCTTGTTTCGTAGGACTTTTTCGCTATGATCCAGTATCTCTATCGGTTGTTCTTCATAAGAAAGATCTTGCTCCAGCGGTACAACATCTGAGCTGAGTACATGTGAAGGATCAGGTATGTACTTTCTCAGGAGAGATACATGGAACACATCGTGAACTTGAGAGAGATTCTGTGGAAGCGCCAATTGGTAATCTACCTTCCCAACACAATCCAGTATTTCAAAAGGACCGATATATCTAGGGCTCAACTTCCCCTTCTTCCCAAATCTCATAACCCTCTTCCAGGGAGATATTCGTAAGAACACTTTATCACCCACTTCAAACTCTAGGTCTTTTCTTCGGTTGTCGGCATAACTTTTCTATTGACTCTGAGCTGCTCTTATGTGTTGTTGAATAGATCTGACCTTTTCTGCCATTTCATCAATGAGATCAGGTCCTAATAGCTTTCTTTCCCCAACTTCATCCCAGCAAGTTGGAGTCCTGCATTTCTTTCCATAGAGAGCTTCATTAGGAGCCATCTGAATACTGGAGTGAAAGCTATTATTATAAGAAAATTCCACCAAAGGTAGGTGTTGATCCCAACCTCCTTTGAAATCCATAGAGCAAGCTCTCAACATATCTTCTAGGGTTTGAATTGTTCTTTCAAACTGACCGTCTGTCTGGGGATGATAAGCAGTGCTGAAACTCAACTCTGTATCCAGAGTATGCTGAAGACTTCGCTAGAACTTCGAGGTAAATCTCGGATCCCGATCATATATAATAGAAAGTGGTACTCCATGCAATCTTACAACTTCCTTTACATATATCCTGGCAAGCTGATCTAGAGAGAAATCCTATCTAATAGGAATGAAGTGTGCAGACTTTGTAAGACGATCAACTATGACCCAGATAGCATTATTGCCTTTGGATGTTTTAGGAAGTCCTGTGACAAAGTCCATAGTGATGTTTTCCCATTTCCATTCGGGTATGGGTAATGGTTGTAACATCCCCTTAGACTTTTGTCTCTCAGCTTTAACTTGTTGACAAACTAAGTATCGAGAGACATATTCAGTAACATCTCTTTTCATTCCATCCCACAAGAAGTACTCTTTCAAGTCCCTATACATCTTTGTGCTTCCAGGATGAATAGAGAATGAAGAACTATGAGCCTCATCCAGCAGCTCCTTCTTTAATTCGGGGATGGAAGGAACACAAACCCGATTCCTGAACTTTATTATCCCATCACAATCAAGGTTGAATTCAGGAACATTTCTCACCTTGTTTTGTAACTCGACATCTTCTTTCTGTGCCTCTTTAATCTTCACATGTATAGATGGTTGAACATTCATTTGTGAAAGATAAGATTTTTCCCCTTCCATTATAATTCCAAGATCCATCCTTTGTAAATCCATAAATATTGGATCTTTTGTGATCCTCATCATGGATAAACTAGCATGGTCTTATCGACTTAATGCATCTGTCACCTTGTTTTCTTTCCCAGGGTGGTAATGGATTGAGCAGTCATAATCCTTAATCAGCTCCAACCATCTTCTTTGACGCATATTCAACTCCTTTTGTGTGAAAATATACTTTAAACTTTTATGATCAGTATAAATATCACACCTTTCACCATAAAGGTAATGCCTCCAAATCTGTAATGCAAAGATTACCGCAGCCAACTCCAAATCATGTGTTGGGTAATTTTGCTCATGGATTTTCAACTGTCGTGAGGCATAAGCTATCACCATATCATTTTTCATAAGAACACACCCCAATCCCTTCATGGATGCATCACTGTAGATCACAAACCTTTCTCCACTACAAGGCAGTGTGAGCACAGGTGCACTGGATAACCTTCTTTTCAACTCCTTGAAATTCTCTTCACATTCCTCTGTCCAGACAAACTTAACTCCTTTCCGAGTCAACATGGTGAGTGGATTAGATAATCGTGAAAAATCTTTTACAAAACGTCGATAATATCCAGCCAAACCAAGAAAACTTCGGATCTCAGTTACTGTTGTTGGTCTTGACCATCTTTCGATAACCTCTGTTTTTGCTGGATCCATAGATATCCCATCTTTTGAGATTATGTGACCCAAAAATGCAACTTTTTGAAGCCAAAATTCACACTTGGTAAATTTGGCATAAAGCTTCTCCTTTCTCAGGGTCTTCAATATAATTCTCAAGTGATCTTCATGCTCTTCCTTGCTCTTTGAATAGACAAGAATATCATCTATAAAGACTACCACAAATTGATCAAGATAGTCTCTAAAGACTCTATTCATTAGATCCATGAAGATAGCAGGGGCATTAGTAAGACCAAATGGCATCACTATAAATTCATAGTGTCCATACCTTGTACGGAAAGTCGTCTTTGGTATATCCTCCCTTTTGACCCTTAATTGATGATACCCTGAACGAAGATCAATCTTTGAAAAGTATTGAGCTCCGCGTAGTTGGTCAAATAAGTCATCAATGCATGGGAGAGGATATTTGTTCTTGATAGTGATCTTGTTAAGTTCTCGATAATCAATGCAGAGTCTCATTGATCCATCTTTCTTCTTAACAAATAGAACAGGTGCTCCCCAAGGTGATGCACTAGGGCGTATGAATCCCTTATCAAGATTCTCTTGGAGTTGCTTCTTCAATTCCTGCAACTCAATTGGGGCCATTCTATAAGATGTCTTTGAAATAGGCAAAGCACACGGTACGAGTTCTATTGAAAACTCAACTTCACGATTTGGTGGAAGACCCGGTAATTCCTCCGGAAAGACATCATCGGACTCCCGTACAATGGGAATATTCTTAATCGTTAGTTTCTCACCAACCATTTGAGATAAATAACCTTCATTTAGTGGAATCAATACCCATAAGATGGAATAAATTTCCACTGGAAGATTATGTTCATCCTTGCATTGATATACGATCGTAGATTGATTTGGAATATGAAATGTGACTTCCCTTCTTTGGCAATTGATATGAGCTCCATGTAGAGAAATCCAATCCATGCCAAGAATCACATCAAATTCCACTAAAGGAAGGATCACAAGATTTGCAGGAAGCACTTTCCCACAAACTTCGATCGGAGAAGAATCATAAACTTTTGATGCGACTGTTGTGCCATTAGGTGTTGTCACAGCTAACTCAACATCTAATTGTTGAGGTAATACAGTGATACCCTTAGAAAATTCTTTAGAAATAAAAGAGTGGGTGGATCCAGAATCAAATAAAACATTTGCTACTTTAGAGTGGATGGTAAGTGTACATTTCACCACTTCATTATCGTACTCCACATCGCTGATAGAAATTGCATGTGACTTTCCTTTGTCTTTAGCCTTAAGATTTTGTTGACGTCGACCATCATCATCAACCCTTGGATTTGGGCATTGATTGGCATAATGCCCCCATCTCCTTGCACTTGAAACATTGAAGTGTAGTAGGTTCATTCTGTGTATCCCTTCCTTTGTTTGCATCATTAGACATATTTTTCCCATTATCGCGGCATTCAAATGCCCGACGACCTTCCTTTCCACATTTAAAACATTTACTTGTCCCTTTAAGACAACTCCCTCCATGTTTCTTTCCACACTTTGAGCATAAGGAAAAGCTCATCTTCTTTTCCGTGTGCTCTTTAGATTTTCCTTTGAATTCTATCTTCCTCTTCTTATCAAACCCATGTGACTGATGGGTTATTCCAATCTCCATCTCGACTTTGAGAGCACATCGAACGATTTCCTCGTAGCTATGGAAGTCCCTTATGGCTAACGCCCTTTGAAGACTTGGTTTTAAGCCACTAAAGAATCGATCGATCTTACTCTCAGGTTGGATAATAATACCAGAAGCGTACCTTGCAAGTCTTGTAAAATTTACTTCATAGGTACCAACAGATTCATCATCCCTTTGCTTCAGTTCAAGAAACTCTTTCTCCATCTTTGTTCGGAGAATACGAGGGAAGTACTTATTGAAAAATAAGTTCTTGAACTCGTCCCATTCCATAGACTCAATTTCATCCCTTTGCCTCGTATTCTTAATAAGATTCCACCATTGATCAGCATCTCCTTCCAAACGATACACTGCTAGGATGACTTTATCATGTTCAGAACATTGAAGAACTGAAAATATCTTTTCAGTAGTACTAATCCATTGTTTAGCAACTAATGGATCAGTAGACCCACTGAAACAAGGTGGACGCTGCCTCATGAAGGATTCAACAGAATGTTGCTCCTTCCTTTGCTCGTTTGGAAGTCCTGCATGATTCATAGCTTGAGAAAGTTGTGTGAGCATGGCTATAAGATTTTGCATTCCAGCTCCCATATCATTTGGTTGCTCAGGGGGACAATCATTGCATTGCCCATCGCATTCCGCATTAACACGGTTCCTTCGGGTTCCAGCCATTGACTAAAACCAAGAAGAATAGTGTGAGCAACACTAATTATAATAGAAAAACCACATAATTCAAAAATAAAATTTTCATGCTTAAGGTCTTATCCTAGGTTATTCAAGGCCATTTCTAAAACACTAAGATTGTGTTCTATGCTTAGACTTATCCTTAGGGTTCTTACTAAGGCTTTTACATCCTAGTTTCCAAAGATTGACTATACCTTTCCTCTGATACCAACTGTAGCGGTCTGGAATTACTTCCAGTGGACTATAATTGATACCTATCAGGGCACTCCATGGGCGGCTACACCCCCTGGGCGGGACACACCACCATCCCCAGTGGCAGCCATTTCCTCATGAAGCCCTTGGGTGGAGAGCCATGCTTCGTCCAACGCTCACATGTGAGAGTTCCCAAGGATCGGATACATTCCTACCTCCTTTTCCTCTGATACCAACTATAACGACCCATACTTTACATACATTGTTAATACTTCAAAATTGAAGCACACTTATTACAACATATGACAAAACCACAAAGGACCGTATAGGTATAATGTCTTTAGAAACTGGGAAACATAAACAACTGGTTCATAAATCTTCTACAGTGTCTCTCATTTATTTCATCATATCTAGGGTACCTTTTAGCATATTCTACTTAATATCCATCTTCCTGAACTGGGGAAAAGAAAATATAAAAGGGTGAGCTCAAATGCTCAGCAAGGGCAAATAAAATAAATAAAAATCATATCATATCTTTTTGAAAATCATAACCTGCTAAAGAGATCATAAAATCTTAACATGGAATAAATCATAGAAGTGAAAATGAGATCCCCATAATCATAACATGAAATTTGAAACTTTGTGGCATGCACACATAATCATGGAAAATCATTTCTTGTTAGTCATGACTCATTGCCAAGACTATCTTAGTGGACAAAGTCCCTTTCTGAACCGAGTCACCCTCGTTCCAGTCCTTTTTCACTGAACCGGTATAACCTAACGTTCCACCCATGTCTATCTCATGAGATATAAAATCTTTACCCAATACATTGGAGGAAGATATAGGTCCCACCCATCTTATAATGAATCCTTTCTTATGTGTGCCACATAATCATAAATCATACATCATCGCATAACACATGTAACAAAAATGGGATTCTTGAAACATCCTGACATCATAAAACAAACCATATAAGGTAAATGACTTAATAAAAATAATTCCCTCACAACATAATCAAATCAATGTAATAATAGGGATAAAAACAGAACCCTATATTATCTTAGATGGAAAATAATTTTGATAAAACATTTGAACTCCATTCTTGAGGAAAATATCCTTTCTTCTTCAAAAACATTTTTCCTTTCATAACATGTCATACATCTTTAAAATAAAAGAAGTTGATTACAAATAAACTTGAAAACTTGTAAATGAAGCTTCTTGGAAACAATGTTTTAAAAATCCATTCATGCCGTATAAGTTAAAAAAACATTCTTCGTACTTTTGTCGGAAAAGTCAAAAAGTACCTCGTATGAAAAAAGACAAAAGATTCCTTTCATATTCTTTACTAAAAACTCACCTAAGGGTAAAATTGGATTTAAACTATTTTAAGTGGATGGAAACAATATTACATATTGAGGGAACATGGATGTGGATGATAAAATACACCCCAGTAAATACTTACGAATAAACAATCTCAGATAAAAATGAGATTGTGGTATTTTCCCTTACCTTAGGTCCGATTTGCTTTGTATGTGTCCGAAGCTCCTGTATAATGGTTTATATAATGTTATTGACTTATTCCATAATCATACATATTGATATGATATCATATATGGTCATATTCTTAGCTTCTTGTTAGTAATATTTCATTGTTACTTGTTACTCGGGTCTTTATTGCCTTTTGTTCTCATGCGTGTTTTGACGAACACATTCTTATTCTTCTTTTAAGGTTATAGATAACTTATATCCAGAATGGTATTAGTGTAACATATATCATATTTATTCATTCAATTCATTTATATAATTACTATGTAATGATGATCATCTAGAACGAGTCGCATCACATCGTGGAGACGGTATTCCGTACGTACGCACGAGTGATGATATCGTTCCTATGATTGTGGAACTATATTGGAGTATATATATATTATTTCAGTGTCAATATTACTTTATAATAATCATAAATAGTTACTCATTACACCATTATACTCATCCTTGTAAAGTGATGGTGGAAAAATAGATTACACCACGGCGTGGAGATGGTATTTCGTACGTACGCACGCGCGGTGATTTCATTTTTCCGTAGGATGGATAGAAGGTGAATTAGGGTTTTTTAATATTTATAATAACATATCATTATGTAAGTAATACTGATTTTATTACTTTATCATGAAACAACTAAAGAAGAAGAAGTTGAAGAAGAAAGAAATTGAAAAGATCGGTAATGGATATTTCCTCTTCTTTGGAACGCCTCTTTGAATCCTCCACTTAGGGAACTAAGATTGGTCTTTGAAGAAGACCAGGACCTCTAGGATTATTCTAGGGAAGTGGAGAGGAGAAAATGGCAGGGGTTGGCCGAGCTTGAGTGCTCAAATTGGTGTGAGGAGTAGGGGGAGGAGGTGCCCTTTTATAAGGGAGGAGAGGGGCACCTTAGGAATATCTCAAAATATTATTTTATATTAAAGTCAAAATCAGTTTATAATTTTTACAAAGGGTCTTATTTCGAAGCTAAAGAGGGTATGGGTCGAAATCCTATCAACCAATAAGATTTAGACAAGTTTAGGGTATTATTTTAACCTTATCAATTAGATTTAACTCAAAGTTAAATAATTTAACTTTTACCATGTCTTTTTGTTTTCTTTCACTATATGGTTAATAAACTTACTATAACACGCAAAACGAACCCCAAATTGTTTATTATTAATATATATATCCTTATCTAAGTCATTTTAGTGAACCTTAGATTTTTAGGAATAAAATAACAATTAATAATATAATATTTGATTTAAAAACTATTTTGTGTCAATTTTGACACTATTTGATATATGATTTTTGTGAAAGTCATAACAGAATTATATGTTCGAACCAAGTTGATTAAATCAACAATAATATATCATAGTAACCTATAAAATTAGTGGAATTCATAAAAAGTCCTAAACTACATTTATTTTGGTATTTATATTATCAATTATGTCAATATTTCATTAATAAGATAATTACTGCATCATCTTTGTGTCATAAATAAATTAAATTATTTGATGTCTAAAAATTACAAATAAAATACCATAATGTAGGAAATCTTTTTATCTTTCTAATGAATATTTACAATCGAATTTATCTTATGTATAACCCCATATTAAAAATTATTTACTTATTAAACTTTGATTTTAACTATTTTAACCCTTCTTTAAATAAATTTATAATAAATGTCCTAATCTAATCCAAGTGGGCCTAAATGGTCATATTTTATTCCTAAGTTTGTTTTTGGTCGAATTACACTTGTCCAATAGAATTAGGACATGTGTTAGGGTAATATTAATATCATATTTACCCTTAGTTACCCTATTTACTATTAACCGCGGTAAAAAAAGTAAAAAGTTACTATTCACCAAAAAATTATTTTTATCTCATTGAACCACATTTTACTTACTGATATCAACCGTGTCTGTCGGATTTTTGAAATTCCATTCACAGAAGCGGTAAAATTAAGTTTTATGCAAAATTCAGTTTTTAACCTACCACTTAGTGGTTTCACTATTCATCAAAAATTGAAAGTTTTCAGAAAAATACCAAAATTTCACCCTAGGCTAATTTCGATATTCTGAGTCCAAAAATGAAGTCCATTTTGAAAAATAAAATTTATAAAATTTCAAAAAGTGGTTATTACTATTCATAACAGCTAGTTTTAATAGCATATTGTTGTTTAGTGAAACTCGGTATTGCGTACGACGCAAGCTATCGAGGAAGGTCGTGATTGCATGTAAAGCAAGCCAAGCAAGTGTTGTGTAGAAAAAGATTCCTTTGATGATTTATATAACATAAAATTATCGGGTGTTACATATTAATCATATTTGTACAAGATTTTGGTATAAGTTTATTTTTAGGCTTAAAACACATTTTTCTGAAAACTATTTATAAGTACATAATGTTTCTCCATTTTAATTAACTAAAAAAAAGAATAATAAAGTATTATTTAAATGAAATTAATATATTATATATAAATACATATAAATTTATGTTTATATAATTATTATTGTAATTCATATAGTTAATGTAAGATCATCTTATGCATTAAATTTACATTTCATGAGAAAATATTTTTCTACACGCCTTGCGGGTTCATTTTTTAATTAATCATTTCCAAATAGTTTAATTTAATTAATAAAATGGTTTAAATATTTTAAATTCTCATAATTAATATTAGTTAATAAGGTAACATTAATTTTTTCCATAATGAATAGTAAATGCAGTAAAACATTGTCACCACGATAAAAGGGTAAATCTTGTGCACCTATGTTTAAACTAAGTGATAAAGAAAAAAAATCAAATTAATTGTTATTGGATGAAATTATTTCAACACTTATCACCTTATTCTGGAGAGTATATTATTCATGGGACACATTTCCATGAAAGTGACATGTATAATAATTTATTTAAAGAAAATGAAAAATTTCACTCTCTTTTTATTAAATATCACTTATATGTTCAAATATACATAAAATAAGTGGTGAATGAATTATATTAGTTATTCTGAATGTACTTAAATTATTTTAATTTTTGTAATTAAAAAAATAGTTATTATATTGTTAGATTAAGTATTTATACGATGTTGATACAACGCTTGTGAAAATAATAGAAAACTCAAGGTCAACAATTTTAAAATCAATAAAAGTAATGTATTCGAAATTATTTATGGTTAAAATAGAATTATAATGTGAATAATGATGTATTATTTATGTTTAAACGGGTTATATTCAAAATTCATTACTATATTCATGTCTTCAAAGTTAAATTAAATGAATAGTGTCAATGATTACATTAATGATACTTAATGTTAAATAATATTTCTTAAAAATATTTAAAAATACCAAAAAATATGAAAAATGAAAATTAGAATGATAAATGATGGAAAATTTCTTAAATTTTATATTTATTATCCAATTTTTATCTTATACAAAAACTTATAAACCATTCATTTTGAAAAATTTATTACTTCAGTTAGGGATAAAATGTGTTTACCAGGTGGTTAAACCAATTGATAAGGGTTAGTTGCTAAATAAAATTATATAAATACTATTTCATAAAAATATTTAAACCTTTTCCTATACTAAATTATAATAACTACAAAAATTTAATTATTTTAATTGAATATTACCATATTATAATTTAGTATTTTATGAAATTCCAAAAGTTCCCTCCCCTCACTTATAAAAGGGAATATCCTCTCCTCCTTTTTTCAAACAAAAAAAGCATTTATTTTATAAAAATACATAAAAATAACTTATTTAATTCCCTTACCATGTAATAGAGTCCTTAGTTTTTTAATGATACCTTCCTTGGAAGGCTCTTGGTGTAAACCTAAAGAGGTTGTCGGAATAAGAGGTGTCATTCTTTACTGAGTGTTTTTATTTTATTTCTTATTCCAACTACTTAAAATATAGTTAAACCATACTAATAAAATTAAAAAATTGTTTACCATATACTGAAATTTTTTATGTTAATTGAATAACCTATATCCATATCTTATCCCATCAATTGGGAATCAAAACTGGTGTTCGTGAGTACGGCGGACTACCACCTCATTAACTGATGAAATTCATTTTCCCCCACCACCGATCATGGATGGTTTTAATGATGGATTAACTATATATATATGATATTTATTATATATTTATAATTATTTATAAATAATTAATAATATAATTTATTACCTTTCCATTAATTTAAAAATTATAACCTCGTTCATGCATATGTGTGGATTACCACCTTCATGAAGCGATGTGATTCATTTTTCATAACCAAATCAAATGAATTCTATGTATAATTGTATTTAAATAAATAATATGTTATTTTTTATAATTACATTATTTAAAGATAAAATAATACATAGGATATTTCTATCAGGATCCTTGAAAAATGGAAATGTTACTCATACGTGTGTGCGTCTCATTATCTCCATGATTGTAACACAAATCATTTTTCCTAGCCATATTTCATGGTTGGTTTAAAAGGTACAATTTATGTATAGGAATGATAATAATTTCATTGTTATTATTCTATATATTATGTAATAAGTATCTATTTTACCATATTCAACCCACCGAAGTCATTTTGGACATATAAACTGCCAAATATTCAAAACGTTTGACATGAACTTAATTTATTAAGTAATTTAATATAATATTATAATAAAAAATAAAAGTAATAATAACCTTGAAAAGGGTTATTTATCAATTAAATAATTAAGATAATTATATTATTCATTAATATAAATAACTTATGTGATGAGTCAAACCTGAGGTAATAGATTCTGTCTAAATTTTTATCATTGAGGAATATTTTAATGTTATGCACCAATTTATTTTATATGGTGTATAAACTTCCATTTTACATGCTATATCATAAATACTTAATGATACTTGATATTTTATGTTTCAATTCAAATTATTGTATCTAATGTAATTTTTATAAAAATTTACCAAGTGGTAAGGGGTTTTATAACTAAATTTCATTTCTTTGGGTTATATTACTTATTCATTATATTTGATATTATAAGATTTGGTGTAAAATTAATTTTTATTTTTATTTTAAATTTCTCATTATTTTATTTAGATTAATATTTGATATACATAATTAGTCCAATGATTAAGTCTCACTTCAATGGTGTGATCTTTGTGAAATATTCAAAATCAATGTTTTCTTCATTGAGACATATTTTGTAATATGAACCTATTTATCTTTATAAGGTGAATATAATACACATTTGATTTGTTATATCAGGAATAAATTTATATTAATAGTATTTAATTCTTTATTTTTAGTTATTTCTTTCATAGGTCTTATGATTCAATTGTTACCAAAATGGTAAGGGTTTTTGATTTAATCTCATTTTAATCGGGAATGTTTATCATTGAATTTGAATTAAAAGAAATCATTTGATAATTATATAATAAACCCATTTTTTTCTTATCCTATGGCTATTTAAGAATTTTTCAAGTAGTAGTATAATTTTCCTCTCTTTGGTATGTAAAATTATTGAGAAAATGTTTTTATAAAAATCCAACATTCTTTCTCTTTCGATTAAAAATAATTTTTTTATATATACATGATTTCAAAAAATGATTTCATGAATTATTTTTAAATTATAATATGTATTTTAAAAGAAATTTTTTCACATGTTTTAATTTTTATATGGTTTAAAAGTAATATTCTTGTTATTTTATGAACAAGGTGCCTTTTTAAATTTTAATAAAATGTGAAATAAATAATTCTTTTAACATACATATCATGAACAGAATGTTCCCACCATTATAACTGCTCATTACATTGAATATTCCTTTATAAGTTTACAAGTTTAGTTCCAAAGATACTTTTCCCCTAAAATTCAATAAATTTTTATCTTTTAAAATTGATTGTTATAGTGAAAAGTGTTTTTCCTCAATAATGTTTTTATTGATATTTTTTAGGTATTTCTATTAATCAATGAAAAACCCCTTATTTTATATATACTCCACTTGGGATATATTGTAATTATTCCATCTTGATTCCTTGTATATATTTTTTTTATCAGTTTGACCAGTGAAAGTATTGACATTCACTTTATTGATTAATTTTTTAGTCATGAGATTTCCCTTGAGACATTCACTTTCTTGTGATCATAGGACATTAAATTCCTATTAAATATCCATATTTTTGTATCATGGGTATTATTTTTTCCTAAACTGTAAACCATCTCTAAATATTGTTTTTTATTTGAAATATATTAGATTTACTAGGGAATTACATATATTCTTTATTCTTTATTCAATTCAAATATTTTTTGTTAAGTCATATTATTCAAGAATTAAATAGATCATTCAATATTTAAGGAATTAATTAGACATATAGTGGTTGGTGTGGGGTAGTTATAGATATCACCATATTTCATTCAGAATCTCTTGAAACAAATTTTTTGGGTATCTAAATTAAATGGGTTTTTGGTATATACCTACCTATCAATTAAACTATCTTAATGTGAGGTCTTGATGGTATAGATATCATGATGTCTGGGATTATCGAATCTAATAGTAATAATTTTATTCCTTGATAATTCTGTTATTATTATCCATGGGATTACTGCATTTGTTTTACCTATTGATGAAATTCATTACCATTTATTGATTAAATAGCATGATTTTTTAGTTATTTACCATTATATATTTATTGTACATTATTTACTTATGATGGCTTCTACTATACGTAGCCCTTACTGAGAATACAAGGTCACACTTATTTTGTTTCCTTTAACAATGATATAAAGTAAGCATCTTTGAATGAGTTTAGGGGTGAATAATATTTAATCTCACTATTTGTATTTTAATTTTTTTCAAATGTAATGTGAGATTTAAATATGTTTCCAATTTACTAAGATTATTAAATGATGCTATCCTTTTCGATGTCATCACATCTATCTTATGCCAATATAATAAAGTAAACACCTTCTCTAGGCTGTTGGATATAGGGTCTTTAAACCTATTATACTATATCAATGAGATGATGATAAAAAACAACTTTTATAAAAAAAAATATATAATGCTGGTCTTCATACTATATAAGGGTAGACTCTTGACCAAAATAATTATAAAAATACTCAATATTGAGGATAGGTCTATTCGGATGAAAGAGATATGTTTCTTAAGTTTGTATGGTTGATATCTATCGATAATTATATCATAATTTATCTCTATAATTTTTATTCCATTATCTATTTCTACTGAAAAGTGATAACTAAAATTTAGATTAAATAATTTATTTAGGGGATAGTGTAATGACGTGAAATTCTAGGCCATGAAAACCACATGTTAGGTTTGATAAATTGAGTTTCACACTACACCCATTGTAAAAATATAACAAAATATTAAGATAATATTATTAATAAAGATATAATATATACTAATATGTTAAATCAATGAAATCTATTGCATATTAAAGATAAATAATTAAAATGAGTTAATGTTGAAAATAATTTACTTCCAATAAAAATTGTTTTATTTAGATTATTTATATTCTTTTCAAAAATAAATTAATAAATAATGGCATTTAAATTTGAAATGGTAAAATGAATTTTTTTAATTCATCACTTTAAAATTAACTTAGTATGAAAATTTTTATATTGAAATACCCTTTAAGTAATAAAATATTGATTTAACGAATATAATTATGAATTTGAAAATATATTTTTACTTAGAAACCCTATTTCTAACATTTTTAGATCTAAATTAAAATGTTACTTTAATAAAACAAATGAGCCTTTTTCTTATAATATTGAAATTTTATTGTGAAAATCGGGTTTGGATTGATTTTAAGGCTATATTAATTTTATTTTTCAATAAAAAACCATTTTATTTCATAAAAATTAGTATATATGATAATTTTATCATCTAAATACATTTTTAAACTTAAAAAATAACACTTTTTTTCGAAAAATGGGTTCTTCACATTTAGTGGGATTATTTTAAAATTTTCAATTCAAAACCATAAAAATTTTATTTGGTGAAATGAATTAAAAAATTTAAATTAGAAGGTTAAATTGGGAAAAAAAATTCTTATCGTTATTTTATTCATTAATATTAATTTATATAGACATTAATTAATCACCATAGTAAAAGAAAATTAGGGTAAATTAAAAAGTTAAAAGAAAACTCCTAAGAAACACTATTATGTCTCTAAAATAAATGTATTAGGATAATAACAACCCACACACAATTAATTTATATGTTTTTTTATTATTTACCTTTAAATAATTACATTACCTTTTAGGGAATTTAATGGTTACTTCAAAAACTGCCATTCTTTTCGCTTATATAAAGTTAATACTTACTCCATTTCAAGACTCACATATAATTTTAATTTATTTCTTAAACAGTTCAACTTTAATCATTATATATCCCTATCTGATATCCATAATCTTTTGGTTACCATTAGTTTTTTTAAGGACTTCATTTCGAAGTAGTTTTCCAAGAGAATACTCAAGGTTCTAGTGTGAGTATTACTTTAAATTAATCATTTATTTTACTCCACTACTTCCAAAATCATCCCAAAAATTATTAATATAATTAAATAAGATTAATTTTTATAAATGAATTTAATTATATTAATTTTTATGAAATTATTTAATCCATTATATTCATTAAGAAAACAAAATAACACTGATCATGTGTACGTGTGGAGTACCACCACCACAATTCGGTGGGGTTAATGTTTCATCACTACCTCAAAAGGATGGTATCAATGATGGGTTTTGTGAATAAATATATTTTATATGTCACAAATAAAATTAGAAAATGATCATTTTTCATATACCATCATAATTTCCATTTATTGAGAAATGGGATCACTAATCGTGCATACATGTGGATGGCCACCTACATGAATGAAAATTTTCATTTATAATCACAACCCATCACCGATGGTTCTTGGAATGGATATCCACTTACTAACTAAATCAGTATATCATGTTTCCATTTAGATCGATTTAATAGCCTATATAAAATATGTTATAACTATTATGTAAAAAATGGTTAAGGGGTGTAATATAAATGTAAAATAAGTGGCTCATCTCTCTTATTCAGAAGAGTTTTTTTTTGGGAATTCATGAGGTGTACCTTCTTTTTAACTACAATGGGGTACCTTTATTTTGTGGGAGGCCTAAAGCCTGTTATTTTTTAGAGATTCTTAGTAAGGTCAGAATGGATCTGGCTACTTGGAAGGGTAAAACTCTCTCTATGGCTATAAGAGTTTGTTTGGTTAAATCTTTTATTATTTCCATGTTTTTTTATTCCTTTTTGGTTTATAATCATCCCATCTATCTCATTCGGAATATTAATGTTTCTCTTAAGAATTTCATTTGGAGAGGCAACATCCTTAAAAAGAAACTTGCTATGGTTTCATGGAATACATGCCGCAAGACGTATGACATGAGGGGTTTGGGGATAAAAAATCTTCACCTATTTATTGATTTCGGGAAAGATTCTTTTATGTGAAGACTTTATAAAAGTAATTATGAGGCTCTTTATTTCCTACAGACTAAATTTTTGAATAGGCTAAAGATTGGTGCTTTCAATTATTTAGATTCCTCTGTGTGGCCTACTTTCAAATCTATCTTTGTCTCAATTGATTCTCACTCATGGTGGTTAGTCTCTAAGGACTCACCTCTTGATTTTTGGAAATCCAACTGGACAGGTACTTCTCTTGTTGATTTGATTGAAGGTGATGATTCTATCTTGGATATGGATATTTCAATTAAGGGACAGCTTGGTAGCATAGAGGGACCTCCAATACATATTGTCAACATTGTTAGCAATAATTTCTTCTCTAACATGGATGATTTTTGGGCTTGGAAGCCTACAAAAAAGGGTATTATTTCTTCCAAGTTGTCTTACAGGTTTTATTTTCATGGTGACTTGGCTTTGCACTGGATGGAGGGGTTTCACGGGAATTATATTAGACCCTCAAGATCTATATTTTCTTGGAGAGTTTCTCATCATAAAATCCCTGCTGAATTTTATCTTCAATCTTGTGGAATTCCTCTTTTCTCCATATGTATTCTTTTCCACGTGCACAGGGAGGATGAAGATCATATTTTGCTCAGTTGTGTTGATTCTGCGTCGATGTGAAAATCCATTGTAGACCTATTTGAAGTTTCTTTTCCACAGATGAGCTTCATATGTGGCTTTATGTAGAGCTGGGGGTCCCTTTCCCTATCCATCCAGTTTCTTGATCTCTTTATTATTGCTGTTATAGATTTTTTGCATTATATCTGGTATGGTGGAAACCAGGGTCTTCATAATGGTATGTCTTTCTCGGCCCACACTACACTAACTTGGGTTCTTGTTGCTATTCGTCAGGTCTCCACCCCAAAAAATCATTTTTGTTCTAATTCAATTAATTATCTTACAATTCTACCTCGAATGGGAATCATTGGTGTTTTCCAACCACCATATGGTACTCTGGAAGTGTTTTTGCAGTAGTCCCTTTCGATTGGATCATGTCCAATTGTGATGAAGCTTCTCATGGTAATTCTGGTCCCTCCGGATATGGAGCTATCTTCAGAGATCATCGAGGAATCGGTCTTGGAAGCTTTCATGGTTCTTGTGGCTTGACCTCCTCTATTGAGGCTGATATTCTTAGCATTGTTGTTTTGGTGGAGCAGGTGAAGAGAGATGGGTGGAATAAAATTTGGCATGAAAGTGATTCTACTGTTATTCTTTCAGCTATCAGGTTGGGATCTCCTCATTTATCTTGAAAGTTCACTAATCGTTGGGTTAATTTTTTGGACTCACTTATTTCAAGGAATCATATCACAACTCATACCTATAGAGAAGATAATTCGGTGGTGGATGGCCTGGCAAGCACAGGGGTCAGTGGAGTTGATTTCATCTGGCATGATCAGCTTCCTAATGAATTTTTCTCTCTTCATAAGAAGGATTGTGAAAAGTCTCCCATTTTTAGAACTACGGTTATCCCTTGTCAATAAATGATTATTTATCTTTAGGGAAAGGAATCATCTCTTTTTTAAAAATGATATTCTAGAAATTTGTTTTTAATATTTAAAATATTTATTAAGATATCACCTTTTCATCAGTAAACATGTTGAAAACTAGTTCATCGGGGTTTCCATTTTCACAATTCGTATTCATTAAATTCACCTACTAAAAAACAGTACAAAATTAATCATTAAAAAAATGATTATTATATATTTAATGGTCTAAGAACAATGAAATTGAAACCACTTCATGATAATCAATCCCATCTTTGTAATGTTTTTACTAAATAAAAAACTAAAATTTCTAACACTCGATGGTGAAAAAAACTATAACTGTTTAATATATTTATAATATGTGGTAATAAAATATTTATAAAAAAGGTATTAGGATTATATTAATTTTATGATATAATTTATTATGGTAGTTATGCTCATTATATATGAGGTTTGTGTGGGGTCATGTAAACCTGAATACAGGGTAAAATTTTCGTCTCAAATTTTCCATCCTTGAGAATCAAAATTATTTTATGTACCCAATACCAATTAAATGATGTGTATACTTCCTATTAGATATATAATATCATGAATTATAATTATTCATGGTATTTTAACTTCATCATTAGTCTATCTCTCCATTTTTAGGATTTTTATTAGAAATCTTCATATGCCATAAGGGTTTTTTCATAAATTTTTCTTCCCTAAGAAACATTTTATTTTATGCATTCAAAATCAATTTAAATGGTCTGTATACTACCTATTGGATATATAATATCATTAATTATTTTTATTAATGGTATTTTAAATCCATATTCAATATTTATATCTTTAAATGGATTAATATTAGAACATTTCTTAAACTAAAAGGGTTTTATCTCAAATTTTCCTTCTTTAAGACACATTTTATTTTATGAACCTATTTATAATTAACTATTATGTATACTTACTATTATATATATAATATCATGAATTATAATTATTTATTTTATTTTAACTTTATGTTTAAACTCTCTCTATCTCTTTAAAGTGGGTTTTATTAGAATGTTTCTTCAGATGTAAGAGACTTCATAACTCAAAATCATTATTTTGAGATATACACTTTCTTATGCTTTTGTAATACATTCTATTTTAATTGATGTTATCTATTTTATTTATAGGGATTATGACTTTTTATCCAAATCCACTTCCATGAAATGTTTTCTTTTAAACATTTTTGAAAATTTAAATTTTGATAGTGACCCATAACTATAGATTTTACATCAATGAATAAAAATGTTTTAAATACAGATATTTTCATGATTTAATTTTCATTTTCCTATCTATATTCAAAATAACCCACCTAAAATATTGTTATGTATCATCTTTCACATTATATTTTTCTTTTATTACGTGATTATTTTGGGTGATCATGTTTTTAGTATCAATGATTTAGATTATGATGTTATTTTATACCATTGGGATTCTTAAATAAACATATTTTATTTTATTGGTTTCCTTTATGAAAAGTGATTGATGTATATGTAGTTGTTATAAGAAAACTATTTTATTTCCATGTGTTATTTATGATGTGAAAAGTGAATGATTTTTAGGTGGCACAAGTAATTATAGATGAATGATATAAGGGGTCCTATATCACCCTATAATGAATACGTTATTGTTTCATATCACATGAGATGATGTATTTTTGAGTGAATGAGATACATGAATTTTTTTTCAGAGGTTTAGTTTTTTTACAGAAATACAATAATCTTTTTAACAATTTTTTATGTGAATGAGTTTTTGGAATCTTTGTTTATAAGTTTTTTATATGAATGACTTGTAATAAGCCTTGTTCAAAATTTTAGTTTTTTAATGAGATACATGAATATTTTTTCACAAGTTGTTTTATGAATGTGATGAAGGAAACTTTGTTGAAAATATTTTCTATTCTTATATTTGTCCAGAAAAGAAATTATACTAAAATTAAATGACATATCATATTTTTATAGGCCTGTTTTTATTCTTATTGAATAATTTTTAATGCCACATGATTCAACACAATTTTTCCATGGTATATGTCTGTTAATTTCAATTTTAATGTCCTCTTATCATGAGCTATGAACAACTATTATTATTCCATGTTTCTTTAATATGATATTTCTTATCTCCCCATGTATTCTCATATGCTTATCATTCAAACCTTTATAACATATTTATAATTTTTTTATTGTAATGATCATTCGATCCCATCTATTTCTTATGTTTTCATTTACCCATGTTATAAATATTATTATAACTTAGGACATTTCAAGAATTGGATTTAGTTTGGTTTGAATATAGATAAATATTCACAAGTATAATAAAATCATTTTCTTATGTAGTTGATCATAAAAGACATCAAACATTAGTTATTAGTATTATGTGATTTGTTATGAGTTGTAATTATTATCATTGGTATGTTTGTAAAACAAAGATAGTATAATCTCACTTTATATCAAATCTAGTGTTTAAAGAAAATGTTTTTATCACCTGGTCTACGATTATACGTATTGGGATTTAAAATTAATGTCCACACAGAGCATATTTGTACTTATACAACAATGGATGATGTCTATGTAGATATTTATGATATTTATTCATATCTAAATGATGATTATGAAACACCAATATTATTTTTAGTTAGATAGTGGAATTATGTCTAAGTAGATAGTATTATGCCTACACTATTCATGAATGGTTTTCTCAAGATAAACAAACCTTCCACAAAATATCCCTTCTAATTTCTTTAGAATATATTGCTAAGAATAATATCTAATGGTATATTAGAATTTCCAAGACTCCAATACTTTTTAAAAAAAGAATATAAACTATAAATATGATCTCCTTTTATAAAAAAACTTTATCACAACACATATTTGACCATCTCAAATAAACTATTAACCAAACATTCATTTGTTCATCTTTCTTATCTATTGTCAAAAAATCCAACAAAAATCTATAAGGTTGTTAAAAATATCCCCCTTTTGATTTTTTGACAATATGACACCTTTGAAAATATGAAACCTTTTATTTTCCACCTTTTCAATGAAAAACAAATATACCACTTCTTCATTATTTTTCATTCCAAAATCATTATCCTCATTAAAATTAAATTTTCATGGAATTAAATTACAACATATTTATTCCCCCTTTATCTTCATATTTTAGTAAGGTTTTCTTTATGTGCTTGCACTCTTCCTCTATGAGAAATATTTACATTGAAATCTCCCACTTTTGTTGGGGAAACCAAATTCTCCCACATTGTGACTAGGTAATAACTCCTCATTTTCATATCTCAACCCTTCATAAAGGTCTAATTTTTTAATCTCATTCAATATATTATACTTATTATTCTTCATCCTTTGGGTTTTTTTACCACATGCTAAATGATTCTGGTTGGGTTTTCCAATTTTAGTAAACTCCTCTAAGATAATTTTGACCAACTACCTTCAATATAGGTACTTTAAACCAAATAACTCCATTGGGTAAAATTACCACTTAAAATTTAGGTTATGAATAGAACCTATAATCCTACTAAGACTATGATTAGTATAGGAACCCATATTTTAATCTAACTCCATCAAATATATCAATTTCAACTAATGGTTTTCTAATAAAACACATGAAATGAAAAACCTTTCACTTTCAAAAAATCTCAAGTAGTGGTCTTTATGCAGTTTCACACCAAATAGTTAGTAGACAAGAAATTAAAACATTCAGTGTGAGAAAATACCATTTTTAAATCATTTAATACCATTTGATACTAATGATACCATTTTAACACCATTTTTTTCAACTCTTCACAATATTCTCCATTTTCCAAATAAGGATGGATAATAATAAAATTTGAGTATAAAATTCCCCTAAACATTAGCATCATGTTTCTTGAAATTTTCTTCAGTTTGGGGATAATAATTTTTGGGAAAATACCTCATTTTCATCATTATTCAATATCATGTAAACAACTAATACCAATTTTTAAATCATTTAAATAATAATCATGAAAATTTTACTTCTGATTCCAAGCTATATGACTCCTTTTAATGGTTCAATTACACTAATTTCATAGTCTAATTCCAATATTTTAATCTAAATTCAATATAATACCATTGTTGGCGTTAGATATTTATTTTAATCCATTTCTTATCACTATTAAATCTCTTTTTAATCCAATTTCTATATATATTAGTAAACCTCAATATATCTAGTTTTTTGATTCAGTTTAAAGTCCAAATTATCCTTGAAACTCTTATTTAGGCCTAATACCCAAGATACGTGAATCACTTCTAACTAAACATATTTCATGCATCCTTTTATCTTCAGCAACAATTCAAAAAAACATGGGCTTTTCTAGAACAAATACCCCATGGATCATATATCACCATAAATTCTACATATATTTAAAAACAATTAGAAAAAAGATTAATTGAATGGGAAAAGAGTTAACTTATATTTCCTTGGGTTGAGGATGGTAAATTTGGACCAAACCTTTATCTTTTATATTACTTTATCCTTTCACATATTTAGGGAAAGGAATGTCACCACTTCATCAACATCCTTTTCTTATTAATCATCATCAATGATGGTTCTCTTCAATTTAAAATCACCCTTATGATTTGAACTAATTTTAATATACACCATCTATTTCTCAGAATATTTGGGATTAATATTTTATGTACAGACAAAATTAAAAATATTCTCTTCCCTAGTAGTCTTACCATCACTGATTTCAACTTTTATAGTAGGTAGGTCATTCCTAACACAAATATTACTACTTATATGACTACGCTTATGAGTGCTTTCAAACATTTCAATGCATACCATTCCTTGGGATAATCTTTTCACATGAGCTTTTATAGACATAGAAACATATAAATTCATTTCTCCCTTACAAATATTCTTTTTTATTTATAATAATTTTTTAAATCCATTATGATTTTCAATCTGTTATTCATGTTACTTTTAGTAAGGAGATATATTTCATATGTCCTGGAAAACGTATTTCTTATATTGATTGATTTATCATTATATATTGATAATTTTCCCTTCTGTACTCTAGATAAAATTATCTAAAAATTCATACTAGATAAACTATTTTCATGGAATGGGTTTTTTGGAAATATAACAATACCTTATTTTCTAATATTGGTAACTCAATATTTACTATTTCCCAACAAATTCACAATAATTAATTTATTTTAAAGCATTATAGAAAAAACATAAAATGTATCCTTACATTACACCCAAATAAAACATTTCCATATAACATGTTTGAGTTCTTATTTTGTTTCCACTAACTTTTTAGGTAATTTTTTATGTTAATTTTTAAAATCTTCGTGATTTTACAATTTCTTTTTAATGTCCATGACTCTATTCTTCACATGCCTCTGAGAGGTTTCTTTATAAAAATACTTTATTTTACTATAGATATTTGTCTCTATGATATGAAAATATATTTATGATTCTCCTTTGATGTGGTATATTTATCTTTCATTTCACTTTCACCTATTGAAGTATAGTAAAATAATAAGTGCAATGCATATTTGGGTTTAGTCTTAACCTTGTAATTTGATTGTTCTTTTTTCTTATTGGTCAAGACCATGAGATCTTATAATTTTTTATCCTTTTCTGTTAATTACTAACTAACCATATATATCTTTCATTATAATCTAACCACTAGGAATATTTTTTTATAATTCATAAGAAATATATAACTTTCCTCCCTCATATTCTGATTTATTATAATAATGGATTCTTTAAGGAAAACTGTTTCTTGTTGTATCCTTTCATTCTCATAAACTATCTCTACCATATGAGTGGCTAGTTATTCCCTATTTTTTTAGTTGTAAATTTTTTTTGTATTCAGCCACTTTTCTTTAAAATTATTATTTAAATACTTCACTTATGATGTAATTAATTTTAATTCCTTGGATTGGGAGTTATTTTTATTCCTTGGATCAATGACCTCTTCAACTAGTCTCTTCTTGGGTATTTTTAATTTTTCAACTTCAATATTCATCACTTTGATATGAATTCATTGAGGCTTATTATAATCATAAAATTTCATGTTATTTTATTCATGTTTATGATTTATTTCCTCTAATAATTATACAACTTCTCTCTTTGGTCTTCTTGAGATGTTCTCATTATCATTAGTTCTGAATTCACTTGGAATACCAGCCTCTGTATCTATCCCAGTAACATTATTGAATGAGTAAATGGATTCAAAATATGATTTTATTCATACCTTACCCATAATATCTACTATAACCCTCCCTACTCACATCACTATTTCCATAAACCATTCTATAATAATGAATTCCTCTTGATTTTTATTCTTCTTTGACGTGGTTCCCTTTACCATAACACAAAATAATATAGGAGCATACCAAATTTAATAAAAGGTAACCTATTCTATGATACTAATTTCTAGGACTAGAGGGGTATTTAGTGAGAGATACATTTATGGGGTGGATTAGGGTATATAAAATGTTCTCAATTTTCTCACATTTCCTTTAAACACTCACTGGCCTATTAGAACAAGGTTTTTCACTCAAGTATGGATCCTTTTAAATTTATTCAAATTATTTATTACGGTCTTCTTATAGATTCCCATTGATATTAGAAAGTTTATGGGGGGTGTTCAGGGATTGTTCGGAGCTCAAACCCTGGCCAGTGGAGAAAATAACTTGGTCGAATGGTTAGCATAATCCATGCAACCAAGCCCTTGTGGTATCTCTTAATTGTGTGGGGATGGATAGTGGGGTGAGGTAGGGCACACATTTTTCCCTAGTCGTGTACCTGGGATGCACGGCGATGAAAAATTTCTACATTTTTTAGGAGTATATATTTAAATGGTTGGAACATGATTTCCCTAACTATGTAGTCTAATTGTGTGGGTTCCCTCCTTAAGTAGTGGTAGGCACACGGTTGGGGCACAGTTTGGCCAACCATGCAGCCAAACAATATGACTGCTATTTCTTGAGAAAATGTACCAAAATGACCTTAATGAGTTAAAATTTAACCCTCCTCTCCTTTCTCATCACTCCCTAGTGCGTAGAGTATTTCTTCTCCTTTTGAGCACCCACCATGACTAACCTAGGTAATTCAATAACTTTTTATCTAACACCAAATTTCAGAACTTTTTGTCTCATTGGATCCACCTTGGTAAGGTATTCAATTATATAACACCTTTATCTATTTTCCTTCTTCCTGAAAATGTTACTGTGGTGCAGGTTCTTATGCCCTATTTTCAGGTTGTTCATCTGTTCTTCTTGTTTTTTCTAATCCAGGAAGCCCCTTGCTGGATAAAAAGAGTTGTACAAGCATGAGGTAGGTGATATATCAATTGTCCCTCAGGTTTTTATGTTATAAAATATTTTTCATTGTTCTTCTCACTAGTTTCACCGTGTGTTCCCCCTAAATAGTAATCTTCTTAAATTGGTTTCCTTTCATGGAACCTAAATACATGTTAAACCAACCTCCTATTGGGATGGATAAACTAAGAGTGAGACATCCATTAATGTGTTCCCTCTCATGTTCCCAATTGGACCTTAAGCTCTTAGGCTCAAAAAACTAAATGGTGTCTTTAGTCCTAAATTAAAATAATGATACCACGTTGATATGGAATAAAAGTTATGGAATATTAGGGCCATTTCCATTAATAATTATAATGAATTAAATTGATTAGAGGTGAGCGGTAAGACCACATCACCTAATTAAATTTAAAAATTGTCACACCCTTGTTAATGATAAATTTGAATGAATTATGAATTATTTCTTGGTTCATATGAAGGCCAATGGATATTATGACTAATGATATATGGGAATGAAGACCCTATTTAATTTTTAAATCTAGGAATGATGACCCTTATTAATGTAATTAATTAATGGTCATGGATCCCCTCTTATGTAAATAATATATGGGCATGATGACCCTTGTTTTATATAAAATGGGAAAGGATACCCACATATAAATGTGATACTCTATGGGTAAAACATACCTTGTGATACTATATAGGCATGAAGTCCCTGGTGATACTATACGGGCATGAAATATCTTGCGATACTGTACAGGCATAGCATCCCTATTCTATGTATCAGACATGGTATCCCTATTCTGTGACACAAGGCATGGTCTCGCCTATACTACTATGATACCAAAAATAGAATTACTATTCTAAGATATTGGCCATAGATTCCCCAATACTGGTGTGATACTGTTCATGGATTACTTTATAAACATGATATTTGGAATTATGTCCCTGGATACAGGTTCATAGTTATTCTTGCATGGACTGAATCAGGTAGTGTCAGCCTAGTTTCTATTATAAACTAGATTTGACCAATTTACAATTATTATTCTTATTTTCATTATTATATATGCAAACTACCATATTGTATAAAAAATTGGACATTTATAGGCACCGTTGGTGGTGGTCTAATAAGTTTAACTCACACCCATCTAGGTTAAAAATTTGTACTGTGTAAGACTATATGCATGCAAGTGTAGATAAGGGGCAGCATCCTCTTATAGACTCTTAACTTCATGCATGGATTATTAAGGAGCATGGTGGTAGATAACTAGGATAGTGATTAGGATTCATGTATATATTTTTCTATTTTGGATTCATTTTTTATAAGAATATAGAAATGTTTATTTCTTATAGTGTCTCTGTTTTCCAACTTTATAGATACATGAAATACATCATCATTCATTGTATATGATTTTTTTACTGATTTTTATTACTATTATGTGTGTAAGAACCATATTTTATCTCAAGCATGTATCCCATTAAAATTGGTCTCATTTTATATTGTGGACCTATTATGGATTCCAATGGATGTTATAGGTTTTGAGGGAGTATGGGGATGGTTCAGAGTTCAAAAACCAGGATAATAGAGAAAAACATGGGGCCACATGGTAAGTAGAAATTTTACAACCTAGCCTACATGGTCTCAATTAACCATATGGGGATAGAAAGTGTTTTAAAGAAAGGAGAAAGGTTTTCCTTAACAATTCACTAGGGTCCACATGCCTGTGAAATATTTATATAGTTTTTCAACATAGGTGATTCACACCATTGGTGCATAGTTTCCGAAGTTTTGCGACATTACCACATTGGATCTTTCCTTAAGTAGTATGAGGCACATCATTGGTGCACGTTTTGGACAATTGTGTGTCCAAATAATTTGACCCATAAATTTTGGGTAGAAAGAAAATTTTCCGTTAATTTTATTTTAATTCACCCTCTCTCTCTTATTTATATTTCATCAGACATTAGTGCCTCCATTCATCATATTTGATCTCTCAAATCATATTCCATACATTTTGATCTTGATCTATGATCTGAAGTCTGATTCAATACTCATCAATCATGTTGGATTATCATCAATAAGTAATTGATTCCTTTTGAGTTCTTATTCATTTCTCTTCTCCTTGAAATAGTTATTAAGATGTAGGTTGATATTCCCAATTTTCAGAGTGTTGATTTGTTCTTTGTATTTCTTCGGATCTTAACCAAACTAAAATCTAATACTATGCAAGGAGAATCATATGAGCTTAAGTTAGGTGGTCTATAACAAATCCCTTATGGTTATACATTTTAAAAATTCTAATGTGTGCATGTTGATTTCATTGGGAGTAGCCAAGTTAATTCACGTTACTTTATTATAATAATTAGAACTGTGTTCTATGACCCTTTTCATAAATGTTATCCATCATTGGTGGCTATGAACTCAGTATCGACCGCACTAATTAGGGGTTTTCCTTAAATATGATTTTATTATCATGTTAAGTCTATTATCTCCATTCTTTGGGTTTTACTTGACTCAACCTTGATAAAGATAAGTGTTTAATTAAATTAATGAATTATTAATTACAAGAATGTATATGCTTGTCACTTTACCTCATAAGGTACGTGCTTAAAATTGATAATTCAATATTACATTGAATTGGAAAGTATATTATATATATGACTTGGCATAATTTAATATAATATAATGAATAGTTTCACATCTATATCACACCTTTCCATTATTAATGGAATGAATCGAAGAGAACCAAATGAATTGAGTATGAAATGTATGAATTAATAAATGGATTCATGTCCTTTATCCTTGAAACACTAATGAAAGGTCTAGAATGAACCTAATCGCTTAATAGATGGACCAAATCACTTAATGAATAAATTATAAGGTTTTTATTTTATATTTACCTTGAAATATTAATAAGAGTGTTTAGACTTGATCCATCCTTGGATTTTTAAGGGAATGCCTTGAGTACTCATGGACACCACTTGAATTCAAGGATTTTGGTTTCCATGGTTAATACGCACCTTGGAATTTAATCCTTTTATACGAGTTCATGTCAGGTATAACACAATAGTAAACATCCATTACTATTATAGGATTCCTTAGATAAACACCTTGGATCGAACATGATATCTATGGACATGATTCTCCTTGGATACACCCTTGGGCCTAGTCATTGATTATAATGTTTTATATTGGATGAATGCATTAGACTCGATGAGAAATATATTATTATGGAATGCATTGTTAGATTCCCCTTCAATTACACTCTTACCCATATATCATGGTTATAGGTAATTACTGATTTGTCTCAACCCTTAAGGTCAAGGATCCCTTGGTTATTACCATGGATCCTCTTTGATTATTATTATCATAAATTTAGGATTCCTTGTTATGTCATTGATCCTTATTATTATTATAACGCCCTGACCCCAGAATCCCAGATTCAGTGCATTATTATGTATCATTGGCATGATCACAAAAGATAAAGTCTCGAAAGACTGATTAGTTTACTATCCTTGGAAATAAGAGATACAATCATAAGGTTTACGTTGCATCATAAAATGGAAAACAACAACAACATTGTTTCCATAAATAACACTGAGATCCCATAGACTATCCCTCCAGGTCAGTCATAATATACTTCTTCACATCCAGGGAAAAATAAAACATAAAAAGGGGTGAGCTCAGATGCTCAGTAAGGATAACAATATAGCAGAAACTTTCATAAATAAGCATAAACATTTAAGGCAATGTATAGAACAAAAAAAGCCTTCTCAACATAAACTTCATCATAATATGGAAAATATAAATCAAAATAATTCCATTTACTTACTCTCATGGATATTCTACTAGATGAATAATCACATGAAATATCAATATCCACTTTCATAATGATAGAATGCATAATTCCAAACTATCATAACCACATAGTCAAGGCCTTGTGACAAGACTACAAATAATATTTTTTCAAGGCCTTGTTCCAAGAAACTTGTTTGTCTCCTGAGACCTACCGATGCATTGAGGAGCTATAGCGGACTCCACCCATAACTTTCTAAGTCCAATGCATTCCTGATATGAAAAGGATTCAACATAACATAAACACTCATATTAAAACTGGCATACAAAATGTCAATACTTTATCCATAATCCATGAATGGTATAAAAATAACACATCCACAGTGAAAGATATCACAAAACCTTTGATACAATATGGAATATTTGTATCATAATAAATCAACTTCAAAAAAGTATAATATCCATTAATGGATTTTGACATAGATGAAAATTATTTGTAAAACTCTTTGAGAGAAATATAATTTTTTCATAAAAACATTTAAAAGTCACAAATTTAGAAAGGAAGATATTTAAAGACATTTTTGTATCAAAGTGTCTCATAACACTTTGAAACTTCTGAAAGGAATTAACATTTTAAAACATTCATGTCCATTTAAATAAATCCTTAAAACCATTTTTAAAACATGGACATTAATGAAAATGGTTTAGAAGAATATATATTTAAAACATTTAAAATTATGTTTTAGTTAAAATTCACTTAAAAAATAATACCTTTGAAAATTATTTTACGAAACATGGACATGGATAATAAATATGTCCCAATAGATACTTACGTAAAAACAACCTTGGATAATAAAGAGATTGTGAAATTAACCCTTACCCTGTACTTTTCCTTGGTAGAGGGTAGGTTAACCTCTTGTATAATGGTGAAATAATTTTTTTTAAATTATAAAAGAATTATATATATTAATATGATATCATATATGATCTTTTAACTTTGATTTGTTAATGATATCTTAGTATTATCGTCGTTTCGGGTGTTAACTGATTTGTTTTCCTTTATATACTTTTTTACATAAGTAATGTTTGTTAGGGATAGAATTTATATTATTTATATTCAGAATGATATTAAGTCTTTAAAAATTATTTTTAATTATCTAATGAGAATTAGTCTTGAATGGATACGATGGGGAATGAATCTCATCGTGTTCCTGGAGACGGTAATCCGTACATACACACAAGCGACAATATCATTCTTTTGATATTAAAATAATCTATAATTGGATGGTATATCATATATACAGAATCATTATCATGTTATATTTATTATTTACATCAATTACACATCATTATTATACCCATCCAAATAATAATGTATTGAATAATAATTACCCCAGGACGTGGAGACGGTAAGCTGTATGTACTCACATATGCTGACATGTCATTCAAAGGATGGATAGAATAATGGATATGGTTGTAAAATATTTATAATAACATCAGATTATATAGAATATAGCGGAGTTATTATTTTATAATGGAAACAACAAATAAATGGGAAGTGGAAGAAGAAAGGAACTTGAAAGAGGTGATTAAATATTTACCTCTTCTTCAAGTTGTTCATTTTGATTTGATCGAAAGGGCTCTTAGGTTGGATTTCTGACTAAATGAAGGACTCTAAGATGAAGGGAGGACAGTTGAGGGGGTATTTTGGTAGGTTTTGGCAGATCCAAATGGCATTGAATGTGTGAATTAGAGATAAGGGGGAGTTCCCCTTTATAAGAGGGGTGAGAGGCACCTTAGGAAAAGCTAGAAATATTATTTTATAATAAAATCATTTTCGGTTTATAATGGATCCTAAGTGGATTAAGTAAAGGATAAGGTGGGGATGGATATAAAACCACTCAACCAATTGGTTTTATACAGGTTTGAGTAACTATATTAACCTTATCTTTTAGATTTAACTCTTAGTTAAATAGTTTGATATTTACCATGTCTTTTTGTATTTTTATATTATATGGTTAATAAACTTACTATATACTTCCAAGAGAACCCCAAGTGGTTCATTAATGGTAAAACTATAATTATATAAGTCTTTTGGACTAAAATTATATTTTTAGGAATAGAATATCAATTAATAATATAATATTTATTTTAAAAACTCTTTTATGTCAATTTTGACACTATTTGGTATTGTTTTTTTCCTAAATTCATAACAGCATTATAATTCTAAAATAATTTATATAACCAACCCTAACATTTCATATTAACCTATGAAATTAGTTCAATTCATAAAAAGTCTCAAATTACAATTATTTTTAATATTTAAAATATCAATTATTTTTAAAATTTCATTAATTAGGTAATTAGTGCATCATCATTGTGTCATAAAAAAATTAAATTATTTAATATCTAAAAAATTTAAATAAAATACCATTATGTAGGAAATAGTTTTATATTTCTAATTAATATTTATAGTCAAATTTATAGTATGTTTAACCCTATATTAAAAAAATAGTTATTAAATGTTGAATATAACACTTTTAACTCTTCTTTGAATTAAATAATAATTAATGTCCAAATCTAATCCAAGTGGACCTAAAGGATCATATTTTATTCCTAATGCTGTTTTTGATCTAATTATACTTATAACATATAATTAGGACTTGTTTTAGGGTAATATTAATATCATTTTTACCCTTAATTACTCTATTTACTTTTAACCGTGGAAAATAAAAGTAAAAAGTTATTATTCACCAAAAATTATTTTCATCTTATTGAACCACATTTTACTTACTCATTTCAATCGTTTCTCTCAGATTTTATAAATTCAAATTATAGAAGCGGTAATATTCACTTTTATGTATATTTTCAAATGGTTTTAAAAGGTGGGTAAAAGACAGTACAAAGTTCAAAAAAATTTATATGTCTAAAATTATTATAAACTAACTCCAATGATTAAATTAAACTTATATAGGTATTATGTATCTATTTTGACCTAAAATAAATTTAAATAGAATAATAATTATTTGAATAAAATATACGGTTTTAAACTATAACTGAATGTTTTTCACTATTCATCAAAAATTGAAAGTTTTTATAAAAATACCAAAAAATCACCCTCAGCTAATTTTGATATTACGAATCCAAAACTAAAGTCCATTTTGAAAGATAAAATTTATAAAATTTCAAAAACTGGGTATTACTATTCAAGTTCTTCATTTTTAATTGATCAAAAGGGCTCTTAGGTTTGATTTCTAACTAAATGAAGGACTCTAGGATGAAGGGAGGACAGTTGAGAGGGTATTTTGGTAGGGTTTGGCTGATCCAAATGGCTTTGAAGGTGTCAATTAGAGAGAAGGGGGAGTGCCCCTTTATAAGAGGGGTGAGGGGTGCCTTAGGGAAAGCTAGAAATATTATTTTATAATAAAATCATTTTCGGCTTCTAATGGCTAACAATTGGATTATGTAAAGGATAATGTGGGGATGGGTCGAAAACCACTCAACCAATAGGTTTTATATGGGTTTGGATCACAATATTAACCTTATATTTTAGATTTAACTCTTAGTTAAATAGTTTGACATTTGCCATGTCTCTTTGTATTTTTATATTATATGGTTAATAAACATACTATATACTTCCAAGAGAACCCCAAGTGGTTCATTAATGATACACATATCATTATATAAGTATTTTTTCCAAACCATATATTTTTAGGAATAGAATATCAATTCATAATATAGTATTTGTTTTAAAACTCTTTTTTGTCAATTTTGAAACTATTTGGTATTGTTTTTTTCTAAATTCATAATAGAATTATTAGTCCTAAAATAATTCATGTAACAAACCCTAACATTCCGTATTAACCAATAAAATTAGTTTAATTCATAAAAAGTCTAAAATTAAATTTATTTGGATATTTATAATATCAATTATTTTAAATTTCATTAATTAGGTAATTACTGCATCATCATTGTGTCATAAATAAATTAAATTATTTATTGTCTGAAAAATATAAATAAAATACCATTATGTAGGAAATAGTTTTATTTTTATAATGAATAATTATAGTCAAATTTATCATATGTCTAACCCTATATTAAAAATGTTTTAGTTATTAAACTTTGAATTTAACACTTTTAACTCTTCTTTGAATTAAATAAAAATAACTTTCTTAATAAAATCCAAGTAGACCTAAAGGATCATATTTTATTACTAAGGGTTTTTTGGTCGAATTATACTTATCCAATAGAATTATTACATGTGTTAGGGTAATAATAATATCATTTTCGCCCTTAATTACCCAATTTATTTTTAACCGTGGTAAATAAAGGTAAAAAGTTAGGATTCATCAAAAATTATTTTCATCTTATTGAACCACAGTTTACTTACTAATATCAAGCATGTCTCTCGGATTCTTTAAATTCAACTCACAGAAGCAGTAAAATTATGTTTCATGTAAATTTGTAAATTCTCCTAGGAGGTGGGTAAAAGACGGTAAAAAGTTCAATAAAATTTTTATATATCTAAAATTATTATAAACTAACCTCAATGAATTACATTGAACATATATAGGTATTATGTATATATTTTGACCTAAAATAAATTTAAATTAAATAAAAAACTATTTAAATAAAAAATTCGATTTTAAACTATAACTAATTGTTTTTCAGTATTAATCAAAAATTGAAAGTTTTCAGAAAAATACCAAAAATTCACTTTAAGATAATTTTGATATTTAAAATCCAAAAATGAAGTCCATTTTGAAACATAAAATTTCAAAAAGTGGGTATTACTATTCATAATTGCTAATTTGATTGGTAGAGGTGTGTTATAACTAGATGTTGTGTACAACACACGCTACTGTATTATTCAAAGAGATGCGTACTGTGGAGGCTTGGGGTGTTACAATTATTATCATGAAATTATTTTAGTGATGGTTATACCTTACTTGAATTACATTATAAATTTGAACATAATTAATTAATTAATTGGTTTCAAGTTCAAACACCAGCTGAGGTTGAAGCAGTTTCTTAGGTATTTAAATTACTATATTGCTTTATTTTTGTATATGCATTCAAGCACACTATTTCAGTTTATATTATAAGGACTGGATGTTATAGATGAAATTTTTGGTGGCCTGCTAATATTTATCTCGCACCCTATCTTGTCTTCCATTGGTACCAGTGAGTATTACATGTATATAAGTATTGAAAAAGGGAATTGTCCTTCTTTTTACACCTGATGTTCATTGCTTTCTTAAGATAGAGCCTTGTACCATATGATAGAGCTAGATATCAGGTTTTTTTTATAGTTTTTGGATTCTTTTTTCTTCTTTTATATAACATGTATTTATTACTTCCATTTATAACTATTTTCTATTGTTTAGACACATGACATACATTATCATCTACTTTTGAGTATTATTATCATATGATTATGTTATTTTTTATTCTTGTATGCTTATATTATACCATATGTTTATCATAATGCCTCTATTATTTAGTTGTTATTAATTTTATCTATTATGATACACTCTGGTAATGAGGTAATAGTCTTCCACATACACACACCATTGTTCCTTGCTTCTAGTTGGAAGCCTATGGTATTCTGGGAGATTCACTTGAGGCTATGTGTCCAATCAGGCTTGGGGAACCTTTGAGTGACATCCGAGTTCATAAAATCACAAAGTGATGTCATTGAAATTAATTTATTTCATTAATATTTAGATGTAATAGACCGTAGATTGGTATGTCTTGTAACTTGGTTATAAGTTGTTCTTAGGCATAGATAACCCATGTTCACAGTAAATTTAAAGTTTCCTCAATAATAATTGTTGTTATTATTTTGATTATTACAGTTGATATCATTTCACCATTAGGTGATGCACATGTTTTCTGATGGTTATTATTATTATTGTGATTTAGGTTTTCATTTTATCATTGGCCTAATGAGATGAGGGAAAGGAGCATCTATCATGCATCATTATAAGCACCTATAATTCTTATTTCATGCATATTACATGCCATATATATGCATATTACTCCATTAATTTTCCCATTTTCTTGTGATTATTGAGTGATCTGTTTCTATATATATTATTATATTGTTCTTTGGATGTGATTGAGTGACTTATAGTTTAAATTTATGAGGTCTATGGGCCCTCGTGGGTTATAATGGGTATTCTACTAAGCTAATAAATCATATATAACTCATTACATACTAAGAACGAATATAGACCAGGCTAAATAGATTTTAAATGGGTGTTGATCATAGTGATAAGGTGTATGGGCCCTAATTCATTGGGACTACAAATCCATTTTAATTATACGTTGATATAAGTTGATAAGAAAATTCAACTTAAAAATGTGTATATGACTTAAAATAAAATGGTTTCCAATAAAGTAAAAAAGAAAGTTTCTATTGACCCTTCATCTATTAGAACCCCTGTATTTAAGGTTTAACACTTACCAATACCCTAGGCTTCTTAGATGGTTTTTGGGGTAGTATCTTGGGAAGTGAGCCCTTTCCTTATGATCAACTTCTTCTAATGTTTCTATTTGTTCTTAAATATTGATCAGAGGTGTGTGCTTGGAATTTTTAGACCTTTTCCACAATTAAATCCTCATGTTGTATGCCATGAGGGTGATGATGAAGATGCTTCAATGTTGTGGGACCAGAAACACTATTCTTATCGCCAATAGTTCCACTTGAAGAATCTATTGTTATACTTGACATAGGCACTAACACATATCTTCATGAGAGGTTTCTACACCTAATGGTGTCTATGAAAGGTTCTCCATGACATGCACATATATTGGATAATCTAACAAGTGATTTCTAGCAGCAGCATCCTCTAACCTTCTTAGAGGATTACAGTCCATAGGATACAGATTTTTGGATGGGAACCACTCTATATATCTCTATTCATCTAGATATTCATCTAAATTAGATAGTCAATATTGTTTATTACATATTGTATGATTCATCCAATCTTTTGTGGGATGTTATTACCAAGGATAGTATCCATCAAGGAATGGTAGGCGATGATTTCCATATAGTATTCTAGGATCACTTCTTTCCTCAGATGATGAGAGATGGTTTAACTAAAGATTCCATACTTCTGGAGCAAGCTGATATGTCAGTAATGGATTATACATCACATTTCACCAAGTTATAGATTTTCCCTCACTCCTTTCTGGTTATGTGCATTCATGTGCTAGATGCTTCAATGATGGGCTCTAGTATTCCATTATTACTCTTTTTAACATATTTCACCTACCTAATTTCCTTGATATTGTTAATCAGGTTCTTATCATTGATCGAAACATGATGGAAGGTGATAGTACCAGGTATAGAGGATCAGTGGTGAGGTGGGCCAGTAGTTCTTCTTATAAGAGGAAGAATTCCCCGATGTTTCATTTTAGAGAAATGGTGGTCAAAGTAATATAATTGGTCACTCTATTGTATGCCATCAATTTAGATATAAGGGGTATCTGAAGCCTCAGCGTAATAGTTACCTGAAGTATTTTTCTCATTGAGGTTGTATATGGTATCTACAGGGGTTTTTTCAGACCTTTCCATCTATTTCTAGTGAAATGGAATCCACACCAGCTCCACATTCATGGAAAGGTACTTTTATACCCCATCAAGCAAGGAGTTGGTGTAGTGACAATAGGACTGGTCGAGGGGGAGGTAATGGCCAATATAGCCAGTCTCCTGACCAACTGCACTAGCAGAGTGGTCTTTCTCAAGGTTGTCAAACTATAGAATAAGGTTGTGAATCAGGCTAGTTTCATGATTTATATCCAATACTAAATTATTAGAGTACATTACCCTCTATAGTACGAGTTAATATTCTAGTATCTTCAACTATATAATCTTATTTGTTCGATATAGGTGATTCACACTCCTTTATTTATTTATTCACCCTTGAAACTTTTGGGATAGATATTCCGTATTAGTTTAGTATGATGAACCTTGATATACTATTGGGTGTATCATTAGAGGGAATATGTTAATGTAGGGACTTAACCCTTGAGTTAGGTAGTTACCCTTTCTTGTGATACCTCTTTGTTCTTGATATGAATAGCTTCGATGTCATTCTTATGTTGGATTGGTTGGTCCCATATCATTATTTTTTTACTACTATCACCATATGGTATTGCTTACATCACTATAGGGTAGTAGTTATCTACATAAGGGTGATTGGGATGTATAAGATAGTAGATTTGGGCCAGATCATCATGGGTTAGGAGGAGTGACCACCAAGATTGTTAATCTCCTCATATAGGATCAGGGTTTACATCAGGCAGAATTCCATCTAGTAGTGCATCATATCAGGGACATATTTCATGACAATTTCTCTAGTTTAATTCTTGGGATAGATGTAGAGTTTATAATTTAGCTTTTTATAGGAAAATATATAGTTCTCATTCCTCTATATAGGATCAATCTTACTAAACTATAGAAGGTAAATAGTTAGTTGTAGGAGTTAGAGGACAAAGGTTTTATATGGACCATTAATTCCTATTAGTTTTAGCCTATGATTTTTCCATGATGGTGGATGGGACCACTCATTTATTAATGAATTACAGTCAGTTGAACCAACTTATGATCATTAATTAGTATCCACTTCCTCAAATAGATGTTATATTTGACCATATCTGAGGATATAGGGTATTTGTAGAGATTGAACTAAGATCAGGCTATCATCAGGTGTGATTTATGCCTTTAGACATAACTCATACATCTTTTCATATAAGGTATGGTCTGCATGAGTATCTAATTTTTTATTTTTTTTCTTATGAATGCGCCTTCAATTTTCATGGATTTTATGAATATGGTCTTTTATCACTAGCTAGATTATTTTTTTGTAGTATTTGGAGATGAAATCTTGGGGTATTATCACACATGTAGTGACCATTATAATAATCCTGAGATCATTCTAAGTACACTAATAGGGAATCATAATTATTCTAAGATTTCTATGTGCCACATATGGAACAAAAAAGTTCACTTCTTGTATCATATTATCTCATAATCATGAATATTGGTTGACCTAGAGAAAGTGATTTTTGTGGTTTCCTGGGAGCATCCCAAGTACATGTTTGATATATGAAGATTCTTTGGGATAGATGGATACTACAAGAATTTCATATAGAACTTATCATGACATTATTTACCTATTACTGGTCTTACAAATAAGTTGTTAAGTTCCAATGGTCATAGGAGTGCGAGAAATCATTTATTGAGATAAAATAAAGGATTGTTTTCCACTGGTTGTGACTCTACCAAAGCCTAGAATAGAATATATAGTGTTCTATGATGCATAAATCATTATATTAGGATCAGTTTTGATATAGGATGATAGAGTTTTTGTGTACATATCTCATTAGTTGATGCCTCATGATTGAAACTTATTGACACACGACCACGATCTAACAATAGTTTCCCATGCCTTATGCTAGTGAAGACACTATCTAATGGATGAAAACTTCTTCATGGATACAGACCAAAATAGCCTCAATTATATCCTTACACACCATAAAATGATTCTTATATAGTGAATATGGTTGAAATATATTATTTCCTTTGATTTTGATCTTTCATATACGCTCAGAAAAGGCAATATGGTGGTGGATGCACTGAGTCCGAAAACTTGGGAAAAGGTCATATAAGAAGTCAATGATGAATGTAAATTGATGGCCATATTATATGAGATGCATATAGATTTTCATGATTCTAAATAGTAGTATTACCTCTCATCTTGGACAGTTACCTCTTCAATCTTTGATAGGATTAAGAGTATTAAATTTTCCGATCCTAAGGTTTGGGTTCTCTAAGAGAGTATCTCAAGAGAGGACACACCTCTAGATTCCTTTGTGGATAAAGACGATATCCTACTTATACATGGATATATCTAAGTTCCTATTAATTCAAGAGAATAACTAACATGGGGGACCCAAACTTCTCAATGGGAAGTTCATCTAGACATCTCCATGATTTATCAAGATATGGGATGCCAGTATTGGTGTCCTAGGATAAAACTTCAGAAAGTAGGTTTTATCTCTAGGAGTTCCGCCTATGGGTAGGTGAAGGAAGATCACCAATTACATGTTGTCTTGTTATAATCTCTTCCAATCCTATAATTTAAATGGGAAGATATTTCCAAGGATTATTTCATCAAAATATATTGGTCTCTTTATTGTAGTAAGGCAATTTGGGTTCTCATTGATAGACTGAAGAAATTATCTCACCTCATTCTTATTTAGGAGACTTTATCATTTTATGAGATTGGAAGATTTTGTGTCTATAAGATCATCTGAATACCTAGGGTCCCCCATACTATACTTTCAGATAGGGACTCTTTTTTCAAGTCATGTTTCTAGTAGCTTTCCAGAAGGCTATGTGTATATAGGTGCTTCTAGGTATATCCTTTCACCCTCATACTAATGGTTAGTTAGAACAGACAATACATGTCTCAGAAGAAGTGATTTGATCATGAATTCTTGATTTTGGTGGTTCATGGTAGAAGAATATCCCTCTAATTGAGTTCTCCTATAATAATATTTTTGGAGAAAATTCAGATGGCTACGTTTTAGGCTCTGTATAGTAGGCCATGTCACTTACCCTTGTGATGGCTATAGGTGGGTGAGGTAGTGTTATTACATTCTCGTCTCATGCAGCAGACTTCGGAGAAGGTTCATCTAATCAAGAAGCATATGTTTTCTGCTCGGTATAGAAAAAAACCATAGTTTGATCACCATTAACAACCTCTATAGTTAAAGTTCGGGTATCATGTGTTTCTATGGGTACCACCCAATCATGGTAATAGACAGAAACAGAGGAAATGGGAGTAATATTTACAATTTATTAGGTCATTTAAGATTCTAGAGACAGTTAGGCTAGTATCCTATCATTTTATATTACCTTAAAGGTACCATACTGTGAAAAAAATCTTCCATGTTTTATAGCTTCATAGGTATTATATAGACCCATCTCACACATTTAATCCTGAAGAAGTTGAGTCAGATGATGATGTTTTCTTTGAGGAGTATCCTATACGCATCATTAACCAGGGCACAAAGTCTCTCTGAGGCTGGTTTATCCTTTTAGTATAAGTGTTATGGTTTCAAGACCTTTTATATGATGAGGCATCAGAGTGAGAGGCTAACATATGTTCCTAGTGTCCATAGTTGTTCTAAAATAGTGATTTACCACACTTGGAAGGTGAACATGGAGATGATTTCCTTTAAGGGGGGAGGAATATAAGAACGTTGTTTTTTATCTTAGGTTTGGATCACTTTAAATTTGGTATTATTATTTATTTGGGACCTAATATAGATTTAGAATGAGGTTGTAATGGTTTTGGGGGTATCTAGGGCTTGTTCGAAGCTCAGAACCCCATTCAGCAAAAAAAATGGGGTTTCATGGTTAGTATAAATCATGTGCCCAGTCTTCATGGTCTCTATTAACATTGTGAGGCAAGACAATGGGGTAAACTAGGTCAAACATGATTCCTAAATCATGCACTAAGGTCCACATGACCATGAAAAATGAATATAGTTTTTATAATAGGTTATTCACATGGATGGTGCATGATTTCCCTTTCCATGTGGCCTAACCATGTGGTTTCCCTCCTCAAGCAGTGGGAGTTGCATAGTTGGCACATAGTTTGTCAAACCTTATGCCCAAACTATGAAAATCATATATTTTGGATATATAGACCATTTTGGTTAATTATATTTGAAATATCCTTCTCCCTCTTATTTCTCCTCTATGGGATAGGAGTGCCTCCATTCTTCATGTTTCATATCCCAATGCCTCTTCCATAGGTTTTTATCCAGAGATCTGATCTGATTTTTGATTTGATCCATATTCATCACATTGGATGTACATGGGTAAGTACTTGATTATTATTGAGCTATTATTCATTTCTCCTCTCCTCAATAGAATTATTTAGATGTTGGCTCATATTACCTATTTTTAGTGTGTTGATCCTTTCCCCATATTTCTTCTGATCTGGTCTAAATAAAAATATGATACTAGTTGAGGAGAGTCGTATGAGATTAATGTAAGTGTTCTATAACTCATCCCTTATGTTTATCCATTTTATAAATTGTATTGTGAGTTCGCCAATTTCATTGATCATAGCCTATTTAATTCATGTTCTTTGCTTATAGTTGTAAGAAGAATGTTATAAGATCTGTGTCATATATGTTATCCATCATTAGAGGTTAAAAACTCAATATTTACAACATCAAGTAGGGTTTTTTCCTAAATTATCATTTTAGTAGCTTGTCAAGCCTATCTTCACCACCGCTCGGGTGTTCCTAGAATTGACCTTGATAATGGTATGTGTTTAATTAAATAAATGAATTGTTAATTGATAGCACATTTATACTCATCACTTGACCTCCTAAGGTAATTTAATCAACATGATAAATCAATTTTATAAGGAATTGGAAAGTCTATTATATATATATATGATTGATCCTAAATTAATGTAATATAATTAATTGGTTGCACATCTATAGAACACCTTTCCATTTTTAAAGGTCGGAATCAAAGTGATACTAATGAATTGAATAGGAAACATATGAATTAATAAATGGTAAAATGTTCTTTATCCTTATCACACTAAAAAGGTATGGAATGAACCGAATGGATTAATAGATGTAATTACCATTGCATGGATTAATATATATAATGATTCAATTATAAGGTTCCTATTACATATAGACCATAACATATTAATAACAGTGGTTAGACATGATCCATCCCTAGATTGCTGTAGAGATTCCTTGAGTACTTGTGGAAACCATTCTGATTCAAATATGTGGGTTTCCATGGTTAACACCCTCTTCAGAACCTGATCCTTGTCTAGAAGTGGATGTTGGGTACGACACTATAGGATCGATCCATTATTGTTATCGGATTCCTTAGATAGACTACTTAGATCCAGCATGACATATATGGACATGTTTTACCTTGGATACATCCATAGTCCTAGTTATTTCTTATCATGTTTTACCTTGGTTTAATTCCTTAGGCTCGGTTAGAAGTAAGTTATTGTGGAATCCCTTGGAAAATGCACCATTTTTCATGGTGAAACATCTTTCATATCATTAAATTTATCTTTTCCTTGGAATGTATCATGGATAAAATGGATCATTTTTCTCCCCGATTTCACAAAAATAATTCATCCTTAAAATAAAAGCATTATAGATTTAAAAAATACCCATATGTCTTGATATTTCCATGTATGAAGCTATTTCATGGATTGGATTCCACCTTCACAGCAACTTTTGAAATATTGTTAAAACTCTCCCTCCTTTGATTTCATCTTCAATCACAGATCCCTTTTGAATATCTATAATGTTTATATCATCTAAGAATAGGAAAATAATCATCTAATTTTTTTTAAAAACCTCATATAATTTTTCATCAATCCCCACTAAAATATCAATTCATAATTCCCCAATGATTTATCTATAGATCCTCATATTTCATTAATGAAATAATTCTTATATAGATAAAAATGATATTTATAAAGATGATGGTCATATAGAATAATGATAATTTACACCCTTCAATGATTTTTATATAGATCACATTAGTGCATACACATATAAGATGATTCCTACAGTTACTTTAGATATTTGTTACATAGAGTCAATTAATGTCTGCATGGTATATATTAATGCTTATTTTTCTTTGTATGTTGTCTAAAATTTACACACTACCAAAAATATTTTTTTGGTATTTTCAATAAATTCGCTTTAAGTTAAGAAGGAACCAACAACAAACCATTGACACTTCCAAAATTGAGATTCAAGAACCAAACATATTCAAAATTAAAAAATAAAAACCACAAACAACCAAGATATAAGGGATGACCTAGAGACACAAACCATAAATCAGGAAGCAGAACAGGGAATGATTAATAAACCATGAAGCAATCAAATTATATTTTTATTCATCATCATTGTCACACCATCATCGCATCAACACTGTCACAAATCGTCACTGCCACCACTACCACTAATCCAAATGCTGATGAACAACCTATAGAGAATTATGACGCCAATGCTGGAACACCACCAGAGTAGATGAAAAAAGAGAAAAAGTAAAAAAAGGATAAACAGATGAGGGTTCATTATGAATGCAAACCCAGTGTGAACTCAAACAATGTGGCTGCAACACATCGAAGGAAATAAAATCATCAAAAAAATCATCCCCAGTGTAAACTGTGAATCAGAGATACTATATCAGGTCTTCCGGATTCACTAAACAATAGAAAACAACTACAAAAATTCTTTAGCGGTCCTTATAAGATCCAGAATTATCCAAATTCTCAGTGATATCTCACAAATAGATTATCTGAAATACTTTTAAACTTCTTTTAACCTTCAAGAGATGAATTTCTCTATACTAACTAGGATACCATTGAATATTTATTCTACTATCATTAGCATGATTTTCAATAATGAAGACCAATGCTATACTCCATTATCAAAGCCTCTAATATATTGTTAATAAGTTCAAAAACTATAAATATAAACTTATTTTGACAATAAAAATCATCATGAAACATATTTTTTCATCTTTAATAAAGTGTTAACCAACTATTCATTTTTCCATCTTCCTTAGGTATTTCCAAAAAATCCAACAAAAACCCATATAGTTTTCAATAAGTAAAAAATCATCAAGAAATTAAGGGACCACCCGTTTGGTTCTAGAAGTGTTCTCACCATCGAATGACACTAACTGATTTATCATTAACCAGTATAAATTTAGAATTCAGTAAAAAGCCTCCAAATTAGGCATAATCGATGGTGAATGGTGATACAGTGTGAGAAAAGTAAAATAGATGAGATAACAGTGTTAAAATAACCTATAGCACTCCCCAATGACAAACAAAACTCTGATCTAATCCCAAATGAAGAAGAACTTTGGGAATTAAAGAATGTGAAGGGAAGAGGGAATCTCATTTTCTACTCCTAGAGAAGATAAAATGATGAAAAATATTATTTAAAAAAATTCTATAATAGTAATTAATCAATTTAAAATTAAAAACACAAGTAAGAACCCACTAATGAGTACCTGGTACCGATTATGTTCTCACACCAAGGTCATTGTCCACTTTATGGATCGTTGGGAGCTACTGCCTCATATTCCACCTCTATCGGTTACTTGTTACTGATCCAATGGGTACCTGGTTGAATATTTCAAAAATAAAAATGCCCCAACACCCATCTTTTCTTCCAGACAGTGACCCCCAAGCCCCTTCCAACACCTTTAAAGTCCATAATTAATCTAAATACATGTGGTTCATAAAAAAATAAGATTTAAATCCTACCTTAAAAAGGCCAAGGTGTTATGACCTCCTCGTAATATAACAATTCATCCTTGAGATGTTCTATTGATCATCAGAGAGCGTCTTCATGGTAAGGCTCTGAAAAGTTTTCTAATGTATTAGAATACCACTCCTCAGTATCCACCTAGATAAACATATACTACCACTACACTCATAATATATGTACTACCATCCTACACATAGTATTCTATCTCTCATTGACTATTAGAACTGGTTTCTCCTAGAATGATTCCTACAACTCTAGCTTGACCTCAGTAATGTTGACCACATGGAAAGAATAAGGATTTTCTCTTAATATCTGAGATACATGGAATAAATCATGCATAAAAATGTATCTATGAGGTGATGCATACTAATACACAATGGTATCGATCCTCTCGATAACCTCAAACAACCCCATGAATGATAGATTTGGTTTACCCAACCTAAGAATACATCAATGTCCCAATTGAGGTGACACTCACAAGAATACCTAGATTCCAAACTCAAACCCCTTAGGACAACATATATATTTATCATATTATATCTACTTACGTTGAGTGGTTTCAAACAACTTTCTGGTGAGTCGAGAATGCTCTAACATCTCTTATATAATTCTTATCTTGATCCCACTGATTCCCCAACCTTTTATCCAATATAGAGGAAATCAACATGGTCAATTGTTCAAAGCCTCAAAAAGAACAATATAAATCAATTTTTGATAACTACTATTTATGTAAACCTCCACAAGTGTTAGGTGATTCCCCCGTCAACCATATAAATCAAGGAATCATTATTATAGAATATCCTCCAATACTCGTATGGTATGTACAAAATACCCATCAGTATATGGACAGTAGGCAGTGCTCAAGGAAACTTTTATATTAAGTAACTTTTATAACCCTCAAAGAAATAACATTCTAAAATAGTCATCATAATATAAAACGAAAATATAAGGCAGCCTGTGATTATTTATCCTAACTCATTGATGGAGAAATTCTCCTTGATAGGAACGAAATATATGATCATCATAAATTGGTCCAAAAAAATCATATCAAGTCACCACATTGGGGTGACTTTGGAAACCTTGTCATGAAATCCATAGTCACATGATCTCACAATCAATTTGTAATTGGTAGTGATGAGACAATACTAGTGGGTCATTGATTCAATACCTTTACTTACTAATAGGTGTGGCACCATGATAAAACCCCCATTATGTGTTTCTTTATCCTTAACCTCCAATGATACTTCCAGATGTCGTGAGACCTCTTGGTAATCCTTAGGATAACATCTCATATTGAGTTCTATGAGCCCTCCGTCAGTTCCTCATGCATTCTCATGTGCACCTTAAGATTACCTTAGACATAAATATCCCTAACACCATCAAGGGATAAATCATGAAGTGACTCACAAACAAATATAATTTTTGATACCATGAATGGGTCGGACATTAAGGCCTAAATTGTTTGTGACATTATGATATTTCTGAGACATAGGGGGAGTTTTATATGATTTGACGTTGAATAAGAATCCCCTAGAATTGTGTTATTTGTATACAGAAGAAGAATTAGATAAGATAATGACTTTATATAGTTCTTGTGTTATATTTTATTATGAATACATAACTCGTGTTCCAACCTAAGTGTTACATGGAATTAATTTTTGGTCAAGTTCACTATACGATTTTAGAGTGATTGAGGGAACATGGAAGAAATTTGAACATGTTTGGATGAAATTTTGAAATAGTGATAGTGTTGAGAAGAATTGGGTCAAAAAATTATAGGTTCAAAAATATAAAGGTTACCCTCATGTGATAATTATGGGTCACTCTATAATATAGAGTTACACGTAAATGTTACTTTACTCAACATGTAATGGTCACTTTTGTGTAGATCCGAAAAGTTTAAAAAATTAGTGAACTATTAAAATGTAAGGTGTGATATATAATAGTTAATATGAGTATATAAATTGAGAAAAAAATAGAAACCACATTGACCAAAAAAATTTACTTTTCTCGACATATAAGGGATGATCCGACGTAATGAAAATACGCAAAGGTTGATATGCATGGAACCTAAGGGATGATCCAAGGGAAATGTAATATGTACGGGTTAATATTATGTTAATTAAGGGTTAATAGATGGTTACATGAGATATGTAACAACCACTTATATGAAATTAAAGGTTCACTCTATAATAGAGTGATATATAATTGTTCATAAACTTTAACAAAAATTAATTTTAACAAACTTGAGAATCATTTTAAAACTAAATACCTATAAAGTTCCCCTTTTGAGACCTGGATGACATATATGGGATCAAAGAACATCCAAAATGTCTCTTAAATAAATAAAATCTTATTTAAAAGGTTATGATGATATGAGGAATCATATTTTATTTATAATATGTAAATTATAATTAATGGTTGTTTTTTGTCTGAATTTTGAATTTGGGGACAAAAAATGTTTTACTGCTATATATGACTATATATAGGAGTCTTTAATGGATAATTAAAAGGAAAAAATAAATAAAATAATAAGTATGACTCATGAAAGATATTGTACATAAAATTTCACAATGAAATAGAAAAAAATGAATGAAAAGGAAAATAAGAATGATAAGAAGAAGAAGAATACACACATGGTTAGTGTGTGATCATCACATCCATGTTGTGCATTGAGTATAAGTAATTTGACACCCTTTCTATAATATGGAAAAGTTCTAGAGAACTATACAACTTTTAGGAGACAATATAGTCAGAGGAAAATGATAATACCTGCCACATTGAAGATTAAGACAATAATGAAACTTTTTAGTAGAATTATTGGGAGACAATATTGTTGATAATTTGTAACATGATTTCAAGGGTGTGGCTTACTAATTGTATCTAGAATGGTGATTCTATGGGAATATAGAGTCTTAGGTGATTTTATATCATTCTTAGGAGTTAATTCTCACTTTTATTAGTTAACATTGTACATTATGTCTTCTTTCTTTGTTTATTTTTCTTGATGTGTGATAATTTAAAATTAAATTGTTAACTCTGATAAGTGAATAATTTTGTTTTAATAATAAATCATAAAAGTGAAATCAGAATATTTTTCACTTACTCAACCCCCTATCAGTGAACAACACCCATTCATTAGTCAATCGTAAGATATATTAGAGGACTCCAAGTTTTCTAAAAAGATCAAGAATTTTTATTTTTTTTATGGAAATTATTTAACATGATTGGTATTTGGGTTTTTATCTCTATTTTATAATCATGTTTGTGTCTAGGTTTCATTGTTTAAGTTTTTTAGTGAAGTTGTGTTATGGTTTAGATATTTATATGTATTATTGATAATATAATTTTGGTGAACAATAAATGTGTTTCCACATAAAATGATAAAAAATCAAAATTCTTATAAGGAGAGAATGATATCCTACATACTTTCATTATGAATGGATTTTTTTGACAATATGACTTATTTTTTTACACTTATCTCATAAAGATCCACTTTGACTCGAGAAACTATAAAATATGTAGAGGTCAATGGGAATACAAGAGATGAAATATTATCCATATTTTCATATAATTTTTTGGTAAAGGTTATGTGAAGCAATACTTTGAAATAAATTTGGAACAAGATAAAAATATATATGAAGGAAATTTAAAATCTAGAGAAATCAATACTATAGATTTGGGGATTTAAGTTTGAAGATATAAATATGATTGAAGTAGAATTTTTTTATGAATTATTTACAATAGTTAATGAGGTGGTGATAAAATCAGAGTATTTAGTGAGACTATTAAATAGTTAATTATGGCCAAGAAGATACATCATATCTTACCAAACTGATTTGATGAAAAAGTGTTATCACTATAGAATCATGATCTTGGAACAGTTCCTTTCGATGACTTGCACAAAATCTTAGTTGCATATGAGATGATGAAGAAATTCACTATTTAGAATAAATGTTCAAATGATAATTAATTCTATTTCAATATCATGAAGAATGAAATTACCTAAAAGAAAATAGGATAATGAACAATACATCTAATACAGTTAAATTGGATAAGGATAAATTCAAATATAATGACACTAAGTTGTTCCAAAGTGTTGAGAAAGTTGGATACTTACTCACTAAGGAGAAAAAGAGGATTGAATTAGCACAAGATAAATAGGCTTGAATAGAACAAATAACTTGAATCTCTTCAATTGGACTTAATTGATAATGATAATTATATTAACGATTTTGAGATATGATTTTTATAGTTCCAAGTATGTAGTTGAATATTTCTTGAATCAAGAGAAGTGTGTTTTGGATAAAGGGAGAGACAAATATTGTTATAATCGATAATAATATCAAACAATAATACATAAATATCATCAAATCATTGGATATAAGGATTAATCCTAACATAAGGTGAAAAATGTGAAGTGAAGTACACAAGATAAGACATTTGAAAATATATTTTCTTCTAAAAAGTATAACACTGAATGAAAATACTCTATAATTTGTGATGATAAAAAATAAATAAAAATATATAAAATTAATAGGAACTTGTTTCTATTATCCATGAGTTATTTTTCATCAAATATAGTTTAATAAGGCTTTCTAAATAATGAATTTAAAAAAAGTATTGTTGTTGGATAGACTTTAAATTAATAGAAAGGATTGAAATTTTGTTCTCACCGTTTATTTTTGGAGGATGTGAAAATATAATGAAATGTTTCTAGTTAATAAGAGTATAATTTATTCTATAAAGAGTGAATGAATCCACACATGTATGGGGGACCTATTGAAAAACATAAAGTCTAGTAGAATGTCATTCAACAATAAAGTGTGAAATTGAAGAACCATTTTAAAGAATTGAATGAATTGTGGGGAAGATGTGATCAATAGAGTTATATCAATGATGATTTTTTAATGATCTAACTAGTTCAATATTTTTCTTAATAATATCCTAGAGGATTTCATATTAGATACAAGAGAAAGAATATAGTGAAGAAGATATGCCTCACAAGAAGAGTATGAAAGACATTGAGTATATATTGGAGACCGTTGGCTCTAAAAAAGGTGGTAAAAAAGTAAACTCAATAATAAGGATATAATAGTGATATAAATAAGAAGATATTTTAGAAATATAAGAGATGAAGGTGAAACTATTTTATGAAAATAATGAAAATGTACTTAAAAATAAGTTGATTTAAAGCGATACAGAAAGAAAGAATCTGTGGAATGTCATGTTAATGAAGAAAATATTAATATGAGCTATGATAGACTAAAATGGTAGTTTAGGAATAATTTTAATGGTCAATGTCAATGTACATTAAAAGGGGTTTGAATACAAATTCATGGGGGTTGAACAAGAAATCACATACATCACTCATTGAAGGTTTAGTTATGATTAAACATCCCCTATCTCAAGTATTATTTGTTTAATTGTTTTATAGGGATGAGAAAACAACATAAATTCATTTATGTATTTAAAAGTGGGAACAATATAAGTTATAATCCAATAATAAACTGTTAACATGATGGGGAAGAGATCTCTTATTTACAGGGAGCATATATTTATAGGGATTTTTTAAAAGGGGTAAGTTGTGAATATAAGGCCCCATCCTTAAACCTTACTTAATCTTGAGTTATTACAAGATTACACATTGAGGATCTTTTCAGGTTTAGAGTTTTAGAGAATTAGATCATGAAACTTGCATTACATACCACATTTAAACAAAGTGGTTACATAAAAGACAGTATTCATTCTTCCCATCAACGGAAACATATTATAAATGAAACATGGATTCTTTCTTGACACATCCTCGACACTATCATCACATCATGTACCTTTCCCTTGACCTGTGAAAAACATTTCAAAAACTTGGGATGAGCATAAAAGTCTCAGTAAGGGTTATAAAAATATGGAAACGAAACATGAGTTCATATTTACAAAAGAATGAAATCATACTTTACCCATAAAACATAGGCATATCAAATCATGAATAAATCATAGAAAACATAAGACATAGAGGTAACTTGAGGCATTCATAACATTTTTACATAGGGAGTAACCCTCTTGGTTACGTTTGGAATACCCATCACAGTATATTCCCTAAAATCTCTTCGTGGAAACCTTAACGTTTCACTCCTTCGCGTTACCCAATGCATTGGAGAGCTATATCGGGCTCACCCGCCCTTAGTTTATCACGGAACCACCCGTTCTTCATAACAATGCCCAAGAACCATAACATAATCATATCACTTAAAACATGAATAAAGAAAACATAACATTTCCACATTTCAATCACAATATAACATTTTAGGATATTGAAATAACGAATCCATTAAAAACCATTTTCAAAACCATTTAAAACATTTAATAAAGAGATTTTGAATCAAAGTGTCCCATACCACCTTGAAGTTAAAATTTTAAACCATTAATATCCATATAAATAAATCCTTAAAACCATTTTGAAAACATGGATATTAATAATAACAAATAATTAAAACATTTAAAATGACATTTTGGTTAAAGGGGTTTTACCAAAATTAGAGACACTTGAATACAATAATTGAGGAATAACATTTAGTCAGAACTTTATAATATCATGAGAATAAATGGATTCATGATATAATACTCCAAAGTACAGTATATACACCATATAATAGTGAATTGGTGCATAACAATAATGAACCCTCAATAGAAATGTCAAATGTGATGAAATCCCTTATAAAGAAGGTATCCTTAAATTAAGGACAAATCAATCTCAAAAATATGTGTGAAAAATATAAATACACCCAATATAAGTGGATATTAAGTGTAAATCAATAAAATGTCATTCACACATATTCAATGGATGACATATCCAATGACGACATGTTGAACCCAAAGAAATCGAAATTGGGTTAAGAAGTTCCCTTGACAGCCTAACGGCGTCACATCAAAATGAGTTGATGAGAGATAAAAAGAGTATCTCATCACATGGACACAAAATTTACATCATTAAGTATATATGAGAACATATCCCAACATAACAATATGTAAATTAAAAGACCCAATAAAAGAAGTCTTTTAAAAAGAGGAGGGTGAAAGGTTCCCTTACCGACTTGGGTATCTTTCAAAACATACACCCCATGAAAGAAGGAAAATAGACCATTGATGTAAATACTCATAAATGAAAGTATATTACACAAATAGTATAATAATGGGCAGTACATACACCACTCAAAGGAAATTGTGGCAAATGTAGCATAAATCTCACGGGGATAAAAGTGAGATGAAAAATCCCTTACGAAAACTCAGCAGCCTAACGGCGCCACATAAAACTTCCAAAATGGATTTATGAGAGAGAATAGGGTCTCTAATCACATGAACATAAAAATTACAGTAATTGTAATATAAAAGATCATCCCAATAACAAGAAAGTTGAGCTTTAAAAGGAATGACATAAAAGTGTGTACTCAAAAAGAAAGAGAGGAGTAGGATCCCTTACCTCGGGTCCGACTTGACTCGATCGTTCTTTAACGTCCTGAATAATAAACTTGAGTTAATTTCCACTTTATTAAGAACCTTTTTATAGTTCATTATTCCTTTTAGATCACTTATTTCAATGTTATAAACATTATTTAATCATTTATGTTAATAATGTTTGTTTTGCCGATATTTGGTTCTTAAGTCGAAAGTGGACTTCTTACAATTACATGTTGTTCGTGTGGTCAATTGTTTATTATATACAGAATTGTATTCATGATGTAGATATCATATATGTCATACATGTCCAGTACATGCATGCATTTATAACATTACATAATCATTTAGAGGTAAGAAATGAAATGCACTGTTCATGGAGACGGTAAGCTGTATGTACGCATGAACGCTACTTTCATTTCTATTTCATATTTTATAGAATGGAATAATAATGATATAAAGGTATATTATAATTCCAGTATAATGTCATATATAATATCATATTTCCATCCTTTATACATCCCACATATGGTATTTAACGAATCAAATCACTTTGAGGGGGCGGTAGTCCGCACTTCCTTAAATGAAGATATCACGTATACCCATAATGGAAGCCATAAAGTTAAGACAAAAATGAAAAATACAGAAGCATAAATAAAACATAAACATATTATATATCATATATAAAAATAGTGACATCATAATGGCCACCTTTGAAGGTGTTAAATGAGTATTGAACAATCATCGTTTCGGGAGGCAGAATTTCACCATCCACGGAAACCGTATGTTCTTTAACCATTTGATGTAGTTGTGTGAGAGTGTAGCTCAAATAAATCTTATTACAACATCCTAGTATATTGGAGATACTGGTGTTGTTAGAAAAGAAGTAAATAAAATGAGTTTAGGGGGTTGGAGAAGCAAAATAAAACAAATGAACATGAGAGAATGAATTACCTTTAAAAGTGTAACTCCTTTTGATTTGAGCCTAAAGGCTTCCTTTGTAAGTATTCTGCCCAAAGGGAAACCTCTAGGATGAGGGGAGGAATGTGGAGAGAGTAAATGGGCAGGGTTTAGCCGAGCCAAAGGCTTGAGGAGTGTGGGAAAAGAGGTAGAGGTGGGGGCCTTTTATAAGAGGAGAGGAGGGGCACTTTTGGAAAGTAAGCAATATTACTTTATTTGAAAATGTGTTCCGGTTTCAAAAGGTCCCACATTGCTATAATTCGTGGATAAGGTGATAAGGCATCGAAATCCACTCATCCAATTGGTTTTGGCCATGTGTAGGTTGTATATTTTCCATTATCTTTCCATTTTAATTAAATCGTCAAATAATGATGTCATCACTGCATCATTATTATGTCATAAATAATTTAATTTCTTTAATGTCTAAAAATTATAAAAAAACTACTATGATATAGGAAATCCTTTAATCTTTCCAATGCCTATTTATAATCAAAATTTGGACTTGTATAACCCCACTTAAAAATTGTTTTAGTAAAACAATTTATGTTAGTGTCATTTTCACTTTAACATTATATAAAAAGTAATTTATGTCATTTCCCAACAAAAGTGGATCCATGGGGTCCCCAAGTTGACCCATGGCTTTTCATGGTCGGCCATGACACAACCAATGATGTTGGGACATGTTTCAAGTTCATTTAATTTTATTAAAGCATTATTTTTACCTTAAACTACACTAATTACCACTAAACGCGATTAAAAACTTAATAAGATACTATTCACTAAAAAATTATTTTTATACCATTGAACCACATTTTACTTCTTAATGACAACCATGTATGTCGGATTTTTAAAATTCAATACACATTAGTGGTAAACTTTCATTTAACTGAAAAATCAGTTTGCTTGATTACCACTTAGTGGTTTCACTATTCATCAAAAATTGAAGTTTTTCATAAAATTACCAAAAATTCACCCTAAGCTATTTTTGATATTCCGAATTCAAAAATGAAGTCTAGTTTTACAAAATTAAAAACATATAAGTCACATTAATTAATTTAATAATTAATTCCCGCTGTCAGAGCAAAGAGCGTGTTTTTATAAAACAATAAGTATCAAAAGATTGACACCAGTTTAAGTCTAATTTCAAAGTGAAATTAATTCCAATGACCACCATTGGATTAAATGGTAAAAATATATTCTAATTTCACTTTAAAACCAATTCAAAAGATAATCTAATCATATAAATAAATTAGATTAAAAAGGGGTTTTGAATTAAAATACAACATTTTACACTATTCATTAAAAAAATGAACTTTATCAGAAAGAAACCAAAAATTTACACAAAGTAAATTTTGATGTCCAAATTCTAAAGAAGAGTTTCATTTGGTCCAAAATAATGTATCAGAGTGATCAAAACTATATTTAATGACAGTTCTCCATCAAAAGGCGATAAGTGAACCTTTAGTGAAAACTAGGGCATATATGCCTAAAATTGAATTCTTTCCGTATTTTAAGCCTCTATCCTTTATTGGATAAATGTCAAAACATTTAAAAACATATATAATCATATTTTAGTTATTTCTATCCATTCCCGCCAATACAACGGCTACATGTTAACTACCATTTAAAATATTATTATTTTATTATTAGAGTGCAACATAAGATTCCCAAGAAACTCGTTGTTGCGTGTTGGGTACGCCATCGAGCATAACGTCCCCTTTAAAGTCATATTAATATTTTATTCACAAATAGGGATAAATATGAAAATGTCATATTCTTTATTTACCTGGGGTGTTACATCCTTCCCCCCTTTTGGGAATTGCGTCCTCGCAATTTTAAAATTGCGCTTGGAAACATCCTTGAAAGTCCCACATCGGAACAAGAGTCGGTAAAACAACCACTTTAAAATAAAGAAAGATGAGCACAGAGGTCACCCGAGTTAACCCATACTAGGATTCCAAGTATGAAAATATGGACATGGAGGAAAAAACAAAGGGTCATGTTCTGATGGAGGGTGATAGAAAACATGTTTAGGAGAAAGTTAACCACGAGAAAATCACAAACTTGTGATGGGTTAAACGGTATTCGATTCCCCAGTAGGAAAAGTTAATAGACAACATTTTTGTTTTAAGTTACTTTTAATTTAGGAATTTATTCATAAAGAAACATAATCACTTATCATATTGACTTTCAACTTTTATTAGATTCCTTACACAAAGTCATATTTTCTCCAAAAGACGAGTATTTAGGAAGACTTGTTCACATTAAGAGTACTATAATCAACTTCTAGAGAATCACCTAATCCACAAAAGAGAACTATATACATCCCTTTGTCTTTAGAATTTAACCAAAACCAAAACCAAAAAGGTTAGTACAAGGTCAGATAATCCAGAAAAGGATAACCCATTAAAAAGAAAATCCATGCTTAATCTCCAAAATTTTTCCAACAAAACCCAAAGTTCAACGAGGACCATCCGATAAACAATTTGTCCATAAAATTCTTCAAAGTAAACCAATCTAAGATTGAAACCCAAATATTTGAAGGATTTAGTCACATAGTCTTCCAAATTAAATCGTAACATTTATCTCCAAACAACATCAGTTTCTCCTAAAGTCTCGTATTGAAAAGTAATTAACCTAATCACATATCCTCCATGATAGGTTAATCATTTTCATAAATAACCCAAAATCAACTTACTCTTAATTCATAAAATCATATAACCAAAAAGAATCAGTCAAACTAACCAGGGACTTCACGTAGTCCAGTGGTATGCGATAAATACCAGTCACACTTTGGTTGTGGGTTCGATTCCTGTAGCTTTGTCCGACGCGATGGGTTGTCACACGTTCTACGTGTTGTCCTTTTTCCAAAACTATATAATTCTCAAATCATTCCCCAAAAGAGATAAAATCTTCAAAAATGTTCATAACATATTTTAACCTCAAGTTTATCTCATTCGTTTCATTTTCCATCATATCATAGAGTAACCCATAATTACCTAAAAATTAAGGATCATATAAAATCTAATGGTTACCTTTATAATTATTACCTGAACTTCCACATCGATTGGTCATCTCGTACATGATGCATTAAAGATCATACCAAGTTTCAATTGGTTGATCATGACTCCTTGATAGTTGGTTTAGAACAACTATGAGATTCCTCATTGAATCCCCCATCTCATCTTAATCAGAGAACCACCACAGTTTCCTTCAAACCCATTGTCACTTTGGTGCCTGCTAGATCCATCCATTTACTAAAACCAAAAATGTCAGTTTGAGTAAATCAACAAAACCATCATGTACTAATGAGGAAGATAAACACTATGATACACTTACTCATTCACTTTATCTAAAACTAGGACTCTTTCTAAAATCCTAACCATTATGGTAATGTCACTTATGCTTAAAGAGTACCCTAACCTCTAAAGTTATCTAAACCGACCTCTGATACCAACTATAAGGCCCCAGCCTTAAACCTTACTTAATCTTGAGTTATTACAAGATTACACATTGAGGATCTTTTCAGGTTTAGAGTTTTAGAGAATTAGATCATGAAACTTGCATTACATACCACATTTAAACAAAGTGGTTACATAAAAGATAGTATTCATTCTTCCCATCAACGGAAACATATTATAAATGAAACATGGATTCTTTCTTGACACATCCTCGACACTATCATCACATCATTTACCTTTCCCTTGACCTGTGAAAAACATTTCAAAAACTTGGGATGAGCATAAAAGGCTCAGTAAGGGTTATAAAAATATGGAAAGGAAACATGAGTTCATATTTACATAAGAATGAAATCATACTTTACCCATAAAACATAGGCATATCAAATCATGAATAAATCATAGAAAACATAAGACATAAAGGTAACTTGAGGCATTCATAACATTCTTACGTAGGGAGTAACCCTCTTGGTTACGTTTGGAATACCCATCACAGTATATTCCCTAAAATCTCTTCGGAGAAACCTTAACGTTTCACTCCTTCGCGTTACCCAATGCATTGGAGAGCTATATCGGGCTCACCCGCCCTTAGTTTATCACGGAACCACCCGTTCTTCATAACAATGCCCAAGAACCATAACATAATCGTATCACATAAAACATGAATAAAGAAAACATAACATTTCCACATTTCAATCACAATATAACATTTTAGGATATTGAAATAACGAATCCATTAAAAACCATTTTCAAAACCATTTAAAACATTTAATAAAGAGATTTTGAATCAAAGTGTCCCATACCACCTTGAAGCTTAAAATTTTAAACCATTAATATCCATATAAATAAATCCTTAAAACCATTTTGAAAACATGGATATTAATAATAACAAATAATTAAAACATTTAAAATGACATTTTGGTTAAAGGGGTTTTACCAAAATTAGAGACACTTGAATACAATAATTGAGGAATAACATTTAGTCAGAACATTATAATATCATGAGAATAAATGGATTCATGATATAATACTCCAAAGGACAGTATATACACCATATAATAGTGAATTGGTGCATAACAACAGTGAACCCTCAATAGAAATGTCAAATGTGATGAAATCCCTTATAAAGAAGGTATCCTTAAATTAAGGACAAATCAATCTCAAAAATATGTGTGAAAAATATAAATACACCCAATATAAGTGGATATTAAGTGTAAAACAATAAAAGGCCATTCACACATATTCAATGGATGACATATTCAATGACTACATGTTGAACCCAAAGAAATCGAAATTGGGTTAAGAAGTTCCCTTGACAGCCTAACGGCGTCACATAAAAATGAGTTGATGAGAGATAAAAAGAGTATATCATCACATGGACACAAAATTTACATCATTAAGTATATATGAGAACATATCCCAACCTAACAATATGTAAATTAAAATACCCAATAAAAGAAGTCTTTTAAAAAGAGGAGGGTGAAAGGTTCCCTTACCGACTTGGGTATCTTTCAAAACATACACCCCATGAAAGAAGGACAATAGATCATTGATGTAAATACTCATAAATGAAATTATATTACACAAATAGTAGAATAATTGGCAGTACATACACCACTCAAAGGAAATTGTGGCAAATGTAGCATAAATCTCACGGGGATAAAAGTGAGATGAAAAATCCCTTACGAAAACTCGGCAGCCTAACGGCGCCACATAAAACTTCCAAAATGGATTGATGAGATAGAATAGGGTCTCTCATCACATGAACATAAAAATTACAGTAATTTTAATATAAAAGATCATCCCAATAACATGAAATTTGAGCTTTAAAAGGAATGACATAAAAGTGTGTACTCAAAAAGAAAGAGAGGAGTAGGATCCCTTACCTCGGGTCCGACTTGACTCGATCGTTCTTTAACGTCCTGAATAATAAACTTGAGTTAATTTCCACTTTATTAAGAACCTTTTTATAGTTCATTATTCCTTTTAGATCACTTATTTCAATGTTATAACCATTATTTAATCATTTATGTTAATAATGTTTGTTTTGCCGATATTTGGTTCTTAAATCGAAAGTGGACTTCTTACAATTACATGTTGTTCGTGTGGTCAAATGTTTATTATATACAGAATTTTATTCATGATTTAGATATCATATATGTCATATATATACAGTATATTCATGCATTTATAACATTACATAATCATTTAGAGGTAAGAAATGAAATGCACCGTTCATGGAGACGGTAAGCCGTACGTACGCATGAACGCTACTTTCATTTCTATTTCATATTTTATAGAATGGTATAATAATTATATAAAGGTATATTATAATTCCAGTATAATTTCATATATAATATCATATTTCCATCCTTTATACATCCCACATATGGTATTTAACGAATCAAATCACTTTGAGGGGGCGGTAGTCCGCACTTCCTTAAATGAAGATATCGCGTATACCCATAATGGAAGCCATAAAGATAAGACAAAAATGAAAAATACAGAAGCATAAATAAAAAATAAACATATTATATATCATATATAAAAATAGTGACATCATAATGGCCACCTTTGAAGGTGTTAAATGAGTATTGAACAATCATCGTTTCGGGAGGCAGAATTTCACCATCCACGGAAACCGTATGTTCTTTAACCATTTGATGTAGTTGTGTGAGTGTGTAGCTCAAATAAATATTATAACAACATCCTAGTATATTGAAGATACTGGTGTTGTTATAAAAAAAGTAAATAAAAAGAGTTTAGGGGGTTGGAGAAGCAAAATAAAACAAATGAACATGAGAGAATGAATTACCTTTAAAAGTGTAACTCCTTTTGATTTGAGCCTAAATGCTTCCTTTGTAAGTATTCTGCCCAAAGGGAAACCTCTAGGATGAGGGGAGGTATGTGGAGAGAGTAAATGGGCAGGGTTGGGCCGAGCCAAAGGCTTGAGGAGTGTGGGAAAAGAGGTAGAGGTGGGGGCCTTTTATAAGAGGAGAGGAGGGGCACTTTTGGAAAGTAAGAAATATTACTTTATTTGAAAATGTGTTTCGGTTTCAAAAGGTCCCACATTGCTATAATTCGTGGATAAGGTGATAAGGCATCGAAATACACTCATCCAATTGGTTTTTTCCATGTGTAGGTTGTAGATGTTTCATTATCTTTCCATTTTAATTAAATCGTCAAATAATGATGATATCGCTACATCATTATTATGTCATATATAATTTAATTTATTTAATGTCTAAAAATTATAAAGAAAATACTATGATATATGAAATCTTTTTAGCTTTCCAATGAGTATTTATAATCAAAATTTGGACTTGTATAACCCCACTTAAAAATTGTTTTAGTAAAACAATTTATGTTAGTGTCATTTTCACTTTAACATTAAATAAAACGTAATTTGTGTCATTTCCCAACAAAAGTGGATCCATGGGGTCCCCAAGTTGACCCATGGCTTGTCCTGGTCGGCCATGACACAACCAATGATGTTGGGACATGTTTCAAGTTCATTTCATTTTATTAAAGCATTATTTTTACCTTAAACTACACTAATTACCACTAAACGCGATTAAAAACTTAATAAGATACTATTCACCAAAAAATTATTTTTATCCCATTGAACCACATTTTACTTCCTAATGACAACCATGTATGCCGGATTTTTAAAATTCAATACACATTAGTGGTAAACTTTCATTTAACTGAAAAATCAGTTTGCTTGATTACCACTTAGTGGTTTCACTATTCATCAAAAATTGAAGTTTTTCAGAAAATTACCAAAAATTCACCCTAAGCTATTTTTGATATTCCGAATTCAAAAATGAAGTCTATTTTAAAAAATTCAAAACATATAAGTCACATTCATTAATTTAATAATTAATTCCCGCTGTCAGAGCAAAGAGCATGTTTTTATAAAACAATAAGTATCAAAAGATTGACACCGGTTTCAGTCTAATTTCAAAGTGAAATTAATTCCAATGACCACCATTGGATTAAATGGTAAAAATATATTCTAATTTCACTTTAAAACCAATTCAAAAGATAATCTAATCATATAAATAAATTAGATTAAAAAGGGGTTTTGAATTAAAATACAACATTTTACACTATTCATTAAAAAATGAACTTTATCAGAAAGATACCAAAAATTTACACAAAGTAAATTTTGATGTCCAAATTCTAAAGAAGAGTTTTATTTGGTCCAAAATAATGTATTATAGTGATCAAAACTATATTTAATGACAGTTCGCCATCAAAAGGCGATAAGTGAACCTTTAGTGAAAACTAGGGCATATATGCCTGAAATTGAATTCTTTCCATATTTTAAGCCTCTATCTTTTATTGGATAAATGTCAAAACATTTAAAAACATATATAATCATATTTTAGTTATTTCTATCCATTCCCGCCAATACAATGGCTACATGTTAACTACCATTTAAAATATTATTATTTTATTATTAGAGTGCAACATAAGATTCCCAAGAAACTCGTTGTTGCGTGTTGGGTACGCCATCGAGCATAGCGTCCCCTTTAAAGTCATATTAATATTTTATTCAGAAATAGGGATAAATATGAAAATGTCATATTCTTTATTTACCTTGGGTGTTACAGTGAAGACAGAATTGATATGTGAATTATGATCTATTATAACATGTTTTGCTAGATTTTATTCATAAAATATTATATATAATTAAAATAAAAAAAAACATGCCGAAAGAAGCTGATCTTAGTTAGTTTTAATATATGTTGAAGAATTTAATGTAAGTCACTTTTATAGACAGTATGAAATTATTATTCAATGTTCATGATTCTTACACTGATTTTAGTCATGTAGGATTAAAATTTTTGAATTCTTATTTATTGGTATGTGTGTTGATTTTAAAGAGTGTTTTATGTTCACTAGTTGATAACAATCCAAATGGGGGATTTTTTAGACCATGAATGAGGGAGATGTTGAGATATAGAGTTATTATGACCTTGGAGATATTTCTAAGTCCCATGAAAAGTTTGATAATATTAGTGGTTTAAGAAGAATCCCATAAAAAAATTTCTAGGGAATAAGAATTTGGTAAGAGAAGAAGAGGATATGATTATAGTGTTGTATTTTGTGGGAAATATAGAAATAATGTTCAACCCCATGTGTTACATGGTGTTTCATTTGTGTTGAAGTATATTACAAGTTTTTATAGTGTTTTAAAGAACATATATGAAGTATATAAGTTTTTGGATAAAGTTTGGAAGAGTTTGAGTGTAGATAATAATTTTTTTAGAAAATTGTTAGTCCCCAATATGTAAAGGATACTCTAGGGTGATACGTAAGGGTCAATCTTTAGTGTATAGTGTCATATATAGATAAATTTACTGAATATGTAAATTTCTCTCTAGTTTTTAGTAGAATAAGTCTTTGGAATTATAAAATTTTTAAAAATTAAGGGTTTATATTAGGGGTTTCTTTGAGAAGATAGATTGAAAAACTGGAAAAGTTATCTATGTTGTGTCTACGACCAACTTCTAACACCTAGAAGTTATCCATCAGAACAAACTGGGAAGAAATAAAGTACGAGAATGTGAACCCATGTTGTGACATCCGGAACAAAGATGAAAAACTATACCCATTTAACCACATCACAATTCCTAACTTTTAAACAAAGACAAAAAATAACTACCGAAATATAAGGATTAAAAGAAACAAAGGCATAAGAACAACACCAGTTTTAATTTGGTTCAAACTTGCATCCTAATCCACTAGGGGAACACTACAAATATTTTATTTATGTATAAAAATATTATTTCAATTCTCATTATGATCATATTATTCACAAACAAATGATCCATCCAACTATTAAATAATAAAAATCATCATGTTCTATATATTATCTTCCCCATATATTGTTTACTGGATTAATTCCAACTGATACGATCTCCATGGAAATCCTCTATTCAGTAAAGACCACCTAATAACTCAACACCCCTTTCAGGTTCATAGTTACCACTTTTTATGATCTCATTGAATGAATCTAAAAATTTTAATTTGTGTTTCCCACTCTACCTCTAAACTAAGTGATGAAGGGTAACTAATAGTTATACCTTCCAACTTCACCATTTGTTATATAACTTCTAGTCCACCACACATTACTCATCGCCAATTTACAATCTCATACATGTATAATAGATTGGGATTATATGGTTTCTATTTTTTGTAGTATTGTAAATTGAGTTGGAAAATTATGTTCATAGTTGAGAATAACATTATCCCTCTTGAGAATCATTCCCAAGATTCACACCAATTACTCACCAGTATCCATAGATATCCTTCAAATTTTAATGCTTCTATTATAATCTCATGGTTCTCCCAACATGATTCTGGTCATCCTAACCCATCTAAGGTGTAATACTATATTATAATATCTCATTCTATAATATTCATTACTATATATTTTGGATTCCAAGCCCCTTCTACCTTTTATAGATCTGACACTCCATCCCCCGTGAACTTTTAGATAAAGTGATACTTTATCTGAATATAATTTTTCATGGAATGAAAAAACATATTTATGACTAGGTGAATCACACATTTTGAGTCAAAAAATATAACCACATTATCTTGACTCTTTTCAAGATCTTACATCATCATTTTTAGCTAGATCAACTCCTTCCCATATTCTGTTATTGCAATGTACTCTAATTCTATGGTTGAGAGTGAAACTACTGAATAAACATTAAATATCCAACTTACTATCATTTCTTTTAATGTGAACACATATTTGGTGGTTTTATTCTGAGTGTCCTCATATCCTCCAAATTCTAATTCTGATGTAATGCACTAACCCGAACCATCTGTTCCAAACTAGAGTGGACATGACCTCATGCACCCCTCCCCATACCTAATGGGTTTAGAACTACAAAAGATGGTATAAATATATTATTGGGAATGCAATAACCTCGGTATCATTTAATATACCAAATAATAATAAGACATATTAAACAATAATATAATGAAAATATTTAAATGCATAAAATAATCAACAGAGGCATACATGTCATATAGTTACCAAAAGGACTCCCAAAATGGAAAATAAAACCATACTAATAAAATAAATATATAAATAAATACATAAAATAATGGGTTCCTTAAGAGTCCATCTTAATATGATACCAACTCCATGCTCCTATGCTAAACAATCATCCATGGGGCCCTTGACCTTACTGAGATCCCTATACATAATGTATTTACATGCATTGAAATATCATATAGGGTGTGAGTAATAATCCTAGTAGGGAACCACCAATACATATTTAATAATTTTAATCTAGTATAAAAATTGTATTCCATGAAAATAATAAATTCAAAAAAACATAAAAAACATACAACATATACAAAGAAGACATGTGCTAAACAGATTATCGTAGGACCTTGATCATATATGCTTCTGCTTCATACAGGTAGTACAATCATAGGATTTTGTAAGTGAGAAAGAAAAAGCCACTAGTCTTACATATCTTCTAGTTGTGTCCATTAATTGAGTTGGATTAGTCACTTAGAAGTTTATATCTTAAATCCGTCAAGGTTCAGGCCCCAAGACCGTCGTACCCCATCTATGTCTTGGTTCAACCCCTCAGGCCATCATACGCAAACGTGCTTCCTCAAGTAGGGTCTCCAAGATATCATTCACTTACCATGTTCTTAAGTCCATTATTTTTATCATCTCAATCCATGTGCACTCCCACTTTAAGGGATAAACATCACATAATCGTCTACCCATCTAATGTACAGATAATAACCTCCATGGTATGGTTGAAGTCATAAAAGGTAAATAATATAAGGAAATCATGGGATATAATCATGATAATATTTTAGAAAAACATAAAAATGTGTGATTATAATCAAACTTGGAAATAGGTTAATCAATCAACATTCATGGATTCAAATATCATGAAAGGTCTCATGGGATACACACACACCCATATTTATCATAATCAAACACAATAATCATGGTATTCCAACACAAGAATTATAACATGGAAATATGTGTAAATGAAAGACCCAAAAGGCAAGTAACATCCTACCTTAAGGTAATTGATTTCAATTTCAAGGTTCCTCAAGGAATCATCACTCAATTGGCGTTCATGTACTTGTTGGCTCAAACTACTCACCAAAGATTCTTAAATCTAACTATAACAATTTTATTTACAAAAATAATTAAAAAACCACATGAAATACTTAATTATCTCTCCTTCATAATTCCAAAATATCTTTTTAAGTTAATTAATGAGTACGTAATTTATTCTTTATAAAAAAAATAATTTACATTTGATAATAATTTTCTCTAGCTAGAATAATCATGGATAACTCGAGATAATGATTCTTTATTACTCTTAGATAATTCCTAGGTTATTATAATTTAAGAGATCTATATTCCATTACACTAGGAGGAAAGGAAGAACTTTATTCACAGTCACTCTTGAAAATAATGAAAAAGAATGAAAATTTATACCTAGTTATTTTTTACTCTTTAAAACAATGAACCCAATAAAAGAGAGGAATAATTGGTTCTACAGTTCCTAAAAATTGGATGACAACCAGTTTTGTTCAATTAAGACATAAAATAACTCCTGTAAATGAATTTTTTTACTACTCTAACTTGATGGAATAAAAAATTGAAGGATAAGGTCCACATATTTTTGAAAAATTCCACCTGGGTAATGGTCTGAAATATTAAAATATTAAATTAAATCCTCTATGTATTTTGTAATTTCATCATTTCTTTATAGAAAAGTGTTTAAATTCACCCATAATATGATTCATGAAATATGAGCGAGTCAAGGAATTGATTCCCTAAAATTTAGGATTTTAAAATCATTAAAAACATGTTTGAGGTTCATTTTCAAAGAAGAAAAGGATAGATATGATTTTTAAAAATATATTTTTCCAAAAAGGGTGTTGTGTAAGGGTATCATGGTTTTAATCTTATGCATCTCTTAGCCATCACATAAGGGTAGTATTTTACCCTTACACAACCTTGGTTTTCCCTTAAATGGCCTTTAAAAAATATGATCTACCCTTATGTAGCTCAGCCTTTACCCATGTGTAACCCTTGAAAACCATGAGCTACTTGTACCCAACATAGCCTTTACCCTTTTTCAATATTTTAAAACACTAAATTACATTTTCATACAGTCTATATTACCCTTACAAAACATAGAGTTACCTTATGCATCCTTTTAAAAAAGGAATGTACCTTTATATTTAAAGGGAACTACATTTATGCCACAAGGTATCACTCTTATGTGAATCATTGAAGAGCATTATGTAGCGTATGAGAGACTTACACTACCCTTACATAATAGTGATAAAATACTTCATACCCTTATGAATAGACCAACACTCCCTTACATAGGTCAGTATTTCCCTTATAAATCATATAGATGACTCCATCATACCTTTACATAGTTCCTGAGGTACCCTAATGCATCCTTTTTAAAATCAAGTTTAACCTAAAACAATGTATTGAACAAATGAATTACATTTATGAAGTTAAAGTAAAACTCCACTTCCCTTTCTGGAACTCATATAAATAAGGATTTAATCTTATTCATCCCATATACACAATGTATTACCCTTACATAGTCTTTATAATGGTCATCATACCCTTACATAACTCATGGAAATAAGGAGTTCACATTAGTAAGTTCCTAAAATCACTTTTTTGTAAGGGTAGGATCCACATACCCTTCCGTATACCCTATACCACACAGATGGGTAAATTTTAATTTAAAATTTATTTAATTCCCATTCAAATGACTTATGAATTATAAAATAATAGGGTTTTAAGAACCTTTAAATATTAATAAAATTATAATTCTCCCCCTTTAATAATTTCTCATTCTCAAGAAGCGTGTCTAGAAGCCTTGCTCAAACATATCATGCCACTAAGTCTAGACATCATCCTTCTGATCCTACATCTCTTATCAGATTCATCTATGTTTCCAATGTATCTATAAAAGTGGTTCCATATTACCTCGAAGTACTTTCTCACATTGATCTATAATTTAAACTGAATAATCTTCATAAGTTGTATCTATCTCTAAATCAATGTCCCCATAGTCGATAATATATGTAGAATCGGGTATGTACCTCTGAAGATAAGAAACATGGAACACATCATTCATTTCATGATAACATGGAGGAAGGCCCATATGGTATTTTACTACTTTAACCTATTCGGTGATCTCAACATTCCAAAAAACTCTGATGCACGTTTCCCCAACTTCTGTAAAAAAAGTTTACCCAATCGTGTTGACACTGAGAATAAAACTAAATCACTAATTGTGAGCTCTAAATTACATCTCCTCAGATCTGCATACAATTGATTCCTTCTTTATGTGGTCACTAACTGTGTCCTTATCAACTACACCCCATCTATGATCTCTTTCATCATAGTAGGCTTAATAAATATTGACTCACCCACCTTGTTCTAACATAATGGTGAGAGGAAAATTTTTCAATTGAGAGCCAAAAATAGTTCCATTTATATATATTCCTAGAAATATTTGTTATAGGCAAACATTACCAAATCTAGGTACTCATCCCAAGTCCCAAAAAATTACAGTGCACAAGCATAGAGCATATCCACTAGTACATTAATCATTTGTTCAGACTTTCCATCTATCTGAGGATGGTATGTTGTTCTCAATATTAGCCAAGTCCCTATGGATTTTTAAATGCCATGTCAAAAGCATGATGTAAAATATGTGTACCTATCAGAAAAAATTCTCAAGGGAAATCCATGTAAGTGTACTATATTATAGCTATACCTCTTTCCCATATTATCCCATGAGTGTGCCTTTAGGATTTTTATGAAGTGAGAAACCTTCATCAACTTATCGATAGTCGCATAGAAAACATTGTGAATCCACAGGGACTTAGGTAACCTCATTACAAAGTCCTTCATGATATCATCCCACTTAATCATGGTCATTTTAAGTGTATTAAGCAAAACACCAAGACATTGGTTCTTGACCATTATCCTTTATAAGGGAATGTTTAAGGAAACAAAACCTATGATCTCCCTTGTTATCTCTATCCACAAAAAAATCATATAAATCCATGGGACATGTTTTTTTTACTAGGATTTATCACCCATATAGAGGTATGGAATTACCTCATCAACTCTTCTACCATGTAAGTTGGGACTACCACTCTCCCATACACAAGTATCACATCTTTGGCACCCAAAAACCATTCAGGTATTAGGTTACTGTCAGATAGTTATTTACACATCCCAATACACTATTGGTTAGTTCTCTTTCTAGCTTTTACCTTGTCTAATAGAGAACATTTGGTCACTGAGGGATCACAACTAATTACTCCTTGATCCTTAAAATCCACCATCCTCTAATAATCCAACAATATCATCAAGTGTCACTGCTCCTTGAAGGCTACTCACCAAAATCCTGCACAACCTACATCTTGCGACAAATAGAATTTGTTATGACGTTACCTTTCCTAGGTGAATACTCCATCTCAAATTAAAACATCTTTATATAATCCACATATTTACTCTATCTCAATTTTAGTTCTTTTAGTGTGAAGATTTAACAGAGGCTCTTTGTGTCAGTTCAAAAAATAAACCTCTAATCAAAGATATAGTGTCACCACAAATTTAGAGCATGGACTACGACTGCTAGTTCCATGTCATGAGTAGGGTAGTTTTTCTTATGGTATCATAAATAACATGACCCATAATCTACAACATACTCCCTTTGTATCATCAAAAATCTTATACCAATGCCTAATGCATCATATTTTAAAATATATATGACCCTAGGCTCAAGAAGTATCATCACTGGTGCTGTATTAAACCTTTTATTTAGCATAAGAAATGAATTTTCGCACTAGAACTTTACTCCCATCTACATAAGTGTATTTATAGGAAGTGATAGATGGAAAATATCTAGGATGGAATATCAGTATTATCATGTGAAACCCAATAGTCTCCTAATCTTGAAAAGTTATGGGGATGTGTCTAGGATATCACTTCCCCCACTTTATCTGGGTCAAGGGATATACCTATATTAGACAACACATTCCCCAAAAAAATAACCACATGAATCCATATGTTTCACTTCAACAACATGGCATATATATTATGTGCATGAAGTATACTCAGGACTACCTCAGGGTGTTTAACATGCTTATCATGGACTAGTGATTATATAAGGATGATGTAAACAAACAAAATGTTTAATGAGTTGGGATATATGATGAATATATTTTTCATGAGAGATATGAACATCATTGATGCCTTTTCATTCCAAACGAAATCAATACATACTCATATAACCTATAACTCTGAAATTAAAATTAGTAATTTCATCAACTATAACCCATAGCTAGTTATGGACCAACCTAAGATAAATATTGGAGAACCAATGGGCTCTTCTTATCATATAAAAATGTTTAAAAATCCAAAGAAAATGATATCTTTTTTTCACCATTACCTGGTTGATTTTCCAACAATTTGAAAAAAGATGAATACTATTATCAAAATTCTTGGTAAACAATATAGGTGTACCCCATTATAAGATACTCATCCTAAAAAACCCCTCATTCTCTAAGTCCACATACTAATCCTTTAACTTCTTCAAATAAAATGGAGCTAAATAGTACAAGGGTATCAAAATGGGTTATTCACCAAACATGAGTACTATCTAAATTTAAACTCTTTTATTAGAATAAAGTCTTATGAAATAGTCTATAAATATTTCCTGATAGATATCCTTGACTGGAGAAAAAGATGATAGGTTTGGAACTTATCCAAACCAAAAAGATAAGACCAACTTCTATGTTTTGATCCTCCCAATCTGACTCAAGTCTAGACAAACTCCACCTACTCTCAGTTCCCATTATCCAATAATCACATACCTCTCTCCCTTTAGTGTATTAAAATATTCCTATCTCGGATAGAAAACAATGTATGCTTAAAAGTTTTTCATCTAGTCTATGGTGAGAATAATATCAAAGTTCATCATCTCTAGTATCAAGAAGTTCTTGGATTTCCATAACTAGTGAAGAAAATTAGATACTATTGGAATCACAGAATATGGTCCAATTTTATGCCAACGGTGTATCAATGGAAAGTAACTCATAAAATTACTTGAATGGTAAGAAAATTCCATCAACTACTTGTGTAGATATGTAGGAATGGGAAGAACCATCACCAAAAAATGTTGTATATAAAATAGAAGTGATCAAAAATAAACATCAAATAGTAGATGGTCTCTCACCACCATCTGCTGGAGTTTGAACCATGAAATACACATATCATACCTTAGCTTTCGGACCTTATCCCTGAGATTCATGATTAGTCTAATTTTTCATTTGAGTCTTTTGGTAAGGACCCATGCTAGATCATTGGTTCCTAGACTACCTCTTCTTATGCCTCTCATAAACACCCAAAATCAAATATTTTGGAAAACTGTAGGATATTAACAATTTTTCCACATTGTTATAAATTTCTCTATGGTACTAAGAAGCTCTTTCCACAATTTATAGTATTTCTATATTTTTGTAATTATGGGTCACCTCTTAAGGGAGTTGAATAGGAGAAACTATGATCCACCTGCATACTACTACTCAAATACATATCACTACTCTTCCTCTTCCTACTAATAAAATATATACTCACCATAGTAGTATGAATTCCACTTTCCTAGGAACTGAAGGGTAAAAGAATACCAACTACTTGACACTCCTCTAAGATCTTCTCAGTTGTAAAGGTGTTTTATAGAGCCTCTAGGAATGACTCTTGGTCAAATCTCTATACCTACTATCTGATGTTAGGAAGAAGTTATATCTTGAAATGCATTTCTTTATAAGAATCTTTCACATATAGAAGAGCTGAAAAGTGAAGAATCTCAGAAAAATGAGAATAGTATGGGAGAACTATCATATAACTCTGCTTTAAATCCATGAGATATAACTCTAATTAAAGATTAAATGTATTGTGAAATAACTCCCCACAGAACATGTCTTTGAATCTCTCCCAAGTGATTCCCAAACATTGAAAATCTTGTCCCATGACTCCCCACCAATACCTTAGTAGCTCCTATAGCATGAATACTTCCATCTTGACCTTCCTATCCAATGATGTATCAATGAGGTCAAAGATAACCTCAATGATATACACCAACTCCTCTATATCCTAAGGTCCACCCATACCTTGAAATACTAGAGGAGGTTGAAGTTGGAACTATCTGGAATACTCGACCATGGACCTCAGTGGAAGGACTCTGGGTGGTAGTGGTCCTATAACTAGAACCACTTGATCAGGTATAAGAGTGTTCTATATAACACCCTCTTCCATAGAAGGTTTTAGAACAGGGGCTTAGGACCACCCTTCCCCATGTCATCTGGGCATCCCATCATTATTATATGAGTTAGAATCTACAATAACATGAATGTAAACATTGGAACATAAGTCATTATATCTTAACTAATCTAAGGGATCACATTAAGGTTTCTATAGGAGTATACGCATAACCCAATGTATAACCATCCTATAATAAACACATGTATCATCCCTAAACATTATTTATAGGCATCACAAATATACTAAAACATAATATCATGTTTATTTTCAAATAATTAATGCCAATATAGAAATAAGTTAAAAGAAGAGAAAAACATATATATTACAAAATAGAAAATAAAATTCAATCCCAAATAGATAGAACAATTCAGGGTATCATTCAGAGGCTCCCAAGTTGGGATGTTACAAGATAATATGATAGTAATATTAAATATATGACTTATGTTCTAGATAAATCATATTAATCATACAAATATGATGTCTGGATAGAAGGTGTTGGGGTACCGTATGCATTGACACTTATTCTCATGAGGTTTGAACTGGGTGATCTTGAGCATATAATTTCTTGAGGATTAAGACACCAATAAGAACACCACATGTTTTAGGTGTCATTGGTTGTTCCTATCTATGGACAAATGTATTGGACTCTTGAATTGAAATCTTTATCAATGTATACCAATTGATCATTTACTTTGATGAAAGGAAAAAACTATAGCATTTAATTCATGCAGAGGTAAATTGTGTTGGGTGCATCATTGGTGGTCTGCCATCAGTTGAATGATCAAGATAGAATTTTTCACTTCTTTTTGGAGGAAGATATATCTCTAGCTAGGGTAACTAGAATGTTAGTAACAGAACTAAATACATTTCCATGGTGGAATAAATTAATTACCTATGGTGTTTTTTTTGAAATAATAATGCATCAAAATGATGATGACACAAAATCGGTGTCCTACATTTTGAGATATTATGAGGCAAAGAGATCATATTACACATTGCATCTTCCAGGGTGGTTATCATAGCTATGAAATTTCTTATCTCTTTTGGATCCTAGATGGGTTACTAGAATCTAATCCTAGTCTATGATTTACACTCATTAATGTTAATATAATGTTCTTGAGGATCACACACTAAGTGTATCCACAATTTAAACCTATTTGGTTGAATATGAGTTCAGGATAAAATGGGTCCCACAAGCAGGGGCTAATAAACATGAAAATCTAATCAATCATAATTAGAAACAATTACATTATATTATTCACATTTATAAATATATTTATAGAATTTATTTCTCAAGGTATTAAAAATTTATTAAATTATAAAATTGAATATAAGAAAAATATAATTTTTGGTACTGAAATTACACATTCAATGTTCATTAAATTTTTAATGGAGTTTAGGAGCCATATAAATGGTTCTAATTTTATCACATGACTTGTTAATTATGTTCAAATATGGGTATATAATATTTACAATGTTTATAATGATTCAAATAGGTCATAAGTGTGTTTATTGGGTGTTTCTGAATGTTATGTTCATATAGGGACTGAAATGAACTTTATGGATGCTAAAACCCAAGTATAAATACATATTTTAGCTCAAAAATGATGATTTTATCCTCTTACATGGATTTTTATTTTCTTCCCCACACTACCTCAAGATTTAGAGAGATAATCCAAAGTAAGATCACATTCTGGTCGATTCCCTCTAGTGAATCGATCACTTGTTCTTCATGAAATCAAAGGGACATCCAAAAACACATTGATTTCCTATAAATTCACTCAAAAATCAATTAATGATGATCCAAGAGATGTGTTGAGAATATGAACGATCTATAGGATATCATGGTTAGAATATTTGAGCTATGATATGCCGATCGCAAGAGAATCATATTGGATTTTTCAAATGAATAAAGAACTATTTAGTGTTTCCTTCCATTTTTTATACATGATTAAATTTAATTTCACCTGATCCAAAAAAATAAACATAATTTGAATTTTAGTTTCAATGTTTTTAACAAGAATCTAAACTCACACTTTTAAAATACCTATTTTTCACACTTTCACAAAGCCTTAAGTTCTTTCATTTGAATCCCCTCTACGCCCAAAATTCCTCACCAATAGAGTATCTCATCTAAAATATAACTTGAAAATGTTGTAAAGTATAAAAACCAAAAATTGTGGTCTCCAGAACACTGTATATGCTTTAGGAGTAATATTTATTTAAGAATAAATATTAAAAATCCTTTAAATCTCAATATGCTCTGAAATTATCCAAAACATAGCCTATGGATAAACATCACTTTACAAGATCAAAATAACCATATAATATTTTTGAGGTCATAATCCACGGTAAATTTATCACTTTACCTATATGTATGTGTTGAGAATATAAAACCCCAAATAGGGATTAGTCTCTTCCGATAAATACTCGAGTCACTATATCATCCCCCTCAGAAAATCATTTCCATACTTGACAATAAATCATCTAGAGCCACTAAACATGAAATCTCATGAAACATACTCATGTATAAAAGTTACAATCATGTGAAATTCATTCATAATAGAAGATCCAATCTCTAAGTGAACTTGATATACCCCATCTAGGAAGGGAACATCATATTTCATCATTGATGATATTATATCCATATCATAATGGTGAATCACCTAATAATGGACATGCCTCTACTCAAGGATAGTCTTTAAAATCACCAACACCCAAGTCTTAACCTCATCCAAAGGTTTTCCTATAACATGGGATAAAACAAAACCATGAACCACTAACATCCATCTCATAATAGTTCATTTATAGGGTTAGTATTGGGGGGATCACCTTACTCCCCACATTTTATGATAATTATTAATGGTTGTAATATGATAACAACTCACCTAAATAGTACTCCAATATCGATTCCCCCATAAAGAATCCACACTAGAATAATAAGGTTTGTAAGTTTCATGATCTTCTAAACCGTTGTTCGTTTTTCTATCATCTCTTTTTAGTAAATCATAGACACTAATGTTGCAATATCGTGACATGAGAGGGATGTGGGACTTATTTCACAGTCATGAAATTCATGAGAATCCTCTAGCCACATCCTAATCTCTAATAGTTATACCTTGTTTTGAAATGACAACTTGGTTGTGTTTTCGTCGCTCATCTTTGAAAGCTTCCAATAAGCACATTAGGAATAACACCATCCACATCACACAAATTACCATCAATCCTAATCCACAAAATTAAAAAGTGGACTATAGTGACCCATACATTTCATACATATATATCACATTTTAATATATGAATATTCATTACATAACATAACAATCCACACCAGAATCATATAGGTCTAGTGTCTTCAGAAACATAGAAACATAAACAACTGATTCAAAAAAGATATACATTATATCTCACTAATTTTATCATAACTAGGACCCTTATTAGACATATAATACTTAATATATTTCTTAATAACCAAGGTAAAAGGAAACATAAGAAAGGGTGAGATCAGATGCTCAGTAATGTTAAATAGGTGATATATTAATTATCACTTGAACATAATAACAGCATATGGGTATGAGAACATTAAGATAACCTTTTAAAATCATACCTTGGATATCATATATCACAATCATGATTCATAAAAAAAAATTAGCAATTAATATGACATGAAACAAAAAATAATCATAGAACATGAGACATGATATCATAACATTGGCATAAGACATAAGATTGTGGTTTGCACATAATCTTGGAAAACAATTTCCATAGTAGTCGAGGATCATTTCCACCACTATTATAGTATATTGGATTAACTTTCCAAACAATCGTAGTAGTAAAGTTTCACTCCCAAGTCTATCATAGTGTACATATTCCCTTAACATGGATCACTCCCCATTATAGACCTATTTATCTCAGGAGATATCAATCATTAACCAATTTATTGGAGGGATATATAATTATAAGACCACCCATCACATAATTAAAGTCAATCATATGTGTTCCATAAGAATATAAAACATTCATCATATCAGAACCCAAGAAAATAAGTGGTTTTAAAAATAATTTAATCATATCATAATCCATGTAAAATATGGTTTTCATAAACATGTCATCATATCATCATAGTATAACTCATGGAAAAGGAACTAATTTCATAAACATCTTACTATCTTAAACATAAAACATTAAGACAATGAATAAGGATGGTATCCTTGGATTATATCCTTAGTAAATATTAAGTGAAATAAAGGTTTTTTATTTGATTAATATAAATACCATTATAATATTATTAAAACATTCATTCATGAAATAACCTTCCAAATATAAATGTGACTTTTCCAAAAATTAAAAAAATATTTTAAACATACTTTTATTTTAATATATCCTTGGAAAATTATAAAATAATTTTTATATTATTGAGTGTTCATGATGGTCTGAAATTTCATTTATTCTATATAAGTGAAAATAAAACATTCCTTTCACATTTTTTGTAAAAAGTGAAAAAGTACCTCATTTGGAAAATGATATAAATATTCCTAAAAAACCCATTTACAAAAAAATCGATCATGGGTAAAAATTAATTAAAAAATTCATAGTATAATATATAAAACATTCATGATTTTTTTTTAAACATGGATGTGAAATAAAAATGTTTTTTTACTAAAGAGAGAAATAAAGTGATTTTTCTTTAAAAATGTTCTTTCAGTCTCTTAAGTACTTATAGTGAGGAAAATGAAAGGAAATCATTTATTCTCAAACAAATAACTATATGATAATAAATTTTATGAGTTTATTTATATATATATTAATATTTCATCATTATAAAATTAATCATAAACAATCCTAATAAATAATGAGATTATATTATAAAACCACTACTACTTTGGTAACAGTTGAATCACAAGACCCATGAAATAGTAACTTCACGTTAAACTTTTAAATATCATGAACATAAGGATATTAATTATATAAAATTTTAGATGATAATATATACATCTCATAAAAGAATATAGGTACATCACATAACATATGTCCCATAGAAGATAATTTTAAATGATAAACCCTTACCTCAGATTCGACTTCCTTAATTCGTGTTTGAACCTAATGTATAATAAAAATAGGTCTGTTATACATAAATCATATAACCATACTCATATATATAATTCATTATATTATTTTCATATAACCATGTATCACTCTTTTATAAATAAATCTTTTTTAAAATCACTATTTCAGGGGATTTTTACTTTGTATTTTATGTATTTATTGGTTCACTAGTTTTTTTCCATGTATTTTGATCAAGGTTACATACTTTCTAGAATATAAATCATGATATAAATATAATATATATGCATTATATACATATTTATATTCATTCATAAAATTATATATGGATAAATGAATTACACCATTTATAGAGATGATAGATCATATATACGCACGAACACTGTTTTCACTTTTTGATGGATTGAATGAAAGAAAGGTAAATAAAAATTCAAATTTAAAATAATAATTATTATATCATATAAATATTATATATTAATTAAATCTATCCTCTATACAATCTAATTAAAGAATATATGAAAAATTAATCACATTGTTTCATGGAGGGGATAGTCCACATTTACACACGACCGACATTGTCCTTTTCAAACGGATTGTTTGGTAACAATTTAGATGTGATATTATGATTCAAGGAGTATAATTATTTCATAAATATCATATATAAACATTAAAAGCGTCCTAATAACCACACATGAAATATGGTGGTGGAAAATTAATTGTATTGGTATGTGGAAATGGTAAGTCATACGTACGCACATGTGATACTTTTACTTTCTATTTGATGGGAAAGTGGGTGGATAATGGATATTTCATAATCCTAACAATATTTAAATATATTTAATACACCTAATTTTTTATTTTATGATAACTACCAATGATTTAGAGAAGATATATAATAATTAAAAAAAGTGGATGATTAAGGTGGTTACATCATCTTTGAAAAAACTCTTTTAGATTTCCTCTTAAGAATAATTGGTTGGGATGGTATTTTGGGATTAAAAGAACCTTGGGAATGATTATAAATATTTTTTTAAGGTATTTTTGTGGGTTTAGGGTCAATATACAAGGCTCAAAGTGTTTTGAAGAAGAGGAAATATCAGTGCCCTTTTATAATTGAGGGGAGGGGCACCCTTTGGATTTTTAAAAAGATTGAAATATAATAAATTAATTCTCCAACCAAATGCCTATAAAAGTCATGTTATTCAAATATAATATATTGTTAAATTTAATTAAAAAACAATAATGTTTTTATAGGATTAAGTGGTTTTACACCTTATATTTTGGTTTTATCCCTTATCTAGCTGATTTTAACATTAATCATGGTAACATCTTTTTCACTCTTATAGGGTTATAAGTTTACATATATGATGAAAAGTGACACATAAATGTAAAAGGTATAAAAAATATTCTATATATTTTCCAAATTTTATTATTTAAATAAATATATTATTTTTAGACAATTTCATAATTATAATTTTCATAAAATATATTTATTGTCAATTTTGACACCATTCGTTAAATTTGACTTAAAAGACATGGATTAAAAGTTGTAATTAGAATGTAATACTTAAATAAATATTCCATATTAACATATCATATTCATGTAAAACTATAAAATAGTCCTATTATATTGCTTTAAATATTTTTAAAATCATTTATTTTATTTTTCTAATAATTGAATAAATAATATATTAGCATTACGGAAGTATTTAAGAAAATTATTTAATCACTAAAAATTTTAAACAAACTCCCATCATGAAAATAATTTAATTATACTCAATTTTTAAATTTATATTCCTTCGTAACTTTTTTTCCAATATTTTAACATATAAGAGATAACTAAGAGAGTGAAACTTTGTTATTTTATTTACATTAAATCTTATATTGGAAATTTTCATGTAAAATTATCCCTCAAAAACAAATTTCGAGCATAAGGTGGTAATTATTTCAAAAAATCTTATAAATATAATTAGGATTAAAAATTATTTCCGTATTACTATGTTTTAACCTTGATTAACCTGATTTACCCTTTACTGAGGTAATACATTTACCACAACAACTATTCATATTGACCAAAAATAAAGTGGGCCTATTTACAAAATTTTAAAATACTAATTCCAAATATAAAATCCATTTTATAAAATTAAATACTTATAAGTGGAAAAAATTAATTTTAAATTAATTGTGCAAAACATGATGAAAACCGCTTTTAGAATAATTCATTTTCTAAAAATAAAACATGATTTATACTCATGTAATGTGTACTAAAAAAATTAGATGAATTTTTGAAAAAATTTATTAAGTATTTTCATTAAAATAGTTTTCCAATAGTGATTAATTTAATTTATTAATATAAAAATACACTATGATCATGAAAATAGTTTTTTTAGAAAAATGTTTTTTTACCTATAAAATAGTTTTTATACAATATTAAAATATAAATTGATTAAAATAAAATTAAGTAGTTTATTTAAAGTATAATATATTTAATTTTACTTTAATAGTAATTTTAAAATTAAATGGAACATCATACATGCTTGAAAAATATAGTTTTCAATAAAAACAGTATTTTTTACCTATCACTGGAAAATTAATCTTTCCAGAAAAATATTAGAACTTCACCCCAAGAAGATTTTTATATTGGAATTTCAAAATTGTAGTTAGTTTAACAAGATAAATTTTTTAAAAGTTTCAAAAATTATATATCATATTTTCTCACAAAGGAAATGCATTTTCTAAGAACAACAAAACTTTTCAAACAATTGAATGCTTATTTTCTTAGCATTAATAAATCAATTTTTATTCAGTGGGAACTTTATATATATATATATATATATATTTCATAATGTGGTCATTCCTATATATAACCACCAATTAAATGGATATGTTATAATATTCATATTAAAATAATATATCAAGGTTTGTTAAAGTTCGATGTTGAGTGTCGTATATGCTATCAAATATAATGTTATTCCTTGAAAATATAGGGGTGTTACATTGATTGTATAAACCATTCCAACAACCCTTCTATGTCATCTCAAAACCCAAGATAACACCTACATTAGTGACCAACATCCACAACCTCTTGGGAAATTCTCCTCCTCCACAACATAGTAAGGGTTTTCATGTGATGGGTGCACCCACCAAGATCCATTAGACAAGACACTTTGAGGGATGCAATTTACAAGTTTTGTCCACACTAAGTATATTCATCATGATATTTGATATAAATTTATTAGTTTCATATTATCATATAATGATCATATTCAGTGAATGAAAACTAAAAAATAACAATATATAACTTCAATAAATATCACCAAAATAATACTATAAACAGGGCACCTGGTATTAAAATGTTATATAAAATTCCTTCTTTATTTAGTAGATAATGATTGAGGAATATCATGAGGAGTAGGGAACAAATGCACCCACCTCCATGGGAGTACACTAGCTAGTGGATCCACAAATGCTTTATTAGGATAGCCATAGTCTGTAGGGGTTTTAAAACCTTCTCAAAAGATAAAAAAAGAAATGGGTGGAAGATACTTATTTTTTCACACTTAATGAGAGAGGAATTCATCCTATTTTATATCCAAATCCTTAAGATCCTTTCATCATAATAATATCACACTATTGGAGATAATTAATTGAGTTTTTTCAATGAATTTATTGAATGTCCTTTTTGAACTTATAAATAACTATAAATGATGAAACAACATTCAAGAGAAGTAATAATAATTATATATCATATATATATATATTATTCTTATACATCTCATCCATAATTAATATATTACTCATGTGCATATAATAAAAAATAAAAAATATATATATATAATATCATATTATATTTATCTATATATATATATAACATACATTATATTCATGTGTACATGCATCATATTCATGTGTACATGAATCTTATTCATGTGTACATGAATCATATTCATGTGCACATGCATCATATTCATGTAAATTTTTGTACACATCCAATAATATCCCTCTTTCACTAAAATCCTTTAATGACTTTATGATAAACTACATAGATCATTGTTAGTCCATCTAAATTCCTTTGGAAGTGTTTTTTCATCAAACACTACTCATTCTGAACAAAACAATCCAAAATTTTATCCTTATCCAATGGCCAAATTGTGTGAGCCTAGGGTCCTTAGAAATGTTGGAAACAACTAGGAAATCCTTATTTCATTGATTTATGAAAATAGAAGCCTCTAGAAAAACATCAGTGTTACTCAATCCACATAGGGTTCTTGTGTGATCTCCATCAAACATATACATATCCCTATATAAACATGTCCACCAAAATATACATTATAAGAAGTGTATGTATCTAACATAATCTCTTTCTACACGACATGGAGAAACTGCTAAATATGGAACATTTCAATCTAGTATTTTTCTCTTGTAATTTATTGATTCATTGAAAAAGGTTGAATAAGTGGATAAATACATCACATGTCATTAATATATCTGATAATCACAACACATGTCACTTATCCAAGTATTTATACACAACATATGTGAAACAACTCATCATATCCATGAATTTAATTAGTTTAATTCAATCAAGGGTCAAGTTTAATTTATTTTCATACAAGTTAAAAAATACCATATTGGTTTCACTCCAACCAATTACATGATCAAACACATACCCAAACACCTCCCAATTAGCTATGTTCATATGTTTAATTATTAATACATATATTTTAGGAAAATATTTTAAGGTGTTTTAAAACACTAATTTATGTCATATAATTGATATATTTAACAATATTTTTACTATTTAAATTTTTTTTGTGATTTGTAGAAGGATACTGAAAATACTTGAAAATTTAAAAAAAAGGTTATTTTTTATCATGAGTTGATGTAACATTCATCATAATGTAAAGGAGCACAGTGTGACACTAGAAAAATGAAGCTGCAACGGAGCTATAATTGTATATGTCACATCGTGAAAACATTTCACATCATGAAACATTATAAGATTTGAACCCAATAAACAATGTGATGTGAAGAAAAATACAAAGAGAGGGACCCATACATTTCACATCATTAAAAATTACATTCTATGAATATTTCAAGGGCCTGCACATCACACATCTTGAATCACATACATGAGATGAATGTGTTGGGATAACCCAAAAATAGGTAGATTTGAATAAACGGGTGGTGGAGGATTATTTTATGACATCAGGACAACATAGGATGAATATATGACCAAAATTAAATGTCACTGAATGTTTCATAAGCCATGTGTGTGTTTATAAATAGATATTTTTCCTACTCCTTCTAGGTAGATTTCTAAATACCAAACCCTTGGGTGACAAGTCGCATTGCTACAGGGTCATCTCCATTTATATTATCCTATTTTTCATTCTTGTTTTATTTTATTTATTTCCTTCCCTATTACTCTCTCATCACTAGGATGAGGGTGTAAAACCTACCTTGTTCTAGGTTATGTAGTTGAAAGTGGAAGGTGTCATTGGATTTATTTCTTATTCTTATTCATTTATTTGCTTTGAATTAGTTTGATTAAAAACTTCCAATATCTTTGTTTTCTTATCATTACTATTTATTATTAAATCTAAAAGAAAAATTAAAATTACATAACATTTTACCATGAATTAATTCATGACTATAATCTCATTTGGGGAAACCATGTTTAAATATGGTATTGAGAAAAACTCGATTAGGTAATTCCCTAATTATCTAACTATATGAAAAGGAGATTCACTGAATTTTAGAGGAGAAACCATGACAATTGGATCCATATAATCTCAACTCTAATGCAAAACCTGGATTAATAAATTCAATTTCTTAAAAACAATTTCACTTAAAACTTGCAGCTCTAAAACCCCAACATGCCTTCATATCTGATTTCCAGGAAACCAATCTATTATGCTTTGATTCTTGATTTTTCTTTTCTAAATCTTTTCCCAAAACCAAAGTATGTTTATTCATCTTTCTTAAAATTAAATAAATCAATTTTTCTGATAACCTAAATTAAATAATTTCACCATCTCTATGGGTTCAACCTCAAACATTCTTAATATAATATTTTAATTAATTAAGTAGTGCAGTTTGAGATTTAATAATTTAAGTATTTTCATTAGACTCAAAAGGAAATAATGATGCCCTTAGGGCCTATCACTTGCATAAGTATGGTATCATAGTATGAAGGTTCTAAATCTAGGTATCTCTTCAAACTCAGGTTAGATGGATTAATAATAAAAATTCATATCTAGGTATATCTATGACTGTATGACATTCTCTGAGATATAATTTAGTGGATCAGTCCAAGTATTACGTCTATACTTATTACCTCATGAATCTATTCCTAAAATATTTTATATAACCCTTTGTAATTAGTACATTAACCCTTTCATGCTAACCTTTACATATTATCAAAACCCATTATACTCCATGATGATCATCAGTTAGGGAAAACTAAAAGTAATACTTTGAGGGGATATTATCATTAAACTATTTATGTAAAATAAATTTAAGAACACATGAATGAATGACAAATGGAAATTACCTATATTATAATATCATGATAAATTTAAAACTATTAAAGCAAATCTCCCATAAGTATAATACCCAAAGATTCTATATGACCCTGTTATTGTTGATATGATAACGGTTTCATCAATGGATCTACTACATTATTATGTGTATCAAATCAATTGATCTTTACATCACCCCTCTCAAAAATATCTTGTACAATATGGTATTTATAAAGATGTATTTGGTACTTTTATGAGACTAGGGTTACTTATCCTTATTAATAGCACCATTATTTTCACAATATATCTCAATTTATCACCTGATCCTAGGAACCACTCCAAATTTATAAATATATTTTTTGATCAAAATATATTCCTTCACATCATCAGATATAGTGATGTATTTTGGAACTATTATTGAGACTTTATGGTGTATTTTTTGGAACTCTTCTAACTAACTGCTCCACTATTTATCCAAAATAAGATTCCAGATTAAGATTTCAAATCCACTTTTTGGATTAAAAACTTTCTTTTATATAACCCTTTATATAGATCTCATCATCTTCTCTAAAGACTAATAACATATCTTTATCCCTTCACCAGTACCTAAGTATTTTCTTTATAGGGATTCAATTACTTTCACCTATATTGGATTGGTATATACAATTAATTATCAAATAATTTGTGACATTATGTCAAGTTAATAACATGTAATACATGATAGATCATATGGTAGATTTATAGAGAGTCATATCCATCCAATATAATTTATTATAAGGATCCTGAATCTTACTAATATTTGTGCCATGAAAAAATAGATAAATTCATATTCTTGGAGTTCTAAATGCTAAACCACTTTATCAATTTACCAATATATGTGTTATGACTCATTCTAAGAAATATATTTTATTTATGTCATTAGATCCACAAACCATGTATGTAAGATTATTCACCCATTTCCTTCATTGAGAAACATTTACCCAGTCACATCTTCACAAAGTGAAGTGTCTGGATTTCATTTCCAATACGTATTATGTAATATATATATATATATATATATATATATATATATTATTTACTAATATAATCTCACTAAGACACTTGTATACATAGGAATCATACAAGTTATTGAAGAATCCAAAATATTTAGTTTCATTATCATAACATATATTCCATCAATGAGAAGCTTTATTTGGTCCATAAATAGAACTTTAAATCTTGAAAACCCTAAAATTCTCATTTGGAACATCAAAACCCTATGGTTGTATCATATACACATCCTAGGATAAATTCCTATCAATTAATGTGGTTTTTAAATCCATTTTATATACCTAATAATCATAATTATATGTTATGGCTAACAAAATCTAAATGGAAATTATCATCGCAACGTAGAAAAGGTCTCTTTATAGCCAATACCATCAAATGTTTTTGTAATCCTTTTCCGCTAGGAATTATTTATAGGTAGAAACTAAACCATCCATATTATATTTCTTTTGGAAACCACAATTATACCCTATGTAAATCACAACTTCAGGCACATCTACCAAGTTCCAAACATTGTTAGTGTATGTGGAGTACATCTTAGATTCCATGGATTTTAACCATTTATAAGTAATATAACTCTCAATGGCCTCTTTTTTCAAAGTAGGTTCATCTTTTATAACTTTTACTACATCATAATCATTCATGAGAAATTCATATCTCTTGGGTCCTTGATGAATCCTACCAAACCTATGAGTTTCTTTTGTAACTTGAGTCAGTTCATCTTCTATAACTCTTTGTAGAACTAACACAATTTCCTTCTCAGGAATACTTTATATTTTTTTGTCATAAATTTCCCATTGTTAAAATTCCATTCTAATGACACATAAATTTATGTGATCCTTATCAAGTAAAAAACCTTTTTGGACCTAAACACATTCTTCTCAATAAGATTATAGAAAAAATTTCATAGTGTTTCTTTGGGATAACAAACAAATAATCATTAATTGGTCTTGGAATCAATTTTATCAAAATATAATAATTATAAAAAAGCTTTTCAACCCAAAATATTCATCAAATAATAATTTGGATGTTTTGTATACATTATCTCATATGGTGTCTATAATACTTATTTAGATAGAACGCAGTTTAGCGATAACGTTGTAGTTTTTATAGCATAACCCCAAAATAAGATAGGAAGGACATATAAATGCATCATAAATTATACCATGTCTGACAAGTCATGATTACTCCTTCTAGATACACCATTCTATTATGGTTTTCTAAGAGGAGTAATTTGTGAAACAACACCACAATCTCTCAAATGAGATATGAATTCCTTGCTCAAGTATTCACTTCCCTGATCCAATTGGCATACATTAATAATTTTTCCAAGTTGATAAAGGACTTCATTCTAAAAATCATTGAAATTTTCCAATGTTTCATATTTTTATTTCATTATAATCACATAAAATTACCTACTAAAGTTATAAATAAATGTAATAAAGTAACTACAAAAATGATTTTCTTGAGTAACCATTTTTTCACAAACATCACTATGTAAGGGATCAAATAGTCCACTACATCACTCAATGTTTTTCAAAAATATTATTTTTAAAATTTTTTCCAGTAAACAAGATTCATATATATTGAGTGATTCATAATCAAATGAGTCCAAAAAATCAATCTCTATGGATTCTTTGAATGATTTTCATGTATATTTGTCCAAGGAAACAATACCAAATGTACGTGGGATTACAATAAACTCTGAACATATTATTTTGAATGTAATATATTGTATTATCCATATCAAGATTATATAAACTTTTTATTACATTCTACATTCCATAAAATATTTCATTCTTATATATATAATAACTCTTGTTCTAAATAATGAATTAAAATCCAATTTTTTCAAAATAGGATGTGGAAATTAGATTCTTGTTTATAGTGGGAATATAATAATAATTATTAATTACAAGATAAATCCACATGGTAAAATCAGATCATAAGTGTTGAAATATAATGTATAAACATTTTCTCCATCACTAATATGAAGATGTACTTCTCCCTTTTCAATTACCTTCTATCTTTGAGCATTTATTTATCATCAAAAATGTGTGACACACACCCTATATCTAATACCCTTGATTCAAAGTTAGAGAATTTGAGTTCTATAACATTCACATTTGGGTTATCAGAATGTTTCTCCTTGATAACACATATCAATACTAGATACAAATCATTATATATTTTATAGGTCATACCTATTAATGATCTCAATTTTATTAGTTTGAATTATGATATAATATACAACAAATATATATAAATGGGTTAGTACGAGGTATTATATATTTTCATTAATGGATTTAAAGGAATGTTATCCCACTAAAAAGGATATCCTCTTGTATCATATATATTTAGTGACCCAAGATCTATATCTCATCATAACATACATTGGTTATCATGAAATAAATACATGATTATTTACATAGGGAATTATCTCAATCATAGAAGTTGTGTTTCATGGATAGTTGAGTGGATAAACACTTATCCAAATCCATCATATGGATTTTCTCAACTCTATTCATCTAGTATCCTAAGCTTTAGGGATTCCCAGCTATTATAACACAAATCCACACCGATAATAAGAAAACTAAGGAAAATATAGGGATACTTATACTTAGCTCAAAAATACCCAATATAAAAAATCTGAGTTACCTATAGATTTCTTAACTTACACAAGATTATACAAGGTAAGTCCTGATGAACTTGACAATTCCCGATTGAATGTTCAAGGTATAAAAATATTTAATTTTGAAGGAATTGAAAACTTAGTATTTGATGGGTTTTTAGCCTCATCATTTTAATATGCATCATATGCATATTAAATTCAACACAATTACACTTTATGAAATATTTAATATCTCCTTATATATATTATTTTTTATGCATGATTAAAGTGATTTATTTTTTGGAATCCTTATTCCAACCACCAAATTATTGTGTTTACACCACATTAGTTTGTAACTCTTTACACAACCAAAAAAACTAAGTTAATCAACCAAAAATAGAATACATGTACATTCATATGTATCCAAATTCATCATATCAAAAAGGCACATGAAGGCTTCAAGTAAATTCATAGAGTTATATGAATTTAAAAACTCTACATGAGTAAGCTTGGAGTAATAGATAGATAACCCCATTCATTATCCAAACCAAGGTAAGCCTCTAGGAAACTAGGTTGTATGACCCCAAGTCTCTCTACTAGGGGAGACCTTACTCAAGAGAGAATTAAATTCATGAAAACTCAAATACCTAATATTTAAAAAATATATCCAAAAACTATTCTCAATCTCGTAACATCGATTATAAACTGATTTCAAGGTAGATAAAAACTAAATTTAATGATATCAAACCTAAAATGATAAACAAGACTCTATGTAAAAATCAATTTATCACATAAAAGGGAATACACAATATTCATATTTCATAAACAATTTTCTAAAAATAAATATCAAGGTAATTTAAAAAACAAATAAAAAAATTATTTATTTTCCAAAACATGATACATTTATAAACTATTCATAAATAAAGGATAATTATAAGAAATTTATAATTTATAAAAAATATAAACATTTTCTATTAATTTGAATATATACCCCTTCATTATTTATTTTAAATGGAATTTATATGATATTTTTTGAATTATAAACATTTTAAAATTAAATATATATTATATTAACATTTAATATAATCTAAATATCATATATTTTATAATTTATAAACACTTAATAAATCATCTCATATTAATTCTAAATAAAACTTTTATTTCTAGACAAAAAGGAATTCCAATTAATTTTTTAAAGGTTATTTTAAAATATTAACCTTTACTATTCGTGAGTAATGTTTCAGAAAAAATTATTTAATTAATAATAAACAATTTATAATTTATTTATTTATTTACTTATAAAATTACTATAAATTAAATTTTTCCAAAATACCATTTACCAAGATTAATAAACAATTTATAGACCTTAAAAACAATTAAATATGTAAAAAATAATTTCTTAACAAATTTATGATTACCCTTACACAAAACCCCTAATCTTTGTAAAGGTACCCTCTTATTTACCTTAGGATTCTGCTATGTGAAAGGGTAACTAATGTTTTAAATAGCCTATATAAAGTAAATTTTTATGTTTACCTATCTAAAAACTGATTCATAAAGGTAATATGGAGATTAAATTTATGAAACAACCTTAGATAAAGGTATTATATTCACACAAATCTTTTTCATAAGGGTACTCTATATTTTTCATATGTTGCATCAAGGTAATCACCAGATACCATTAAACAACTCTATTACTGTTATGTGTAAGAGTAAAAGTACTATTTACCATTATGTAAACACTTTTTTAAAGGGTACTACCTTTAGAAAACATACTTTTATAAAGATAATCAGTGAGGATACCCTTATAGAAACCATTTTTGTAAGGTTATCACGTAATTGTAGAGGTAAAAAAACCATTACGCAATATACTTCATTGCCACAACAGGGTTCTACCTTTACTCATCTCATTTTCATAAAGGTAACACAGAAGTTACCCTTATATATAAAATTTGTGTAAGAGCATAAACTTTATGCATCATCCATGCATTTGGGTAAATCAAATCTATCTTTATGAAACACATGTAGGGGTCTGTATTCCTCTCTATTTTCATGAAAATATTTTATTTCAATTTTATTTGAAATCTTGTGATTAAATCACATTATAAACCTGATTAAAGATCTTATAATACAAATTATAGGTTTCTTATGATCATCTAATGAACATATAAATTTAAAGGAAACCCAAAAACCATAAGAATTATCTTCAAGTACTAATGTGGAAATAATACTGTAAACAGAGTACCTGTTATTCAAATGTTTCAAAAACAACCATCATCCATTAGTGGATAATGTATGGGGAATATTATGAGTATCAATGAAAAAATTCACCCTTCCTCATTGGGAGTACACCGGTCAATGGATCCCTAAATACTTCATGAGGATACTCATATTCCCAAGGTCTTCTAGAACCTTATCAAAAGATAAACGAAGCTACATGAGGAAGAGAGTTATTTTTATACACCCAATAAGAGAGGAAATCATCCTATTTTGTAGAAAATGCTTGAGGATCCTCATATTATATGTGTTTCATACTATTGGGGATAATCCATTAAATTTTTTCAATGAGTTTAATGAAAATCGTTTATTCACTCATAAATAACTATGATTAATGAAAACCCATTTGAGAGAAATAATAATAAATATATATATTATTCTTATACATCATATTTATAAAAACAAATATTCATTGTATGCATATATAAAAAATTAAACTATGTATATATAATATCATATAATATATATAATTCATTATATGCATGTGTACATGCATCATATGCATGTTCATTTTAGTGCACATCCAACATGAATATCAAGAATAAACCACTATACACCCGGGGGATTAGATGATGTGTTCCCCATATTCTAAAAACCCTTTAGTTATATCATCTATGAACATTTAGTCACACTGGTTCACTAAGTCTACATCACCATTTTGGTATTCTCTCATATATGAGGATAGTGTGGTGATATCACTGTTGATCGAAGTTGAGTAACCTCTCAATCACTCTCACTATCTATTTCTCTCTCTCTATACAAGAACCAACTACTCGAAATCTAGCTCCATGTGTGCCTCCTGCAATATCTAGACATAAAGTCATCTTCTAGAAGCATTAACAACTATTGCACAGCTATTCCTCTAAGATCTCATCAACCATCAGAGTCTTAACTTTACAAAGATTAACTATTACATCATGAATCTCAATCTCAAAACATCATAGGTTACTACACAGCTGACACTCTCACAATATTACAATGGAATCACCTTGAATGAATGACAGGATACTCCATAAAATGATGCAATAGATAACTCAGTCTTGACCATTCTTGAACATCAAAAGGGTTCCTATCACTCCACCCAATCACACTAGAATTTCTTATAGGTAATGTAAGTCAATTCACACCTTATGATCTCGTAAATGGTAAACCATTGGTCACCTTTAAATGAGTACACTCATTCCTAAATACTCATAAAAAGTGAATTTATCATCTTTACACATAGAATATAAATCCATTATTAATTCTTAATGGTACCTCAAGGGTAGGCTTGTCTCTCCATACCATTGGGGATCCCACCCACCATCATGGAGAGTTCCTCACCTCACTTACTCTACCATGCATCATCTCATAGAAATATCACTAGTATCCAATCCTCACAGAGATAGGTATCATAGAATCGCATCTCTACAATGAAGGAGTCTCATGAGAGTACTCCTTCTCCCCTAAGGTTAAACTCACATCACTACGAATAGGTCCATAATGAATGTACATGAATCGTACTCTGAAATTAATCTACTGATTTTAGAAAATAAACATCCATCACACACATATTACTATAGATATCATCATTATCACTCTCTGTCTAACAAGAACTAGCCAAAGGTTATCTTCATGGGATTGGATCAATTCATCGTCCACCTGTAATTGTTCTCACACCACTAGTTATTCTAGAAAACAACTTTACAGTAGGAAAAAAATCCAATAGAAGTTGGGTCACTGATATTAACATTATATCCCATATGGAGGTCCGTCAATGAAACAAATGTTCTATTATTAGGAAAAACATCAACTTAATCACAAATCCAGGGTGCATCCCACTAAGATCCTTATCCTTCCAATGATTACTCTAGGTGACTCTAGTAAGATGTTGTTGTATAGAGACATATCCATTTATAACAACCAATTCCCCTTGGAATCTATTCTTGAACCACTATTCTTGAATATATCAACCACAAATCATATCTTGGGAACTCATCATGTGCTCTATGGGCCTCAAGGCATACTCAAACCAGGTTGGGTTTCCTTGAGGAGGGTCCCAAAAACCTTAGATTAAACTCTATACTAAACAAAGTCTCCAACTCTAACCACAATATAGAATACCAATAATGATTTGAGAAACACATCATCCACTAATATTTTATTCTATTATATAGGATGAATAACAAAAAATCACCATTTTTCAAAAAAATCTAAGACATATAGAAACTCAAGTCTTTGACTCCAACCAAACCATTTTTGGCCAGGGATCTGGATTGCCTTACAAACCAATGAGATCTTTAATGTAAAACACACATAGTAAGTCTAGTTTACTGGATGTCTCATCCAACATAGTGAAGACCACCATGTTCTCTATGAAAATGTTTTCACTAAAATGAAGGAGATATAAACCACCTCAGACTATGGAGTGGTAATATCCACAAAATATTCTCATATAAGACACCTCATCGCTCATCGAATTATGATGATAGGCCCAACTATAAGAATGGGCTCATCATAACCCTTTCTTTTTTCATGGACTAGATATCAATTAGCAGCAACCCCTATTTAATATGAATAACCGACAATGATTTGAGAATATTTGGATGAGCTGACAAAGGTACATGAAATATAATAATAATCAACTATATGATGCATGCACCAACTTTCATATACCCAAAAATTATGTCTCGGAGTTATAGGTCAACTGATATGTTATCAGATTTCTAGAAAAACGATATTTTATTCACCACACCAATACTGGTATCCCTAGTCCAATAACCAAACTCAAGACCCCTTAACATTATTTCAATAAATTTAAAAACTATTCCTTACATGACCGCTAACTCCAATCATCATCCTTAGAACAAATCCCCTTTGATACCACTCAGACATGACCTTATCCACTAGGGCCCCACCCAAGATGGTAGTGATCCTCGTGTCCCACCCATGCTCAACTTCAATAAGACAAGGTTTTTTGAATCTCATTGAGTGTCCATAAATCACAATATGGGAGGAATTGTCCAATATCAACCTACCAAAAATATATAAATCCAAACCATAAAATTAATTAGTGGTATAAATATGAGAATCAAAATTTATAAAACATTTCATGAGACAAATATGAAAATCTATATAGTTTATCATTATATAAACCATAATGAAAAAAGGGGCAAGATATATGGCCAAAAACCATAATCGAAAATTGATATAAGTAGCTAAGATAGAGGGGGTCCCTACCAAAATGTATATCTAAACATGAATGTAATATCTTACAATCACCTCAGGGTACCACCAATATATTCCAAAATTTCATCCCTCAATGTCACAATGTTTTAGCTTCAAAAAATCCACACCAACTCCACATCAATAATAACATCTCTAACTAGTATATTATCTATATAAACACAATATGTATAAGCCTAAGGCCCCTTGTAGGGGTGAATATTACCATACATAGTAAGATGCCCTAAAAAAATAAATGAAAAAACCAAAGAAAACTGTCAAATCAAAACCCCAATTATGAGATAGTAAGTAAGAGTAATACAAGAAAGGATCTAGATATGATCATGTCACGACTTGTCCCTCGGGGCCCATGTCGTGACTACCCCAATCCCTCCTTCCATAGGATAGGGGATGGAAACTAGCACCAAAAAGGAATATCACTAAAATGGTAAGGCATTTCCTTTTTAACCTGTACAGACACATAGTCCAAAAGAAAATCAAGAAGAAATCACATATACTAGAACACAACAAGGATGTAACCACAAAGTAACTGTTATTGTGAAAAGAGTGCTGAAAGTAAAGAGGCTAGAAATAAAAGACCAGCTACAAATTAAAAGTACAAATGAAAGGTAAAAATACAACCGAAAAGTACAAAACAGATCCTGGATCATCCACCGAGGATCCTACCTAAAGGGTAGGTACATATCATCTCCACATCAATCCACATAATCCCATCACCTCTGTGTATTGTCGGGTCTTGGATCTCTCATGTCTCAGCCCAACTGCTCGTCGTCTGTAAAAGACACAAGAAGGTGCAGATGAAACCCATGCAGGGGTGAGAATAACAGTACTCAAGAGGGATCCCAAGACCCCCAAAGGTCTCCCAGATTTCCACAGAGTAAAGGCCAAAAAGAAAGACCTCAATCCCAATGCAAGAAGCAGTCAACAACTCTACTTAGGTATATGCCCATACATATACCTAAGTTTTCAATATATACTTGTCTCATAAATTAGGTAATAATATCATAAAGGTAACACCATTAAGGTAAAAGTACATCACAGGTATCACCATAAAGATATCACAATGAAGAAAAAAGACTCAACTCACAACAGGAATCTCTTTAGGTCAAGGATAGATGGATCATCAAATCGTCGAACTCCTACACTACTGGAGAACTCCTCCTCTATCGAGTATAGTGGGAATTTCGGGTCACACAAAGCCTCTTACCACTAACCATGAACTGTTGTGGTACTCATCCCTGATGGCTACCATGGCCATGTCGGGTTACACAAAGATGCTTCCCACTATGGGTATGTCAGGTCACACATAGTCGCTTCCCACCATGGTCAAACTGAGGTACTCCTCTTGTCCAGTACCATGGGTCGGTCGGATCACACATAGTCACTCCCCATCATGGGCCTACTGGGTCACACAGATCCGCTTCCCACTTGGCCATCGTCAAGCAGTCCTTAGGTCTCAGCAAACTGCAGGGTTCCGTACATAGTCTGACTGGGAGAACTGCTCATCAAGCCACTTGTCACATCTTGTTATCCATGTAAGTCACCACAATGTATTACAAAATATCATTAAATTCAAGAGATTCCCAAATCCACAAACGGCTCATCAATTGGATGTATGGTTTTCAAGATACGGGTGTTTTAGTGCCGAGGGCCCGGTTAGATTTGTGTTCGATCCAACCCAATCATAAGCCAAATTTCTCCAAAAATCTATTGGAGTGTCTCAAAAGGTTCTCCATGTCATAAGGGTTCCAACACATTATAAGATGCATCAATCGGACGCCCAGTCTGTGAGTTATAAGCATTTTACCTCCGAGGGCCTGGTTGGATTCAGGTTTGATCTAACCTATCCATACTCCAACTCTCTCGAAAACTCCAGTCGATTGTACCAAAAAGTATCATCTAGATCCAGGGATTCCAACTATACAGACGGTTGGTCAAATGGATGTCCGGTTCTCAAGATAAGGCCATTTAAGTGTTTCTAGGCCCAGGTCAGGTCTGACCCGGTCGGACCCGGTCTGGGCTGGGATGCAGCGGGCTCATCCCGCTGGGCTTAGGTCCGTCCTAGCCTGCAAGGGGGCAGTCCACAAAAGCGGCCCAACCCACAAAGGGGAAGCCGGAAAGGGTGGACCAGCCCGTTAAGGGGCGGCCCGCAAGGGGTGGCCCGCTATGGGGCGTCTTGCAAAGGGGTGGCTCAGTCTGTATGGGGTAAGGCCCATGAGGGGGAGGCCTGGTAGGGCTACGGCCTGCTATGGAGTGGGCCTAATATGGGGTCTATCATAGCCAGCATGAGGGTGTGACCCTGCGGTCTCCCGAACTCCCGAACGTCCTGGAGGTCGTTCGGTTTGCGAAGCGGCAGCATCATGTGGGCAATGCTCGGTCACCGCAGAACCCGTCAGAGGTGATGGTTTAGCCTCCTCCTCAACTTTAGCTGTGGCTACTTGTCTACCGGCAGCACGCTAGGCGCGCCACCTCAGGATCATCGGTGGTGCGTTGGTCGCGCCTCCCCTCCTTCCACAGTCGGTCAAAGCATCGGTCGCCTCCTCCATCCACCACTGCTAACTAGTTATGGCCCTTTTCTCCTCATCGGTACGCGATGGTGCATCATGGCCTTCTCTTGTAGCGTGCGTCAACATGCTATTCCCAACATAGATGGTCGGTGTCGCCATGCTAGTGGTCTTACATGGAGGCATAAGGATAGCAAGATAGCAAAGGGTTCAGGCAGGGTTCGTTAGGCCCGCACCCTCTGTGTTATCTTTTAAACATGAGTGGGTTTAAGTGTTTAATAATCAATTCAATTAACAACAATAAAAACCCTAAAAGGATACTCTGCAATAACCTCCCAAAAAAACGAATGAATCACGCATCAACCTGTTAGTCGGTTGGTCTGCGTACTTCATATTATTCAAGAATGGGGAAGAGGAAATCATTTAAAATGAGTAAATGAATAAACCCCCTACCTCGTAAACCCATTGGGGAACATATGTTCTTAAAGGTGGGTCGCCTAATTCATTCCCGCAACAGGTTCCCAATGACGCCGCTCGTACGTCGCCCTTCGGTTCATGGTTTGGCGTCACCCGTTACCTCCCGCTAGGATTGGCTCTGTCCTCTAAGGGTTCGGTGTCATGACGCTCCTTCAGCACTTTTTTTCTTGGCGAAGTTGTGCATGTACCTCCCCACAAGATCCATATATATAGGATAATTAGAGGGTAAGGAATGACGTGGGAAATTAATGGGGGATCATAAATTAGGAACCTTCTTAATTCCCCAATGACATCATTAATTAGGGATGGAAGGTCAATCCATTTATTGTCTTGACACATTGTCGGCCCCACACACCTCTTGTCCATTAGATGATATGGAAGAAAATAAAATAATAAAATTATTTCTTTTCTTTTCATTTAAAAAGTCAAAAAATGTAACTTTTTATCCAGACCTACTGGGTCAAAGTAAAGTCTCCGTTAACTAAATTCTAGCATTATTGATTCAATGGTGCCCTCGTATTTTTAATTTGAGCACTGGTTCAAAAGTTAGAAAATGATTCTTGTACGTTTACTGGATGCACCCAAAACAAATTCAATAAATTCATAACGTTCACCCTCGACCCGAATCGATCAAGGTTAGGCTCCACCTAAGGAGAAAACCCCCAGTGAATTTAACAGTACCCTCTAATTTTCAATCCTATTTACCGTTTAGAAGTTATGGATTTTACAATAAGATAATTGTCACTTAATTATTTTATTTACAACCAAAAACTAACTTTCACTTATGGCCCACTCAGGCCAATGTTAGAATCAGCCTAACAAATGCATACACTCATGAGTTCAATGGTGGTCTCGGATTTTAATTTTGAGTTACCCTTCATGAATTATATGCATTTGAAAAATAAAATAATTTTATTAAATAATTTTATTTACTGTTATGAAATTTTTGGGTTTTCTCACAGAAGGCCCGTGTTGAATAAACATAAGTCATGCCTAGGTTAAACTTTACATCCCGAATGCAACGGTGCCCTCGTATTTCTAATCCGGGAAGTCATTTAAGAGTTATTACACTTTTTTAGGAAAACTGCTTAAGTGCATTAATTAAAGCTTAACAAAACTTCAACGGTTCATTCTAGGCACTTCGGGCCTCAGAATCATGCATCTTTAGATTTTGTGGTCTCGAAATAATTCTATATAATTAAAAAATATATATCAAAATTTTGAGACATTATAGATAAACCACTAGAAGTTTCAGGGATAAGGAGAAGTCCCAATCATCTTATCTCTAACCCGAGGAGGTTTATAACTCATGAGTAACTAAGGATGATCAAAGAATTAAAAATTATAGAAATTATAATGTTAATATCCATTTGTACCCTATTTCTCAAAGTTAACCTAGGGGTTATTGAAGAATCACAGGTCTCAACATATCTGATCAGATCATCTTTTCTTCAATACCACTATTTAAAATCACTAGGGGGAACCCACACCTCACTATGGTTCGCATGTCATTCTAGGGACTACCACAAATCCTTTTCTACCATCATTTATATCATGTTACTACTCTAAAAAGTCATAAGGAACTCAAACCATGACTATGAATATTTTTTGGTCAGGGAATTACCGATGGTTCCATGAAACACATAAAATTTGATTTTATTTTTACGAGGCTTGTAGTGTAGTGCAACCTAGGTCATTTCCAAAGAGATAAATAGATTATATTAATTATATTTTATTTTAATTTTTAAAATTCATAAAAGGATAAAGAATATAGGTTTTTATGATTTTTTAAATGAATCTATGTTAATAAATGAAAGAAAGTTGTTGGGGGAGTCATGACAAACCTATGGTAATTGTCCATTTAAACTCAACCATCATTACTCTCAAGGGATAAGGGATAGATTGTTGATTAATTAATTTATACACACTTAAACTAATAATTTATATGAGTTATTACTTGGTTAATACCTAGGATTTGATTGATCAATGATATTGATTACCAATGACCACTTAAAATCAATAAAAACATTTCTAAGGTATGATCTAGACATAATCAAGGAATCACATCAACAAGGTTATGTGATGACCAGATTTAGTTCAAAGTTTAATGTGTCATTATTAAAATAAACTTAATTTTCATGAGTTATTGATTATTCATTTTATTGACTGATATAACCCAAAATATAAATCAATAAAGAAAATGGTGGGAGAAGAAAACAACATCTCAAATCATCATACTATTTCAATTGTACAAGAATGCATGATTATTCTTGTTCCCTTGATAAATATATTTAAATTCCAGATAAAACACATAAAAATTATATATAATTGAAGTAGAATAGAAGAAAACCCTAGAAATTTAATTACCTTCTAAAAATTAAACACAATGATCTCTACATTAAAATAAGTAAAACCACCAAGATTGGTCACAAAGGGGTTTAAAAGTTCATAAGGGGGAAGAATAAGAAGAAATTAGCTGGATAAAGCTCTCAATATTGAATCAAACTTACCATTAGATGTTAAAACCTTATAAATAATTAATTTGGTGTTTTTTAATTAAATTTAATACGAGTTGATCTCAATATAAGTCAATGGTCTTTATGAGACATGTGAATCATCTTATTTGATTTTTCCAATTCACTTTTGTCATGTGGAAAACCAACTTTCCAAATTGTATTATTTTTTTGGGAACATTGATATTTGAGTTATATTTTCACATAATTTGGAAGAAACCAAATTATATTTCCTTATACCATGTCATATCTCGAACACTGTAGGTGGTTTTAATATTTTTCACCTAGATTCTCTTCACTTTATCGGCCTCCATTGGGCCTTTTATGCATTGAACTAGCCTTTGGTATAGTTAGAAAAATTGAATCTCCTTGACTATAATATCATAAAAAATAATTTTAAAGTTTAGATTAATATTTTAAATGTGGTTATAGAAACATATAATTGATTTCAAATTGGTTCATTATGTGAAAATGATCACTTTTATGATTTTAACCCAAAAAGTATAAAACATACAAATTCATTCATTAAAGGACCTAAAATGTGATGTCATAGACAATAAAGTGTATGAATAAATTTCATACATCATGTATTAACCCTTATGATCATAACTATAAAATAATGTGATGAAGGATAGAACCCATAACATAAAGAAGAGTCTTGTAATGCATATCCCAATTATGGAGGATAACAACACACGACTCTAAGAATCCAAACATCACAAATACAAAAACCAGATGTGTCCTCTCTGGAACTATAGTGAGATAGCCATGTCATTTTTAGAGATGATAAATCTTTAAAGGTAGTACCAGCCCCATTGATAAAGGATTCTCACCTTTTTCATGCAGGTGGGTATAGAACCCAATCCTAGCATGTGGTGGACCAACACATCATTGAAATCTATGGAGTACTAACCTCATGTTGATATGGGGAACCCACATCCAAATAATGTATGGGAGTAATGAACTCCATATTAAATGAATATGGGGTACTTGTTCCCTCTCCCAACATGTCTCCATGGGAGTACCGATCTTGATAACACTTTGATCATCGTACTTGATTTCATCTCCATCCCTATGGAAATAAATAAAAAATTATATTAACTAGAATATTGAATGACCTTAAATGAATGACTAAACCAAATCATTGTGACCTATGTAAAAAATACTCAATATAGGGTTTTTTAATGGGAAACCAATAAATTAGTTCTAAAAAACACCCCTTGAAGGAGTCGATGGGTGACATGGATGACTCTAGACATTCTATTTGGCACATTGGTAGGGGGAGGTGTACTTAGTAAAACATTACCACTCATGTGTTCCACATGACCAATGCTTTTCCCTCCCTAATTATTATAGGTCAGTGAGACCTAACTCAACTTCCTACCCTGATCGATGTGTGCTAGGTCACGTGTTCCTGGGATCATTCTACTCAACCTGTGAGGGGCCTAGACATGGTCAATCTCTACTCCAAAATGGAATGATGGGAACCATTTGATCCCATAAAATTATAAAATTAGGGTAAACCCTATCAATACACCCTCTCACCTACGTCGCTAGTGGAGACTATCCTCACTCCCACTGGTTGTAATGTGGATGACCCATCTTCTACAACCACCAATACTACTAGCCACATAACCACTAATTCCTTCATTTCTAACCATTCACCACTATTTAAAATCCCCCTTGTGAGCTCACCCCCAAACTTATGAACTTCACATATTCATGATGCCTTGTACACACCACCTCCACTATAACCTCCCTTCACCAACAAAACCACAAATATGGCCAGAGTCTATGATCTCGTTCCAAGGTACTATATAGTTCAGTCATAGTGATGAGAAAACTTGACTATTGAACCTATATATGAATACCCTACAACGAACCGTGAATGAAAATCAATGGGAAATTAGGGATAAAATATAATATTAATAATTATGTCACCAAAATTAAAATTTAAGAATGAACAATAATTTTTAAATCTGATAAATATTTTACATGAAAAAAAAAATCAAAATGAAATATTGAATCATACATCCAATTTGGATCCATAGTTTGGGATGAATACTCCGTAACCAACCATCATTGATGATATCCTCCAGGTAAATCATGATCTATAGATCCAAAATACACAAAATCTATCCTCACCTCTGCACCTACCTCAAAATAAGTTTTACATGCAACCCTAATTAGTATATATATAGAATATTTTATATGGTGTTAATTATGGTTTAATTAATTAATTAATTAATGGAAATTACAACCATCAAATAATCCCCTAAGAATCCCAATGAGAAAAAAGTTTACACCTTCCATAGGGTAAACCCACCACTCCATACTAGAACGTGGACTATGATTTTCAATTTGAGACCTCATTTTTATGTAAAATCATAATAATCATGAATATAGGTGCACATAAAAGAAATAATATTTTTAAGATTAAAATATTATTTTTGAGGCCCTGATGGACCCATAATTCTGCACGGGATTAGAATCCCATCAAAAATATAACTTAAAAATTTTATGAAGTCTAAACACTAAAAACCATGGTCACAATATCACCATATAAGAACCATTTGTAATATTTAAATAATAATAAATATTAAAAAACCCCATAAAACACAAAATTCATGGAAATTCCCCAAAACAATATCATGGGAGTAAACATAACAATTTGAGATCCACATGGGCAGCAAAAAAATTGAGCTCATCGATTAAGTTATGTCTACCATTTTAACCATGGGGGTTCTTGGGACTTTGGAACTGAAATTGAGAAAAGTATCATCTAGTAAACACATGGGTTACTATATATATGAGGAAAAGACAATACATAAGGGTCATTTATATTATACATAAGTTTTAATAGAGGTTTCCCTTGGAAATTTAAGGAGCCCTTTTATAATACATAAGAGTCACTATGTAATAGAGTGATATGTGAGGGTTCCAAACCTTTCTAAACATGAGTTCAACAGACTGGGGAAATAGTTGAAAACTAACTATATTGAAACTATATATTTTGTGATCTAGATAAATTAGAGGGGATAAAAACTAAACAAAAAGCTATCATAAATAAATCAAAGGATAAAAATTCAGGAAGGATTTAAGGTCTCTTATTCCACTAAGAAAACGTTAAGAATAATTAAAGGAAATTTATTATCTGAATTCCAATTTTGATATTCAAATTTGGTAAGGGAAGAATTTTTATTGTTATGTAAGAGAATTAACAATACTTTTTCATATATAACTGAGAGAATGGAGAAATATAATAAAGAGGGGTGGTGTAGAAGAGAGTGTGTAGAGAAGTGTGCATATAAAGAGAGAAGAAGAAGAATGAGGAGGAGGAGGAGGAGGAGAGTGCACACATTGTGTGTGTTTGATCGTTAAACATGTGTTTTATATTGACTAAGAAGGATGTTTACATCTATTATACTATGTGAATAAGTGAGATATAAATATAAAATTACCATGAGATGAAATAGTAAGATGAAAAGGATAATACCTACCTCATTTGAGATCAAGACAGTGGTGAAACAAGTTAGGAGACATTTCAGGAGACAAAATTATTGATAATATTATAACATTAGTTTATGGATATACCATGATTGTTGTGTCTACAATAGTGGTTCATGTGTATTGTATAGTCATATGTGATTCAGGATCATACAAAGTAACCAGCTTCTCATTTTGAGTATCTAACTATATACATTGATTTTTCATTATTTTTTCCTCAGTGTGTGAGAATTCAGTAATTATATTTTTCACTATAACAAGTGATGGAGTTTGATTTCATTAGAAATAATAAAAGTGAAAATATAAAATTTTTCACTAGATCACTAAACCTACTTTTGAATGTATTATAAATAATATCCAATGGCCTCACTAAAAATTGGTGATAGCCTGACATCAATTCAATCATGGAGAACCAGTTGGCTCCAGTTTAATGATTGAATAGGTCATTTATTCATGGAATAGGATACCTATTCTTAATTGTTACTCACTTCAACCTCTAGTAATTCCCAAATAATAAAAATGATATTCCCAACTTCCTAAAAAGAAATATAAAAGTTATTGATTCAATGCCTCACATCCTTTCTTTATTTTGGAAACCACAATACACTTTATAAGAAAATGATTTAGTTTGTGTTTTTTTCTTTAGTTTTTATGCTTGTTCAAAATAAACTTCTAGTAAATTAAATTTTGGAGAACTAAATATATTTTATACAAATCCAATGATATTAGGTTTCATGCTATATTACATTCATTGGATTTAAAATAACTATATCCATGATAATTAAAGTCAGTATATATGAAAAAATATGTAAATTCCATCAGTAGATGAAGAAGATTTTAATTGATATAGTTAAAACTGACTCTGAGATTTATAGAATTAGAAAATTGAAGTTTATTGCAATGATTCCTATAAAAATATCTACACATAAACTATTAGAACAAATTATGAACATCTTTATTGATCATTATAAATAAATTTGTTCATTTTGAAGATTTTAAATTTCTTGTTTATTAAAGTTATTTCAATTAGTGTAGTATTTTTTCATTCCAAGTGGTTTTATTAAGATATACCATTCCATGTTTTTTATTATAAATATCCTATTAATTTCCATTGTAATTTTTTGTTTTTATTACTGCATGATTAATGGATTCTGGGGATATAAAGACATATTAATTTTTATCTTTTTTATCTATGACTTCCGTGACTAGGATAATAGATCTCATGAACTTCTAGTGTGTGGAAGTGAGTCACCATCTATAGGCTTAGTCTAGGGATTTCGGGGATATGGATACAAACCATCAGATAGGTTTAAAATCGATGATGCATTCTGAAAGGTTTAATTTATTGGATATATTGGATCTAGTTTATAGATCCATCATACACATTTGTTTAAAAGTGTGGTTTTAAAAAATTTATTTTAAATGAGTTTTTGGTTTTCTAACCAATACTCAGTGTTATGTTTTTTATTTTTCATTATGCTAATTATTTCATCAATAATATTTATATTAATGATCACATTATTTTCATTATGATAATTTTATTTCATATAGTTTTTAATTTTATTACTCTAATATTTCATTTGATTGGTAATAAAAAAACCAATCAATATAATACTTTTAGTAGAAAAGAAATTATGAGTTTCTTAATGATAATTAACCCCCCTCTTATATTTTCTATTAGTTAAATTCCTTACCAGTATTAGGATATTTACCATAAAAATCTTACTCAATTAATAATTTCCTTTAGTTTATGACATTTTCAACTCAATTTCTTTATGCTTACTATATCGGTTGACGGAATATATTTTTTGATAGTAGGATTTCCGATTAGAACACATAAAAAATTGAATTTGACTAGACTACATATTTTAATGGGGTTGATTATGACTACTGGTGTGATCATAATAAATCCAAAATCATTAATACTGGAGTCAAAAAAAAATTAATGATCTCTAGAAACCATAAATCTATTAAAAATGATATTTTTTCCACTTTATCAAAATAGAAAATCAGTTTTCTAAAATTTTTACCAAACCTCTTAATTAAAATAAATATTAATTTATTAAATAAGTGAGAATGATCAATCTAAAGTGATTTTCGATACACTTTTTGTATCATCTATCACCTTATATTAAAACCCCATCTAGTAAAAAAATAATAGGAAACAATTTTCAATTTTATTATTTTTTTCAATATTAATGGGTTTTTAACCTTTTCTTTTATTAAATCTTTTAATATTAATATTTTGTCATTTTTTATTATTTTTATATATAAATGATTTAAAATTTATTATAAAGGTTTCCTTGAACCATCCTTGAAAGATGATGATCACACGTTATTATTATTTTTATGTGATAACTTCAAGAAGGTTTAATATTTTCTACTATTTCTTTTAATGTTCCCTTTATATTGTTATTTGTTATAGTGGGAGATGACCTAAATCCATAATTTCGGTTTAATTCTATTCTATAGGGGGTCTTTATTATTTATAAAAAATGTAACTTTTTCTTTTCTTATTCAGATGAATTTTAATTTTAAATCCTAAAAGACATTATATGATATTTATTTTGGCATTTCAGTTGTTTTATTCAATTAATTTATAAATACTCATACAACAAAGTAATTGTTTTGGAAGATAACATTATTAAATGCTTATATAATGATGAAAATCTCATGGATTATTTGCATTAAATTTTTTTATCTTTTACTTTTTAATCTAAATTTTTTTTCATTGAACATATCTTTACAACTGATTATCTGAAGAAGCTCAAAACCCATTTATGAAGGGAGAATAATAAATAAACATCATGATCAAAGAAGGATCACTAACAAGGGGTTGAATTAGCAATCAATATAATTCTATATTACTTTCTAAATAACATTTTCTACCTGTTAGGATGTAGTGTTGATTTCTAAAACACACTTAAACAGACACAAATAAAGGTATAACCTTGAATCATGTGATAAGGTAATGAAATATATTTATAATGTTTTCCTCTATATGTGATAAAGAATGTCCATAGTGTGATACAGATTCCTCCAGGATCACAATACCCACTAAAATCATCATATGAGTACAACAATAAAGTTATAACATTGAAACATATTCTTTACATCTCCGGAATATGATTTAGTGCATCCCACACACAAGGGGTTACTTTACATTAAAATGATAAACTTTTGGGTAAAAATTGAGAATTATTCAACCAAGTAGATTTCATATAATGTTTTTAGTGTTCTTAAACCGTACGCTTCAACTATAATTTTACTATAATGAAAAGAATGACATTTTCTTCAAACATTCAAAGGAACAAGTTTCCACTTCACTTTGTGTGTACAACACATGCATACCACTTTAATCTTATTTTTCTTCTTCCTTTATTTTATATAGATAATTAAATAATATAAAATATATTGTACATATATTGAACTAATTATTCTTCAACTCATTATTTTTATATTTTTACTAATTTTTGAAAATTTTCAAAATATCCACAGTAGCCCATATTTAATAGAAAAGAAATTTCAATTTCAATTTCAATTTAAAGTACCCATATTGAATCAAAACCCATGGTTCATATCCCATAATAATCATCGACATTAAGTTTTAATTTGTGTCTATAATAAGTTGTAATGACCACCAAATTTTGAACATTAATCTAAGTCACCACTCAAAGTCGAACTTCCAGGATTTTCCTAGAAGATCACTTCTACGATTCAACCTCATCCATTGCAATAAGATGTGGTGGTTTAAACTTATTATTTTTTTACATCTTGAACGTATGATAAAATATAATAACTACTACATGGTGGATTTAATAAATTATATTGAAACACAAAATTCTAATCTAGCATCCTCTGTTATGTGACCCATGAACTATGATGTGGTCTTTCACATTTTCTTCGGACTATGGTTTGGAATATTTGATGTGGTGTGGAGGTTACAAATTCTAAAGATCCACTAGATTCAATATTTCCATGAATTTAAATATGGACCTTCAGTGTAGCACGGAGTTACAAAATTTTATAGGGACAAATTCTTCTTGTGGTTCAACCATTTTCACTATTGTGTGGAAACTTTTGATCGAGTTTCCTCTGTGATGTGGTCACTCACTCAACAGTGTGATGACTTATAGATCATTTTTCATCCAAATTAAAATTTCATAATATCTATTAAATTGAAACCTATGTTGCAGTGTTGTCTAAATTTGTGTTATCTATCTACGGTATGGATATCAGTTACAAAATAATCATTTCTCTCCAACAAACTTCTATAGTGAAATACTGTGATTTGCGGTGTGGAACTCCTTCAACTATCCTTTAATTTGATTAAATCTTGAACTCCTTATATAATATATAAATATTTTAGAATCAAAATAAGAATCATCTGGATTTGTCTCCATTAATATTCACCTAGAAAAAAATGAAATTATGACATAATTTATGTATTTATAATAAAATGCAACATGAAGTCTCATATCCACTTTGATTTGTTTCACCAACTTCTCACAAAATCATCTCAACACCTCTTGGTTTCAAAAATCCACCACACCCCACTTGGATTTGTTTGACAACCAAGGAACATAAATTACTAAAATAACTCTAATATTATAGAAAAAGATCTCCATAAAATAATTCTATTCCTACAAGAGTGAACTCGATGTAGAAAATAAGAACATTAAATAAATAGTACCATGTTTTCAATAACCTAGTAGAGATAAATAACCAGCTATATTCAAACTAAATCAATTCAATTGATGATTAAATAATAAAAAACCACATACATGTTCTTCAACATCACAACCTACATGTAATTCAATAAAATATGAGAATAGTTCACACATATACACAAATTTTTAAATAATAGTTCCCCTTTTTAAAAACTCTCTCAAAATATATGCTTCACTTTTAAAAATAACACATAGAAATGGATATCCCATAAAAATATTATCAACATTTTTACAAAATTTTAATGATATAGATGTAAGGAAAGAATTATGATGTCACTTTTCTCCACTTTTTAAAACAATATCTATAGAAAATAAAAGAGAGAGAGGACCGACCAACAATACCTTGTCATTAACAGGGGGGTTGAATTCCAAATAGCAACCTCAAATTCAAAAATGATTCCTTTGGAAATGGCTTGGTGAACCCATCAGAAATTTATTCTTTTATAGGAAAAAATTAAAAATGTAACTCATTTATCATTAAAAGTTCTTTGAGGAAATTATATTTAATTTTAATGTGGTTCTAGAATGTCAACGTTTATTATTTTATAAATTAATAGAACTTTGATAATCACATCCCAAGAGAAGTGGAAATGTCTCCTCAACTTTCAAATCTTCCAACCATGTCTTCATCCATATTAACAAAGTTCTGTAAGGAGTGGTAGTCCCATATTATTCATAAACTACACTTAAATTCATAGAACTTTTATTTTTAGAGTGAAAAAAACAAAATACTATTTAATATAGAGAACTACACTAGATGTTGGCCTCCTATCATCAATGTGGCCTTACCAAACTACATTTGTATAACCAAAAAGAAAAAGATTTCCTTTTATTTTATATTTTAAATAAAAATATATTATTCCTTTGATATATTTTAGAATTATCTTTACATAACATCAATGGGACTCTTTTGTGTACTTTGATAATGAGTAAAAAGTGTAACAACAAACAAAATATATGGTCTTGAAGCCATTAAGTATATTAGACTACCAATTAGCATCAATATTTCCCCTAGATCCATATCCTTGACTTTCTAATATTTATACAATTTATTTCTTACTAAAATTGGTTTGAAACCAAATTTGAATCCCTTATATTGAATCTGTAAAAAAATATTCCTTAACATTTATTTTTTAGATATAAAATTAAAATATCACTTTTTAGAAATCTGTAGACCAAGAAAATACCTCATTTAACCAAGCATAGACATCTCAAATAATATCTTCATCTCCTTACAAGACTTCTTACTCATTTCAACATAATTTCAAGTAAATATAATTTCATCCACATAAAAAATAACAATAAGAGATACTTCCTTATAATATTTAATATAGAGACTCTTTCCCACTCTTCCTTTTCTAAAATTAAAATTCTCCATGTAGTTGTCCAATATAGAATATTATTCTCTTGGGGGCTGACCCAACCCATATAAATCTATTTTCAACCTAAAAACTTGATTCTTATCTTCTATGAGTAAGAAACAATAAGTTTTCTCAATAAACATTTATTCTTCCAAGTCATCATTAGGGAAGACATACATTTCTTATAGATGAAAAATCATGTCTTTCCTTTTTGGTTTAATAGAAAAAAATATTATTATTGTTTCAAAAACTACACCTAGTTTTATAGTCTCATAAAAATCCAGTCATTAAAATTATGAATAACTATTTCAAAACAATATTTCTTTATTTCTTAAAACTTAACCATTCTCATTAAATTGGTTCTAGAACAACCACTTTGCCATGATGATATTATATTGTTTAGTCTTGTGTACAAACTAGAAATTAACATTATTCTATATCTGGTTAATTTACTCATTAAAATAATCAATCCATTATAGACGCTTCTTAGGTTGTTAAACAAATCTAGGTTCAACTTGATAATGAAAATAAGAATGAGTTTTTGTCCTCATAGTCCTCCTAGTTTGAACTTGTTCACATGAACCCCAATGATGTTTAAAACGTAAATTTTCCTTCTCAACCTTGGATGAGTTGAATGAATTTGTTCCCTATCACTTGAAATGGTTGAATATTCTTCTCCAACCAATAAATCATCAATATTTTTTTCTATCATTTAACCAAACTAATCAACAAAAACAACATCAAAATCACTTCCATAGCATTATTCATTATGAGTAATTTATTTATTTGATTATTCTAATTATTTAACACTAGTAGGACCAATGAACTATTTTAATTTCTTTGTTAAAATATAAATAGCCTCTTTTATTTATAGGATATCCCAGAAATATCCCATTATCTCCTTGATTCTCTAACTTTCCATGATTCTCACTTTTTACCTTGCTAACATAAGGGATACTAAATACCCGAAGGTACATCAAAATTATAGATTTTTCATCATGCATATCATATAAGGAAATATTTGATTTTGGTCCATGCATACACCAATTTTGGATATAAACCATTGTACTAATATCTTGTCTCCAGAAATAACAAGAAGTTTCATGGCCAACTAGCATTGTTTGATTCATATCCATAAAATAACCATTATTTTTTTAAAACCACATCAATTTATTGTGGGGTGTTTAGTGAACTTAGTTCATGTTATATTCCATAATTCTCAAGATAACCTTGAAATTTCCCATTTATATAATTAGTTCCATTATCTATATGAATCTTCTTGAGAGAAAAACGAAAATCTTTCTTTGCACGCTTCCAAAAACTATTAAAATGTTATAAGGCCTCTGATTTGTGTTTCTTAAACAAAATATATGTAGTATAAGATAATTCATCAATCCATGTAATAAGATACTAATCACTATTAGATTATTTATTCATTATGGTCCTCCATGCATCTGAATGAATGATAATCAATGGTTGAGTGATTTAATCTCCACCTTCTCATGTGATGGTGTAATAATTTTACCCTTTTGATAAATTGAGAATATCCAATATCTTTCAATTTTTATAAAAAGGAAAATATCAAACACTATCTACTTGAGTAATAAAATTCATGGAAAGGTTTTTGATGCCACAATTCACATTCTTCTTTCATACTTAGATAGCATGATTTTAAAGCATTGCCCTCTTGAAATATGTTTAATTTAGTCTAATTTATTTTGGTTAATAATTTTCTATCAACAATATTTTTAACAAATAATTCATCCTTTTTAAAGAAAAATTCATTTATTTTATCAGATATCTATGAAAAAATTATTACATTTTATTTAAATCCATCAACAGAATGAGTATTTTTAGATATCATTTTGTGTGCTCCCACAATTGTTGAGAAATATTCTTTAATCTTGAGAGATCCATTAGTACCAAAGGTTATAGATCTATTTTTACACCTTTTCACATCATTTAAGAGTTTTAAATATCTTTTAATGTGATATAATAATCTATTGTCTATGACCCATGTAATTTACCCTTTATATTCATTTAGTGATACTTCCACAATTAAGGTATTCTCTATTCCTTTTTTCTTCTTCTTTTGAGGATTTTTATTATTGAAAATCATATTTTTGGGCTGATAAAATTATAAGAAAATCATAAATATGATTACTAGATTGATCACACATTCTAAATACTTCCTCAAGAATATAAAACTTTTTGTTTAATTTTTTTTCAGAGTTCTTGGCCAATTTATAAACTTACTTATATTGAGTGGATTGAATCCCCATCATAAATTGATTATCAGACATTCTATTCAGATTATGATGTTGGTGATTAAATTGAAACATCCTTTCTATGTTTCCAAATCCCCCAAAATACAAAAAATAATAATGGAAACCATATTTACCTTTGAATGTAACATTTTGTATATATATTGTCAATTATCATTCACCCATCTTGGAGTCTCCAATTTTAACACCTTTTTTATAAATAGATTTTGATAATATCGCAATTTAGAAATCATTATATCAATCCTTTTTTATGATCATTCAGATATCCCATTCATATTATATTTTCACTCAATTTGGTGCTCCCATAATTTCTAGATTTTCGGAACATCACTTGATTTTTCCAAAACCATGTTATTCTAGAATTATTTATTATTCATAGATTTTTCAAAAAAATTCTAAATTATTTTCATCTTTATGAAATGATTTATTTTTTTATACTTTATCCTCACACTTCTTCAAACATTATCTAGCTTAAGAAATATAATTATGAACATTTGATCTTTATTTTTTTAAATCCTCTTCTATTTTGATCAAGATTTATTGTAAATGAACAGACTCATTTTATTTCTCCATCAATATTTATTCCAATGTGATGTTAAGAGTTTTATCATAATCAAGAGAATTATTTAATACTTTAGCTTCATAAATAAACTTATATTTTTTTCAAAGATATATTCATTTTGGTTAAAAGACTTATCATCAATATTACATTTTTTTATATCCCCCTATTAAGAAATAGTTTATAGACATTGTTTTTATTATCTATTTAGTATGATCTTCACCTTAGTCAATTATTCTTCAATATTTTTGGAACTATATTCATCACTTGAAATATTTTCATCATTCACTTTAGCAATGATCATTTTTTATAATCTTCACAATTGGAGGAATATGCATCTTCATCATTGTTATAATTATCTATACCTTATTTATAAAACAAATTATCCTATGAAATTTAGACAAATCTTTACCCTTGTCATTGTAATAAACCTTTTTTTATTGTGTTTCTTTTTGGAGAATAATCTAGAAAAATCATCTTCCACTTCATTATTTTCATTGGTATTAGATTTTGGAAAATTTTCATCGTAATGTCCAATAACTACCCACCTAAAACACTTTAAGGAAATATTTAACTTATAATTTCCTTATACTATTCAAAATTTTCTTAAGATAATAGATATAGATTCATTAATATTATTCTCTAAATATTCTACAAAATATAGAAAACATGATTCTTCTTCAATAATAACCTTATATTTTAACTTCTTTTGCTTTGTGGATTTAAAAGATATTACTTTTTAATTTTTTAGCTTCTTATTGAAAGTAATGCCTTTCCCCATTTTATAAGATAATAAGATATTATAAAAATCATCAAGATAAATATCACTTGAATATTTTTGTTCCAAAGTAGTACAACATCCCACCTTTTTACTACATAACTTTTCATTGCATGGTACAAGCAAAGGATCTTTTAAGGGTTAGTTTCTGAGATATAAGGAACATAATATGTAAAAACATGAAAAATTCTTATAAATACACTTTAATTTCATATTAAGGGTTTACCTTATGTTACTTTTAATACATTTCATATTTTTGGTGCATACATCAAATGAAAGGGGTGATAATTAAGCCTAGTAAGTGAATAATCAAGAGAGGAAAAAGGAATATGATCGTGAGATATGTCAATAAAAAAATGAGGCATAAGAATAAGGCATGAAAAAGAGTAATATCATAATAATAAGAACATAAATCATAATATGTAAATTTGGAAACAAAAGTTTAATGATAAATTCATAATAATGTCACCATGGTTTATCCCCAATGTGTCATAAATGAAAATTACCATGGTTGTTCACCAAGGTATATAAAACATAGAATCTATAGAGATTAAATTATTTACCTAATTAATTGGTGGGATATCAAGGTAAACCATTAATATGTATAAATTTCATATTATCCAAATATATCATAATAAATTATTTCATTAATAACTCTTAGAGAATAAATAATGGGTTTCTCATCAAAATCATGGCATACAAAAGATCTTGAAGAAATAATCATTACGTCATTTTTAAACAATCAAAAAAAAATTGGGTTTCATATATGTAAATAATATAATATGAAGGTTGTTTTTAAATATATTTTAATACCCATTGAAAAAAATAGGTTTGGGTATTCAAATAAAAAATAAAAAATATTTTCACAAGTAAAAGAGGGAAATTTGAGAAGTAAATTCTCATCGTTAAGGGTATAAAACATGGTTTTAGAATTGGGTAAAATTATAGGGGAAAATTTATACCATTGATAAATTACTATTATTATAGTAATGGGATAATATAAAGTGTTCAAAATATGTTATTTAGAAAATTGTAAGACATACCATGTGAAAACAGAACACGAATGGAAAACTGAAGTGGATATTTCCCTTACCTTGAAGAGTCATTCCAATAATTGAAGATGAATCCTTGGGGGATTGAGTAAACCTTGAGGTACTAATTTGGAGAAAAAATTACAATAACTTAATATATAATATATTGGGACTGAAGGTGAATGGTGAAATGGGTGGGTATTCATAGAAACAATGGAGGGATTGTTTAATAATTCATAAATATATGTCTTAGAAATATAGGTTGTGGAAAATGAAAAACCATTGGATTACCCATTGTTTTTTATAATGCTTTTAGACACTTGGCTCACATTTTATGATATTTTAATCCACTATAAATGAACACCATTTTTTATAATACTTTTTCGTGGAAAATTAAAGATTCCACAAAGTAATGTTTTTGAAAAATAAATTTTTATTTTCAGACTTTAGAAAGTCATTTAATATAGGTTTTATTAGGTCCCCTCCCTTATGATTCCCATGTCTAATTTTACAAGGTACTTTTTCAAAGGATCTCCTTGCATCTACATAATTTTTATCATAGTAGGGTCTTTCATACTTAATGCATCAGTGACTTTATTTTCTGTTCTGGGTTGATAATGAATTGAAAATTAATATTATTTAATAATTTCTAACCATATCCTTTTTATCATATTCAATTACTTTTGTAAGAAAATATACTTCAAACTTTGGTGGTATATGTATATATCACATTTCTCCCCATAAAGATTTTCCTCTCTATGTTCATATCAAAGATAACAATAGATATCTTTAGGTTATGCATAATTTAATTCTAGTCATGAGGCTTCAACTATCGATATGAAAATCCAATAACCTTGTCATTTTTCCTAAGGATACACCTAATCCATTTTAGAGATGAATCACTATAAATAATGAATACTTCTTCAGTAGAGGGAAGAGTTAACATAGGTGCAGTAACCAATATCTTCTTCAGTTCTTGGAAACATTATTTTAAACACCCCAATATTTCCAGATACATTATCTTCAATATCTTTTATTTCATGCAACGCAAATATGGCTTCTCTTACACACAAGATAGAGTTTCTGTGAAATAACACTTTAGTATTATAATTATTTAAATGATTTATTTATAACTTATCCCTTAAATATAACAATATAAATAGTATTAAACAATTTTTAAGTGTTATTTATGAGGTTTTCATATAAATAAAACATATTTATAATGTAATATTTATGTTTTAGAAAAATAGTTATATGTTTAAAAATACTATTTTCATAAAGGAACTACTTTTTATATCCTTTTGAGAACAATGAAAAAATTAATTTTAGACATTACTATAAATTTAATTTGGTAAAATATACTTCATCTTTGAATTAGGAATATCAAAATTAGCTTAGGGTAAAATTTTTGTAATTTTTTAAAAAGTTTCAAATTTTAATGAATAGGGAAAACACAACATTATTGTTTAAAATTTGATTTTTCATTTAAATAATTATATTAATTTAAATTAATTTTAAAGTTAAAATTGATAAATAATACATATATTGACACAATTTATTTCATTGGGATCATTTTTATAAAATAATTAGATATAAAATTTCATTAAACATTTTTCACATCTTTTTACCTGCCTTCTAGCCACATTTACTTATTAGAATTAAACATAATTTTACAAATTTAATGAATAGAATTTAAAAAATATGACATACATGGTTATAATTAGGGTAAAAAATTTGGTCTAATAGAATAAAAATATTTTTGGGGGAATAGTAACTTATGAATTTTATTTTCCATGGTTAAAGGTAAATATGGTAATTAAAGGTAAAAAAATATTATAATAATATAAAATTACCCTAACACTAATACTAACCATATTGGGTGATTCATTTCTGACAATAAAATTCTTGGGTATAACTTTTTTCCTTTTTATTCCCCCTGTGTGTGACTAAGACATTTAAAATATATAATTTTAAGTAATGGTAAAAATATCATAAAAATGGCTCTAATTACAAAACCAATTTTGATATGGGGTTATATAAGTGATATATTAAACTATAAATAGTGATTTGGAAGGTAAAATTATTTCCTATACCATTTTTATTTATTTTTAATTCTTATGAATTAATCGATTAAATTTAATTATGACACAATGATAATGAAATAACAGAGTTATTAATAAAATATCAAATAAATGATATTATAAATATTAAAATAAATATTATATGAAATATTTGATTCCATCCAAGAAATTTTTAGATTATTATTACATGTTAGGATTGATTGGATTAATTTTTTTCAAACTAATCAAGTTGTTATGACTTTAAAAATAATCAAGTATTAAATAGTGTCAAAATTGACATAAATGAGATTTTAAAATAAATACTTTTCTATTAAATAATATAAAAGTAATAAAAATATAATATTAGGCCAAATAACTTGGATAGTGATAAAAGTTTCCTAAATAATCAATTTTAGGCCCTTTTTTCATTTTATAGTAACTATATTAACCATGTCGTAAAAAAATACAAGTAGTCATTGTAAGAGTTGAACTATTTAACTAAGGGTTAAATAAAAAAGATAAGGTTAATTTTATGACATAAACATGTAGAAAACCTTTTGGTTGAGGTGATTTCGAGTAATATGCATCTTATCCTATAAATATATCACTTTGGAGCTATTTGAAACTGAAAATCAATTTATAATAAATTAATATTTTAAGATCTTCCAAAAGTGGCCCTGACCTCTCTTATAAAAGTGAAATTCTCCTTCTCTTTAATTAACATCTCCAAATACCTCTGGCTCGGCCAAACCCTACCAATTTCTACTCCCAACATCCCTTGCTACATCCTAGAGGAAACACTATGGGATGAAAACCAACATAAGGAGTCCTTTTGTGCAAATCAAAAGGAGACAGCTGAAGAAGAGGTAATCATTTTATCACCACTTTTAAAGTTATTTTCATCTTATACTTCCTCTTTCTATGTTGTTTCCATACCAAAGTAATAAATACAATATCATTCATATACTGAGGTGTTATTATAATCATGGGACAATCATATTCATCAATTTATCTATGTGGTGGTGTAATTTGTTATTCAACATTACTTTATTTTGATGGGTATAATGATGAGTAAAATAGACATAAAAAATTAATATAACATTATTATGATTTTGTGTAATTAATTTACCATCCATTTCTATACCATTTAACCATTAAATGAAATATATTTTTCTCTTGTTTGTACGTATGACCTACCATATCCATGACACCATGACATTTATTCTCCATATTAAACATTCAAGAATGATTTTAAAATTATTTGATGATTAAATATAATATTTATGAACTTAATATCACTCTAGATATTAATAAAATATATCCAATTCATAATAAACATGACTTACATGACTAACCATTCATAGTAAATTGAAGCAGTTAATACCCGAAACAATGGTAATACTGAAATATTATTAACAAAATGATATATGAGGATGATATATGATATCATAAATATAGATATGGTTCTTTTATAATTTATTAACATACATAAATCATTTTATAGGATATTAACACACCCATTTATAAATAAAATCACAAGGTAAGGGTTAATTTTACAATATCATTTTTATCCCATATTTTTTATATGTAAGTATATACTAGTGAATATTTATCATCTACATCCATGTTTTGTAAAAATACATTTAAAATGTTTTTATTATTTCTATATAATTTTTTAAGTCATTTTTCCACATGTTTTACTTTTTATAAAAAAACATTAAAGGAATATTTTTGTCTCTTTCCAAACAAGGCACTTTATGCCCTTTTCGAAAAATTAAGGAAATAATATTTCTTAACATATACGATGTGAGCATCTATTTTCTATCATTATGATGCCTTACCATTTTGAAGCATTCCTTACAAACAAAAAAGGTTATTTTAAAGGAAATTTTTTATTTTATTATTATGAAGGATTTTAAATGATTACAAAGTAAAAAAGGGATACTTTTCTAAAAGAGTTTTAATGATTTTATTAGATTACTCTCATCTATGTCAAAATACTTTGTTGGATTTTATACTTAATTTTGGTTGATTTATTATGATACAATATATCATATTGTATCTAAGGTTTTATTATATGTTGAATATGGATATGATATTTTTTATACCATTCATGGCTTATGGCTAAAGTATTAACAGTTTGTATGGTAGTTTTAATAAGAATTTTTATGTTGTGTTTTACCCTTTTCATATGATAAATGCATTGGACTTAGTAAGTGACGGGTAGGGCCCACTATATCCCCTCGATGAATTAGTGAGCATCATGAGACAAAATAGATTATTGTAATGATTCCTTGATATAATATTTGTTTTTGGTCTTTATACAAGATCTTAAAGTAATGGTAATGATATTTAGCATTATGTGTTCCCTCATTATGAGGTTATTATTGATTTTAAATGTGATTATTCAGCTTGTAGAATATCTATGTGAATGTTTAAATGCAATTATTTGATTTATTCTATCCATGTTATTCTAAATATAATTTTTAAAAGGATTATGTTTTTGTTTTATACCTTGCCTTAATTGTTTATGCTTATTTCTGAAAGCTTCTGTTATATTGTTTATCCATACTGGGCATCTGAGTTCACAAATTTATAATGATTTATTTTCCTAGGATTTCAATAAGTATTTTATGATTGATATGTAGGGTTTATCTAGTGGAATAATGGAATTCTCAAAGAATTATATATTCTATATTTTATATTATAAATTTTAATGTAATGTTCATGTATGTAATCTATTTTCCAAGACTGGTAAACTGATCAGTCCTTTAGGATTTGATTCTCTGTAATACTGATAATTTATTAAAATAATGTTTCATATCTAAGAATATGGGGTTGGGGAATTATTTTTGGTATCAAAGGATGTTTATAAATAACCATGGAAATAGATTTAGAAAACTTGGATTACCGATCATAACCCAAAGATAGACTTTGAGGATAAGTAAAGAAGAACCCCGCAGAAATATGGTAAAGTATATATTATATGGATATTCTAAGAAATACATCCATGTATAGATACTATAAGTGGATGTGTTTATGGTATAGATTTTCCTAGAGGTGAAAACTCTGACTAGGTGTTCTGGACTTGACTTAGGGTAACCTGGTATACGACAACGGGCTTACTGCACACCTCATTTAACACTACCAGGGGATATTCTTAAGTTAATTCATATTTTATTTAAAAATCTGTATAAAGGATTTATGAGTAAAAATGTCCTCAAAAGAAACATATTTATGTCTATGGATTAGATACCCATAAATTTTTTCAATTTATGTTAAGTATTTTACTAGTTTGAAATTATGCAATATGATTGATAACCTAATATAGTGTATGTCATTATTTAGAAATGTATCATAGTATAAGAAATTTAAACTGTATCAAAACATGTAATCTATATAGGGATTTCCCTCCTATACAATATAATTAAAGTAGATCCATTGATGAAACTATATTTTAATAACTTATAACCGTATTTGGATAGCTAACTTAAGTTATGAACAATAACATTACCTATATGGAGTAGGCTTATCCATAATAAAGATGATCAACATTAGACCGCTTCATGAGATAATAACCTCCGACATTCAATGGGACTAAAAATCCATTTGTCGTTGAGAAATGGATAATATCATTAGAGGAAATATTTATTTCCCTGTGAAGTAACAAAAAAAAGAAAGTTGTCATCAAATTTTATTGTCTTTCAAGAGATAAAAGTCAATGGTAGTCATTAATTCAAAATACAATGGAGGAATAAGAACTATAAAATATAGAATGGAGGGATTTTAAAGAACTTTTCATCGTAAAATACTTTCCTCGTGATATATGAGTAGATATGGAGAGGAAATTTTTGAGTCTGAGGAAGAAGGTTAATGATAATGATGAAAAGTATAAATCTAACTTCACAAGGTTACTAATGTATGTTACAGACTACAAACATAACCCAAGAAGTAATATTGGTCAATTCTTTGATGGTTTAAAACCATTATTTTGACAGGCACTAGTCTCAAAATCTTTCTCATCATACTAATATATAGTATCATGTGATATAAAGAAGGAAATGTAATTCTATAAGTCTTATGACTTTAAGACAAATCAAGAGAATAAGTGGATGGTGGAGCATGATATGGATAAAGGAATGAAGGGAAAGAAGGATTTTCCAACTTGTGATAATTGTGGAAAGAATCACCCTAGGAAGTGCATGAAAGGATTGGGTGTTTATTATAAGTGTGTAGAAAAGGGTCATCAGGAAAAAGAATAAAATGGAAGAGAGAAAAGATAGATATTCAGTGTTTCAACTCTAGTGAAATGAGGAACTATGCAAATAAATTTCCTAGGCATCAAGGAAATATAACTCAGAAAAATAAAAGGGATCATGGTCAAGCTTATGTTGTTACTACAGTTGAAACCGAATAATTAATGTTTTTTTGGGATTCAAGAGTTATGTAATTTAAATATTTTATTAGCAATGTACTAGTTTTAAGAATTATGAAGTATATATGGATTGTACTGGAATAATATTTAATTAAGGATTTGAGATTGTATGGTTCCAAGTAAAGTGACATAGTTTCAATTTAAACATTATGGAATATATCTGGTTGGGGGAAAGATAACCCTTAATATAATTCTGAAACTGATATAATAAATATATACTTGATTTGGATAAAGTATATTGGATATTATCAACTACATTGAAATTGATTAATGGTTTGTTTATTCCATCATTATTGGAGTTTACAACATTTTTGGATTTAAGGAGTATATCCAATATTCTAAGATTTACCTATGGAATAGGGAAGAATGAATTTATTCAAATAGGTTTTTCAGGTAATTCATTGTATTATTAGGTTTTATGGAAAAACATTATGAAGGTATTCACATACTTGTTATGTGACCTTCCTAATAAATTTATTGGATTGTGATTTTGGACCGAAGTATTTTGTCAAGACCAAAGGTTGGAATGGATTAAGTTAGACATTGGATAGTATTATTTAAGGATAAAATATTTCTTGAGGTCATTTTTATAATGTTATAATAATATTGTTTTAATAAAAGGACAACTTGTAGGTTGGGTTACAATAAGTATTGTCCAGAAAGTCCGCAAGTCATGAACACACAAGAGAAGCGTGATAAGGGTTCATAACCAACCACTAACCTAAAGTAATTCCTTGGTTAGTATACAATTTTTTTTTTATTTAAATGGTATAAACCTTTTTTGAAACCTTATAAGATTAAGAAAAATTATTCTAACTTGTGTTCTTAGTCTATCATGTAAATGAATTCTTCACCTCTAGGAAAAGGATCATAATACCCAAACTGTTTTCCTAGTATTTTATTTTGTGATTAATCAAATTGTCCCTTGTATCATGGTAGATTTATAGATTTATGGCTGTTAACTTTCTCTTAATAAAATTCTCTATCACCCTCCACCAGAACATGATTGTTAAATTTTCTTTCATATCCATGTTTTCTACATGGAACCCTAGTATGTGTAATCTTCGGTGACCTCCATAAATTATTCTATTTATTTTAAAATGATGGTGTCATTAATCCATTTTCTAATGCCAGATTTCAAAAAAGATATTTTGAAAATTCTAACCCATAGTATTTGATCCCAAGGTTAAATTTCAAGGACATAATTTATTATTGTTGGGGAGAATTTAACATCCTAATATTTCATGGTACATTATCTTCAATTGCTTGGGTTGAACGCAACACTGACTTGTCTTACATTACATGGGAGATTGAGTTTCTATGAAACAACACTTTAGTATTATAATTATTTAAATGATGTATTTATAATTTATCCATTAAATATAAAAATATAAATAGTAATAAATAAATTTTAACTATTATTTATAGTTTTTTCACATTAAAAACATATTTATAATGAAATATATATGTTTTAAACAAATAGTTATATGTTAAGAAATACTATTTTTATAAAGGAACTTCTTTTTATGTTCTTTTGGGAACAATAAGAAAATTAATTTTTAACACTCATAGAAATTAAATTTTGTAAAATAAACTTCATTTTTAAACTTGGAATTTCAAATTTATTTAAAGATGAAATTTTGGTAATTTTCTAAAAAGTTTCAATTTTTAATGAATAGTGAAAACACTGCATTATTGTTTAAAAGATGGATTTTTCATTGAAATAATTATTTTCATTTAAATTTTTATTAAAGTTAAATATATAAATAATACATATATTGACCCAATTTAGGTCATTGGGATCATTTTTATAAAATAATTAGATATAAAAATTCATTGAACATTTTTCACGTCTTTTTACCCACATTCTAACCACATTTATAGATTAACATTAAACATAATTTGACCACTTCTGTGAATTTAATTTTGAAAATATAACATAAATCAATGAAATAAGGGTGAATAATGTGTTCTAATGTGATAAAAAAAAAATTTTATGAATAGTAACTTTTCAATTTTATTTACCACAGTTCAAGGTAAATAGGTAATTAACGGTAAAAATAATATTATAATAATATACAATGACCCTAAAACTTCTCCTAAACTTATTGGACGATTCAAGTCTGATGAAGAAATTCCTAGGGTAGAACCTTTGCCCTTTGGAAGCCACTTGGGAGTGATTAAGACATTTGTAACATTTAATTTTAAGTGAATGTAAAAATATCATAAACATGACTCTTATTACTATAAAATTTTTAATATGGGGTTATATAAGTGATATATTAGACTATAAATATTCATTAGTAATATAAAATGATTTCAAACATCATGGTAATTTATTTTTTTATTTTTAGGAATTAAATAATTAACTTTAATAATGACATAATGATGATGCAATAATATAGTTATTAATAAAAGAATAAAATAAATGATATTATAAATATTAAAATAATTATTATTTGAAATATTTTATTCTATCCATGAATTTTATGGGTGATTAAGAAAAGTTAGTATTGGGTTAAGCCATTTTTTAAAATAATCAACTTGTTATTACATTAAAAAATCAAGTATTAAATAGTCTTATAATTTACATAAATGAGATTATAAAATAAATACTATTCAATTAAATAATATAAAATTCATAAAAATATAATATTTGGAAAAAATAAATTTAATAGTGATAAAATTTATATAAATGGTTCACTTTAGGTTCTTTAAGTATTTTATAGTAACTATATTAACCATGTAGTGAAAAATTACAAGAAGACATTGTAAGAGTTAAATTATTTAACAAAGGGTTAAATATAATATATAAGGTTCATTTTATGACCTAAAAATGTTTAAAACCTATTTTGGAGATTATTTCTACACATACTTGTGTTATTCTAGAAATAAATCACTTTGGAGCTATTAGAAACCAAAAATAAATTTATAAAAAATTAAAATTTTAAGATCTTCCAAAAGTGCCACTCATCTCTCTTATAAAAGGGCACTTATCCGTCTATTTAATTCAAAACTCCAAATCCTATTGGATCGGTCAACCCCTACCCACTTCTAATCCCCACTTCCCTCAATTCAACCTAGAGTCCACACTTTGGGCATGAAACCAACTTAAGGATTCTTTTGCGCAAATAAAAAGAAGACACTTGAAGAAGAGGCAGTCTTTGTATCAAATATTTTAAAGTTATTTTCTTCCTATACTTCATCTTTCTATGTTGTTTGTAAAATCCCAGGTAAATAAAGAATAAATAATTTTAATATTTATTAATATTTACGAATTAAATATTAATTTTAATTAAAAGCGGTTTCTACGTTCGATAGCGTACTCGGTACGCAACGATGAGTTTCTTTTAAAACTTACGTTGCACACAAGTAATAAACTAATATTATTTTAAATGTTAGTTAACAAGTAGCCGTTGTACTGGCGGGAATGGATAGAAATAACTAAAATATGATTAGATATGTTTTTAGATGTTTTTACTTTTACCCAATAAAGGATAAAGGCTTAAAATACGGAAACAGTTCAATTTTAGGCATTTATACCCTAATTTTCACGAAAGGTCCACTTATCACCTTTTGACGGAGAACCGTCATTAAATATAGTTTTGATCGATCTTATAAATTCTATTGGACCAAATATAACTCTTCTTTATAATAGGGACATCAAAATTTACTTTGTGTAAATTTTTGGTACCTTTCTGATAAAGTTCATTTTTTTAATGAATAGTGTAAAATGTTGTATTTTAATTCAAACCCTCTTTTTAATATAATTTATTTATATGATTAGATTATCTTTTGAATTGGTTTTAAAGTGAAATTAGAAAATATTTTTACCAGTTAATCCAATGGTGGTCATTGGAATCAATTTCACTTTGAAATTGGACTTAAACTGGTGTCAATCTTTTGATACTTATTGTTTCACAAAAACACGCTATTTGTCATGACAGCGGGAATTAATTATTAAATTAATTAATGTGACTTATATGTTGTGAATTTTGTAAAATGGACTTCATTTTTGAATTCGGAATATCAAATATAGCTTAGGGTGAATTTTTGGTAATTTTCTGAAAAACTTCAATTTTTGATGAATAGTGAAACCACTAAGTGGTAATCAAGCAAACTGATTTTTCAGTTAAATGAAAGTTTACCGCTAATGTGTATTGAATTTTTAAAATCCGACATACATGGTTGTCATTAAGAAGTAAAATGTGGTTCAATGAGATTAAAATAATTTTTTTGGTGAATAGTACCTTTTTTTCATTAATCGCGATTAGAGGTAATTAGTGTAGTTTAAGGTAAAAATGGTATTATAAGAATGTGAAAACACCATGACACTTGTCCTACACCTATTGGGTGAGTCATGGCCGACCAAGACAAGCGATGGGCCAACATGGGGACCCCATGGAGCCACTTTAGTTGGAAAATGACATTAATATATTTTTATTTAATGTTAAAGTAAAAATGACACTAACATAAATTATTTTACTAAACTAATTTTTGAGTGGGGTTATACAAGTCCAAATTTTAATTATAAATAGTCATTGGAAAGATAAAAAGAGTTCCTACATCATAGTATTTGTTTTATAATTTTTAGACATTAAATAAATTAAATTATTTATGACATAATAATGATGCAGCGATGACATCATTATATGACAATTTAAATAAAATGGAAAGATAATGAAAAATCTAAAACCTACACATGTCCAAAACCAATTGTATGAGTGTATTTCGAAGCCTTATCACCTTATCCACGAATTATATCAATGTGGGACCTTTTAAAACCGAAACACATTTTCAAATAAAGTAATATTTCTTTACTTTCCAAAAGTGCCCCTCCTCTCCTCTTATAAAAGGCCCCCACCTATACCCCATTTCACACACTTCTCAAGCCTTTGGCTCGGCCAACCCCTGCCCATTTACTCTCTCCACATCCCTCTCCTCATCCTAGAGGATTCCCTTTGGGCAGAATCCTTTCAAAGGAAGCCTTTAGGCTCAAATCAAAAGGGAGTTACACTTTTAAAGGTAATTCATTCTCTCTTGTTCATTTGTTTTATTTTGCTTCTCCAACCCTCTAAACTCTTTTGATTTACTTCTTTTGTAACAACACCAGTATATTCAATATACTAGGATGTTGTTATAATATTTATTTGAGCTACACTCTCACACAACTACATCAGATGGTTAAAGAACATACGGTTTCTGTGGATGGCGAAATTCTGCCTCCCGAAATGATGATTGTTCAATACTCATTTAACACCTTCAAGGGTGGCCATTATGACGTCACTATTTTTTATATATGATATATAATATGTTTATGTTTTCTTTAAGCTTCTGTATTTTTCATTTTTGGCATACCTTTATGGTTTCCATTATGGGTAAACACGATATCTTCATTTAAGGAAGTGCGGACTACCGCCCCCTCAAAGTGATGTGATTCGTTAATGCCATATGTGGGACGTGTAAAGGATGGATTTAAAGTTATTATATATGATGTTATACTGTAATTATAATATACCTCTATGTCATTATTGTTTCTTTCCATTAAAGTATGAGATAGAAATGAAAGTAGCGTTCATGCGTACGTACGACATACCGTCTCCATGAACGGTGCATTTCATTTCTTATCCCCAAATGTAATGTACTATTAAAAGTACATGTATATAATGGATATATATATTTAATGATATATCTAAGTGATGAATATAATTCTGGAATTAAAATATACATACCTCTCATTTAGTTTTAATTCCATTAATATGACAAAGAAATGAAAGTAGCGTTCATGCGTACGTACGGCTTACCGTCTCCATGAACGGTGCATTTCATTTCTTACCTCTAAATGATTATGTAATATTATAAATACATGTATATGCTGGATATATATGATACATATTATATCCAAATTGGGAATTTAATTCTGGATATAAAGAACTTTTGACCACATGAACAACATGTACTTGTAAGAAGTCAACTTTCGACTTAAGAACCAAATATTGACAAAACAAACATTATTAACATAAATGGTTACATAATGTTTATAACATGGCAATAAGTGATATAAAAAGAATAATGAACTTTAAAAAGGTTCTTAATCAAGTATAAATTAACTCAAGTTTATTATTCAGGACGTTAAAGAACGATGGAGTCAAGTCGGACCCGTAAGGGACTTCGTCTCAATCACCTTTCATTGAGGCATATTTCGTTTTATACACAAATTTCTTTTATACGGTGTATAAACTCCTTTGACTTTTACTTTTATACAAAAGGAATATTTTTCTACGAAGCGTTTTACTAAACGACAAAAAGGAATGTTTTTTTAATGTACGCGGTGACAACGACCTTTTCTGTCGCCGCGAGTATTATTTGATCTTTGGCTTCCTCAACAAGCCGTAATGTTTTTAAAATAAAATAAATACCATATACTCTTTTATGTATTTTGGTATTGAAAATGGTTTTGATAAAGGATTCTATTATGTCAATATATTTATGATATATTGTGATTGAAATGTGGAAATGTTATCTTTCATTTATATTGGTTTTATGTTTTATGATTTTATATTGGTACTTGGAAATTTTAACGGGTGGTTACGTTATAAAACATATGACGGGTGGTGCCGTGAATACCAGGACGGGTGGTTACGTTATAACCTCCAATGCATTGGGTATGGAAGTCGGCCGTATGGCTATTCCATTAAGTATGTATGGAAATTGGCTGTATGGATATTCCATTAAGTGATATGTGTGGAAGTCGACCGTGTGGTTATTCCACTTAAGTATGTTTATGTCCCAAGTTACCTTTATATATGTTATGTGTTCTTTATATGGGTTTTATGGTAATTCTTTGGTTACAAAAAGGTAAGTAATGATACTTTATTCAGTGAAGAGTTTTTATTACTTCATAAAGGTGAAAAGTATTACTTTGATAATGTATACTTGGTTTACTTGTTGTTTTGATAAACTAACAATTTTCATCCTTTTTGTATCCCTTACTGAGCTTTTTATGCTCACCCCAAGTTTTTTTGAAATGTTTTTCACGGGACTTAATGTGGAATAGGGTCAAGGATGGGATCAAGGGAAAGTCATGCTTTATAAAACATGGAACTAGACACGTTTCTTTTTTAAGAGTTTTTTTTAATTATTCTATGGCAACTTAGTAGAAGTGACAACTTTGTAATCTTTTGAGATGTAATAGTTATGTTCTAATTCTCTAAAACTCTAAACCTGAAAAGATCCTCAACGTGAATTATTCATTTAATTCAATATTAAGTAAGGTTTAAGGTCGGGGCCTTATAGTTGGTATCAGAGGTCGGTTTAGACAACTTTAGGAGTTAGAAAAGTGTTAAATTATAATATGATTGAAATGATATAGCATTTACGGATTACCATGTTGCTTCGCCTAAGATATTTCTGTGTTCGGAATGGTGTTCCGCAGAGGAAACAAAGCAGCTATGTTGGGACGACATCAGGAGGAAGATAACCTTCCAAATCAACAACCTGAGATGGTCAGAATCGGAACTGAACAGTTTTTTGCAGGGATGGCACAGTTGACTCAGGCTATAAATGGTGGTGGTATCCATGCACGAGATCAGCCAGATCAACCACAGAGGAACATGTCTGTGGTGGAACATTTCATGAGGCAACATCCCCCATCATTCAGAGGATCATCTGACCCTGTGCAAGCTGAAGGGTGGATTAAAGCACTGGAGAAGATTTTTGATGTCATGGGGTGTTCAGAACATCAAAAGGTTAGTCTTGTTGTTTACCGTTTTGAAGTTGAAGCTGATCAGTGGTGGTCGATGATGAAAAATATAAGGGATAGTGATGAGATTGAGGATCTTCACTGGGATGAATTCAAAGGTATGTTTCTTGAGAAATATTTTCCTAAGGTGGTTCATCTTAGGATGGAAAAACAGTTCCTAGAATTGAGGCAGGAGGATGATTCAGTGGCTGCTTATGAAGAAAAGTTAACTCGATTGGCAAGGTATGCTCCAAACTTCATACGAGATCTTGATAGTAAAATAAACCGTTTTTAATCAGGGTTAAAGCCAAAGTATCGAAGGGATTTAGCTTCTCGTGAGTTCAAAAGTTATGAAAAACTTGTACGATGTGCGGAGAAGGTGGAAATGGAGTTTGCTGATGATCAGGTGTTCTATGACAAACCACAGAATAAGAGGTCTAGTTGGCAGGCAAAGGGGAAGAATTCATCAAACAAGCAAGGAGGTAAGAAAACCAAATATCCATCCATGTGGTAAAATGCATCCTGGAGAATGTTTATCCAAGTCTGGTAAGTGCTTTCGGTGTGGTAAGTCTAGTCATATTGCTCGTAACTGTAAGGAAGATGATCAAGCATGAAATGAAAAGCCAACGGTAAGATGTTTTAAGTGTAATGAAATGGGTCATTATGCAAACGAGTGTCCAACAAAGAACTCAACTGGGGGAATGCAGCCATACTACAAGTAGAAAGGGGTGTTTAAATCCTTTGCAACAACTTCAGCAGATGTTGGGCCATCGAATGAAGTGGTATCAGCTCCAGGGAGCTCAGTTTTTTTCGAAGATTGACTTGAGGTCGGGGTACCGTCAGTTGAAAGTAAAAGAAGCAGACGTTCTGAAGACTGCGTTCCGTACTAGATATGGCCGTTATGAATTTGTAGTTATGCCTTTTGGGTTAACCAATGCACCTGCTGTATTCATGGACCTTATGAATCAAATTTTCCATGAGTTCTTGGATAAGTTTGTGTTTGTGTTTTGAGGTTTGGGAAGAGGTTATGTGTGCCTTGTGATTCACAGTTGAAGAATGAGTTGTTATGTGAGGCTCATAGTTCCCCGTTTTCAGTTCATCCTGGCAGTACTAAGATGTACAGAGGTCTGCGGAAGTATTACTGGTGGGATGGAATGAAAAGAGACATTGCTGATTTTACTGTGAAGTGTTTGACATGTCACCAGGTTAAAGAAGAGCAGCAGTTACCGAAATGGATGCTTCAGCCTTTACCAGTGCCAGAGTGGAAATGGGAGAATATATCCATGGACTTTGTTGTTGGATTACTGAAGACATCTCGAGATAATAATGCAATATGGGTTATTGTTGATCTCTTGACTAAATCTGCTCTTTTCCTTGCTATACGAGATACTTTCTCTCTAGATCAACTTTCTCGTTTGTATCTTAAAGAGATAGTCAGGTTACATGGAGTTCCTCTCTCCATTGTATCGGATCGTGATCCCAGGTTTACTTCTAACTTTTGGAAAGGCCTCCAGAAGTCATTGGGTACTGAATTAATTTTTAGTACAGCTTTTCATCCTCAATCAGATGGGCAGTCAGAACGAACAATTCAGACATTGGAGGATATGCTATGAGCTTGTTCTATGGATTATCAGGGAAGTTGGGACCAACATCTTTCTTTGGTTGAGTTTTCTTATAATAACAGTTTTCATTCTAGTATACAGATGGCACCATTTGAGGCATTATATGGGAAGCGGTGTCGAACTCCAGCATTTTGGAATGAAGTGGGTGAAAGGAAGATGATGGGACCAGAATTGGTAGAAGATATGGCAGAAAAGTTCAGTTGATTCAGAAGCACATGAGAACAGCTCAGGGAAGGAAGAAGAGTTATGCGGATAACCGGAGGAAGGATCTATCTTTCGAGGTAGGTGATCATGTTTTTCTCAAGGTTTCTCCTTGGAAAAGTGTGATGAGATTTGGTAAGAAAGGAAAGTTGAGTCCATGGTTGGTTGGACCATACGAAATTCTGGAAAGAGTTGGATCAGTTGCATACCGAGTGGCTTTACCTCTGAGTTTATCTCAGGTATACAATGTTTTTCATGTTTCAATGTTGAGGAAGTATATGCCAGATCCATCTCATGTTTTGAGCCCAGAGGTAGTTCAGCTGGAATAGAACCTATCTTATGAGGAACAACCGGTCCAGATTCTTGACCACAGGGAGCAAGTGTTACGGAATAAGGTGATTCATCAGGTAAAGGTTTTGTGGAAAACCATGTGATTGAAGAGGCAACATGGGAATCTGAAAATGCTATGAGGGATAAATACCCCCACCTATTTTGATAAGTGAATAAAATTGCGAGGACGCAATTCCCAAAAGGGGGGAAGGATGTAACATCCCAGGTAAATAAAGAATAAATAATTTTAATAATTATTAATATTTACGAATTAAATATTAATTTTAATTAAAAGCGGTTTCTACGTTCGATAGCGTACTCGGTACGCAACAATGAGTTTCTTTTAAAACTTATGTTGCACACAAGTAATAAACTAATATTATTTTAAATTTTAGTTAACAAGTAGCCGTTGTACAGGCGGGAATGGATAGAAATAATTAAAATATGATTAGATATGTTTTTAGATGTTTTTACTTTTACCCAATAAAGGATAAAGGCTTAAAATATGGAAACAGTTCAATTTTAGGCATTTATACCCTAATTTTCACGAAAGGTCCACTTATCACCTTTTGACGGAGAACCGTCATTAAATATAGTTTTGATAGATCTTATAAATTCTATTGGACCAAATATAACTCTTCTTTAGAATAGGGACATAAAAATCTAATTTGTGTAAATTGTTGCTACCTTTCTGATAAAGTTCATTTTTTTAATGAATAGTGTAAAATGTTGTATTTTAATTCAAAACCTCTTTTAAATATAATTTATTTATATGATTAGATTATCTTTTGAATTGGTTTTAAAGTGAAATTAGAAAATATTTTTACCAGTTAATCCAATGGTGGTCATTGGAATCAATTTCACTTTGAAATTGGACTTAAACTGGTGTCAATCTTTTGATACTTATTGTTTCACAAAAACACGTTATTTGTCATGACAGCGGGAATTAATTATTAAATTAATTAATGTGACTTATATGTTTTGAATTTTTTAAAATGGACTTCATTTTTGAATTCGGAATATCAAATATAGATTAGGGTGAATTTTTGGTAATTTTCTGAAAAACTTCAATTTTTGATGAATAGTGAAACCACTAAGTGGTAATCAAGAAAACTGATTTTTCAGTTAAATGAAAGTTTACCGCTAATGTGTATTGAATTTTGAAAATCCGATATACATGGTTGTCATTAAGAAGTAAAATGTGGTTCAATGAGATTAAAATAATTTTTTTGGTGAATAGTAACATTTTTTCATTAATCGCGATTAGAGGTAATTAGTGTAGTTTAAGGTAAAAATGGTATTATAAGAATGTGAAAACACCATGACACTTGTCCTACACCTATTGGGTGAGTCATGGCCGACCAAGACAAGCCATGGGCCAACATGGGGACCCCATGGAGCCACTTTAGTTGGAAACTGACATTAATATATTTTTATTTAATGTTAAAGTAAAAATGACACTAACATAAATTATTTTACTAAAATAATTTTTGAGTGGGGTTATACAAGTCCAAATTTTAATTATAAATAGTAATTGGAAAGCTAAAAAGATTTCCTACATCATAGTATTTATTTTATAATTTTTGGACATTAAATAAATTAAATTATTTATGACATAATAATGATGCAGCGATGACATAATTATTTGACAATTTAAATAAAATGGAAAGATAATGAAAAATATAAAACCTACACATGTCCAAAACCAATTGGATGAGTGTATTTAGAATACTTATCACCTTATCCACGAATTATATCAATGTGGGACCTTTTAAAACCGAAACACATTTTCAAATAAAGTAATATTTCTTTACTTTCCAAAAGTGCCCCTCCTCTCCTCTTATAAAAGGCCCCCACCTCTACCCCATTTCACACACTTCTCAAGCCTTTGGCTCGGCCAAACCCTACCCATTTACTCTCTCCACATCCCTCTACTCATCCTAGAGGATTCCCTTTGGGCAGAATCCTTTCAAAGGAAGCCTTTAGGCTCAAATCAAAAGGGAGTTACACTTTTAAAGGTAATTCATTCTCTCTTGTTCATTTGTTTTATTTTGCTTCTCCAACCCTCTAAACTCCTTTTATTTACTTATTTTGTAACAACACCAGTATCTTCAATATACTAGGATGTTGTTATAATATTTATTTGAGCTACACTCTCACACAACTACATCAGATGGTTAAAGAACATACGGTTTCTGTGGATGGCGAAATTCTGCCTCCCGAAACGATGATTGTTCAATACTCATTTAACACCTTCAAGGGTGGCCATTATGACGTCACTATTTTTTATATATGATATATAATATGTTTATGTTTTCTTTAAGCTTATGTATTTTTCATTTTTGGCATACCTTTATGGTTTCCATTATGGGTAAACACGATATCTTCATTTAAGGAAGTGCGGACTACCGCCCCCTCAAAGTGATGTGATTCGTTAATGCCATATGTGGGACGTGTAAAGGAGGGATTTAAAGTTATTATATATGATGTTATACTGTAATTATAATATACCTCTATGTCATTATTATTTCTTTCCATTAAAGTATGAGATAGAAATGAAAGTAGCGTTCATGCGTACGTACGGCATACCGTCTCCATGAACGGTGCATTTCATTTCTTATCCCCAAATGTAATGTACTATTAAAAGTACATGTATATAATGGATATATATAATTAATGATATATCTAAGTGTGGAATATAATTCTGGAATTAAAATATACATACCTCTCATTTAGTTTTAATTTCATTAATATGACAAATAAATTAAAGTAGCGTTCATGCGTACGTACGGCTTACCGTCTCCATGAACGGTGCATTTCATTTCTTACCTATAAATGATTATGTAATATTATAAATACATGTATATGCTGGAAATATATGATACATATTATATCCAAATTGGGAATTTCATTCTGGATATAAATAACTTTTGACCACATGAACAACATGTACTTGTAAGAAGTCAACTTTCGACTTAAGAACCAAATATTGACAAAACAAACATTATTAACTTAAATGGTTACATAATGTTTATAACATGGAAGTAAGTGATATAAAAAGAATAATGAACTTTAAAAAGGTTCTTAATCAAGTATAAATTAACTCAAATTTATTATTCAGGACGTTAAAGAACGATCGAGTCAAGTCGGACCCGAGGTAAGGGACTTCGTCTCAATCACCTTTCATTGAGGTATATTTCGTTTTATACACAAATTTATTTTATACGGTGTATAAACTCCTTTGACTTTTACTTTTATACAAAAGGAATCTTTTTCTACGAAGCGTTTTACTAAACGACAAAAAGGAATGTTTTTTTTAATGTACGCGGTGACAACGACCTTTTCCGCCGCCGCGAGTATTATTTGATCTTTGGCTTCCTCAACAAGCCGTAATGTTTTTAAAATAAAATAAATACCATATACTCTTTTATGTATTTTGGTATTGAAAATGGTTTTGATAAAGGATTCTATTATGTCAATATATTTATGATATATTGTGATTGAAATGTGGAAATGTTATCTTTCATTTATATTGGTTTTATGTTTTATGATTTTATATTGGTACTTGGACATTTTAATGGGTGGTTACGTTATAAACCATATGACGGGTGGTGCCGTGAATACCAGGACGGGTGGTTACGTTATAACCTCCAATGCATTGGGTATGGAAGTCGGCCGTATGGCTATTCTATTAAGTATGTATGGAAATTGGCCATATGGCTATTCCATTAAGTGATATGTGTGGAAGTCGACCGTGTGGTTATTCCACTTAAGTATGTTTATGTCCCAAGTTACCTTTATATATGTTATGTGTTCTTTATATGGGTTTTATGGTAATTCTTTGGTTACAAAAAGGAAATTAATGATACTTTATTCAGTGAAGAGTTTTTATTACTTCATAAAGGTGAAAAGTATTACTTTGATAATGTATACATGGTTTACTTGTTGTTTTGATAAACTAACAATTTTCATCCTTTGTGTATCCCTTACTGAGCTTTTCATGCTCACCCCAAGTTTTTTTGAAATGTTTTTTACAGGACATAATGTGGAATAGGGTCAAGGATGGGATCAAGGGAATGTCATGCTTTATAAAACATGGAACTAGACACGTTTCTTTTTTAAGACTTTTTTTAATTATTCTATGGCAACTTAGTAGAAGTGACAACTTTGTAATCTTTTGAGATGTAATAGTTATGTTCTAATTCTATAAAACTCTAAACCTGAAAAGATCCTCAACGTGAATTATTCATTTAATTCAATATTAAGTAAGGTTTAAGGCCGGGGCCTTATATTGTTTCTATACCAAAGTAAAAAATCCAGTATCATTCATATACTGAAATGTTATTATAATCATGGGACAACCATATTTGTCATTTTATCCATGTCGTGGTGTAATTGGTTATTCAACATTACTTTATTTGGATGGGTATAATGATGAGTATAATTGATATAAAAAATGAATATGACATGATTATTATTTTTTATAATTAATATACAATCTATTTATATACCATTTATACATTAAAGTAATGATATCATCGCTCATGTGTACATACGTCCAACTGTCTCCACGGCATGATGAGATTAATTCTCCTCATTAACCATTCAAGATTGATTATAAAATTCATGTTATGAGTAAATATAATATATATGAACATCGTTTCATTCTGGATATAAATAAAATATATTCTATGTGTAATAAACCTGACTTATATGACGAAATATGCATAGTAAAATGAAGCATTTAACACTTGAAACAATGGTAATACGGAAATTTTATTAACAAAATTATATAAGAGGATCATATATGATATCATAAATATGGATATGGTTCTTTCATAATTTAATAAAATACATTAATCATTATACAGGAGGATAAGGGAACATTAACTAAAGAAATGTACTAAGAAATGGTTACTTTTTAAATCTCATTTCTTTTATCTAAGACAGTTTATATGTAAGTATCTACTAGGGATATTTATCATCCACATACATATTTCATAAAAATACATTTTAAAATATTTTTACTATTTTTATACAATTGTTTAAATTCATTTTTTCCCATTTTTGACTTTTTATAAAAAAATTGAAAGGAATCTTTCCATCAATTTTCCAAATAAGGTAATTATTGTCTTTTTGAGAAATTAAGGAAAGAATTTATTTTTAACTTATATTGATGGAGTGGATATTTGATATCATTATGAAGCCTTATCATTTCCTTAAAATCTTACAAGGTTATTTTTAATGGAAATTTTTTATTTTATAATTACACAATATTTTAAATGATTACTACGTAAAAAGGGATACTTTTATAAAAGATTTTTAATTGTTTTATTAGATTCCTTTCATCTATGTCAACATACTTTGTTTGATTTTATGCTTAATTGAGGTTGATTTATTATGATACAATATCCTATATTATATTGAATGTTTTATGATATGTTGATCGTGTGTGTTCTATTTTTTATACCATTCATGGTTTATGGTTATGTTTTAAATATTCCTTATGATAGTTTTAATAAGAATGTTTTTGTTATGTTTCACCCTTTTCATATAAGGAATTCATTGGACTTAGTAAGTGAATTGAGGGGCTAGCTATAGCCCCTCAATGCATCAGTGGTCCTCATGAGACCAACTAGTGTCTTAGAACAAGGCCTTGACAAAATATTTGTGTATGTTCTTGGTACGAGGCTTTGACGTAGTGGTTATGATGTCTAGTTTTATTAATTCCCTCGTTATGAGGTTAGTTATTGATTTTACATGTGATTATTCGAATATTATAATATATATGTGAATGTTTAAATGGAATTATTTGATTTATTCTTTCCATATTATTCTGAATATATTTTTTAAACGGATTTTGTTTTAGTTTTTTACCCTTCCTTAAATGTTTAAGCTTTTTTCAATAGCTCCTACTATAATTTTTATCCTTAATGGGCATCTGAACTTACCCCTTTATTTTCTTTATTTTCTTAGGATGCTAAGAAGTATTTTATGATTGATATGAAGTGTTTATATAGGGGAATAATGGTGTTCTAAAAGGATTATCTATGTTGTATTTTATGTTAGAAATTGAAATGTAAACTTCATGTATGTAATCTATTTTCCAAGACTGAAAAACCAATATGTACTTAGGGATTTTATTCCTTATAATCATTCCAATATATTAAAATAATGCATTGTCTCTGAGAATTTTGGGGTTGGGGTGTTCTAGTTGTTATCAAATAAAATTTAGCAACAACATTGGAAATAGATTTAGAAAACATATAATAGGGATCATAGCCCTAAGATAGACTTTGAGGATAAGTATAGACTAATCCTCTAGAAATTTGGTAAAGTAGATATTATGTGGATATTCCAAGAAATGCATCCATGTATAGATACTAAAAGTGGATGTGGTTCTAGAACAGATGCACCTAGAGGTGAAAACTCTGACAATGTGTTCTGGGATGGACTCGGGGTAACCTGATGCATGACAATATGCCTTATCGTGCACCTAGTTTGACACTCCTGGAAGATTTTATTAGGGTAATTAATATTTTCTTTACAAACCATTATGATTAATTTATGAGTAAATATGTCCCCAATGGAACCATATTTATGACTATGGATTAGATATTCAAAAATATTTAAATTTATGTTAAGTTTTTTTAGGGTCTTAAAAATTTATCCAAGGGAAGAAAATGCCCCCACAATCGTTTTATAAAAGGAAGTAAGTACTCCTAAAAGTCTAGGAAGGTGAATGGACTCAAATAAAGTTTCAAATTTCAGAAGAAACATGAAGAGATTAAATTTTTCATGGATTTTCAAATGGTAGTCATACCATCACTGGAAAAGCACTACAAAAAAATGACTTATACCAATAGAAATTTATTAACAAATGATATATATGTTGGTAAAAATGAGTATTCCAATATATATTAATTTTTATTGGTATATATTTTTGGTACTAACACATGTTTTTACCAATGGCTATATTTTTTGATATTGATCATTTAAAACCAAAAAATCTTTTTGCAATAGTTAAATCTATTGCTTTATCATACCTATACAAACAATTATTTTACCAACAGATGAATCTATTATTATTAATTGTTGTTACAAAAAAAATTTTTACCATTATTAAAATTTGTTCAATGAAATTATCCAATAACATAAAATGTTTTTCCAAAAAAAAGATTATATATATTTTTTTACAACTTTTTTCATTATATATTAATTATATATAAATTTATTATACATCATGATATTTTTTGGAATTTTAGAAAAAATATGACACTCTCTTCCACTTTCACACTCGACCTAGTTAATTTAATTTTCTTGTAAAAAAATCATTGTTTTTGTTGTTGTTGTTGTTGTTGTTTTATTTTATTTTTACTTTTTAAATCCCTTCTCCCTTTTTCCCCTACATCTCCCCATACCCTCCCCTTTCTATTTATATTGTATGCCTTAGCTAGGAGGAACCCCAGAGACAGGGCTCCCTCCCCCTCCAGCCATGGTATTTGGTCATCTATCCATCTAATTTTGCATGTGGTATCCTATGGTTACCATTCATTATACTCTTCTCTGTTATTCTTATCATTTAATTGTCATTTCCCCTCTCATTTTTGCATTGTCCATGACTCGTCTGAACCCTAACCCCATTTTGGGAATTTTATTTGTTGATTATTGATGGTTGTATCCTTTAAATTTGGGTATCTGCTTGGGTTCCCTCACCCCTTCCTTTTAGTCTCACTTCCCGTATGCACAATTCATTCCGTTATACTTACGAAGCCCAATGTTTCTTGTTTATTTCATCACCTATTGATGCTTTCCTTGTTTTACTTCCTGGTTCGATGACATGACCTCTATGGTGACTATAATGTCTTGTTACCTCAGGATCGTCCTCAGGGGTCCCCTCAGTACATGGTAGCATTCCATCCTTCCAAAAGTGGTTCTAGACATCTTCCATAGTTCTGTGGGTATGAGATAGTTAAATGTATATGGAATCTAGTGGCTAGGGATTTAGATAGCTTCTGTTTCTTTAATTGAATTTTTATTGGGTGATTTCTTTTGGTTGATTCCATCAGATTTCAGTCTCTAATTTCATGTTTGTGTTGATGTTGCAGTTTGAAGGTGTTTCAACATTGGATAGGGTTTGTGTTTTTGTATTTCGGCTATATACATGTAGTGGTAATTCATTTTTTGGTTTTCTAGTGGAGGAAGTTCCATTCTTGGCATATTCTTCAATATGTTTTGTATCAAGGTCAGTTGTTGATTTATCAACAATGTCCAAATGTGTTGAGGATGGAAATCCTGCAGTAGTTGGTGTCAACAGGTTTGATTTTGATGTATTGGTTTGTTAAAATCAGTGTCTATAGTCTAGCCTCCAGCAGGTCAAATGGTGTTTTTAGGGTTATGATTTAGTAGGGTTTTTCTACTGCAATGTTTGTTGATTGAGTTTTAGTGTTTAAGTTGAATGTTTATTGTTTCAGCAATAGTTGTAGACAGTGATGAGTTTTCATCATATGGGGTGTAACCTCAGGCATACCAGGCACAAGTCATGATTATTTCTAGATTCCTGCCCTCGGGATTTGGTTTCACACGTTCTGTGATTGTTGATTTTGAATTTCGAACCTACTTTCTGGAGTATATGGTTTTATTTGGGCTGCGTCGCATATTTCTTTAGTTTGAAATTTTAATTTTGAATTTGAATGTTGTGAGGGTTCAAACTAAACCTCAAAATGTGTCATTAAAAAATATATAAAAAAAGTTTTGGTGTGATAATCATTGTTTGTGTAGTTTTTGAGTTTTTCATTGAGGCTGTTTAAAAGTGTATGTTTTGCTGAGTGAGGAAGCTATGTAAAGACTCACTACAGGGATTGAAATTTGGTCCTCAGGTTGGATTGCCTATCTTTTCCATGATGAATCTGGTATTTTTGGGTTTATATGAATGTTAATCAGTCTAGGATGTGAGTCTTATCCATATAATTAAATGCTCTTAATGGATATCTGTTGTGCTGATGAGAGTTCTTGTCTAATCTACTGCAGGTATGGTTTCTTCACTTCATGAATTACTACTCTTCAAGAACTTTTGATGATCTAACATATGGGTTGTGGATTGACTGGAATAGTATAGTTTATTGGATAATCTCAAATGAAATAAATTGTAACCAAATGAATTGCCCCAGGAAATCCTAAAAGTAACAGATGGTTCATTTTCACTGAAAACTAACACAGTAATAGCTGAAGGTTTCTCACATATCATGTTCGCAATTAGACAGAACCCGAACACAAAGAACCTGGGACTCAAGTCTATATGGGTAAAAATAGGAAATAGTGGGGTGATAGAGGTAAATGAATACTCCCAAAAATAAGATCCTTCCATTTGAGTAGTTGGAGATGTTACAGCTAGGATCAATATTACTCCATTAGCATTATTAGAAGGTGGGGCATTGTTCAAAACACTATTTGGAAGTGCTCCTACAAATCTAGATCATCGAGTGGTGCCATATGGAAAAAAGTCCAAACACAAAGAACCTGGGACTTGATATTGTGTGGGGTAAAAAAGGAAAATGGTGGGGCGATAGAGGTAAATGAATACTCCTAAACCTCATTTTCTTCCATTTGGGTGGTTAGAGACGTTAATGATAGGATCAATCTTACTCTAGTAGCATTATTAGAAGGAGGTTCATTTGTAAAAACACTATTTGTAAATGATCCAACAAAACTAGATCATAAAGTGGTGCCATCTATTGTGTTTTCACAACCACCAATCCGAAAAGTTAGTATTTTGGAAGAACAAGCAATCCATAAGTTTGGTGATGTTGATATTTTCACATCCAACTTCTGATCCTTGAAGCCAACCCTTTCAAGGATCTTGGACCATGACATTATGAATCTTTTAGTTTGTGAAAAGATGACTAAATTTTTGGGCTACACATGTGTGAAGAAGATTCACCTGAAATTTTGCATGGATTTTTTGTTGCTGTGAAATCTGAGTTGAATAAGGAAGACATTGATGAAACTGTGGGAATCCATCCCACTACATCAGATGATCTCCTCACTATGAGGAACATAACATAAAATATTTGAAAATTCCTTCAATGTAGGGGCATGACAGAGGCTGAGCTTAAAGCTTGAAGAGGGCCTTAGTGCATGAAGTTCAGCCTAAAGTGAGTATTTCTACTCTTTAATTTTCTTTTAACATAAATTATGTTTTCAAAGGATATTGGTGTTAATGTCATGCAATTTTTTAATCTCTTTCATATCCATGGTGGTGAAGTTGCACCTTGTGTATACACTACAACTTTCATTTTCTTTGATAAATTTTTTAGGGGTGTGGGGTGGTAAACCAACTCAGGTCTCATATTATTTGGATTAGGTTATAGAATTCAGGGTCATGTGTCACTCTTTATTGATGTAATTGTCATTCTAAATGTTTATTGGTCAAATTTTAGAAAATATTCTTGTTATTTTTAAATCATGCATTTTTATTTTGATTTTTTCTGGTCAATAGATATATTCTGATAATGTGGTCACTTGTAATTTTTTTCACCGATCAGCTGTTCTAATCATTTTTCTATTGTTGTGCTCACTAGTTATTTTTATATCCTAGGTTGTGGAAAATGTTTTGGTATTCATTATATATTCTTGTTGTGGTCATGATGGATAATATTATGTTTTTTTTTTGGTGTCTAGTTAGATTATCTTATGGTTGTTGTTTCCACTATTTACATTATACTCTTGTTGTGATTAATGGATAATAGTTTTATATCATGTGTTATTATTTTTATATTTTTCATTTAAATGAAAATTATTTTCCAATTGTTTTGTTTTTTTAATTAGAAAGTTTCTCATGATGGTGCATGTATGAAGTGGAGGGAGTAGGGATAGGTGTTACTTTAAGATAGAATGGTGGTCCACTATATTCAAAGGGATGACAGTGAAGGTGTGCATGTCTTGATCCGTTGTAGTAGATTATAGCTGATGTGAATTTATGGGGATTCAACGATTTTGATGTCTGATGTTTTCTAGAAATATATTGCAGATGAAGTTTCATTGAGTTCCCTATAAAGTCTCATACTGTTTGAACAAGTTTAAACATGATTGTAATATGATTCTTGGAGCTTCTTGTCTTTTCATGAAGTTAGAACATGTATTTAAATTATATTGGAACGTGTTTCTTCAAATAAAGTCTTATTTTTTGGTGTTTCATATAAGTTAATTTTGTAATTATTATATAATAAACATAATAAAATATTATATATTATTATATTAATAAATATAATTTAAATTTTAAACAATAAATATTATATCTCCTATATTTAGAATATAATTTACAAACAAATATTAATTGATAATATTTTTTATAAATATTAATAACATTAAAAACATATATATTAGTCATATTAATATATTGCTAAAAAAATTTACCAACATATATATTATCTTTTGGTATTATTATAATTGAAATAGAATCATATTATCTGTTGCAAAAACATTTAGCAATAGAGTTTTTACCAATAGTTTAATGATAGGATAATTTTTTTTGGTAAAATGTTTTACCAATAGAAAATTCACTTTCACCAATAGATATACCCATGTTAGAAAAAAACTAATTATTTTTTAGTGAAGGTTCAAGGACCACCTAGGTTGCGAACCAAAATGTATGCGGAAAGATCCACGAACCACTGGCCAGCGGGAGTACTAACCAGCAAACAAGGCATACCACGAACCATGTCTCCAAAGGACTCATGCGTGTAAATCCCATCTATGTATCATCCATCAAACCCATCAGTTCGTGGACGAAGAGAACCAGTAATGTTCTATGAACCATTATCGTAAAATGAAGCCTCTACAAACCCCGGTTGACTGGGTGTTCCACGGTTCAGCACATCGCTTTATGTGCCTCTATAAATGGTGCCACAAGCCCAATATTACACTTCCCCCGATTCTCTATAAAATTATCATAGTAAAATGATGATGGGATGGACAAAGAACGATTTAAGGGGACTCAGAGGTTGGAATAAATGATTTAGATAAGGTTCTGGCATCTTTCTTGATTTATCGGCAGAGCCCAAATCACACACCACTCTCCCTGTAGGTATAGCCGGTCACGAACCACAATACAAAGGAATTGAATAATTATAATAATAGAATCCTGAACCAAATTAGTTAACTGTGAACCACATAATTCTTGCATATGAATTCCCTGGAAATGATAATCCTCTATACCCTCCTTTAATATGGTGCATTGCATAGAACCAAAAGCGTACTGCATCAGTGAGCGGATAGAACCAAAAGCGTAGTGATGGGAAACATAAAACTATGGTATGAATTGATCTATTCCCATGCCTGAATACGGCCTCGATACATGGACTTCCCCTCTTCCCACATACCACTACGGTATACGGAGCCTCCCCCATTATGCATAAGAAACCAGTAAGAGGATTGGGGTATTTTTGGGTATTATTTCCTCTAGTTCCAACCTCTCCCCTCAATTATCATCCAGTCCTCCATGATACCTCCATTAACGAGCCCTCTAGCATCAGGCCAAATCCTCCTCCAAAGAAAATGGACATGTATTATCAGACCATTAGGTGCATCAATGCACCCCATTTGATTCTACATACCAATGGTATGTAGAGTCATGAAGGCTCTCCCCACAATGGTTTGGTCTTTGAGAAAGCATGTGGGTGTACATTCCCATAGTAACCAAGATTCCAACCTTGGGATGCCAATGTGAAGCTCCCATTTATATGGAATAAGGGTGATCACTATATTTTCCATTCAATGAAGAATAGTGATTATTCTAAGGGGTTTTGTTCTCTCCCCCTTTGACTAGGGTGAAACTCCTCCCCTTCCCAGAACGTGTTCTAAGGCCCTCCCACTGAGGTAATTCCCCAATATTCTAATGATGGGATTCATGACCTTAAATTTCATTTCACATTGAAGGGTTCATTGCTCCGCTCCCTCACCCATGGTTTCCCCGGCCTCTTCCTTTGTGGGCTCTCCATCTCCCACCAATAGGAGAGGATGCATGTTATTTGTTAAATCTTTTACATCCTATTATTTATCACACCTAGAATGACACACATGGGATTAGTGTTTTGTGATGATTAAAACATCCACATGAATCTGAACTACAATAACTCTAATACCTGATCAAACTAGGATACATAGGACACCTGCCTAAAGGCTCGAGCTCAAAAGGGTTCCAATCTAAAAGGGTCCACCTAAAAATATCCCCCAAAATAGGTAGCTTCCAATCATAATACCCAACCCATCTGAACTAGGTGGGTTCTAATTCCTCTCTTTAGGATATGTAGCAAGCCCATTCTATGGGTCCAATCCCAACATTAAATCACCTTCAATCCCCCCTGGATGACGATAAACTCTAGAGCACCTTATTGTTTGGATCAAGTCAGTAGTACCTCTGTAGCGTCATATATATGCATGCCAACAATGATCTTCAAAATCAATGGTATTCTATGGACACACTATTTGGGAATGAACCAAGTATTCACGAACATATGAACAATACTTAAATCTAAAATAGAATCTCGGAACAGAAAATAATCGTCCCTTGGAAGGTTGTGGTGAGCCTGACCTCCTATCATCTTAACTAATGGAGTCCTTTAGTGTCATTGGATGAATCATCAATCAATGAGTTCTTGCCTTTGGAATGAAGGTACATGAATCATGGATACCAGGGACATTGGGTGTTCCTGGCTACACGAATAAACCCATTGGAGACCATCCGAGGAAGTTATATCGGAGTAGGACCGATTGCCTAAGTACTTGACCCCACGCAATCACTCGTCGGTACCAACAGTTCCTGCAGGGCTAATACAACATCCTTTAAATGATAATGATGTAAGACGGGTTGAAACAAAATAAATGGTGAACATAAAGGGAAACCATCTCTGAAAAAACAGATGAGTGATGATCCTCATCGTACCATTTCACCATCACATGAAATTCACCACCTTGGAGGTGGACCAAAAATGGTGAACCCGAAGGATATCGCACGTCGTCCCATTTCATTTGACTTAGTACATGCTAAATGTGCCACATCAGAGGTGGAATAAAAATGGTGAACCTGGCGTGAATATTTAACCAAGGTGGAGGTTCTACCCTAATGATAAAAGTCACAAGTACATTACACATCATCCCATTTTGTTCACCCCAGTACATGCTAAAAGTGTCACCTCGAAGGTATAACAAAAATGGTGAACCAGACGTGAATCTTTAACTAAAGTTGCAGTTCTACCCCAATAATAAAAGACTCAATGACATTGGATGTCATATCATTTTGTTCGACCCGATACGCACTAAATGTGTCACCATGAATTTGAGACAAAAATGGTGAACCCGATGTGAATCTTTAACCAAGGTGGAGGTCTTACCCTATTTAAGCCCCTTTGCACCATAGAAAAAGAAAAGGGGAAGGGTCAAATATAAATTGACAAATATGCATATGTTTAAAAAAAATCTACTTGGACAATATTTTGTGGGTTGCATGTTATATATGTATGTTGTGGGTTCCCGCATAGAAACCTTCGATCCAAATGACGTCCTAATAAACAATGCAGACACACGCATCAGTGATCCCGCAGGCGGTTGGGACCCCAAGGAAGAGAAGGACCCCCTCTTCTACCCAGAGTATTCAACACTGGGTAAACAACATGTTGGTCAAAGAGTGCCACTGAAATAGTACTCTCCCCATGCTGGAGGCCGCAAGACTATCCCACCAGTCAGCAAAGTTTGGACAACCACCTCTTCAGCTGCGAATAGCACCCCAGCACAAGGCAGCCTTAGTGGTCATCTCTAACCATTTAGGGATCTTGTCCTAAGAATTTTACAATGAGTACCTCCCTTATATTTGGGATTCTGATGAATTTGATGCTGACAACTACATCTCAACTACACAGGGGTCGAACTCATGGGCCTCCGCTAGAGAGCGTCATCATTGAAAACAAATGACCAAGACTCCTCCCGCTAAAGAGGAACTTATACCAAGGGAATATTCTAAATTCCCAGAGACTCAGGCCCCTCAGGCTTCCCGAAAAGGTCGGAGAATATATAATCAAGAGAACGCTATCACCCTGGTTCCTAAGGAGCAACTCTATTGTACTAACGCGGTGGAATTCAATGGGTAGACATACGACTCTACCCCCCCCCCCCCCCCCACTCAAGACCACCAAAGAAATAGGGTGGAACAACACGAGCACATGCACGTTCATGCTAATGATCGCTGGTCCTGCCCTGAAAACAAAGTAGAAATCTATAGGCAGATGCATATATCTGTCGACACACAACAATCCCGTCAACCAAATAGGGCACTAAGCAGTTATATGCAAGCACAAATACCTGCTGACGTATTTAAAGCCTTTCATCCAAATTGGGAAGAAACCAATTATACGTAGGCACAAATAACTACTAATGAACTAAAATATTTCCATCCAAATAGGGCTAAAAGCAGCTACACTTAGGCATAAATACATGCTGATGCACTACAAGCTCACCATCCAAGTAGGCCAACAACCAAATATGAGCAGAGTCAAATTACTATGGATGCATAAAAATATCATAAGACAAATATAAAAAACAGTGATCAGATGAAAATCCCCTCTCATGAATATGAAGACCACTAGTCAAATACGGTGGTAACCAAAGAATAAAATAGGTGGAAGACTCGTTCCCCTATCCCAACATAATAGAACTGCCAGTATCTACTAGAAACTCATGGAGGATTGGACCAGGAACAAACTCATTCTCCAACATCAGAATGGGCCTTCATACCCTTTCCAGTAGAATATGTATCTCAACAGATCTTGGAAAAGATGGAATATCATATGTCGATTCCAGACTATATCCTCCAAACATGCCAAGATGTCATTGCATTGGTGGAAAAGGTAAGAAACCATGCCCACAACCCTATTTCCTCGAAAGGAATGACTCACTCGCAAAATGATTTAGTCACTCTGGAGAAGTTATGCATCCCTGCTCCAGTATAAGAGGGACGATGACAGTATCCTATGATACACATAAAATTGGACCAGGAACAAATATTCCTTCCGATAGGGGGACGTCGGTCCAATGTGGTCGTCACTCCAAGGAATGCATATAGTCTTTCCAAAACTCAAGATGACCATCAGTGTGTCTCGATGACATCAAGGGACCCAACAACATGGTTACCCATATTTGAAGTCCATTACCAACAGTAAGTGGCCCTGGTTACCTGCAAGACAGTGCCCAAAAATTAAAGGTGCCAGAGGAAATTGGAAAATAAAGATCACATACATGATCCTGCTCTGCTGGAAGTTCGAGTTCTTGACACCCTAAAACATATATTCAATAAAAGATCAAGACCCTATCATTCCATTATAAAATTATGGAAGTTTTCATAGCAGTTGTGAAGGCCCTCCTTGCAATGTCGCTACCATCACCTCTGAAGGTCCTCCACAAAGCACCCATGGGGGCTCACTCTGTGGGCTAGGAAAGATCGATCCTGAGATCTTATCTCTTGATGTTCATCGGGGTAGCCCTCCCCTCGACTATAAGATCATACCACAAGAAGTTCCTCCCCTTACGTTCATCTGCCCTGATGGTCCTTCCCATGATGTGTACTGCATAAATTCTCCCTGCTGTCAGGCATCAAGTCATGATGGCAGTCCTCGCCATGATGATAGTCATTGCATAGGCACTCCCCATAATGAAAATTTCTATGAAGGTACTCTCCTCAGTGACATAAATAATTAATAAGGTCCTCCCCTTACTATATCTTTCTCTGAAGTTCCTCCCCAGAGTATAAGCTGCAAAGACATTTCTCGTGGTCAGGTATCAATCTGCAATAGTAGCCCACACCATTGCATCACTAATTATGAAGGTCCTCCCATTAATCAAACTTCATACTGGCAGAAAGGTCCTCCCATTTCTTGAACAAATGTGAGAAATCCATCCTATGATAATTCACTCATAAAATATTCAGACACATTAGGCACTCTTTCTATAACGAGTGATATTCATTCTCAACTAGAGGATGGCCCAGGGCCACGCTCATATTCTGAGCCACCCACGTGGCGTCTACGAATCAATAAGGCTCCCACTAGACCAGTTTCTTGGAATGAAATTATTAATAAGTATTAGATCTAGGAATATCAAGTAGAGGAACCTCCAGAAGAACAACGACAGGATATGTTTCTTGTGAGAAGACAGACACCTAAGTATTATATACCGGTGATGTATTGGACTTTGACCACATCTCATTTCGACATACCAGGAGAGTTTTTTGGGGAATACACACATGAAATTCACCTCAATATATGGACTACTCTTCATCATATGTAAAAAAAATCCTACCCTAAAAAGTTTATGCGGACCATGTCATCACGTTAGGGGAGTTGTGCCATATAGCCGACCTAAAAGCTCTCTCTTCTGCACAGTATCCAGATTCAGAAAGGTTAAAGAACAAGCTTGAACTGGAATGCCTCCATGAAATACATTAGTTAAATCTCCTCATTGGAAACACTCCTACTAGAGTTCACATTCGGGGATGGGGAGAACATTGAGCTCTACGCTTCACCCCTCGTCCCATCCAGCAAATTCCATTGAAAGTAACATCCTACAATGTCATCCCCCAAAGGCTACTATAAAGTAAACCCCTACTCAGGAAAGATGGGTTACTCAATAAAAATTGGAATGGAGTAAGTCTCAAAAGTGTCATGACTGAAGAGATCATGCCATCGAAAAGTTTCAGATTCAGGCAACCAAGAACATTCAGGAGGATCCCCGCCTAAGGGTATCCAACCAGCAAGCAGTGATCATGTCTTCAAAAGACCATAAACTTCATGAAGGAACAATTCCATACTTATCTCCCACCAATTCAAGAGTATGTAAAATTTAAAAGGTGGAAATACTGGTGGCTACCACCACAATATGGGAACAAACCCCGCCCAGAGGGCTGGGGGAATTTATAAATCAAAATTTCCCTATAAGACCAATAAATCCAGGACGTAGAGAATCAATAGAAGAATGGAAAAAAACCCATCCCATAGGGATAGAGGAATTTTACCTCAAATACATGCACTGTGGATTTCTTTCTTCCACCATATAAGATGAACGATGGATATAGGAGTTACATGTTCCATCCATTCTTGTGCTTTTCACCCACTGAGAAAAACTCATGTTACGGGGTCATCCAGGGCTCCCTTCGAGTCAATATTTGTCAAGATACCTAAATAATACCACAGAATGGAAAGGGAAAGTCCACAAAAGTGTGAAAAAATTATTCCAACCATTCATCACTGGGTACACCACCCCCAATGTGGTATGCCTTAGTGAACATGCTAAACGTAAACTCCACGGATCTCATAGGAAATGATTTGGAGGGAGAGGATGCAAATGAAGATGGTTCCCTCTCAGAGGCATTACACATTGAGCCTAATGGTGTACATACCCAGAACTAGAGAGTATTCATATATTTGGGCGTCCCCATATCTAATCTTCCACTACCTCCCCCCCAAAACCCCAATAAGGAGAATAAAAAATCCAAGGTTGTCTATAACCTACCTCCTCCTCCCCCAGAGGATACATCCCACACTCTCAAGGAAAGATTCTCCAATAATGAGTTAGAAATGAAAGATTTTATGTGAATTAACAATGATATATGTCGAGGGAGATACATTTCCAAATTTTTTCCCCTAAGGAACATCAGCAGGTGCTCCCAGAAGAGGTGCCCATACTACAGGCACTTATCCCGGTGAAATAATCCAAGCTCGGAGGACCATTAAACCCAACCCCATAAGGACATCAAGACATCCCTACACTGGGATGGTACCCGGAATATATCTAGGTAAACCCATAAATGATACCCTGGGCTATGTATCAACCCCAAATTCTAGCAGAATCAGCACACCCATTTTTGGCCACTAACGCACTAGATCAAGCTCAAGCCCAATAGGATATGCATCAAGGGATCTTGAAAACAGTCATGAAATTAATAGATCAACTAGAATAAATGGAGGGGCCACACTCCAATACTGTTAGAGTAAAAACCCTGCCTTGATTGGGTAAGCAATGTTCCTCCACCTCCAAATTTTGGTAACCCCGTATACCCAGTATTCAATGGCTCAGGAGACCCTAAATAGAATTTAATGGACTATGCCCCTTACTTTGACCGCATGATGGGAACTCGAGAAATAAAATAAGTAGTAAAACTCAGTTTCTTCATACAAACCCTGTAGGTCTTGGCCTTCATATGGTATACTAGCCTTCCATACAATTCAATTATAGGCTGGGAGGACCTTCGGAGACAGTTTTTCTTCCAGTTCAGTTTAACACTACCTGAGACAATGGTCAGTGATCTCATGAACTAAAAATAGATAGAGAATGAAATTTTCTAATACTTCATTTCCAGATGGAATGTCCTGAATTATTTCCTAAATCGGCTGCTTCCCCAGGTTGAGATACTTTCCATGTGCATCGATAACCTTCGGGGTGGTTGCGAACACCACTCATCCTGGTGAAGTACACAAGTGGGTTCAAAGATTTCTTTTCCATTTCTCAAAGAATATAATACTCCTTGCAAAGGTACAATAATAAGTCTCAAGTGGCCCCATAAGCCCCTTAGAAAATATCAGGAAAAGTCGAAGCGGCTTCTGTCACACTTAAGCCACCCCCGGCACCAGCTCTAGTTGCGAGGACCCACAAACCGTGTGGGACCACATGGATGACAACAACCACCACCACCTCAGCAATATGAGAAATGGTGTGCTAAAATAAATCAGTTCTAAAAATAAAAAAATAAATTTTACTCATTCCAAAATCACCAGGTCTGTGGATATTACATAACCGCCATGAATAACCATCTGCTCCTATTACCATATCCAAAATGAGTCGATGAAGTGGGTCTCTAAGACAACCAAAATTATTTTCCCTATCACCATATACTGGGATACACTATACAAGAATGATTTTTTTAAGGATATCCTATAGGAGATGGTGGATTAAGAGAAAGTAAAGTTCGGCCCGCCGCCGTCACAAGTGTCGTACATTTCCACCTCAAACTCAAGAGAGGAAAAGGAATGGAATACTGTCTCCAGTAAGAAGGAGAAAAAGTTTGACAATTGTATGACCCAGAATACTATCAGTCGAGTTCATGGAATCCTCTAGGAATGGTTGAAACAACTAACTGTACCCCCAAAAGCTCTTAATAAAACACATATGTCCCCCTCGGCCCCATAGTCCTCTAAAGGATAGAAGGGAAGAAATCCTGAGGAAGAAGATGGGCTAACACAAAAGTCTATTTCAGTGTTGACACTTTCGGCCTTCATGCCAACAGATTTGGAATAATGAGAACCACCCTTCCAAATGGTAAAATTGGCACTGCCCCACCAAATGGTACAATGGGCATTGTCCTTCAAAACGACACCATTAGAAGGATACAGTCGGAAATAAATAGTGTTAGATTGAGAAATGATATTCGGCTCCATTAATTTCATTCGCATCATGGACCCCTTCTTGAATGGATACTATGGCCAATAACTCGAATTCCCCACTCCCAACTATAGAGTTAGATGAAGTGGTTGTAGATGTTGGAGGTTTCCTAGAAGTAATGATTGTGGAAGGAGTAAAATTCCTAGCCATGCCATAAATCAAACTGTTAACATCATGGAAACTCATGGAAGGAACCTCTGATACACACAATAAGAACTGGAATCCTCCTTCACCACCATCAAAAGAAATCCAAGCCCAATTATCTTGGAATAAACATCAGGGTAAGAAAAAATATCAAATCGCCTAAGTCATACATGCGGACCAGTTTGGCCAAACATAAAAAGGACCGCAGCACCACCGTCCCCTATTATAGAGGTTGAACCCTCTATTCCAAAAGAGAAAACCACTAAAGTGTCTATGAAAGAGAAACCCTGCACTGGGAATCCCTAACCATTAGAGTATAAGTATGATATTCTAAATTATCTAGCTTCATTACAAGCAAAACTGTCAATCCTAGATGCGTTAATTCTGTCTTCAGATCTTAGGGAGGCACTCATCGAAGCATTACTAAGTCCCTAGGAGTTTGAGGATGAAGTAGAAGAAACCTAAGTCTACCGAATAGATACTAGTACCAAAGAATTTCATTCTATTATCTCCTTAATGGAAAGGGATAAAAATCCAACATGCAAGGTCACATCAAACCCTTATATGTGTCTAGAAAGATAAATGGAATTGATGTCTGGAGGATCTTCATCGATAATGGGTTTGAAGTTAACCTCCTCCCACTATGGACACTTCGCCGACTAGGATATGATGAAGACAACTTGACACCCTACACTACAAATCTATTGGGATAGGAAAAAAACAAGAAGAAACTGTTGGGATGAATCAAGCATAAAACTTAGCTCAGAGACCTTATATTGGATTCTGATTTCCTGGTAGTATGGCAAAGCACGACCTTCAATGTTCTGTTAGGGAGGCCTTGGCTACATTAGCATGCTGCAATTTTGTCATCATACCATTAGTGCTTCAAATATTTCACTAATGGGAAAATGGGACATTTCACGCTGATAAATCCTTATTTGAGTCCTGTGAGTCTCATTATATTGATGCAGGGTTCTATGAATTGTAAGAAAAAAATATTTTGGGCAACGACATTGATTGGATCACTACCCCAAATAGATTGGAAATGGATCCTGCTTACCCCTTCTAGCATATTGGGGAATAGTATGTATTACCCATCAACCAAGTTAAATGCATAAGTGCAAGTTCGGATGCAGACTCAATTGTCGGCATGATCTCCATCGTGGCCGCCATGTCCGAAGACATGAAAAAGTAGGTTGAATGCCGTAATGTCAGGAAAATACCTATAAAAGATTCTCTTGGCACATTCTTGGGACCTCAAGAAACCCCCACCTGACACCCTAATGAAAACGAGGATTTATCTCCCAACATTGGAGAGGTTTTCTGAAAAATACTCTCTCCATCAGAAGAGGAAGAAGATGAAGATGATGAAGAAGAAAATGATGATAAAGAAGACCACAAAGATTCCCCTCCGGCATTCAAAGAAGGTGTCTCCACCACAATTAATGAACTTAAGGAGATAAATTAGGGCATCGAATACAACATGTGGCCCATTTTGATCAGTATGGCTTTGCCTGTCGAGGAGTAGGAGGCATATACCACCTTCTTAAAGAATAATAGAGATGTATTTTCCTAGAACTACATAGAAATTTTGGGCCTTGATCCTGAGGTCACCACTCATCATCTGGGCTTACCATAAGGTCAGCGGGGCTATAAGCATGCAGCCAGAAGGACCCACCCATCGCATGCTTCCAAAATTGAGGCTAAAGTTCACAAGCTGATCAAATACAACTTCATATGGGAGGTCCAATATCTCATTTGTCTGGAGAACATAGTCCCTATAAAAAAGAATAATGGAAATATTAGAATCTTTATTGACTTCTAGGAACTTATCTGGCATTTCCCAAAAGACAATTTCCTTATCCCACTCATAGAATTGTTGATCGATGAAACAGTCAGATATGAAGCCCTCTCCTTCATGGACGGTTATTCTGGATACAATCATATATGGATGGCCCAAGGATATGAAGAATCTACCACTTTTAGGGCCCATCAAGGAGTGCTCTATTATAAATTAATGCCATTTTATCTAAAGAATTCTGGCGTCACATATCAGCGTTCCATGCATCGCATCTTCAAGCCCTTCTTTGGAAAATGTCTCTAGGGCTATGTCGATGACCTTGTGGTTAAATAATGACATCACTCAAACCACCTGGATGATTTTGAAACCTTCTTCAACATTTTGTGGCAACACCTTTTAAAGATGAATCCCCTAAAGTGCACCTTTGGAGTTGCCTGGGGAAAGTTCTTCAACTTCTTTGTACGCCATCACGGCATCAATGTCGACCTCGATAAGAAAAAATCCATCCTTGGAATGTCCCCTCCTCACAAACTCACTGAGTTGAGTGGTCTCTAGGGGCACCTTGCCTACATTAGAGGATTAATAGATGACCTAGTAGGTAAATGTTGACCTTTCACTAGGCTCATGAATAAAAGAGTTACGTATGAGTGGGATAATGATTACCACAAAGAATTCGACAAACTCAATAGATATCTCCTAAGCCCACCGATGCTGATGAAACCGATTTAGGGGAGACCGCTCATTTTTTATGTAACCACCTTAGAATAGTCATTAGGTTCCTTCCTGACACAGAAGAATCATGCCAGTAGAGAGAAAAACCTCGATTACCTCATCTGAACAATGATTGATACTGAAACCCGGTATTCAAAAATTGAAACGAACTGCCTAGACCTAATCTTCACAGTTCAGAAACATAGGCATTACCTATAGTACCATGAGGTCCAAATGGTTTTCTGCTATAACCCACTCAAATATATCCTCAATTTTCCCATGCTAAATCGATGTCTATCATGGTTCGAGGACATCTTACAGCAGTTTGAAATATGCAACGTACCCCAAAAGTCCATAAAAGGCCAGGCGTTAGTAGACTTTCTAGAAGAGTACCCCTCATAGGAAACAATATAGTTGGATGCCAAACTTCTAGATAAATAAGTGTTCTCCATCCAGGAGTGTAACACCCCAAGCTTCCACGGTACGTTTCCCTTCGAATAATGCGATAGCGTGGGTTGTACGCAACCTTGAGTTCTAACACACACCACAACTAATTAAACTAGCCATTGTGAATAGTAATACCTACTTTTTGAAATCATATATATTTTATATTTCAAAATGGACTTCATTTTTGGATCCGGAATATTGAAATTAGCCTAGGGTGAAATTTTGGTACTTTTCGGATAACTTTTATATTTTGATGAATAGTGAAAATTACTAAATTTTAATTAAAAACAACTTTTTTAATCAAAATAATTAATATTGATAAATTATGAATTTGAGTGGTTTTAAAGTATATTTAGAATATATTTTTACCATTTAATTTAATGTTTTTCATTGTACATAATTTCACAATTAAATCAGACATAAACAAGTGTCAATCTTTTGATAGTTAATATCTCTTAAAAACACGCTTTTTATTTTAACAACGGGAATTAATTTTAAATTAATTTCTGCCACTTCTGTGTTTTGAATTTGGAAAAATGGATTACATATTTGGAATCAGGATGTCCAAATTATGTAAATAGGTAACTTTTATTTTTACACATTTTGAATAATTACTGCGGTAAATATTTTATTTACCATGGTTAAAGGGTAAATTCGGTAAATAAGGGTTAAAAAATAATATTATAATAATACAAAATTCCCCTAAAACGTGTCCTAACCTTATTGTTGGACACATACCCGACCATGGGCATCCTTGGGTAGATTTGGGGACCCCTTGGAGCCACTTTTATGTGGTAGGGACACATTATATTAATAAAGTTAAAATAAAAATTAAAATGGCATAAGCTTACATCTTTTAGAAGAACAATTTTTACATAGGGTTATACATGTTGGATTTTCGATTATAAATATTCATTAGAAATCTAAAAAGATTTCCTACATAATGATATTTTATTTATAATTTTTAGACATCAAATAAGTTAAATTATTAATGACACAATAATGATTCAATGTTTACCTCATTAATAAATCATTTAAATAAATAAGATTATAATGATTAAAATATTATCTAAAACCTGTCCAATTCTTATTGGTTGATGTTATTTATAAAATGAGTCATCTTATCTTAGACCTCAATGATTTTTGGACCATTATAAACCTAATATAATTGTATTATAAAGTGATACTTTCACTCTTTCCTAAAGAGCCCCTCCTCTCCCTTATAAAAGGAGACCACTTCTACTCATTCCTCACACCTCTCAAGCCACTTGGCTCGTCCAAACCCTGCCCATATAATCTCCCCACATCCCTCTCCTCCTCCTTGAAGCTTCCCCTTAGGCAGAAATCATTTCAAGAAGTCCTTTGGTTCCAACCAAAGTGAGTTACCTAAATTAAAGGTAACGATTTCTCTTAAATTATTTTCATTTATTTTGCTTCTCCAACCCCCAAACTCTTTTTATTTCCTTTCTTTTGTAACAACACCAGTATCCACAATATACTAGGATGTTGTTATAAGAAGGATTCAAACTACAAATACACACAACTCCATCTAATGGATGATGAACATAATGTTTCTGTGGATGGCAAACTAACGCCTCACGAAACGATGATTGTTCAAATACATCTTACCGCCTCTCATGGTGGCCATTATGATGTCACTGTAATTAAATATGATATTAATGATATATATTTTATATATAAGCTTCTGTAATTCCATTTTATTTCATATCATTATTCGTTTCATGTTGTATATACATACGATAATTTCATTTGAGGAAGTGCGGACTACCGCCCCCTTAAAATGATATGACTCGTTCATACCACACATGGAACGTATAAAGGATGGTGTTAATGAACTTAAGTAACATATATAAAATATTATATTATACTGGAATAGTAATATACCTATGTATCATTTGGATTCAATTCTTTTAAAATAAAAATTAAATGGAAGTAGCGTTCGTGCGTACGTACGGACTACCGTCTCCACGAACGCGATGAGATTCATTCTCCATCGTATCCATTCAAGTCTTATTCTCATTTTAGGGTTAAAAATAATGTTAATATCATTATGATTATGAATAAGATATAATCTATCCATTACAAACATGTCTTACATAACCAAACATTTAAGAAGAACGAATCGATTATCACCCGAAACGACGATAATACTAAGATATTATTAATAAAGCAATGTTAAAAGATCATATATGATATCATATTAATGTATATGATTCTTGTATAATTTAATAACAATTATTTCACCATTATACAGGAGTTTAACCTACCCCAACAAAGTAAAAGTACAAGGTAAGGGTTTATTTCGCAATCTCTTCATTATCCGAGGTTGTTTATACATAATTATCTACTGGGACCTCGTTATCATCCACGTCCATGTTTCTTCAAAATGTATTTCAAAACATTTTTAATATTTAAAAGAATATGGGTTAAAGTCATTTATACCCTTTTTTGACTTTTTATAAGAGGTTTATAAGGGAATCTTTCTGTCGTTTTCCAAACAAGGTGCTTTTTAACCTTTTCGACAGAATTAAGATAAGAATGTTTTTTTAACTTATACGGCGGGTGCGGTTATTTTCCGCCGTTATAAAATCGTCAAAGCTTCCCTTACAAGCTTATAAGAATATTTTCAAGAAAATGTTTTATTTTATATGGCTCTTAAATGATTTCAACAATAGAAAGAGATATTTCTTTAAAAAGTGTTTTGATTTCATCTATGTCAACATCCTTTGACGGATTTTACGCTTATTTGAAGTTGATTTATTATGATACAAAACTTCTATATTGTATTGAAGGTTTTGTGATATGTTTGACTATGGATGTGCTATTTTTACACCATTCATAGTTTATGGTGAAATTATTGACATTTCGTATGCTAGTTTTAATACGAATGTTTATGTTATGTTTAAACCTTTTCATATGGGAATGCATTGGACTTAATATGTGACGGGTGGAGCCCGCTATAGCTCCTCGATGCATCGGTAGGTCTCATGAGACAAAATAGTGTCTTGGCACAAGGCCTTGACAAAATCTTATTTGTAGTCTTGGCACGAGGCCTTGGCTATGTGGTTATGATAGTCTGACATTATGCATTCCAACATTATGAAAGTGGTTATTGATATTGCATGTGATTATTCTATTAGTATAATATCCATGTGAACAAGTAAATGGAATTATTTCATTTTACTTTTGCCATACTATGTTGAAGTTCAAGTTTAAAAGGATTTTGTTTTAGTAATTCATTGCCTTAAATGTTTATGCTTATTTTTGAATGTTCCGCTATATTGTTATCCTTACTGGGCATTTGAGCTCACCCCTTTTCTATGTTTTATTTTCCCAGGATGTGAAGATGTAAGTTATGAATGACCTGCGAGGATATTATGAGGGGATTATAGTGTGAACTGTGGAAACATTATGTTGTTGTAGTAGTTTTTCATTTTATGATGTAATGAAAAACTTATGAATATATCTAGTGTTTCCAAGGCTACTAAACCAATCGGTCTTTCGAGATTTGATCTTTCTTGTGATCATGCCAATGTTACGAAGTAATGCACCGACTCTGGGTAGCTGGGGTCGGGGCGTTACAGTTGGTATCAGAGGAAGTTTAGTATAAACCTTGGAAGCTAGATTTAGATAAACTCTGATTAGAGCACGTAGACCTAAGATGAACTTTGAGGATTAGTATAGAAGAACTTCATAGAATTTTGGTATTGTAGAGATTTTGTGAGTTTTCCGAGCAATACATCCCTGTCTGGATACGAGCAGGTAGAGGCGGCTCTGGCATAGATGTACCTAGGGGTAAAACCCGAAAACACCGCTTTGAGCTAGACTCGAACGGGAACTGGTGCACGACAACAGGCCTTGCTGCACTCTTGGTTACGACACTCCCGGGGGATATGCTTAGGATAACTCTCATTTTCTTTACAAATCATTTTGAAGGGATTATGAGTATAAACTTCCTCAAAGAAAACATTCTTATGATTATAGATTATATCCATAAATAGTTCAATTTATGTTAAGTGTTTTATAAGTATGGGATTATGTATTTTGATTCATAAACTGATCTAGTTTATGCCATTGTTTAGAAATGGCGCCTAGTGGAAGAAATGGAAACCATATCAATGCACGCACTCCATGTAGGGATTTCCCTCCTGCTCAAGATAATTATAGTGGGGTTGGTGATGCAACTGGTGCCGATCAGCTAATCACCATACTGGGACAACTTACTCATGTTATGAATAATAACCTTACCCGTATGGAGCACCCTGATCCGCAGCGTGGAGGATCAATGTTAGATCGATTCATGAGGCAACAACCACCAACGTTCAATGGGAATACAAATCCCTTAGTAGCTGAGCAGTGGATAAATTCCCTAGAGAAAATATTTTAGGCTTTGGGGAGCAGTGAAAGGGAAAAAGTTATCATGGCAGTTTACCGCCTCACAGGAGATTCTGATCAATGGTGGTCATTGATTTAAAACATGAAGGAAGATGATGAAGTATCAAATATGGAATGGAGGGAGTTCAAAGATCTGTTTTTAGAAAAATACTTTCCTCGCGACCATCGAGCAGATATGGAAAGGCAATTTCTGAGTCTGAGACAAAAGGAGGATGAGAATGTCACAAAGTATGAGGCTAACTTTACAAGGTTAGCGAGGTATACTGGAGATTATATTTGCAACCCAAGAAGTAAGATTGATCATTTCTTTGATGGGTTAAAACCATTTCTCCGTCGAGCATTAGTCTCACAATCCTTTTCATCGTACAAAGACATTGTCTCATGTGCTATCAAGACCGAAAGGGAATTCTCTAAGTCTTATGATTTTAAAGCAAAGAAAGAGAAGAAGAGACCTGCTGATCAATCTGGGAATGGAAATAAGGAGAGGAAGGGAAAGGTTGAATATCCATCTTGTGGTAAATGCGGGAAGAAACATCCTGGTACTTGCTTGAAGGGAATGGGAGTCTGTTACAAGTGTGGTGAAAAAGGCCACCAAGCTCGTGATTGCAAGGGGAAGAAGGAAGCTACCAACGTTCAGTGCTACAATTGCAGGGAGATGGGGCATTATGCAAATGCATGTCCTAAGCGTCAGGAGAACTTACCCCAGAAAAGGCCAAGGGATCAAGGCCAGGCTTATGCTATCACTACTGCAGAGGTAGAAGCTCCAAAAGACGTGGTGGCAGGTAATTTAATGGTTTCCTCAAGTTTAGCAAATGCATTATTTTACTCTGGATCGTCGCATTGTTTCATATCTTCCCAGTTTGCTAAGAAAATTAGATATTTCCAATTTGATTTAATAAGGGAGTTTTCAGTTAAAACTCTTAAGGGAAGTATCATTGCAACAAAGTTTTTTGAATCAGTCCCCATTAGAGCACATAAATTTTCTTTATCTGCTGATCTCATCGTCATACCTATGATTGAGTTTGATATAATCCTCGGTATGGACTGGCTTTCGGAATATGATGCGAAGATTTATTGTAAGAATAAAGAGGTTACGATTCTTGATGATAATGATAAAGAACACCTTATCTTTAGAGCAGAATCGTCACCACCTAATTCTTATTTAGATCCACCACCAGTATCTCAACTTAATTCAATTATTGGGGAGGAAGAGAATGAAATAACTAAGGGTGAGGAAAGGAATGTTCAAATAGAGGATGTACCTGTTGTGAAAGAATTTGTAGATGTATTTCCAGAAGATTTACCTGGACATCCTCCAGAACGAGAAGTTGAGTTTTCCATTGATTTGATTCCTGGATCAAGGCCTATATCGAAGACCCCTTATGGAATGGCCAGCACCTACGAGTATAACTGAGGTACGTAGTTTTATTGGTTTGGCAGGTTATTATCGATGTTTCGTCCAGAATTTTGCCCGATTGGCTAACCCAGTAACGAAGCTCACACGTAAAGGGGTTAAATTTGTTTGTACAAAAGAGTGTGAAGAATGTTTCGAAGAACTGAAGATAAGATTAGTCAATGATCCTATATTGACTCTGCCATCGGGGAATGATGGGTTCGTTATTTATAGTGATGCATCGAAGAAAGGACTTGGTTGTGTCCTTATGCAGAATGATAGAGTTATTGCCTATACATCACGACAGTTGAAAATTCATGAACAAAACTATCCTACTCATGATCTCGAGTTAGCAGCTGTGATTTTTTCTTTGAAGATATGGAAGCACTACCTCTATGGTGAAAAATGTGAGATTTATACTGATCACAAGATTTTGAAGTATATTTTCTCACAAAAAGAACTCAACATGAGGAAAAGGAGATGGATTGAATTACTCAAGGATTATAATTGTACGATACACTACCACCCGGGGAAGGCAAACAAGGTGGCAGATGCTTTGAGTAGAAAAGACCATGGAGTTTTGAACATGATGAGAATTGAAAGGGATCCAATTTTCATGGATCTAGTGAAGATGGACATGGGAATAACCAGGGAAGGTGAAACATCAATGCTTTTTCAAATGGTTGCCAAACCATCTTTACTAGAAAGGATTAAGAGTTCTCAGACCGATGATGAATAATTTCAGAAGAAGATTAAAGCTGTGAATGATGGGAGATTGAGAGACTTTGTGTATGAAGATGGAATTTTGAAATTCGGGAAGAGACTTTGTGTTCCCGATTTACCTGATCTAAAAAGGGAATTGCTGGATGATGCTCATAGTTCCAATTTTTCTATACACCCTGGGAGCACCAAATGTATAGATATTTGAAGGAACATTTTTGGTGGGACAACATGAAGAGGGAGATTGCTGATTTTTTGTCAAGATGTATGGTTTGTCAACAAGTGAAAGCTGGAAGGCAACAGCCTGGAGGATTCATGGAACCTCTTCCCATACCGGAGTGGAAATGGGACAATATTACGATGGAATTTGTCATGGGGCTACCAAAGACTCCTAGAAGGAACGACGAAATATGGGTTATTGTTGATCGTCTTACCAAGTCAGCACATTTTCTTGCTATAAGAGAAGATCTACCCCTGGAACGTCTAGCAAGACTATATATTAATGAAGTTGTGAGACTTCGTGGAGTACCCCTATCAATTTTTTCTGATCGTGATCCCCGTTTTACTTCAAGATTTTGGAAAAGTCTTCAGAAATCCCTGGATACTGAACTTCATTTGAGCACTGCTTACCACCCTCAGATAGATGGACAATCAGAACGGACTATTCAGACCTTAGAAGACATGTTGAGATCTTGCTCACTTGATTTTCAGGGTATGTGGGATCAATATTTACCACTGGTAGAATTTTCCTATAACAATAGCTTCCATTCGAGTATTCAGATGGAACCATATGAAGCGTTATACGGAAAGAGATGTCGTACACCAACCTGTTGGGATGACGTTGGTGAAAGAAAACTTGTAGGCCCAGAACTGGTGGAGGAAACGGTGGAAAAGGTGAAGTTAATCCAAAATCACATCAAAGCAGCTCAAAGTAGGCAGAAGAGCTATGCCGATAATCGAAGGAAGGATTTGGAATTTCAAGTCGGTGATCATGTTTTACTGAAGGTATCTCCATGGAAGGGAGTCATACGTTTTGGTAAGAAAGGTAAATTGAGTCCCAAGTACATCGGACCCTTCGAAATTCTAGAACGAATTGGGGTTGTAGCTTACCGATTGGCAATGCCGCCAAGTCTCTCCAAAGTTCACGATGTGTTCCACGTATCTCTGTTGAGAAAATACATGCCTGACCCAACGCATGTACTCACCTATGAGGAATTAGAACTGGAACCCGATCTGTCTTATTGTGAAGAGCCTGTCAGGATTCTTGATACAAGAGAACAAGTACTAAGAAACCGGACGACGCGTCTGGTAAAAGTTTTGTGGAGAAATCATAAGATGGAAGAGGCAACATGGGAACCCGAGGAACTTATGATGAAGAACCACCCGAGTCTTTTTATGCAGTAATACCCTAGAAATTACGAGGACGCAATTATTTGAAGGAGGGGAGAATGTAACACCCCAAGCTTCCACGGTACGTTTCCCTTCGAATAATGCGATAGCGTGGGTTGTACGCAACCTCGAGTTCTAACACACACCACAACTAATTAAACTAGCCATTGTGAATAGTAATACCTACTTTTTGAAATCATATATATTTTATATTTCAAAATGGACTTCATTTTTGGATCCGGAATATTGAAATTAGCCTAGGGTGAAATTTTGGTACTTTTCGGATAACTTTTATATTTTGATGAATAGTGAAAATTACTAAATTTTAATTAAAAACAACTTTTTTAATCAAAATAATTAATATTGATAAATTATGAATTTGAGTGGTTTTAAAGTATATTTAGAATATATTTTTACCATTTAATTTAATGTTTGTCATTGGACATAATTTCACAATTAAGTCAGACATAAACAAGTGTCAATCTTTTGATAGTTAATATCTCTTAAAAACACGCTTTTTATTTTAACAACGGGAATTAATTTTAAATTAATTTCTGCCACTTATATGTTTTGAATTTGGAAAAATGGATTACGTATTTGGAATCAGGATGTCCAAATTATGTAAATAGGTAACTTTTACTTTTACACATTTTGAATAATTACTGCGGTAAATATTTTATTTACCATGGTTAAAGGGTAAATCCGGTAAATAAGGGTGAACAATAATATTATAATAATACAAAATTACCCTAAAACATGCCCTAACCTTATTGGTGGACACATACCCGACCATGAGCATCCTTGGGTCGATTTTGGGACCCCTTGGAGCCACTTGTATGTGGTAGGGACACATTATATTAATAAAGTTAAAATAAAAATAAAAATGGCATAAGCTTACATCTTTTAGAAGAACAATTTTTACATAGGGTTATACATGTTGGATTTTCGATTATAAATATTCATTAGAAAGATAAAACGATTTCCTACATAATTATATTTTATTTATAATTTTTAGACATCAAATAAGTTAAATTATTAATGACACAATAATGATGCAATGTTTACCTCATTAATAAATCATTTAAATAAATAAGATTATAATGATTAAAATATTATCTAAAACCTGTCCAATTCTTATTGGTTGATGTTATTTAGAAAATTAGTCATCTTATATTCGACCTCAATGATTTTTGGACCATTATAAACTGAATATAATTATATTATAAAGTAATACTTTCACTCTTTCCTAAAGAGCCCCTCCTCTCCCTTATAAAAGGAGACCACTTCTACTCATTTCTCACACCTCTCAAGCCACTTGGATCGTCCAAACCCTGCCCAAATAAGCTCCCCACATCCCTCTCCTCCTCCTTGAAGCTTCTCCTTAGGCAGAAATCATTTCATGAAGTCCTTTGTTTCCAACCAAAGTGAGTTACCTAAATTAAAGGTAACGATTTCTCTTAAATTATTTTCATTTATTTTGCTTCTCCAACCCCCAAACTCTTTTTATTTCCTTTCTTTTGTAACAACACCAGTATCCACAATATACTAGGATGTTGTTATAAGAAGGATTCAAACTACACATACACACAACTCCATCTAATGGATGATGAACATAATGTTTCTGTGGATGGCAAACTAACGCATCACGAAACGATGATTGTTCAAATACATCTTACCGCCTCTCATGGTGGCCATTATGATGTCACTGTAATTAAATATGATATTAATGATATATATTTTATATATAAGCTTCTGTAATTCCATTTTATTTCATATCATTATTCGTTTCATGTTGTATATACATACGATAATTTCATTTGAGGAAGTGCGGACTACCGCCCCCTTAAAATGATATGACTCGTTCATACCACACATGGAACGTATAAAGGATGGTGTTAATGAACTTAAGTAACATATATAAAATATTATATTATACTGGAATAGTAATATACCTATGTATCAATTGGATTCGATTCTTTTAAAATAAAAATTAAATGGAAGTAGCGTTCGTGCGTACGTACGGACTACCGTCTCCACGAACGCGATGAGATTCATTCTCCATCGTATCCATTCAAGTCTTAATCTCATTTTAGGGTTAAAAATAATGTTCATATCATTCTGATTATGAATAAGATATAATCTATCCATTACAAACATGTCTTACGTAACCAAACATTTAAGAAGAACGGATCGATTATCACCCGAAACGACGATAATACTAAGATATTATTAATAAAGCAATGTTAAAAGATCATATATGATATCATATTAATGTATATGATTCTTGTATAATTTAATAACAATTATTTCACCATTATACAGGAGGTTAACCTACCCCAACAAAGGAAAAGTACAAGGTAAGGGTTTATTTCGCAATCTCTTCATTATCCGAGGTTGTTTATACATAATTATCTACTGGGACCTCATTATCATCCACGTCCATGTTTCTTCAAAATTTATTTAAAAACATTTTTAATATTTAAAAGAATATGGGTTAAAGTCATTTATACCCTTGTTTGACTTTTTATAAGAGGTTTATAAGGGAATCTTTCCGTTGTTTTCCAAACAAGGTGCTTTTTAACCTTTTCGACAGAATTAAGATAATAATGTTTTTTTAACTTATACGGCGGGTGCGGTTATTTTCCGCCGTTATAAAATCGTCAAAGCTTCCCTTACAATCTTATAAGAATATTTTCAAGAAAATGTTTTATTTTATATGGCTCTTAAATGATTTCAAAAATAGAAAGAGATATTTCTCTAAAAAGTGTTTTGATTTCATCTATGTCAACATCCTTTGACGGATTTTACGCTTATTTGAAGTTGATTTATTATGATACAAAACTTCTATATTGTATTGAAGGTTTTGTGATATGTTTGACTGTGGATGTGCTATTTTTACACCATTCATAGTTTATGGTGAAATTATTGACATTTCGTATGCTAGTTTTAATACGAATGTTTATGTTATGTTTAAACCTTTTCATATGGGAATGCATTGGACTTAATATGTGACGGGTGGAGCCCGCTATAGCTCCTAGATGCATCGGTAGGTCTCATGAGACAAACAAGTGTCTTGGCATAAGGCCTTGACAATATCTTATTTGTAGTCTTGACACGAGGCCTTGGCTATGTGGTTATGATAGTCTGGCATTATGCATTCCAAAATTATGAAAGTGGTTATTAATATTGCATGTGATTATTCGATTAGTAGAATATCCATGTGAACAAGTAAATGGAATTATTTCATTTTAATTTTGCCATACTATGTTGAAGTTCAAGTTTAAAAGGCTTTTGTTTTAGTAATTCATTTCCTTAAATGTTTATGCTTATTTTTGAATGTTTCTCTATATTGTTATCCTTACTGGGCATTTGAGCTCACCCCTTTTCTATGTTTTATTTTCCCAAGATGTGAAGATGTAAGTTATGAATGACCTGCGGGGATATTATGAGGGGATTATAGTGTGGACTGTGGAAACATTATGTTGTTGTAGTAGTTTTTCATTTTATGATGTAATGAAAAACTTATGAATATATCTAGTGTTTCCAAGGCTACTAAACCAATCGGTCTTTCGAGATTTGATCTTTCTTGTGATCATGCCAATGTTACGAAGTAATCCACCGACTCTGGGTAGCTGGGGTCGGGGTGTTACAGTTGGTATCAGAGGAAGTTTAGTACAAACCTTGGAAGCTAGATTTAGATAAACTCTGATTAGAGCACGTAGACCTAAGATGAACTTTGAGGATTAGTATAGAAGAACTTCCTAGAATTTTGGTATTGTAGAGATTTTGTGAGTTTTCCGAGCAATACATCCCTGTCTGGATACGAGCAGGTAGAGGCGGCTCTGGCACAGATGTACCTAGGGGTAAAACCTAAAAACACCGCTTTGAGCTAGACTCGAACGGGAACTGGTGCACAACAACGGGCCTTGCTGCACTCTTGGTTACGACACTCCCGGGGGATATGCTTAGGATAACTCTCATTTTCTTTACAAATCATTTTGAAGGGATTATGAGTATAAACTTCCTCAAATAAAACATTCTTATGATTATGGATTATGTCCATAAATAGTTCAATTTATGTTAAGTGTTTTATAAGTATGGGATTATGTATTTTGATTCATAAACTGATCTAGTTTATGCCATTGTTTAGAAATGGCGCCTAGTGGAAGAAATGGAAACTGTATCAATGCACACACTCCATGTAGGGATTTCCCTCCTGCTCAAGATAATTATAGTGGGGCCGGTGATGCAACTGGTGCCGATCAGCTAATCACCATACTGGGACAACTTACTCAGGTTATGAATAATAACCTTACCCGTATGGAGCACCCTGATCCGCAGCGTGGAGGATCAATGTTAGATCGATTCATGAGGCAACAACCACCAACGTTCAATGGGAATACAAATCCCTTAGTAGCCGAGCAGTGGATAAATTCCCTAGAGAAAATATTTCAGGCTTTGGGGAGCAGTGAAAGGGAAAAAGTTATCATGGCAGTTTACCGCCTCACTGGAGATGCTGATCAATGGTGGTCATTGATTCAAAACATGAAGGAAGATGATGAAGTATCAAATATGGAATGGAGGGAGTTCAAAGATCTGTTTTTAGAAAAATACTTTCCTCGCGACCATCGAGCAGATATGGAAAGGCAATTTCTGAGTCTGAGACAAAAGGAGGATGAGAATGTCACAAAGTATGAGGCTAACTTTACAAGGTTAGAGAGGTATGCTGGAGATTATATTCGCAACCCAAGAAGTAAGATTGATCGTTTCTTTGATGGGTTAAAACCATTTCTCCATCGAGCATTAGTCTCACAATCCTTTTCATCGTACGAAGACATTGTCTCATGTGCTATCAAGACCGAAAAGGAATTCTCTAAGTCTTATGATTTTAAAGAAAAGAAAGAGAAGAAGAGACCTGCTGATCAATCTGGGAATGGAAATAAGGGGAAGAAGGGAAAGGTTGAATATCCATCTTGTGGTAAATGCGGGAAGAAACATCTTGGTACTTGCTTGAAGGGAATGGGAGACTGTTACAAGTGTGGTGAAAAAGGCCACCAAACTCGTGATTGCAAGGGGAAGAAGGAAGCTACCAACGTTCAGTGCTACAATTGCAGGGAGATGGGGCATTATGCAAATGCATGTCCTAAGCATCAGGAGAACTTACCTCAGAAAAGGCCAAGGGATCAAGGCCAGGCTTATGCTATCACTACTGCAGAGGTAGAAGCTCCAAAAGACGTGGTGGCAGGTAATTTAATGGTTTCCTCAAGTTTAGAAAATGCATTATTTGACTCTGGATCGTCGCATTGTTTCATATCTTCCCAGTTTGCTAAGAAAATTAGATATTTCCAATTTGATTTAATAAGGGAGTTGTCAGTTAAAACTCCTAAGGGAAGTATCATTGCAACAAAGTTTTGTGAATTAGTCCCCATTAGAGCACATAAATTTTCTTTATTTGCTGATCTCATCGTCATACCTGTGATTGAGTTTGATATAATCCTCGGTATGGACTGGATTTCGGACTATGATGCGAATATTTATTGTAAGAAGAAAGAGGTTACGATTCTTGATGATAAGGATAAAGAACACCTTATCTTTAGAGCAGAATCGTCACCACCTAATTCTTATTTAGATCCACCCCCAGTAGCTCAACTTAATTCAATTATTAGGGAGGAAGAGAATGAAATAACTATGGGTGAGGAAAGGAATGTTCAAATAGAGGATGTACCTGTTGTGAAAGAATTTGTAGATGTATTTTCGGAAGATTTACCTGGACATCCTCCAGAACGAGAAGTTGAGTTTTCCATTGATTTGATTCCTGGATCAAGGCATGTATCGAAGACCCCTTATGGAATGGCCAGCACCTATGAGTATAACTGAGGTATGTAGTTTTATTGGTTTGGTAGGTTATTATCGACGTTTCGTCCAGAATTTTGCCCGATTGTCTAACCCATTAACGAAGCTCACACGTAAAAGGGTTAAATTTGTTTGGACAAAAGAGTGTGAAGAATGTTTCGAATAACTGAAGAGAAGATTAGTCAATGCTCCTATATTGACTCTCCCATCGGGGAATGTTGGGTTCATTATTTATAGTGATGCATCGAATAAAGGACTTGGTTGTGTCCTTATGCAGAATGATAGAGTTATTGCCTATGCATCACGACAGTTGAAAATTCATGAACAAAACTATCCTACTCATGATCTCGAGTTAGCAGCTGTGATTTTTTCTTTGAAGATATGGAGGCACTACCTCTATGGTGAAAAATGTGAGATTTATACTGATCACAAGAGTTTGAAGTATATTTTCTCACAAAAAGAACTCAACATGAGGCAAAGGAGATGGATTGAATTACTCAAGGATTATGATTGTACGATACACTACCACACGGGGAAGGAAAACAAGGTGGCAGATGCTTTGAGTAGAAAAGACCATGGAGTTTTGAACATGATGAGAATTGAAAGGGATCCAATTTTCATGGATCTAGTGAAGATGGACATGGGAATAACCAGGGAAGGTGAAACATCAATGCTTTTTCAAATGGTGGCCAAACCATCTTTACTAGAAAGGATTAAGAGTTCTCAGACCGATGATGAAGAATTTCAGAAGAAGATTAAAGCTGTGAATGATGGGAGATTGAGAGACTTTGTGTATGAAGATGGAATTTTGAAATTCGGGAAGAGACTTTGTGTTCCCTATTTACCTGATCTAAAAAGGGAATTGCTGGATGATGCTCATAGTTCCAATTTTTCTATACACCCTGGGAGCACCAAAATGTATAGAGATTTGAAGGAACATTTTCGGTGGGACAACATGAAGAGGGAGATTGCTGATTTTGTGTCAAGATGTATGGTTTGTCAACAAGTGAAAGCTGGAAGGCAATAGCCTGGAGGATTCATGCAACCACTTCCCATACCGGAGTGAAAATGGGACAATATTACGATGGACTTTGTCATGGGGCTACCAAAGACTCCTAGAAGGAACGACGCAATATGGGTTATTGTTGATCGTCTTACCATGTCAGCACATTTTCTTTCTATAAGAGAAGATCTACCCCTGTACGTCTAGCAAGACTATATATTAATGAAGTTGTGAGACTTCATGGAGTACCCCTATCAATTGTTTCTGATCGTGATCCCCATTTTACTTCAAGATTTTGGAAAAGTCTTCAGAAATCCCTGGATACTGAACTTCATTTGAGCACTGCTTACCACCCTCAGACAGATGGACAATCAGAACTGACTATTCAGACCTTAGAAGACATGTTGAGATCTTTCTCACTTGATTTTCAGGGTATGTGGGATCAATATTTACCACTGGTAGAATTTTCCTATAACAATAGCTTCCATTCGAGTATTCAGATGGCACCATATGAAGCGTTATACGGAAAGAGATGTCGTACACCAACCTGTTGGGATGACGTTGGTGAAGGAAAACTTGTAGACCCAGAACTGGTGGAGGAAATGGTGGAAAAGGTGAAGGTAATCCAAAATCACATCAAAGCAGCTCAAAGTAGGCAGAAGAGCTATGCCGATAATCGAAGGAAGGATTTGGAATTTCAAGTCGGTGATCATGTTTTCCTGAAGGTATCTCCATGGAAGGGAGTCATACGTTTTGGTAAGAAAGGTAAATTGAGTCCCAGGTACATCGGACCCTTCGAAATTCTAGAACGAATTGGGGTTGTAGCTTACCGATTGGCAATGCCGCCAAGTCTCTCCAAAGTTCACGATGTGTTCCACGTATCTCTGTTGAGAAAATACATGCCTGACCCAACGCATGTACTCACCTATGAGGAATTAGAACTGGAACCCGATCTGTCTTATTGTGAAGAGCCTGTCAGGATTCTTGATACAAGAGAACAAGTACTGAGAAACCGGACGACGCGTCTGGTAAAAGTTTTGTGGAGAAATCATAAGATTGAAGAGGCAACGTGGGAACCCGAGGAACTTATGATGAAGAACCACCCGAGTCTTTTTATGCAGTAATACCCTAGAAATTGCGAGGACGCAATTATTTGAAGGAGGGGTGAATGTAACACCCCAAGCTTCCACGGTACGTTTCCCTTCGAATAATGCGATAGCGTGGGTTGTACGCAACCTCGAGTTCTAACACACACCACAACTAATTAAACTAGCCATTGTGAATAGTAATACCTACTTTTTGAAATCATATATATTTTATATTTCAAAATGGACTTCATTTTTGGATCCGGAATATTGAAATTAGCCTAGGGTGAAATTTTGGTACTTTTCGGATAACTTTTATATTTTGATGAATAGTGAAAATTACTAAATTTTAATTAAAAACAACTTTTTTAATCAAAATAATTAATATTGATAAATTATGAATTTGAGTGGTTTTAAAGTATATTTAGAATATATTTTAACCATTTAATTTAATGTTTGTCATTGGACATAATTTCACAATTAAATCAGACATAAACAAGTGTCAATCTTTTGATAGTTAATATCTCTTAAAAACACGCTTTTTATTTTAACAACGGGAATTAATTTTAAATTCATTTCTGCCACTTTTGTGTTTTGAATTTTGAAAAATGGAATAAATATTTGGAATCAGGATTTCCAAATTATGTAAATAGGTAACTTTTATTTTTACACATTTTGAATAATTACTGCGGTAAATATTTTATTTACCATGGTTAAAGGGTAAATCCGGTAAATAAGGGTTAAAAAATAATATTATAATAATAAAACATTACCCTAAAACGTGTCCTAACCTTATTGGTGGACACATACCCGACCATGGGCATCCTTGGGTCGATTTGGGGACCCCTTGGAGCCACTTGTATGTGGTAGGGACACATTATATTAATAAAGTTAAAATAAAAATAAAAATGGCATAAGCTTACATCTTTTAGAAGAACAATTTTTACATAGGGTTATACATGTTGGATTTTCGATTATAAATATTAATTAGAAAGCTAAAAGGATTTTCTACATAATGATATTTTATTTATAATTTTTAGACATCAAATAAGTTAAATTATTAATGACACAATAATGATGCAATGTTTACCTCATTAATAAATCATTTAAATAAATAAGATTATAATGATTAAAATATTATCTAAAACCTGTCCAATTCTTATTGGTTGATGTTATTTAGAAAATGAGTCATCTTAGCTTCGACCTCAATGATTTTTGGACCATTATAAACTGAATATAATTATATTATAAAGTAATACTTTCACTCTTTCCTAAAGAGCCCCTCCTCTCCCTTATAAAAGGAGACCACTTCTACTCATTCCTCACACCTCTCAAGCCACTTGGCTTGTCCAAAACCTTCCAGAATAATCTCCCCACATCCCTCTCCTCCTCCTTGAAGCTTCCCCTTAGGCAGAAAGCATTTCAAGAAGTCCTTTGGTTCCAACCAAAGTGAGTTACCTAAATTAAAGGTAACGATTTCTCTTAAATTATTTTCATTTATTTTGCTTCTCCAACCCCCAAACTCTTTTTATTTCCTTTCTTTTGTAACAAAACCAGTATCCACAATATACTAGGATGTTTTTATAAGAAGGATTCAAACTACACATACACAAAACTCCATCTAATGGATGATGAACATAATGTTTCTGTGGATGGCAAACTAACGCCTCACAAAACGATGATTGTTCAAATACATCTTACCGCCTCTCATGGTGGCCATTATGATGTCACTGTAATTAAATATGATATTAATGATATATATTTTATATATAAGTTTCTGTAATTCCATTTTATTTCATATCATTATTTGTTTCATGTTGTATATACATACGATAATTTCATTTGAGGAAGTGCGGACTACCGCCCCCTTAAAATGATATGACTCGTTCATACCACACATGGAACGTATAAAGGATGGTGTTAAGGAACTTAAGTAACATATATAAAATATTATATTATACTGGAATAGTAATATACCTATGTATCATTTGGATTCGATTCATTTAAAATAAAAATTAAATGGAAGTAGCGTTTGTGTGTACGTACGGACTACCGTCTCCACGAATGCGATGAGATTCATTCTCCATCGTATCCATTCAAGTATTATTCTCATTTTAGGGTTAAAAATAATGTTAATATCATTCTGATTATGAATAAGATATAATCTATCCATTACAAACATGTCTTACGTAACCAAACATTTAAGAAAAACGAATCGATTATCACCCGAAACGACGATAATACTAAGATATTATTAATAAAGCAATGTTAAAAGATCATATATGATATCATATTAATGTATATGATTCTTGATAATTTAATAACAATTATTTAACCATTATACAACAGGTTAACCTACCCCAACAAAGGAAAAGTACAAGGTAAGGGTTTATTTCGCAATCTCTTCATTATCCGAGGTTGTTTATACATAATTATCTACTGGGACCTCGTTATCATCCACGTCCATGTTTCTTCAAAATGTATTTCAAAACATTTTTAATATTTAAAAGAATATGGGTTAAAGTCATTTATACCCTTGTTTGACTTTTTATAAGAGGTTTATAAGGGAATCTTTCCGTCGTTTTCCAAACAAGGTGCTTTTTAACCTTTTCGACAGAATTAAGATAAGAATGTTTTTTTAACTTATACGGCGGGTGCGGTTATTTTCCGCCGTTATAAAATCGTCAAAGCTTCCCTTACAAGCTTATAAGAATATTTTCAAGAAAATGTTTTATTTTATATGGCTCTTAAATGATTTCAAAAATAGAAAGAGATATTTCTCTAAAAAGTGTTTTGATTTCATCTATGTCAACATCCTTTGACGGATTTTACGCTTATTTGAAGTTGATTTATTATGATACAAAACTTCTATATTGTATTGAAGTTTTTGTGATATGTTTGACTGTGGATGTGCTATTTTTACACCATTCATAGTTTATGGTGAAATTATTGACATTTTGTATGCTAGTTTTAATACGAATGTTTATGTTATGTTTAAACCTTTTCATATGGAAATGCATTGGACTTAATATGTGACGGGTGGAGCCCGCTATAGCTCCGCGATGCATCGGTAGGTCTCATGAGACAAACTAGTGTCTTGGCACAAGGCCTTGACAAAATCTTATTTGTAGTCTTGGCACGAGGCCTTGGCTATGTGGTTATGATAGTCTGGCATTATGCATTCCAACATTATGAAAGTGGTTATTGATATTGCATGTGATTATTCGATTAGTAGAATATCCATGTGAACAAGTAAATGGCATTATTTCATTTTACTTTTTCTATACTATGTTGAAGTTCAAGTTTAAAAGGATTTTGTTTTAGTAATTCATTGCCTTAAATGTTTATGCTTATTTTTGAATGTTCCGCTATATTGTTATCCTTACTGGGCATTTGAGATCACCCCTTTTCTATGTTTTATTTTCCCAGGATGTGAAGATGTAAGTTATGAATGACCTGCGGGGATATTATGAGGGGATTATAGTGTGGACTGTGGAAACATTATGTTGTTGTAGTAGTTTTTCATTTTATGATGTAATGAAAAGCTTATGAATATATCTAGTGTTTCCAAGGCTACTAAACCAATCGGTCTTTCGAGATTTGATCTTTCTTGTGATCATGCCAATGTTACAAAGTAATGCACCGACTCTGGGTAGTTGGGGTCGGGGCGTTACAGTTGGTATCAGAGGAAGTTTAGTACAAACCTGGGAAGCTAGATTTAGATAAACTCTGATTAGAGCACGTAGACCTAAGATGAACTTTGAGGATTAGTATAGATGAACTTCCTAGAATTTTGGTATTGTAGAGATTTTGTGAGTTTTCCGAGCAATACATCCCTGTCTAGATACGAGCAGGTAGAGGCGGCTCTGGAACAGATGTACCAAGGCGTAAAACCCGAAAACACCGCTTTGAGCTAGACTCAAACGGGAACTGGTGCACGAAAACGGGCCTTGCTGCACTCTTGGTTATGACACTCTCGGGGGATATGCTTAGGATAACTCTCATTTTCATTACAAATCATTTTGAAGGGATTATGATTATAAACTTCCTCAAAGAAAACATTCTTATTATTATGGATTATATCCATAAATAGTTCAATTTATGTTAAGTGTTTTATAAGTATGGGATTATGTATTTTGATTCATAAACTGATCTAGTTTATGCCATTGTTTAGAAATGGCGCCTAGTGGAAGAAATGGAAACCTTATCAATGCACGCACTCAATGTAGGTATTTCCCTCCTGCTCAAGATAATTATAGTGGGGCTGGTGATGCAACTAGTGCCGATCAGCTAATCACCATACTGGGACAACTTACTCAGGTTATGAATAATAACCTTACCCGTATGGAGCACCCTGATCCGCAGCGTGGAGGATCAATGTTAGATCGATTCATGAGGCAACAACCACCAACGTTCAATGGGAATACAAATCCATTAGTAGCCGAGCAGTGGATAAATTCCCTAGAGAAAATATTTCAGGCTTTGGGGAGTAGTGAAAGGGAAAACGTTATCATGGCAGTTTACCGCCTCACTGGAGATGCTGATCAATGGTGGTCATTGATTCAAAACATGAAGGATGATGATGAAGTATCAAATATGGAATGGAGGGAGTTCAAAGATCTGTTTTTAGAAAAATACTTTCCTCGCGACCATCGAGCAGATATGGAAAGGCAATTTCTGAGTCTGAGACAAAAGGAGGATGAGAATGTCACAAAGTATGAGGCTAACTTTACAAGGTTAGCGAGGTATGCTGGAGATTATATTCGCAACCCAAGAAGTAAGATTGATCGTTTCTTTGATGGGTTAAAACCATTTCTCCGTCGAGCATTAGTCTCACAATCCTTTTCATCGTATGAAGACATTGTCTCATGTGCTATCAAGACCGAAAAGGAATTCTCTAAGTCTTATGATTTTAAGCAAAGAAAGAGAAGAAGAGACCTGCTGATCAATCTGGGAATGGAAATAAGGGGAATAAGGGAAAGGTTGAATATCCATCTTGTGGTAAATGCGGGAAGAAACATCTTGGTACTTGCTTGAAGGGAATGGGAGTCTGTTACAAGTGTTGTGAAAAAGTCCACCAAGCTCGTGATTGCAAGGGGAAGAAGGAAGCTACCAACGTTCAGTGCTACAATTGCAGGGAGATGGGGCATTATGAAAATGCATGTCATAAGCGTCAGGAGAACTTACCTCAGAAAAGGCCAAGGGATCAAGGCCAGGCTTATGCTATCACTACTACAGAGGTAGAAGCTCCAAAAGACGTGGTGGCAGGTAATTTAATGGTTTCCTCAAGTTTAGCAAATGCATTATTTGACTCTGGATCGTCGCATTGTTTCATATCTTCCCAGTTTGCTAAGAAAATTAGATATTTCCAATTTGATTTAATAAGGGAGTTGTCAGTTAAAACTCCTAAGGGAAGTATCATTGCAACAAAGTTTTGTGAATCAGTCCCCATTAGAGCACATAAATTTTCTTTATCTGCTGATCTCATTGTCATACCTATGATTGAGTTTGATATAATCCTCAGTATGGACTGGATTTCGGACTATGATGCGAATATTTATTGTAAGAAAAAAGAGGTTACGATTCTTGATGATAATGATAAAGAACACCTTATCTTTAGAGCAAAATCGTCACCACCTAATTCTTATTTAGATCCACCCCTAGTAGCTCAACTTAATTAAATTATTGGGGAGGAAGAGAATGAAATAACTACGGGTGAGGAAAGGAATGTTCAAATAGAGGATGTACCTGTTGTGAAAGAATTTGTAGATGTATTTCCGGAAGATTTACCTGGACATCCTCCAGAACGAGAAGTTGAGTTTTCCATTGATTTGATTCCTGGATCAAGGCCTATATCGAAGACCCCTTATGGAATGGCCAGCACCTACGAGTATAAATGAGGTACGTAGTTTAATTGGTTTGGCAGGTTATTATCGACGTTTCGTCCAGAATTTTGCCCGATTGGCTAACCCATTAACGAAGCTCACACGTAAAGGGGTTAAATTTGTTTGGACAAAAGAGTGTGAAGAATGTTTCGAAGAACTGAAGAGAATATTAGTCAATGCTCATATATTGACTCTACCATCAGGGAATAATGGGTTCGTTATTTATAGTGATGCATCGAAGAAAGGACTTGGTTGTGTCCTTATACAGAATGATAGAGTTATTGCCTATGCATCACGACAGTTGAAAATCCATGAACAAAACTATCCTACTCATGATCTCGAGTTAGCAGCTGTGATTTTTTCTTTGAAGATATGGAGGAACTACCTCTATGGTGAAAAATGTGAGATTTATACTGATCACAAGAGTTCAAGTATATTTTCTCACAAAAAGAACTCAACATGAGGCAAAGGAGATGGATTGAATTACTCAAGGATTATGATTGTACGATACACTACCACCCGGGGAAGGCAAACAAGGTGGCAGATGCTTTGAGTAGAAAATACCATGGAGTTTTGAACATGATGAGAATTTAAAGGGATCCAATTTTCATGGATCTAGTGAAGATGGACATGGGAATATCCAGGGAAGGTGAAACATCAATGCTTTTTCAAATGGTTGCCAAACCATCTTTACTAGAAAGGATTAAGAGTTCTCAGACCGATGATGAAGAATTTCAGAAGAAGATTAAAGCTGTGAATGATTGGAGATTGAGAGACTTTGTATGAAGATGGAATTTTGAAATTTGGGAAGAGACTTTGTGTTCCCGATTTACCTGATCTAAAAAGGGAATTGCTGGATGATGCTCATAGTTCCAATTTTTCTATACACCTTGGGAGCACCAAAATGTATAGAGATTTGAAGGAACATTTTTGGTGGGACAACATGAAGAGGGAGATTGCTGATTTTGTGTCAAGATGTATGGTTTGTCAACAAGTGAAAGCTGGAAGGCAACAGCCTGGAGGATTTATGCAACCTCTTCCCATACCGGAGTGGAAATGGGACAATATTACGATGGACTTTGTCATGGGGCTACCAAAGACTCCTAGAAGGAACGACGCAATATGGGTTATTGTTGATCGTCTTACCAAGTCAGCACATTTTCTTGCTATAAGAGAAGATCTACCCCTGGAACGTCTAGCAAGACTATATATTAATGAATTTGTGAGACTTCATGGAGTACCCCTATCAATTGTTTCTGATTGTGATCCCCATTTTACTTCAAGATTTTGGAAAAGTCTTCAGAAATCCCTGGATACTGAACTTCATTTGAGCACTGCTTACCACCCTCAGACAGATGGACAATCATAACGGACTATTAAGACCTTAGAAGACATGTTGAGATCTTGCTCACTTGATTTTCAGGGTATGTGGGATCAATATTTACCACTGGTAGAATTTTCCTATAACAATAGATTCCATTCGAGTATTTAGATGGCACCATATGAAGCGTTATACGGAAAGAGATGTTGTACATCAACCTGTTGGGATGACGTTGGTGAAAGAAAACTTGTAGGCCCAGAACTGGTGGAGGAAACGGTGGAAAAGGTGAAGGTAATCCAAAATCACATCAAAGCAGCTCAAAGTAGGCAGAAGAGCTATGCCGATAATTGAAGGAAGGATTTGGAATTTCAAGTCAGTGATCATGTTTTCCTAAAGGTATCTCCATGGAAGGGAGTCATATGTTTTGGTAAGAAAGGTAAATTGAGTCCCAGGTACATCGGACCCTTCGAAATTCTAGAACGAATTGGGGTTGTAGCTTACCGATTGGCAATGCCGCCAAGTCTCTCCAAAGTTCACGATGTGTTCCACGTATCTCTGTTGAGAAAATAAATGCCTGACCCAACGCATGTACTCACCTATGAGGAATTAGAACTGGAACCCGATCTGTCTTATTGTGAAGAGCCTGTCAGGATTCTTGATACAAGAGAACAAGTACTGAGAAACCGAACGACGCGTTTGGTAAAAGTTTTGTGGAGAAATCATAAGATGGAAGAGGCAACGTGGGAACCCGAGGAACTTATGATGAAGAACCACCCGAGTCTTTTTATGCAGTAATACCCTAGAAATTGCGAGGATGCAATTATTTGAAGGAGGGGAGAATGTAACACCCCAAGCTTCCACGGTACGTTTCCCTTCGAATAATGTGATAGCGTGGGTTGTACGCAACCTCGTGTTCTAACACACACCACAACTAATTAAACTAGCCATTGTGAATAGTAATACCTACTTTTTGAAATCATATATATTTTATATTTCAAAATGGACTTCATTTTTGGATCCGGAATATTGAAATTAGCCTAGGGTGAAATTTTGGTACTTTTCGGATAACTTTTATATTTTGATGAATAGTGAAAATTACTAAATTTTAATTAAAAACAACTTTTTTAATCAAAATAATTAATATTGATAAATTATGAATTTGAGTGGTTTTAAAGTATATTTAGAGTAGATTTTTGCCATTTAATTTAATGTTTGTCATTGGATATAATTTCACAATTAAATCAGACATAAACAAGTGTCAATCTTTTGATAGTTAATATCTCTTAAAAACACGCTTTTTATTTTAACAACGGGAATTAATTTTAAATTAATTTCTGCCACTTCTGTGTTTTGAATTTGGAAAAATGGATTACATATTTGTAATCAGGATTTCCAAATTATGTAAATAGGTAACTTTTATTTTTACACATTTTGAATAATTACTGCGGTAAATATTTTATTTACCATGGTTAAAGGGTAAATCCGGTAAATAAGGGTTAAAATATAATATTATAATAATACAAAATTACCCTAAAACGTGTCCTAACCTTATTGGTGGACACATACCCGACCATGGGCATCCTTGGGTCGATTTGGGGACCCCTTGGAGCCACTTGTATGTGGTAGGGACACATTATATTAATAAAGTTAAAATAAAAATAAAAATGGCATAAGCTTACATCTTTTAGAAGAACAATTTTTACATAGGGTTATACATGTTGGATTTTCAATTATAAATATTCATTAGAAAGATAAAAATATTTCCTACATAATTATATTTTATTTATAATTTTTAGACATCAAATAAGTTAAATTATTAATGACACAATAATGATGCAATGTTTACCTCATTAATAAATCATTTAAATAAATAAGATTATAATGATTAAAATATTATCTAAAACCTGTCCAATTCTTATTGGTTGATGTTATTTAGAAAATTAGTCATCTTATCTTCGACCTCAATGATTTTTGGACCATTATAAACCGAATATAATTATATTATAAAGTAATACTTTCACTCTTTCCTAAAGAGCCCCTCCTCTCCCTTATAAAAGGAGACCACTTCTACTCATTCCTCACACCTCTCAAGCCACTTGGCTCGTCCAAACCCTGCCCAAATAAGCTCCCCACATCCCTCTCCTCCTCCTTTAAGCTTCCCCTTAGGCAGAAATCATTTCAAGAAGTCCTTTGGTTCCAACCAAAGTGAGTTACCTAAATTAAAGGTAACGATTTCTCTTAAATTATTTTCATTTATTTTGCTTCTCCAACCCCCAAACTCTTTTTATTTACTTTATTTTGTAACAACACCAGTATCCACAATATACTAGGATGTTGTTATAAGGAGGATTCAAACTACACATACACACAACTCCATCTAATGGATGATGAACATAATGTTTCTGTGGATGGAAAACTAACGCCTCACGAAACGATGATTGTTCAAATACATCTTACCGCCTCTCATGGTGGCCATTATGATGTCACTATAATTAAATATGATATTAATGATATATATTTTATATATAAGATTCTATAATTCCATTTTATTTCATATCATTATTCGTTTCATGTTGTATATACATACGATAATTTCATTTGAGGAAGTGCGGACTACCGCCCCCTTAAAATGATATGACTCGTTCATACCACACATGGAACGTATAAAGGATGGTGTTAATGAAATTAAGTAACATATATAAAATATTATATTATACTGGAATAGTAATATACCTATGTATCATTTGGATTCGATTCTTTTAAAATAAAAATTAAATGGAAGTAGCATTCGTGCGTACGTACGGACTACCGTCTCCACGAACGCGATGAGATTCATTCTCCATCGTATCCATTCAAGTCTTATTCTCATTTTTGGGTTAAAAATAATGTTAATATCATTCTGATTATGAATAAGATATAATATATCCATTACAAACATGTCTTACGTAACCAAACATTTAAGAAGAACGAATCGATTATCACCCGAAACGACGATAATACTAAGATATTATTAATAAAGCAATGTTAAAAGATCATATATGATATCATATTAATATATATGATACTTGTATAATTTAATAACAATTATTTCACCATTATACAGGAGTTTAACCTACCCCAACAAAGGAAAAGTACAAGGTAAGGGTTTATTTCGCAATCTCTTCATTATCCGAGGTTGTTTATACATAATTATCTACTGGGACCTCGTTATCATCCACGTCCATGTTTCTTCAAAATGTATTTCAAAACATTTTTAATATTTAAAAGAATATCGGTTAAAGTCATTTATACCCTTGTTTGACTTTTTATAAGAGGTTTATAAGGGAATCTTTCCATCGTTTTCCAAACAAGGTGCTTTTTAACCTTTTCGATAGAATTAAGATAAGAATGTTTTTTTAACTTATACAGCGGGTGCGGTTATTTTCCGCCGTTATAAAATCTTCAATGCTTCCCTTACAAGCTTATAAGAATATTTTCAAGAAAATGTTTTATTTTATATGGCTCTTAAATGATTTCAAAAATAGAAAGAGATATTTCTCTAAAAATTGTTTTGATTTCATCTAGGTAAACATCCTTTGACGGATTTTACGCTTATTTGAAGTTGATTTATTATGATACAAAACTTCTATATTGTATTGAAGGTTTTGTGATATGTTTGACTGTGGATGTGCTATTTTTACACCATTCATAGTTTATGGTGAAATTATTGACATTTCGTATGCTAGTTTTAATACGAATGTTTATGTTATGTTTAAACCTTTTCATATGGGAATGCATTGGACTTAATATGTGACGGGTGGAGCCCGATATAGCTCCTCAATGCATCGGTAGGTCTCATGAGACAAACTAGTGTCTTGGCATAAGGCCTTGAAAAAATCTTATTTGTAGTCTTGGCACGAGGCCTTGTCTATGTGGTTATGATAGTCTGGCATTATGCATTCCAACATTATGAAAGTGGTTATTGATATTGCATGAGATTATTCGATTAGTAGAATATCCATGTGAACAAGTAAATGGCATTATTTCATTTTACTTTTGCCATATTATGTTGAAGTTCAAGTTTAAAAGGCTTTTGTTTTAGTAATTCATTGCCTTAAATGTTTATGCTTATTTTTGAATTTTCCGCTATATTGTTATCCTTACTGGGCATTTGAGATCACCCCTTTTCTATGTTTTATTTTCCCAGGATGTGAAGATGTAAGTTATGAATGACCTGCGGGGATATTATGAGGGGATTATAGTGTGGACTGTGGAAACATTATGTTGTTGTAGTAGTTTTTCATTTTATGATGTAATGTAAAACTTATGAATATATCTAGTGTTTCCAAGGCTATTAAACCAATCGGTCTTTCGATATTTGATCTTTCTTTTGATCATGCCAATGTTATGTAATTAATGCACCGACTCTGGGTAACTGGGGTCGGGGCGTTACAAGGAGGACCCCCATATAAGGTAAATGTACTTCTATAGTGCTTATTGAAGCCCGATAGGGAAAATACTGAAGGATCCCAAGCTCAATAAAGTGGAGGTGGTAATTTTACTTGAATCCCCTAAAAGGAATGTCTTCCTTTAATATTTCCTAATTTCTTAAGGGTTTACAAACAATGAAGTGAAATATCAGGCTCTCATTCAAAGCCTGGAATTAGAACTTAATGTGTAAACCAAACACCCAAAAATAAAGGGTGATTTAGAGCTAGTCATAAAATATGATAATGGTGACTATGCCATCAAGAGAGAAGTATTTCTTCCATTGATGAACCATGTTTGAGAACTGATGGAAGAATTCCCATAAGAACCAATGTTAACTTACGTTCCCTAGTCACAAAATTCTCAAGTCGACGTTTTTGTAAATACAGCCACAGCCTTGGCCGATCTAGGCTGGGATGAAACGTTTATTGGAATTTACCATCACCAGATGGTCTTTACATTCATCCAGAGTAATACGAAGGATATTGACTAAATTATATTCACTTTTGAGCCTCATGGTCACACCACTGGCTGGATTACTCCCCTTGAATATGACTTTCGGAATGGAAAACTTCTACCAGATAGGGTTGTAATAGAGCAAGTCTGAAGATGGGAAGTCAAATTTGTCTTGTACAATGGGGTAAACCAATAAAGGGTTCTATACTAACAAGGAGTTAATGTATTCCTTCTTAGGTGCCTTGATAGAGACTAATTCTGTCATGAAATAAGTCTATGATGAAGCTTATAGAGTGTACCAATCAGCAACCAAGCTCTCTCACCAAATCGGAAGGCTTGGGTATTACTAGCCCACTATGATATAGGATTGTGCCATATTCACCAAGAAGTTTAATTCCTTCCAAGTTCATGCTAATTTTATACACCGACCCCCGTATTTACTTCATACATCTAATTACTCCAAGCCATTTGTCACCTGGGGGGTGGATTTTTTCAGACCATATCCTCCTGCCACAGCTAGACAATTCAAGTTCATACTCACAGCGACCAACTTCATTTCTAAATGGTCCAAAGACAGACCCCTTAAAGAAGTCATGGAAAAAAAATAATTATCTTTGGGAAGGGTAACATCATTACCAAATTTGGTGTCCCTCATATGATACTGATAGAAAACGGCACCAACTTATTCTCTGCTAAGTTAGACAAGTTATTCCAGAAGTATGGAATCAAAGTCAACCAGTCATCCCACTACCACACAATGGACAATGGGAAGATATAGGTTGTTAACAAGACTTTTTCAAACATACTCCAAAGGATGGTTGATAAGGATAAGAAATCATGTCCAGACAAGATCCTTCATGATTTTTGGGATTACCAGACAACAAACTGCACTACCACCCAGGCAACCTCGTACTCACTACTATATGGGACATAGGCGGTTTTGCCTATCTAAATCCAAGTTACATCACAGCATGTGGCCATTCTCAATCAATGTTCCATGGATGAGAAATACAAGAGACGGTTTGATGATTTGGAGTAGCTAGTTGAAAAAAGTCTTCAAACATTAAACCATTTGAAAATCTACCAAAATCATATTGCACGAGCCTTCAACAAAAAGGTTTGCCTTCAATATTTCTATGAAAGAGAAATGGTGTTAGTCCTCGGAATCTCGATGATACTTGGGAAGAATCCCCCAAAGCTTGAACCAAAGTGGGAAGGACCATATTTCATATGTAAAGGCCCAAAGATTAATTAATGGAAATCCATCTTGATCTAATTAAATGTCTCTTTATCTTTATATAAAATGTCAACTTCTTTGATTTTATGTTAAGAATTTTGACCGTTGCTAGTATAGTTTTTGAATAGTAATCACATGATTAGTATAAATATAGGACTTTAACAAATCCAATTTACTCAGAAAAAGGAAGTGATGGCCTCATCCAGTAGAATTGCCCTATACGAAGCCCATTTGTTAGAGATTGGAAAATAGGTGGCATCTTTGGGATTTTCCCTTGACCAATCCCAAGTTGAGGTTCATCATGTCAATCTCAAACGTGATTGTCTATAGGAAAAGTGGAAGTTGATTGAAATTACCACTCGAGCGATGTTATCCGAGCCACCCCAAGAGTCTGTCACCATCACACACCTTACCCTTAGGCCTTATGTGGCTGTTTTAAGGAGTTATGTAACAAATAAGTAGTACTATGTTCATGTAAATTATTTTTTATATAATAATGAATATAATTTCTAGCCTTTATTGATACATTGTAAATAGTTTTTAAAGTACAAATGGTGTTTTTAGTTATTATTTAATTAAGAAATCTATTTTATTAAATTAAGAGATTTTTGAATTAAATAATATTTTAATAAAATAATATTATTATTACTAAATTATTTATTTTATTAAATATAAATGATCTTATAATTTTATGAATGCAATTAAAATTTTTATTAAGGTTTGAAATCCATTTCGGTCAAAACCTGTGAATTTTCGATAAATATCGGTTTTTATTTTAAAAGTGAAAATTAACATATTTAGAAAATTATTTAGATAAAAATAAATGTTATTTCTAGAATCAGGATGTCAAAATTATCCAACGGTGAATTTTTCATAATTTTCTAAGACAGTCAAATTTTTGGGTAAAAATTAAATACTGTTTAAATATATAATGTGTTTTATGACATCATAATGACCCAATAGTGATGTAATAAAATACTATAGTCTTTATGTTCGTCCAATATATGTTTTACCATTAAAATAATGTGATTTTGGGTTTGTTTTACTTACTTTTCAAAGCATTAATGGACCCCTCAAGACATATTCAACACTTTGCCTTTTTAAATTAATTTCCATGGGAGTGTGACTCACCTCCACATAAGAAACCTTATTATTTTAAGAAGTTCGGACTTTGGCCTTATAAAATATTGTTTTCCTCTTCCCTTTTCCAAAAACCATGGTCAAAAACCATGTTATGGTATTTGGTTTGGATTAATTTAATATAAGGGGTCCCAAACCTAAATAATAAAGAATCCCCTCACCTTTCCTATATAAACCCACCAAAACTCCAACTTCCTCCTAACTCAAAGCCCTTGGAGTTAGTCCAAAATCTACCCTACTCTCTATATAATCCTCCCAAGGTTCCCCAATCTCCCAAGAATCCTCTCAAAAGCCTCTCTCTAGCCATTGGAAGCACACTTCCAAGTAAGGGTTTTTTTCTTCCTTTCTCATTTTTGTCCAATTTTCATTAAGTTGTTTTGCCCTTTTAATTTCAATTATAAATGTTGGGGTATGGTTTCACACCTCACTCATACTTCTCTATTTATTTTTTAATTATGGGAGACCCTTTATCTCTCATTAAATTCCTCCCATGTACACATGTTACTATGCCGAAATTCCGAAAGGAACTTCTCTCTCCTCTTTTACATTCAAGCAATACTTTTGTATCATGAATCTAAATTCCATTACAATTGTTGGGACATGTATATATATGACCTACTTACTGTACATTACTTGAAAATATTATGAGGAACCCCTTTCTCTCTCATCAACCATTTTTATGAATTCTTATGTCACGCCATTATGCTGCCGAAATCGCACCGATTTTCTAAGCCAATGTCATTGTGTAGTGAATACCATGCCCATTTCTCCATCAGGGGTATTCAACTTTATGCACATTTACTTATTGATTGTAAAGTTTCATGTATGAATTCCACATTCCCTTATCGTGTAATAAATGATTATTTTTTATGAATCCCTGTTTTATGATCCATGTGGCACACTTATGCATGAAATGAAATGTTTAAGAAGGGTACACCCTTATAGTGCTCCAATGCATTGGGTAATGTATAGTATCATGATACGTCATGTGCAATGATTGTTGACTCATGATAATTCAAGTGCAATGAGGGTTTACTCGTGCTTTATGTTCAATGAGGATTTACTCATGCTCTATGTGCAATGAGCCTTGGCTCATGCAAATTCCATGTTAAGTGTTATTGCCACATTTCCATGTTATGATTATCATGCTTTATCGTGCCTTTATGATCATGTTTCTTTTATGCTCTATTGATATGTCTATTGTCTAACATTTATTGTACTCCTCATATTATTCCATGTGTACTACCTTACTGGGATTTATAGCTCACCCTTTTCTTATGCATGTCCTCAGGTTATCCCATGCAATGCTAAGTACGATGGAATGTAGTGGTCATGTAAAGGAAGTTTTCAATAAAGATATTTTATTTCATGTTTTAAGTTTTTATTTAATGATCCTAATCCCCAAAGACACTAAAACTCTAGATCTTCTTTATTGTATCAAGTGAAGTTTTATGTAATAAATCATGTTTAAGTTGTAATAAAAATGCAGGGTTGTCATATCATATATAGTGACTATTCCAATGGATCATACGTCCTGATATCAATAGACGGACAGCTTTTCATGGCTCCCAAAAACGCAAAGTTCTTGAAGAAGTATTTCGCATAGTAATACGCCAAGTTATAGTCCAAACTCTAAAACCCTAAACTATAAGCCATTTTTAGGTCCACATGATGTTAAATTGTACATTATTAGTCTATGGAACATGACATTAATACCCTAAAGTTATCGTCTAATCTCTAAGACCTTAAACTATGAGTAGCAATACTATCATTTCGTGGTCCAAGCTCTAAGACCTTAAACTATGAGTAGCAATACCGTCATGTCAAGTTCCAAGCTCAAATACCTTAAAATATGAGTAAAAATACCATTATGTTGTGGTCCAAGATATAAGACCTTAAACTATGAGTATCAATAAAGTGTAGCCCCATGGTCCAAACTCTATGACCATAAACAATTATCCATTATCCTAACCTCATGATGTTAAACTGTATAGTATTATTCCATGAAATATGACATTAATACCTTGAAGTTATGGTCCAAATTCTACGACCTTAAACTATGAGTCACTTTCCTTTCCACATGGCATTAAACTATAAGGAACTTGTCCCTCAAACATGACATTAAACTTTGACTTAGGTCATCGCTATAAGATGTTCAACTATGTAGCACAGTGTCCTAATCGCATGATAAAAAACTACATGATGTCTCACAGAACTATGTACAGCTTGATTACTACCCTCATAAGATACGTAGAAACACCTCAATCCTTGATCTTGGCCCTTCCCCCACAAAAAAAAACTCCCCCATCATTTCTCTACCTCCCCACACTTGAGAATGAGACTCTACATCCACTCCTTGTTTCTAACATTGAGTATAACTCATGTGAGCTTAGGATTAGTGGTAAGTATTCTCTTACACAAATGAAGTATAGGGAGATATGGTAGACCTATCACCCGTAGAAAGGAAAACAAAAATGTACCTATATATGGACTGAGCCAGATCAGTACCGGGAACATTCAAAACTACTTATGGCTTGATTATTTCCCTCATCGTATATGTATTGACACCCATATTTGGCTTCCCGGCTGATCCATCATAAATAAAATACCCTCAAACATCCCTACATATTGAGAAAACATTTGTAGGGATAATTCAGAACTATGAGTGGCTTAATTCCTTCCCTCGAAGGATACGTAGTGACTCCCAAATTTGGAATCTCGGCCCATCCACCATAAAAAAAATGACATTTTTTCCCATGAATAGGTAAGACTTTTATGGGGAGTCCATGAAAGGTCCTAATCTCATGAAAATAAACTATGAAATATTTCATGAGTTACATGTGGTCCGGTCCTCGGTGTTACAAGATCCCGCACATACCCCCACTCATGAGAAGTAAAAAGATCTTGCTTCCCCCTATACATATGAATCAGACCTATGTGGAAGCTCCAATAGTTCATGGATAATCCCAATCTGGATATTTCTCACATTCCTAGGCACATATCTCCTGTTTTTCAAACTCCATACCCTTAGAAAACATGGATCCACATAATCCTTCAAGGCCATATGAGATGGAAGGCTAGTGTTCTCCGGACACCTTTGCTTCACTATTCACATCATGCCCCAAAGGCTCTGCATATGTTTCCCACAAAAATGGCCATCGATAAAATAAATATTTTTCCCTAGGAGAGTCATCTCCTGTCTCAGTGTTCCCAATGGCTTTCAAGCCCCATGCCGTCCCTCATGATACAAGTTTCCCCCAGGACTACGGTTTACACTTTATATCATCACTCGTGTCTTGGGAAATTTAGATAATCCAAATTGAGATTAATTAAAATTTATTAATGATCTTTATTAAAGCATGATCTTCCTCACTACAAGATTCTAAAATGCACAGTATTATTTCCTCACTATACTACATTAAACTGCGAGGCCAAAATCATCCTTGTTGTATGACATTAAACTGCAAAGTAATGGTTTAAGCCCAAAGTGGCCTCTGATATTGATTTTTATATTCTTAGGAAATGACACGAAGTCCTTGTAATCTTTTATTTCTCACACAAAACATAGCTCACGTAAGTTTAGGGATCTTAGCAAGAGATCTAACATGATATTATGGAAAAAGAATCTAGGAATTTGGTCCTAGTAGTATGACCCTAAAAGGCATGTCATGGTTTCCTTCCCTAAGAAGAACCCCACATCCTGGACAGAAAATGTTAAATGACCAGGTACCCCAAAGATGTAACGAATTCCTCACCCTATGTATGAGTCAGATCTACTTAAGGGACACCTGATTCCATTAGTAAATTATAGATCAAATGTCCCCAATATGTCCGGACACACTCCTACCATAACTCAAAGTACATGATCTGAGTGATCTAGAATCCACATAACCCTCCAAGTCCATCTGATATGGAAGTCCTATGTCCAGTGCACACCTTTGATTGACTATGCCCATTATGCCCTGGTGGCTCTATATATGTTTCCCACAAAAAGGCCATCAATCAAAAAAAAATAAGTCCCCAGGAGAGTCCTCTCCTATCATAGTATTCCCAATGGATTCCAAGCCTCATTCCATCCCTCCCTATTCAAGGTCCCTCAAAGTCATGGTTTACATTTTCTTCCCTACACACTTCTGAGATATATCATAACATTTGGGTCTGATTAATCTCTGGTCCCTTTTGAGGTTTCAGAATATACCCCATCCATATGTGTGAAGTTGATCTATATACAAAAGAAGATTTCCCCACTCGTTTTTGGGTTTCCCATGTAGAAGTTCAGTTAAAATTCCATTTTTCATGTTCAAGTGCACCCTTTGGTCGAATGTCACATACTGTATTCAGAAAGTTCCCAATCTCTATAATCCTTTATAGTCATCAGATAAGTAAGGATAGTGTCTTGAGGACACCTTTGTTTGACTATCCATATCATACCCCAAAGGCTCTGCATATGTTTCCTATAAAAATGTTTGTTAATCAAATTAAAATCCATCCCTAGGAGAGTCCTTTCCTACTTCTGTATGCTCAAATGAAAATCATGTTCTGTCACACCCCTGTATTTGGAAAACTTCTAGATAATGGATTACATACCTTCTTCTTTACAAATTCCCCTGACATAAAAAAACTTATAACTGAACTGACCACTCACAAGATCTCCTTCACACAAGTAACAACCCTGCAGGAAAAAATGCCCATCTGAAGCCGACATGAATGTACCTAATATTTTCAGACACCATGAATCAAGTCATCCACTCACTATGGCTCCCGAAATCAAAATAAATTCAAATTGTTTCAAGTACTACCAAGGAAATCATAGATAGAAGGCTATTGTCTTTCATACACCTTTGATTGACGATTCATATCATGCCCCGGTGGCTCTACAAATGTTTCCTACAAAATGGCCATCGATCAAAGTCAAATTCATCCCCGGGAGAGTCCTTTCCTACTTTTGTACACCTATAATGGATCCCGAGCCTCATGCTTATACAAAATCAAAAATTTAGGGTCAATAAAAATCCTTAGTCCAAGTCTGAAGGATATTAGAACATTCCCAACAAACAGTCCCAAATTAGGGCCCTTCCCCCATTAAGATTGGTCAAAACTGTTCGACTTAGAACATCAGTAATGAGTTTGAATAGAAAGAATGTGAATTACTCTTGAAAAATGATTACATACTTTCCAAAGGAAAAATCCAAAGAGGGAACCTCTAGATAAAAGTCAATTATTGGTTCATTAAAAAAATGTAGAGCCACCAAAAAAAGGTTTAAATATTGTTAGGTGAAAAACTTGCAAAGGGTAACCTAAGAAAAAGTCATGTTATGCCTGCTAAGCCTATGCCGAGGAGTCTTAGGAAAAAATAGGTTAATAATGAAAAAGACATAAAATTTCATGAGGTATTCTATAAAACCTCAGCAATAGTCAAACAATGCTCATTGAGTCCTACGACTCAAGAAAAAAATAGAGCCCAATTCGATTATTTTAGTTTAACTGGTTTCAAATAATGGTTTAGAATTAATACCTGATTTAAATGATGTTTATATGATTGATTATGATTAGTTGAAATGATGGGAATAGGAAAATAATCATATTCCATAAAAATATATGGTGGGAATCCACAGTCGGGAGACTCTCCTTGTAAGAAAGATAGGACCTTTACAAAATACATTAGGCAGAGTCACAGAGTTGCATAAATAACTGGTATGAATCCTCAACAGCATGGTGAATATTCAATAAATTCATAGTCTTGGCCTCTGCACTCACCCACGATGCCTCTACTTCCCTCATGGATGTGAGGAAAGTCCTTTCTCTCCCTTTAATTTGCCATTTCCCCTCTTCAATGGAAGCTAAGGCCTGGGCTCGCTCCTGTTTGAGCTACATAGGTTTTTGGATTTGTTACTCCACTACTGGATCAGGTTGTTCTATCAAAACTCTTTCTTCATGATTTCATGTTTCTACTTTTCAACTGTTCTAGCATGAGTGGAAGCTTTGTCAATAAGAATTTTCCATGTATCATCATGATATGTTGTCAAATCCACCGCATATAGTCTAGATTCAGGCACACCAGTTTCTTCTTGAGTACCAACCACCTGCCTTTCTATATCATAAATTCTATGATAGTTTAATCCACTGAAGCCCAATACCACAAACTGGTAGTGTAACTTTGGAAGTTTTGTTGGCATCTCATCCAATGGAGTTTGGTAGATTAATCTCCAAATGTTCCTCCATTACTTTTTCCAAGCAGGATGAAGATCGACTAGACTTCCTCAATTGGTATAGGAATCACTCCTTAATGATGAAATGTAGTCACGAATAAACATCACCATAGAAGGAATTGATTTAGCAACTACAACATGGTTTGACCCTAAAACAGCCTCGACTTTGGTGATTATGATAGATGAAAAAGTAAGGTTGTATACCACCATTGCTAAGGATTTTGGTTGTGATTATGAAGATAGGGGGAGACGACTCCAATACCTACCACCCCTACAGCAGTACAACCATCTAGAATAGGTGGCGATGCATCTTCACTCATCTGTCACGCTCTATGGATATGCAGGAATACTGAATACCCGGGTCCATGCATGGTCGAAACACTAGCCTTCAAGGCAGACCTCAAAATATTTATGGTTAATATAAGGATTGTAGGGATATTCATTATAGATATGGGTACTAGTCTCAAAATCATAGGGGTAGAAAACATAACCCATCTAAAAACTTGAAAAAAAGGCATGATAACCCACTCCAAATTTTCAGGGGATGAAATATCAGCCTCCCTAATTGTGATTTCCCCAGATCCACCATAAGCAGGAAGAACATCTGTCTCTGAAGTGAATCCTTTAATAGGGGAAAAATACACTTGATGGAGATTAATTGGATCCTCGATATTCGAAGCCCCTCCAAGATCCAGCAAGGTCTAGGGCTTGCCACTAGACATGTCCCCTTCTATAAAATCCACCTGTCTCTCTCCATGAGATTCATCTCAGCACATTAAAATGAGCCCTCAACTTATGGATGTACTTCCATTGTTGGGGCATAGATTGATCGAGAAAGAGTAGGCACACCTGAGTGGTCAAGAGCGCTCCTGGTCTCTTCAAATGGCCCTACATCCCTATTTCAATTAGCATCAATAGATGGAGACCCTTCCTCTACCCTAAGAGGTAAAAGAGTTGTATATGACTAAGCGGTCATTTTTTGGTCACCAATAGGCCCTATGTCAAAGTACATATATTTACCAGTAAGTCGAAAAGATAGAGGTACTTGGTTCAATCACCAGATAAATAGACACTTACTTGTGATCCACCTTCAAGTATGCTTAGATAGTAGGGAGGCTTGTTTGTGTTTCTTTGACTGTTGGGGGAATAGATCTTGAATAAGTTCACCAAGAGGATATAAATGAGAAAACTCCCTATAAGGGTCTGTGATAATCACTTACATGTGTTCTTGGGCTCTGGGGGATCCTTCTGTAGTACCCCTACCACTGATGGGATGCACTCCCCAACTACAGCATCTTCGAGAGAATAAATCATGGAAAATATGTTACATGAGATCCTGAATTCCCCTACAAAATAAAAAAGTAATGGGGAAACTTTTAGAATCTCCACAATAAAATAATTTAAGGCTATTAGTTGTATATAAAACCTCTTCCATTGGCCATGGGAATACCGCCACAAATGCCACGCGGTCAGACCAATAATGCTTATCCACATGATCATGAATAAACTTATCCATTTTAGTACAGTAAGCATCCACCTCATCAGGATCTTCATCGGATAAAATACTAGTAGGAGAAATGGCTCCCCTAAACCCATAAGATTGAATAATTCCCTCTGAAGAGGCCTCTATATATCTTCATTTGAATCGCTCTCCCTCAATTCAACCCATACTCTCTGGGCATCTAAAAACGATGCCTTAATTAGAATGGCCAGTGCTGGAGGGTTGGTCCAAGGAAGCAGAGCGGATTTCGACAATTACAAATGTTTCCTAGATATCTCTGCAAACTTAGGACCCAAAGAAGAGGAATGTTTATGAGGAAATGGGAAAAAGTATGAAGCTTTTTTCGTGGCTACCGAAATAGGTAATCCAACAACATTGCCATCCCCATCAATGCCTTCTGGTCACAGCATAGTAAGTACCTAATGTGAGTACTTACGGCGACCACTTAAAGAGTGGATGAGGGTCTCGAGGTCCTTAATATATCAACCCACTCTATTTGGATCCTCATTAAAAGAAAGTTTAGTCAGTACCGAAACTTAGACAATGACAGTAAGGTAAGATTCCTTAGTCTAGATGAGCTACCATAAATCATGAGGGGACCAGTCATTAGTTGGTGGATGACCTTTCAAAAGGTCCCATAACCTCCAAGCCACTAGAAAATCAGCCTTCGATAGAATGGATGATGGAATCCCATTATCATCTCCAGCATCTTGTTTAGTCACTTGTGAGGTCACAACCCCATCATTCAAAACATTTCAGGGGTGGAACCAAGAGGCATTTAGAGGAATTTTCATGACCGAGAGTGTTCAAAAACTCCCTTTTGTTTCTCCTTTTCCGTATCCTTGGATTCCTGGGAAGTTTTCATGATGCGAACTAGGTAGGATAATTAGCCATCGGGATATAACTTAAACCAGACCTCAGTATAGTTCTGGTAAGGAAAGGCATGGAATCCCCATGACTCAGATGTCTGGCCTAGCTCTGGGTGTCATCTCATTAGAAAATTAGCTATAATTGGAGAGCTATCATCAAATACTTCTCTTGAAGAACGTTGTTGAGAGCAGGGGGGGCACAACTTCTAGACGTAGTTGAATTGTGGACTAAACTTTTAGGGTGTATTTACCTCTAAAATATGTTCCCCTTCTATACAGACAACCAGGACACCTTCTCGCAAAGAAAAAAGTAACCTTGATTGATGAAGTCTTCAGTTTCATTTTTTAATGGTTCCAGTAGGGGAATCATAAGGGTGGTAATAGACATGTTCATAAATTTTGAGACAATCCAATAAGTCATGATTGATCTTTTAAATTTTCTCCTCTTACTTGTCATGTGAAGCCCAAGATGTTTGTATGACCCCACTAGTGCTCTGAAGGTACGGTTGGAGTGTGGAATGAAGAATTGGTAAGGAATTGATGAAGGAGTAACCCCCTATGTGCGCTCCCATCCAGCCCCAAATAATTTGGAAGGACCCAGTCATTCGGTAAGGTGACCCTGCCTCACTGATTCTTCCCTATAGGCGGTATATCTATGACAACACTGGGATATCCAACTTAATACATCTTTCAGTGACCAAATGAGCATCCATGATGAAAGTTGAGGCTCTTAAACCACCGAATTCCCACACTCGTAGGAGCCACCCACTCAGAAACATGTCCAAGAAAGCCATCAGTCCCAATAACTAATCGACATCCGGGATGATTCCCCATCCCCATTTCTGGAAATTCCCCTCTTATAAGGTGGGCCAGTAAGTACCTACTCGCCTCCAGGTGGTTTTGGTATGAAAAGACATGGTTCTTCAAGGATTAGTCTCTAAACCTGTATACTTGATAAAATTTCCAAACTAGTCATCAAAAGAAATGTCCTACTTCAGACAAGGATCGCTTTCCTTCAAAAGCTCCTTCACCTGGAAAATATGTTTTTGGCTAATGGGGGGGTTATTTCCTCATCATCCCAAATAGTGGATGGAGGAATAAATTCATCATTCATGTCCCTAACGATAGGGACTCCTAAAATTAGTCAGATGTCCCATAGACTGATGTCTCCCTCCATATGGGTCAAATCGAAGGTGTTCGTATATGGACTCCACCTACTTAAGAGCTATGAAATAAGGGAATATTGAATATGGGAGTATGTTTCAGAAACCCCAGAGGCCTCATACAGTCCCATAGTTTGTAGCTTCGTTCATAATTCTTGACTACTCTGGTGAACCCAAAAGGACCACCCCCAGTCCAAGATGAACGAGTCCCTAGGGAGAAGGTATAATCAGAATGACCAACTATGATTCTCATTCGTTTTAGCCCTCATCACAATGCTATGTTAATAGTGTGCCATATGGTCAGGCTTCCGCTACACTCCCTCTATTGTTCAAGGTGCATAGTTCAGAAAAGACCTGGAGGTAGTATCCCTCTAAAGGTAGATCCCTTTAGAAGAAATCATAGCCATTAGAATAGATGAATTAATTATCCATGCGGTAGTCTGATCGATCTAATTTGGCATCAAGATTTTTGTGTCCAATAATAAGCCAAACCCGTGATAAGGAAGCCTGTCGGAGAGTGGGTACTCCTATTGTCCCGCAGTAATTAGATTCGCCAGAGATTGGTGAAATGGGACAACTAGAATTTTGTTGTTGAAAGAAGCTTCCTTGTTCATCGATCTTTCGTCTATATCAGAAAGAGGGGCAGCAATAGTATCCCCATAAGAAGCATCGACGTCAGTATTAGCCTATGAAGCATCCATTGTAGCCTGTATAGGAAAATCCAGATACCGATAAAAACTCTATCTAATAAAATTTGTTGGATAAAGGCTACAAAAAAATGGATAAAGGAATCAAAATATGTCCACATAAGGCTATGTCTACTGATTCTAGAAATGGTACACGGTGGCCACATCCCGCATACCGCATAGTGTGTGAAAGGAATAATCTCACGTACTGTAAGATATGCGGTTGCAACTCCACCTACTGCTATTGTACGTGGATGCATATCACCGTATACAATCATTGTACACAAACAATCTACGAGGCATTGGCCCACATATCGTTGGTTGGAAAATAGAATGGTTCGCGGAAAGTGGATACTACAAACCTAGGTCTTGATTAAGTTCTTGTTCAGAAGTTACAGATTAATTTTTAAGTTTGGATTATTAATTCTAAAATTCGGTTCGCTGATCCTTGTTAAATATGCAGACAGGCCAACCAGATAGCATCCTCCAACACAGAATCTAGATTTTAGTCTTAAAGTTCTACAATGTCATTTACGAAATACAAAATATGGTACGCAAATAGAGGAATTGTGAGAAGATCAGTTTACGGTATGTACGAAGTGGTTTGCGGATGAGATTTTCACAAGGAGCATGGTGCGCAAGAGAAGAGGAAGCCAGGAAAGTCAAGATTTCTTTTCCCCACGAGAAATGGTAAATGATAAATGACATGGGCCCCTATATATAAGTGTGGTACCCTCTTACCGGGCCCATCTATTCAACCATGAACTGATTTAGTTCAAGACCGATTCTACATCAGAATAGTCTTCTTTTCGTTCTGAACATACCCCATTCCTATGGGGTCATTTTTAGGGTCCTAAAAATTCCACCAAGGGAAGAAAATATACATAAAATCACTTTATAGAAGTAATCAAGTACTCCTAAAAGTCTAGAAAGGTGAATTGACTCAAATCAAGTTGTAAATTTCAGAAGAAACTTAAAGAGATTCAGGTTTTCATGGATTCGTAAATCATCCACGTACCATCACCAGAAAAGGTTCATGGAACACCTAGGTCATGAACCAATAGGTATTCAAAATGATCTCTAAAACACTAGCCTGCGGGATCGGCGGCTATCAAAAAAGGTGTACCATGAACCATGTTGCCAAAGGAACCATGCATGTGAAGCCCATCCTTGTAATATCCTGTGAACCCATCAGTTCATGGAAGAAGCGAACCAGTAGGGTTCTACAAACCATTATTGAGAACTGAATCCTCTGCAAACCTCGATTGACCGAGTCTTTTGTGGGTCAGGATATCACTTTAGGGGCCTCCGCAAATGATGTTGTGTTCCCAATATATACAATTTCCCTGATGCTCTATAAAAAGAGAACAGAAGAATGAAAATGGTACAGATGACCAATTCTTGAAGGGGGACTTAGAATTTGGAGGAAAGAATTCAAAGATGGTTCTGGATTCAATCTTGATTCATCAGTGGAGCCCAAATCATGAACCACCCTCTCTGTAGGTACGGTCATCCACAAACCATAAAATGGGGGAATTGAATAATAATAATAGAACTATGAACCTAATTGGTGAATCAAGAACCAAATAATTCTCATGGATTAATTCCCCACAAAAGACAATACTCCAGACCCTCCTTCTATATAGTGCCCCACGTAGTGTACCGCTACACAGACTGAACCTGGTGTCATGTACTGCATCAGTATGCAGATAGAACCCAGAGCAGTGTGATGGTCTGCGTAGCAATATGGTACGTGGTGATCTATACCCATGTCAGCGTACAGCCTTAGTACACAGACGACCCTCTACCCATATACCACTACGGTATGCGGAGCCTCCCCAATCCCGCATAAGAAACCAATACACGGAATGGGGTAACTTCAGGTATTATTTCCTCTAGTTCCAACCTCACCCCTCCATTACCATCCAATCCTCCATGATACCTCTATTAACCAATCCCCCAGCATCAGGCTAGAGCCTCCTCCAAATCCATCGGACCCGTATGATCAGACCATCGGGTGCATCAGTGCGCCCCTTTGAGTCTAATTACCCATGGTAAGAAGAGTCACGAAGGCTCTTTCAACAACATTTCAGGCTTCGGGAATGTCTGTTGGTCTACATTCCCATGTTAACTTGGAGTCCAAAATGGGGATGCCGACGTGAACCTCCCCATTTTAGGGATTAATGGTGATCACTTTCTTTTCCATTCAATAAAGAATTGTGATCAATTGAAGGTGTTATGTTCGCTCCCCCATTTGATGAGGATGAAATTCCTCCCCTTCCAAGAACGTGTTCTAGTGCCCTTCCACTCAGGTAAGTCCCGAATATTCTGAGGTCAGGCCATATGACCATAATTTCCATTTTACATTTAAGGGTTCATTGGTTCGTGCCCTCTTCCGTGGTCACCCTAGCCTCTTCCATTGTGGGCTTTCCCTCTCCCACTAATAGGAGAGGAAGCATGTGCTTTTTTGAATCTTTGACATCCTCTTGTTTCTCACACCGAGCATGACTCATTTGGGCTTAGAGGTTTCTGATGATTACAAATCCATGTGAATCTGAACTATGGTAACATTCATTCCTGATTAACAAGGATATGTATGATGCATGCCTAAAGGCCCGAGCTCAAAAGGGTTCCCATCCAAAAGGGTCCACCCAATAATGTCCCCCCAAATGGTCAGCTTCCACATGTAAGCCCCAAACCTTATGAACTATGTGGGCTCTGATTCCTCTCTTGAGGATACATAGGAAACCAATTATATGGGTCTCATCCCAACAATAAATCACCTTATGTCCCCCTTGGATGATGATAAAATCTATATCACCTTATTGTATGGATAAAGTCAGCAGTACCTTCGTAGTGTCAAATATAAGCATGCCTACAACGATCATTCAAATTAAGGGTAGCTCGTGGACACACTCTTTGGGAATGAACCAAGGATTACTGAACATATGAACCAAACTTAAATCTATAAGAAAGTCCCTAAACAGACAATAATACTCCTATATAAGGGTGAAGTGATCCTAACCTCCCATCCTCTCAACCAATGGAGTCCTCAAGTATCATTGGATGAATCATCAATCAATGTGCACCTTCCTTTGAAAAGAAGTTCTATGAATCATGGATACTAGGGTCATTGGGTGTTTCGGTCTCCATAAATAAACCTGTTGGAGACTATCAGAGGAATTTATATCTGAGGAAAACCAATTTCACAAGTACATGACCCCACACAATCACCCAATGGGACCAACAGTTCATGTGGGTCTAATCAAACCTCTTTTAAATGATAATGATACATGATGGGTCGAAACAAAAGAAATGATGAACTTGATGGGAAATCGTATCTGGAAAAAGGGACAGGTGATGATCCTTATTGTACAATTTCACCATCACTCGAAATGCACCACCTCAGAGGCGGAATAGTATTTTACTAGTTTGGATTTATGCATTAGGATTCATAACCTAATCCACTGTATTCAATTGTTTATAAATACAACCTAGTGGAATAATTGGAAATTGTATCAATGCATGTAATCCATGTAGGGATTTACCTTGTATAAAATATAATTATAGTGGAGCTGATGATTCAACTAGTTTTGAATATCTTAGAACCATACTAGGATAGCTAACTCCAGTTTTGAACAATAACCTTACCTGTATGGAGTATCCTGATCCACAGTGTGGAGGATGAATGTTAAACCACTTCATGAGACAACAACTTCCAATAATCAATGAGACTAAAAAAAATTAGTTGAGAAATGGATAAGATTCTTAGAGAAAATATTTCTTTCTCTTGGAAGTAACGAATGGGAGAAAGTTTTCATCACAATTTATCATCTCTCAAGAGATATGAATTAACGGTGTTCATTAATTCAAAACGCAAATGCAGAATAAGAAGTATAAAATATAGAATATAGGGAGTTTAAATAACTTTCTTAGAAAAATAATTTCTTTGTGATCCTTGAGTGTATATGGAGAGGCAATTTTTGAGTCTGAGACAGAAGGAGGATGAAAATTTTGAAAAGTATAAAGCTAACTTCACAAGGTTAACAACTCATTCCACAGACTACATACATAACACAAGAAGTAATATTGATAAATTTTTTTATGGGTTAAAACCATTCCTTTTATGGGAATTAGTCTCAAATTATTTATCATCATACGAAGATATAGTATCATATGATATCAAGACATAAAATTAATTCTATAAGTCTTATAATATTAATAGAAAGAAAGATAAGAATAGGATGGTGGAGAAAGATATGTATAAAATAAATATATGAAAGAAGGATTTTATCAATTTTGATAATTTTTGAAATAATCACCATATGAAGTGCTTGAAAATATTGGTTGTTTGTTATAAGTGTGGAGAAAAGGGTCACTAGGAAAAAATGCATATAGAAGAAAGAAAATACTGATATTCAGTGTTTCTAATATAGTGAAATAGGGAACTATGAAAATAAATTTCCTAAGCATCAAGAAAATATTGCTCATAAAAATCAAATGGATCAAGGACAAGCTTATGTGGTTACTATAGTCGAAACTGAATAATTAATGTATTGGTGTTTTTGGGATTCAAGAATTATGTAATTTGAATATTTTATTAGCAATTTACTGGTCATAATAATTATGAAGATTATGTGGATTGTACTATATTACTATTTCATTAATGGCTTAAGATTGTATGGTACCATGTAAAGTGACATAGTTCCAAGTTAAAATTTTTGGAAAATATATGGTTGGGGGAAAGAAAAACCTTAATATATTTCTAATATTGAGATAAAAAAGAGATGGTTGATTTGGATAAAGTATATTGGAAATTATCAAATACCTTGGAACTTATTAATGGTTTGTTTATTCCATCAATGTTGGAGTTTACAACATTTTTTGATTTAAGGAGTAAATCCAATATTCTTTGTTTTATGTAAGGAATAGGGAATCATGAATGTATTCAAATAGGGTTTTTTGGAAATTCATAGTATTACCATGTTTTAAGATAATACATGATGAAGGTATTTACATGCTTGTTATGTGACCTTCCTTATAAATTTTTTGCACTATGAGTTTGGATTGAAGTATTTTCTATAAGCCTAAAGGTAGGAATGGATTAATTTGGAAATTGGATTATATTGTTTAAGGATAAAATATTTCTAAGGTCATTTTTAGAATGATATAACAATATTGTTTAAAAAAAAGAACAACTCACAGGTCGATTCACAACCAGTTGCATCTGGAAAAGTTGCTATACTTAACCATGTAACTGAATGGCGATAAGGGTACATCACCTACCACTAGCCTACAAGAATTATTGAGTTAGTATACAATTTATTTATTTATTTAAATGGTATAAGGTTATTTTTGGAACCTTATACAATTAAGATAAAATTATCATTCCTTGTGTTCTTAGTCTATGAAGTAATTGAATTATTTAACTCTAGAGAAATGATCATAAAAAAAATGTTTTCCCAATACTTTATTTTCTGATGAATCAAATGGTCCCTTGTATCGTCGTAGATTTATAGATTTATGATTTTTAACGTTCTCCTAATAAGGTTCTCTATCACTCTCCACTAGAAATTTATGGTCAAATTTTCTTTCATATCTATGTTTTCTATCATGGAACCCTAGTATGTGTAATCTCTGGTGACCTCTATACTTCCCTTTATTTATTATAAAATGATAGTCTCATTAATTCATTTTATGATGTGGGATTTCAAAAATTATATTTTGAAAAGTTCAACCCATAGCATTGGATCCCAAGGTTAAATTGTGAGGATGAAATTTATTGAAGTAGGGGAGAATGTAACACCCCAATATTTTATGGTACATTTTCTTCAATAGCTTTCATTTCATGCAACACTAACTTCGCTAGCATTATATGCAGGATTGAGTTTCTATGAAACAACAATTTAGTATAATAATTTTTTAAAAGGTGTATTTATAACTTATCCATTAAATATTGTAAAATAAATAGTAATAAATAATTTTTAAGTGTTATTGATATTTTTCTCATATAAATAAAACATATTTATAATGAAATATACATGTTCCAAAAAAATATTTATATGTTTTCAAATACTATTTTTATAAAGGAACTTTGTTTTATGTTATTTTGTTAACAATACTAAAATTAATTTTAGTCACTACTAGAAATTGAATTTGGTAAAATACACTTTATTTCTTAATTTTTAATATCAAAATTATGTTAGGGTTAAATTTTGGTAATTTTTTGAAAATTTTCAATTTTAGATGAATAGGGGAAACCACCACATTATCGCTTAAAATATTACTTTTTCATTTAAATAATTGTTTAAATTTAAATTGGTTTTAAAGTTAAAATAGATAAATAATACATTTATTAACCCAATTTCAGTCACTGGGATTATTTTATAATATAATTAGATATAAAAATTCATTGATCATTTTTCACGTCTTTTTACGCGCCTTCTAGCCACGTGTTCATATTGGAATTAAATGTAATTTGACCACTTCTGTGAATTTAATTTCAAAAATATGACATACATGGTTGTAATCGAGGTCAAAAATGTTGTCTAATAGGATAAAAATAATTTTTTATGAATAGTAACTTTTGAATTTTATTTACCATAGTTAAAGGTAAATATGGTAATTAAATTTAAAATAATATTATAATAATATAAAATTACCATAAAACTTGTCCTAACGTTATTATATGATTCATTTATGACCAAAACCATACTTGGGTAGAACTTTTGTCCTTTGTAAGCCACTTGGGTGTGATTAATACATTTATAACATTTAATTTTAAGTAAAGGTAAAAATATCATAAACATGACTCTTATTACTAAAACGGATTTAATATGGGGTTATATAAGTGATATCTTAGACTATAAATATGCATTAGTAATATAAAAGTATTTACTACATCATGGTTATTTATTTATAATTTTTAGAAATTAAATAATTAATTTTAATTATGACACAATGATGATGTTATAATAGAGTCATTAATAAAAGAATCCAATAAATGATATTATAAAAATTAAAATAAATATTATTTGAAATATATGATTCCATAGAATAATTTTTGGAATGATTATGGCATTTTAGGATTGTTTTAATTCATTTTTTTTAAAATAATCATGTTTTTATGACTTTAAATAAGTATTAAATAGTGTCAGAATTGATAGAAATGAGATTTTAAAATAAACTATTCTGTTAAATAATATAAAAGTCATAAAAATATATGATTCATAAAAATAACTTATATAGTGATAAGATTTTCATAAATTATGCACTTTAGGTTCTCTTGTCATTTTATAGTAAATATATTAACCCTTTAGTTAAAAAATACAAGAAGACATGGTAACTGTTAAAATATTTAACTAAGGGTTAAATCTAAAATATAAGGTTAATATTATGACCTAAACTTGTATAAAACCTATAAGTTGAGAGGATTTATAACAATACTCATCTTATCCTAGAAATAAATAACTTCGGATCTATTATAAACTTAAAATAAATCTATAATAAATTAATATTTTATGATCTTTCAAAAGTGCCTCTCACCTCTCTTATAAAAGGGCATGTCTCTATATTTTTAATTCACACCCCCAAATCCATTTGGATCGGCCAACCCCTACCCACATCTGATCCCAACTTCTCTTAATTCTTCCTAGAGTCTGCACTTTGAGAATAAAACCAACTTAAGGAGTCCTTTTGTGTGAATCAAAATGCGATACTTGAAGAAGAGGTAATCATTGTATCACATCTTGCAAAGTTATTTTCTTCTTTTACTTCCTATTTATATGTTGTTTTCATCCCAAATTTATAAATCTAGTATCATCCATATACTGAGATGTTATTATAATCTGGATAAAACCATATCAATTATTTTATTCATCCTATTAATAATAATATCACAATGCATGTGTACGTATGGCTTACCATCTCCAGGTCGTGGTGTAAATTGTTATTCAAAATTACTTTATTTGGATGGGTATAATGGTGAGTATAATAGACATAAATAATGAATATTAAATGATTATTTTTATTTATAATGAATATTCCATCCAGTTCCATACAATTTATCCATTAAATAAATGATATTGTCATTCGTGTGTACGTATGGTCTACCATTTCCACGACATGATGAGATTCATTATCCACATTAACCATTCAAGAATGATTATAAAATTGATTTTAGGAGTAAATAAAATATTTATGAACTTAATATAATTTGGTATATGAATAAAATATATCCTGTTCATAGAAAACATGACTTACATGATGAAACATGCATAGGAAAATAAAGCAGTTAACACACGAGAAAATGGTAATACTGAAATATTATTAACAAAAAGATATAAGAGGATCATTTATGATATCATAAATATTAATATGGATATTTTATAATTTAATACCGTACTTTAATCATTATACAAGAAGTTAACGCACCATTGACTAACAGAAAGTACAAGGTAAGCGTTAATTATGCAATCTCATTTGTTTTATCTGAGATTGTCTATACGTAAGTATCTACTAGGGAATATTTATCATTTACATACAAATTTCGTAAAAATAAATTTTAACTTTTTTTACAATTTATCTACAATTTTTTGAATTCATTTTGTCCCATGTTTGACTTTTTAAATAATGGTTTGAAATGAATCTTCCTATTGGTTTCCAAACAAGTTACTTTATGCCCTTTTCGACAAATTAAGGAATGTTTTTTAACTTATATAGCACGAGTGGATATTTTCTTCCATTATAACACCTTAACATTTTGAATATTTCCTTATAAGATTACAAGGTTACTTTTAAATTAAATGTTTTATTTTGTAATTACATAGTCTTTTAAATGATTAAAAAGTAAAAAATGTATACTTCTCTAAAATAGTTTTAATTATTTTATAAGATTGATTTCATCTATTTCAACATCCTTTGTTACATTTTATACATAATTTATGTTGATTTATAATGATAAAATCCACCATATTTTATTGAAGTTTTTATGATATGTTGACTATGTATGTTCTATCTTTTATACCATTCATGGTTTATGGTTAAAGTATTAACATTTCGTATGCTCGTTTTAATATTAATGTTTATGTTATGTTTTGATATTTTCATATGAGGAATGCATTGGACTTAGTAAGTGATGGGTGGGGCTTGCTGTAGCCCCTTGATTAATTGGTATTTCTCATGAGAAAACTTGTGTCTTAGAACAAGGCCTTGACATGAAATTTTTGTATGGTCTTGGCATGAGACCTTGACGTAGTGGTTATGATCTCCTAAATTTTGTGTTCTCTCATTATGAGATTAGTTATTGATTTTACATGTAATTATTAGACTAATAGAATATCTATGTGAATGTTTAAATGGAGCTATTTGATTTATTATTTCCATATTATATTGAAGATAATTTTTTAAAAGTATTCTCTTTTAGTTTTTTACCTTGTCTTAAAAGATTATGCTTATTTGTGATAGCATCCGCTATATTTTTTGTCCTTAATGTGCATCCGAGCTCACCCATTTCCTATGTTTTATTTCCCCAGGATCCCAAGAAGTGTTTTATGATTGATATTCAGGTTTAATATATGGGAATAATTGCATTCTAAAAGGATTATGTATGATATATTTTATGTTATAAATTGTAATATAAAGTTCATGTGTGTAATAAATTCTCTAAGACTGGTAAATTGATTTGTCCTTCATGATTTTATTCCTTATAATCATACCAATGTATAAAAATAATGCATTGGATCCTAGATTTTGGGGTTGGGGTGATATATTCTTCACACTCTTTTGTCCAGATGAACTTATCCCCTTTTTTAGTTAACATTGGCTAGTTTATTAGAAATTTATGAAATTTTTTCACAAACCTCCTATAAAATCCTGTTAAAAAAAGGAAAATTTGAATCATAGTTACCATTTTAGGATAATGCCACTCCAATAAAGCATTTTTATTCATAGGTTCCATTGATATTACTTCATTAGTTATAATGTTCCCTAATAATGAAACTTTTTTGAAACCATAATTCACATTTGATTAATTCTAATAATATCATATTCTTCTATAGAGTTCCCAATATAACCTTTAGATAATCCTCATGCTCCTTGAAACTTTTGGAATATATTAGAATATTATCAATAAAAACTACCACAAATATATTAAGGTATCCCTTAAATATTATGTTCATTAAATCCACAAATATATTTGGATAATTATTCAAGATGAAGGTCATAACAACAAACTCGTAAATCCAATATCTTTTTTGGAAGAAAGTCTTTAGAATGTCTTATTTATTTTCACTCAATTTATGATACCTTGGTCGAAGTACAATATTAGATAAGAATTGATCCTCGTAAAGCTGGTCAAATAAATCATCAATCCTTGTGATAGGATATTTTTTCTTCACTTTGATCCCATTAAGTTTTCTATAATCAATACATAGCTGCACTTATCCATCATTCTTCTTTACAAATAGAAAAGGTGATCCTAAGGAGACACACTTGGTTGAATAAATACCTTATCTAAAAGATCTTGAATTTTTTTATTTGATTTCTCTAAATCCTTATTTTACATTCTATATGGATTATTTGATATCATCTTGGACTAGGTAATATTTAAATGGAAACATTTACCACTCTTTCTAGGAGATATCCAGGTAACTCCTCATAAAGTACGTTAATGTATTCCAGAATTATAGGAAAATTATCTATATTAAAACTTACATTTCCTTATCCCTATCCACTGGTCATATTCATAAATAATTCTATGGGAGGTGAATCTAGAAAAATATTAGTTTAGGATATCTCTCATTTGAAAATGACTGTAGGTTGTCCATTAAAGACTACTAAAATTTTCTTGCTTCTGTAGTTGATATTGGAACTATACTTTAAGATCGTTCCACCACTAGTATAGTGTTAAATTACACCCTGGTAATGACTACTATATTTTTTATAATATTGTACTTTCCAAAGTTAATACTAGAGTTTATATACATTGTTGATTCTAGGATATTCCCTCCAGGATTCTTGACTGATAACTCAACTTCTAGAAGTTTATAAATTTTTTCCATATTATTTTCAAACATGGATAAAATGAAGGAATGTGTATAACTAGAATAAACAAAGTAACTTAAATATTTGAGAGATCAATGATTTTACCTACCACCTAATCATTTAGAGCCTCTACTTCAGCAAATCTGATATAAAATGCTTGACCTTTCTCCCTTGGCCTATGATGAGGTTGTTGGTGGTTCCCCTATATTATCATCTAATTTGGACATTAATAATAAAATTTCTCTGGATTTTTATACTAGAAGAAAAGAAATTCTAGTTGTTCTTGCACCGTCTTCCCTTTTTCGTTGGTGTTGAGATGATGAGGCTTCACCTCATCATGATAGTTCTGAGCTATATTCTCATCTCTTAAAAAAATTTAGCACTTTCTACTCCCAAGCAACGTTTTCCCAAAAAATTTCTTCCTGTATTAATTGAATGTAGGAATTTTCACTTTATTTTATCCCATTCCATGATCAAAGTTCCTCCACAAGTTTGGATTCATTGATCTCTTCTTTTCATTTGTCTTATGTGACCATTGTGTCTCTCCAAACATCAATTTAACCATCATAGCGCTCTGCACTATCCCCTCATAGTTTTCATAGTGGCAATTTTTTATATTGCTCCGAATATGGGGTATCATTCCACTGATGAATCTATCAACATTTTCCTTAGTATCCATAAAAATCAAGAGTTCTATCAAGAAATTCTTGGAAAGTTCATCTCATAGCTTTCCACTAATTCATTTTCCATCTGCTTTAGTACTGGGATTTCCTTCTCCATTTTCATTCACATAAAATGGGGTAAATATTTATTAAAAAGGATTCCTCTGAACTCCTCCCATAAAATATCATCAATATTAATTCTTGGTTTCATGTTTTTAATCATTTTCCACCATTGATCAGCTTATATTTATAAAAGGTATACTGCCAATGTTACTTTATCTTCTTCCAAATAATGGAGTACATAAAATATCTTTTCTATAGATCTTTTCCATTGTTCATAAATAAATATTTTGGTAGATCTAATAAAGAAGGTGTTCATTGATTTTTAAATGACTCAATGAAAATTTATTATCTTTAAGGTGATTATTGTATCTCGACTGGATTTATGTTATTACATATAACTTGAGTTATTTGATTCATCGTCCTCCTAAAATTTTACATTTTAGCTTCCATGAGAATTATATCAGTGCTTCATCTGTTGTACTCACCATTTATATGGTTACTCCTTTTCCCACCATTTTTTCAAAAATAAGAAAACCTTAGTGAAAATGTGTTACTTTTATTAATTTGATAATTTTAAAGGTATTTTATGTCTTAAAAGGTCGTGCTTAAATATGTCATTAATATCCTCTAATAATAATTATATTTTCTATAAATTATTCAAAAAGGTTCATAAAAATCAAGTGATTAACCAAACATATCCCTTGATAATTTTAAACTAGGAGCGTATACAGGCCCATTGTTGATACCAAGTTCCCAATCGATTCTAGATCAATGAAGTGTTTTTAGGTGTTACCCTAAGGTAAATATGTTCCAGAGCCACATCCACATGTAGTATCTAGGCATGGATGTATTTTTGTAGAAACCACTTAATTAATACTTACCAAAATATCAGGATTTTATATATATATATTACTTTTTCCGAGGATTCTTCCAAAAGTTTTCAAGTCCGAATTTCCACAAATAACTAATCCTTCCTTGGATACCAACTATGGAATCCCACCTTTTTATTCCATAACTTCTCATTACATGGTATAAACAGAGGATCTTGTAAGGTTTAGTTTCTTGGAAATAAGGTATATAATACATTAAAACATAAAAAAATTATTCTAAATAAACTTGAAAGACATATTCTTGGGTTTCAACTAAGTTACTTATATTATATCTCATATCCTAGGGATATACATCAAAGTAAACGGGTGGGCATGAATCCCAGTAAGGGAATAAGTAAGATAAGTAGAAAGAATGTGATCATGAGACATATCAATAAGAACATGAAGCATAACAATAAGGCATGAAAAAGAGGAATATCATAATAATATGAACATGAATTATAACATGGATATGTGGATACAAAATTTCAATGATACATTCACCATCATATCACAAAGGTGTCATAAATGAAAATTACCAAGCTTATTCATAAAGGTATCATAAAAATGTCTTCTCTAGAGATTAAATTCTTTTTGGATGCATTAGAATGCAATCAAGGTGTACCAATAATATGTCTTAATTTCATGTAAGCCACATATATCATAATAAATCAATTCATTAGTAGCCTATGGAGAAAAAATAATGAGTTTCTTATCAAAATATTGTCACACAAAAGAGCTTAAAGACATGATCCTTGAATTATTTTTAACCCATTAAAACAATTTGGGTTTCATATATGTAAATATCTAAAAAAATATTCATTTTTATATCTATTTTAATACCAATTTAAACTAAAATAGTTTTATGTATTCAAATAAAAAATCAATGAACATTTATCATGTAAAAGAGGGAAATTTGAGAAGTAAATTCGGAAGCATGACAGGAATAAAACATGGTTTTTGAAAATATTAAAATGGGAGGGGAAAGGGTCTTCCATTGATAAAGGACTATTATTATATTAATCACATAATATAAAGTGGATATAATAAATTAGTTTTTAGATTATAAGACATACCATATAAAAAGGGGACTTGAATTGAAAATAAAAGTGGAGATTTCACTTACCATGAAGAGTTGTTCCTAAAGTATGAGGATGGAACCTTGGGGGCATGAGGAAACCTAGGGGGAATCCTTAGGAGAAATTATCACCAAATAACTATGGAGGATGGATTAGTAGTTAATGTGAATGGTGAAATGGGTGGGTATTTATTGAAAAAGTGGAGGAAATGTTTAATAATTCCCAAATATAGGTCTTGGAAATCTAGCTTGTGGAAAATGAAAACCCACAAGCCTACCCCCGAGTTTTTATCACAGTTTTGAAAATTTGGGTCAAATTTTATGATATTTTAATCCACCAGAACTAAACACCATTTTTAACACTTCTTTGCAATATAAAAGTAAGGATTCCAAAAATTAATGTTTTAAAAAATTAAATTTTCCTTTTTATACTTTGGAAATTCCCTTATAGTTTTAGAAATTGATTATATTCTATAAAAATACTTAATATTAATAAAATAAAATGTTTTAGGTTTTTGATTAGGTTTAATTAATTAATAAATCATTATGAAATAATTATGAATTCATAAAATATATCGAAAACTCAAAACTGAATTTTATATTATTCATGAAAAAACAGTATTTTAAAAAAAATTCATAAATTCACCCAAAAATAACTTTTACATGATCATTTCAAATATAATGGTTATTTTTTAAGAATAATTCTCTAAATTAGAAAATTTTAACTCATAAATATAAAAATCTATATTTATTTTAAAATAGGGTTTTTAAAGAAGAGTCAAATTTCTGACATTTATAAAAAAATTCCTAGTCCATTATAAAATTATTTTATCATCTATATTTAGGTTAGAGTATTTTAAAATATTATTTAATTAAAACAAATATTATTTATAATACCTGAGTTGATTATAAATTGAATATATTTTATAAAAAATATAGTTATTTTTCATTTGTGTCCAAATATCAATTTATCAAATTCATCTCAATTAAACGTATATTTTACTAAGAAAAACTATTCTTAAAATACAATTTATGGAATAAAGATTTTATTTTTACAATGTAAATTACACTTTATAAGACTATGTCTTAGACACATAAACCCATGTTACTCTAATTCATTCCCTAAGGGTCAGGTGTGTGATGGGCATAATTTCATGGGGTGGCTTGGCTAATATCGACTAAGTAGTAATATCCACTAACTTGAACTAATTTTATAGGAACTTTTTTTCAATATTCACTTGTTGTTGATTGGCTTGGGATTGGTCAAATTTGAATGCCAGTGACTCTACCTCCCTCCAAATTTAGGACAAATGGACGTCAAATGGCACGACTTTACTTATTGAGTCCATCGATTATCCTTTATGTATAAATTATCCTTTTTCAATACTACTTATAAACACTAATTATAATTGTAAAATTATCAACAAAGGGTATATTTTCCAATGGTCATATTGGCTAACAATCATATTTGATCAATAGTCATATTTGGCCAATGATCATATAATAGTTGAATCCCCACAATCACATTTCCCTTTATACTCTATAAATACCACTTCATTATTTCATTAAAAATTAACTAAAAGTTATACCTACAGTTATATTATAATTTATTAAAATTTTTATTGGTTTTATAATATTATTTTCATTTGTATATCATTTTTTATGGTGACAAGGATTCTAACAGACTGGGGAAATCCATATTTTTCCATTTAATCTATTAAATTTTATATATTTTTTAATTTTTAATGTCAGAAATTTTAATTGGTTTCACAGCTGACAAATTTAATGATCATTACTAATGATTTAAAAAAAATTTGTATATCTTTACTTTGCATGTGTATAATATTATATAACAAAATATTTATTTAGGAAACAAATATCATTCAAATAATTTGGATCATTATAAGAAGAGACTCTAGAATCAATATTTTATGGTAATATATGTAAAATATTTTTAATAATATCACCATCTTCTAACATCTCACCATATTCTTTAATAGTTCCCATAGATTCATCCACCCTTATAAAAAAACATTCACTTATTTCATTAACATGCATCTGAGGATTATCATACTTAAGTCTCCAAAATTTTAAGTTAGATCAATTAACTTGTTCTTTCATTCATATATATTCTAAATTTTATCCCAGATAAATTTTGCGGTTTTTGTCCTTCGAATTTCAAAAACTCACATTCCAAGATGGATGATAGAATATCATTCTTTATGTGATCAAAATTCACTAAGTTCCTCTTATCCATTTTTTATAGAAACACCTTTATCCTTGGATACAAACCCATTAGTTGTTACTAACAATACGTCATAAATTATATATAACAAGTATGTAATCATCCTAACTTTCCATATGTGATAGTGTTTCCCATCAAATATAGGAATACCCTTACCTCTCAGTGAAGTAAAATTATATATTCTAGATAATAAAAATCAGTGACTTATTATTCAAGATACAACAACTTTAAATATCAAATAACAAATGAATGGAACTTGTGCTTTGATGAAACATATAGATACTTTCCAAGATCAAATAATGATCACTCAAAGGGGGTGAATCACTGATCAATATTATATTTATAATTATTTTAAAATAACGTTTGTGGCCTCTTAAAATGTAGTGATTATTTCTACAATACACCAATACAAGGGAGATTAATATGTTTATAAGGATCACCTCTCAATTTGATAATTCTATTTTTTTAGTGTGACATAGATACCTCCAGGATCACACTACCCACTAGAATCATAATGTGATTAAAATAATTAGGGTTTAATCTTGAAAATATTGTTTTCACATCTTTTTACTATGATTAAATTCATACCACACAAAATTGTAGCCCATAATTTATAATGATAAATTTTTGAGTAATAATATAAAATTATTTGACAAAATTTACTTTCTATATGTTTTCTTGTGTGATGAAATATTCTGCTTCTAATCTACTTATAATACAATGAACACATAGAAATTATTCTTCAAACTTTCATAAGAACAAGTTTCCTCTTCACTATGTCTACATATTACTTGAACAAAACCACTTTAATCTTTTTATTATTATTCATTTCTTCTAATTTGGATAATCATATAATTTTAAATGTATAGATAATGATCACACCGTGATTCACTATTTCATTTTCACCTTTAGACCATTATATTAAACGGAATTTATATTGTAAATTTGAAATATCATAAAAAAATTAAATTTATGTTTGATTAATTTTTTCTTAAGTTTATCACTGTTAAAATGGTAAATTATACTTGTTTTGATATTTTTATTGAAGGTGATGGTGGTTTGGAGACCCCATAGATGATCTAGAAGAAAGATGGGGCAAACGGCATGGCATCCCATGGGCATCTGTCCATTTTTTTGTTCATTACAAGAATTCCAATCATCCAAATTCACTCAATATTTTTTCTCCTCTATAAAACATAATTTTATAAAACCCATGTCAAGGAACCAAATCCCAGTTCATCCATCTGATGGCCCATCCAAACCATTCCATCTAGGGGACAGAATATGAACGAATTCAAAAGTCTGGTTTAGTATTCTGACTATATCTCCCAATACAGATGTATAATTCTGGCCAAATATGATATTTATACATTAAATATACCATCCAATAACTCTATTCTTTTATCTAAGTTTTGATATCATCGTTTACTTGTCTGAAACCAAGATAGAAGTCGAATCTCAAAAACAAGGTGTCCAAAACCATGTCTCATTTTGGCTATAAAAAGACACCATGGGAACCACATTTGTAAGTTCAAAATAGGAGATAATATCTTCCATTTTGTAATCCTAGAGTATTCTCCTCATCATTATAAAAGTTCTAGAGGCCCCTATCCTCATAGGGGGATCAAGGAAGAAGAAGGAGTTCCACCTGACTTTCCTCCTCCTCTCGATGTTGGGCTAATCAGTGGGTGATCATTGCGAGGGGGATAAACACTTGAAGAGGGGGTTCTAGAACATAATTATCTACTATTTTGGTGTATATTGTGGTTTTTAATTGTTATTTTATATATATCTTAACTTGGTTTTATCCATTTAATTGAAACATCGGTCTGCAATTTTAAGTGTGTGACTGGTGTTGTTCCGATTGGAAAACATAGGACTCCTATTATTTCCCATATATTTGAGATTTTAGGGTTCCTTTACAAACCCAAATTCATTATTAGGGGATTTATCTTGACTATATTATTTTTATGTCAATATTTAGTCTTATTTGCATTGTTTTAGGGGTTGTGGGTACCCAAGATCTTGGTTAACCCTCAATCAAAGGATTTCACTAAAAACATAACAATCAAATAAGAACAAGAAAATTTTTTAAGTGGTGTATTAAATTAGAAATGATCATATACATATCATATATTTTAAAAATCTACTTCTTTCTCAACTATTAAACTCTTTAAATTAATTCTGTTTCATAAAACTGTTTTCAAAATAACCCCCCTTTTTAGTACTTTTTATTAAAAAAACATTCTCTAAACCTATCAACGCTCCTTTAGAGATGATCGAGGGTCCTCTCAATACTATAAATCAACCTTAATAACATAATAAATTTTACATTTCATGACAAAATTTTCAAATTTTGGTGACGTTTCCAGGGAGTGCTTTGGTTTTTAGTGCATGTTTTTTATAAGATATTTTTAAATTTTGTGAATGTTTATTTACCATTTCAATCATTTTATTTTATAATTTATTTTTGTGTTGGTTCTATGCAAGATGTGTTATACTCAAGGATATTTACCACTTTTTAAACCTGAACTGGAGAGGATCATATATCAAAGACAATAAGACACACAAGACAACCCTTTGAAGGAGGATACACCACAACTTGAGACTTTTCTAAACCCCTCTTCTTCAAGAACCAAATTAGAAACTGAAATTAACATATATAATAAGGATAAAAAAACTTATTTTCTTTCCTCTGATCCCTTTTATTATTTTTCATCCTTGATATAAATTCTAGGTATCGAATCATGCATTGAATTTTGTAGTGGTCTAGAAAAATGTCTTGTATGTCTCTTAATTGATTATTTCTTGAGCACTGAGGATCCCATGACAATTTATGATAATACTAATCTTGTAAAATCTCATTACTCATCTTCGGATGTTACCATTAAGTAGTTAAATGAGATTAGTGACCTATCAATTCCACATTCACTCCCTGAACATGTTGAACATTTATTTTAGGGAGTACAATAGGAGATCAAAGTGGCTTTACTAAATGAGAATCAAGATGCCTGAATAGAAAGGGAAGACATTAATATTGATTCTTCATTTTTTAATTTTATTCAAATTGAATTAAACTATGAGGTTCCATTTGACAAGGTTTATGTAACATATCTAAAGAAATTTGTGGAGAATGAAGAAGAGGTTCTGCAAGTAGAAACCAAGAAAGATGAGGAATCATTCATTGTCCTACCCCCCACCAAGTAAGTTGTATCTCATTATAATGGTGTAGGATTTAGGACACTATATCCATTAATTCATCAACAATAAATATGAAGTTAAATCTAAAGAAAAGAACTGTTGGTGATTCCTATCAAAGAAACTCCACCCACCATCAGATTGTGGATAACAAACTGGAACTGTCCATCTAGAGGTAGTCAAAACCCAGGGCCCACATATGGAATTCATCCATGATCAATTCATCTTTTCATATACTTTCATGTTTTATTTCTATTTTTTCTTTCAATAAATTTCTTATTTTATCTTATCTACTTTTCATGTAGGTTTTTTAGTGAAAAACATTTATGAGATTAATTCAATGTTACACTTCTAATAAGTCAGGTCGTACCCCTCTATTACACGTGCTTGCTTATTGTGATTCAACTATAAATCATCTTACATGTTATATATACTTGAATACAGTAAGGACATTTTTCACTTTAGGTTTGAGTGATGGGTGCATTCTTGGGTTAGTTGTGAATTTTCATCATTTTTTTAATTTTTATTCTCTTTTCTGTCTTATTGAATATTATTGTCACTTACCTCTTATTTTATCCCTCACTTTAGTGCCAAAATGTTAATTTTATCATGAAAAAATATGCCAAATTTAAAATAATTCCAAATCATTTTTCATTCTTGATCTTATTGGGTGGAAAATTCCATTGGTTTTGGAAAAAAATTCAAATGAATTTTGATTTTGGAATATTTTCCTAGAATTTCAATTTTCAAATCATTATTTGTTGTATAATGGATTTTTTACACCCATAGCTAATTATCACTGACCAATATTTTAATCCCTTACCCAAGAGACATTATAAGCCCTTTATTGCAGATTCTTCCTTTTAATCACTTTCTTGAGAGTCTTTGGTCATGTAGAGATACTAGAAATTGCCTTGATTCTATTTAAATCCATAAGATTCAAGTGTGTTACATTCATGATGGATTCTATCATTCATTGAAAATCCATCTGTATAATTAAGTTTTATTTTTTTCCACCTTGACATTTTACCCTTCTTAAGACATAGAGACCATGAAATTCTTATTAGGTAGCTACATCACAAGATTTTTTATCCCTACCTACCCATATCTTGTATACATTCTTCTTTTACTTTCAAAAATTGTGGGTTAGAGGGTTTTTCCATGGAAATTATTAGGAATGAATCATTATTATGGGTTGATATAAAAGGTGATGACATTTTCCTTGAGAAGTGGGTTCACAAGCCATATTGTATCATTGATTTACAAATTTTCCCTCTTTATCCCCAATTAAAGTTTTAAAAAAATAAAATAGTTTTGTATATTGAAAAAGAACAAAAAAACTAATGTAGAAAAGAGGAATATTATTCATTATTATTTAGTGATTGGTAGTGACCCACACAAATAGACAATGGGGATAGAGAGTTGGAAGTGATACACTTTTTGAGGGGATGAGTGTGTATATTCCTTATGAACACATGGTGAATTATAACATGTTTTGTGCTTAAGAGATTAAACACTCCTCTTCTGCCTCATATTTTTTATACATTTAATCCAACCAACCCTTGAACCTCAGAATAACCTATTGGATGTCCTCTTGAGCAGCACACTAGTTTCTGCTGGAGGATAACTTAGAATCTGGGAATGTATATGGTAAGATCACATGAAATCTTGGAAAAGAGAATAACTCCACTTTCATATTTTCCTTGAGTGGAGAGTGAAAATTTCTATGTGAGGTAGGATGCGACATGTTGCGTGGGTGAACAAATGAAGTTAAGAAAATTTGAATGTGAGAGAAGAAAAATGATAGGAAAATTGAATTAATAAAAGAGCGGTTATAGATTTTATTTCAAAAGAATATTGGAACTTTTATCACCTTTCATTTAGAAATTATACTTGTTTAGTATATAATACATTTCCCAGGATTTTAAATGTTTATGTGTGGGGGTGTGATCGTACCACGATTCAGTGTTTCATTTTCACCCTTACCCCATTGTATTAAACTGAATTTCTATTGTAAATATGAAATATAATAAAAAAAGTTCAATTTATGTTTAATTAATTTATTTTTGTTTTTTATAATTCATAAAATGGGTCAATATACTTTTTTTGATATTTTTATTTAAGAGGGAGGTGATTTGGAGGCCTTAGAGATGATATAGAAGAAAAATGGGCCAAACTGCATTGCATCCCATGGACATCTATCCACTGTTTTGATAATTCAGAGAATTAAAATAATACAAATGGTCTGGATATTTGTATTCATATCCAAAACATAATTTTATATAACCCATCTCAAGGAACCAAATCCCAATTCATCCCTCAAACGGACCATCTGAACCATTTTTCTAGGGGACCGAATCTGAACGAATTCAAAAGTTTGGTTCGGTATTTTAACCATATCACCCAATAAAGATGTCTAATGCCTGAAATATTTTAAAATGAGACAATAAATAGGCCTTAAAACACCTATATACTTTTTTCAAGTCGTGATATTCCTATTTACTTGTCCGAAACGGAGACAGATCTGGTATCTCAAAAACAGGGTGCTCAAAACCATGCCCCATTTTGGCAATAAAAAGGCACAATGGACACCTCATTTTTAAGTTCTAACCAGGATACAAGATATTCCATTTTGAGTCCTATAGGATTCTCTCAATAATTTTTTAAGTTATTGAGTCCCATATCCTCATAGGGGGGGTCAAGGATGAAGAAGGACTTCCACCTGACTTTCCTCCTCTCGACGTTGGGAAAATCAGGGGGTGATCGTCGCAATGGAGCTACACACTTCAAAAGGGAGTTCTGGTACCTAATTATCTAATTTTTTGGTGTATATTTTGGTTTTAAATTGTTATTTTATATGTATCTTAACTTTTTTGGATTCATTTAATTTAAACACTTCTTATTTCATAACCGATCGATGTACAATTTTATGTTTGTGACTTGTGTTGTTCCGATTGGACAACATAAGACTCCTATAATTTCCTAATGATTTGATATTTTAGTGTTTCTTAAAAAAACATAATTCATTCTTAGGATATGGAACTTTACTATATGATTGTTATGTCAATATTTAGTCATATTTTAATCGTTTTAGGGGTTGGGAGTCCCTAAGATCTTGGTTAACCCTCAATCAAAGGATTACACAAAAAACCTAACAATCAATTAAGAACATGGAAGTTTTCTAGTGGTGTAGTAACATATAAATGATCACATAATTATCACATAATTTCAAAATATACTTCTTTCTCAACTATTAAACTCTTTAAATTAACTTAGTTTCATAAAATTGTTTTCAAAATCACCCCCTTTTAGTACTATTTATTAAAAACCCATACTCTAAACCAATAAATACTCCTTTAGAGACAACCTAGGGTATTTACTATAATATAAATCAACCTTAATAAAATAATAAATTTTATGTGTCATGTCCACGCGGTCATAAAATATCAAAAAAGTATTCTTCTTCCTGTATTTACTCTTCTATTCTTCTCAATTTTCTATACTTTTCCAAATTATCACATTATCCCATCTTCAAAAAAATATTTGAATTTAAATTTCAAATTCAAATTAAATTATTGAATCAAATCCCTTATATAATATCCCATCGTAATCATGAACATTAAATTTGAATTGGTAGTTATAATGGTTTGCAATAACCACCAAATTTCAAATATGAGTCAAAGTCAACACTCCTAGTCGAACTTCTCATATTTATCTAGAAAACTACTTCTAGAGTGAAGACTTAACCATTATAGTTTGAGGTGGTAGTTCAAAACAAATATGTTTTATCTACTTGAACACGTTGATTTATAGCATATATATTATGACTTTGAGGTCTTTAATTCTTCAGAAACACAAAATTCCAATCCATCCTCCTCAATGGTGTGATCTATGAAATTTTGTGTGGTCTTCCAAATTTTTACTAACTATAGTATGGAATGATTACTTGGCTGTAAAGGTCCCAATTTTTCTAGAGACACTGAATTCCAGTTTGTCGTGAATTGCGGTATAAAATTTCACTACAGTGTGGATGTCTTGAATTTTCAATGCCAAAATTTTAATCTCTATGAAACCACTTTCACTCTAGAGTGGAAAATTCTATTTGAGTCTCCTTTTCAAAGTGGTCACAAAATTTTTGTTATTAGGTCTTACAGACCATTTTTAATTATACTACCAATTTTAGCATCTTCCTAACATAGTCAGCACTATTACATCATAGTCTATCTTGATTTATTTTGGTTCTAACGTATACATTAGTTATGGCACAATCCCTCTTATCTAATCAAATTCTAAAACCCAATATTGTGGTTTGTGGAATGAAACTCCTTCAATAAATTCCTTTAATTTTCTTTCATCATGAACTCCTTCCATGATATATAATAATTTTAGAACCAACTAAAGCATAATAAGAATTTATCTCTAATCATATTCACATCATAGTAAATGTGAGTTTGAAAATGATTTATGTATTACAAAAAAACCCATCATAAAGGATTATATTTACTTCAATATGATTCACCAACATATTCCAAAACCATCACAACACATCTTGGTCTCAAAATAATGTTTTTCTTTCCAAGTTATTAATAGCATCAGATATAGCTGAAGCCCTCCCTATGATCATTATTGAAGAAGGTAAAGTTTAAAGTCTGATAATACAAAATCATGTCTACTTTTATATATATATTCCTAATAAGATCCTTAATACAATTGAATAAATTTATGTTCAACCTAAAATCACTTTATAATAATATCTTTTTAGATAGAAAATCATTGTTTAAAAATAATTGATGTAGAAAAATTCAATTACTTAAATCATGATAAAAGGATTTTTCATGAACATATAAAAGGATTTATAAGTTTTATAGGTAAACAAAACATATTATAGGATAATTATCATATATAATTAAATTTTTAATTTCCAATTGTATTTTTTACATTTCTTTTTGAAAATTGAAATGGGGGAGAAATTTAAGATAGTTTTTAAAGTCATTTGTTAACCTTGTATATTATGTACACTGATTCAATTTATTCCTAATAAAACTTTTTCAAAGGGGTAGTACATTTTTTAAAGTGAATTGTTTTTAATTTTGTTTTTAAAACAAAGGAGGATAAATTCTCTATCAAGAAGATTATATAGATATTTATTTTTAAATTAAAACATTATTTTCAATTTTTCTTACATGAATTATGTTTTATAAAAAGGGGATATTATGGATTCAATGACTAATTTCATTTATTTATTTTGAAATAACAATACACTTTATATAAAAATGATCTTACTTTAGTTTTATACTTAAGTTTTTATGCTTGTGCAGAATGAATTTTTGAAAACTAAAATACAGAATAAATAAATCTATTTTATGAAAATATGATGATATGAAGGCTCATTATAAATTATATATATTGTATTTTGAATTATTCTAGTAGTGTTGATTAAACTCATCAGTATATGGAACAACATTCTATGTTTTTTTATAGATGAAAAAGTTTTTTCCAATATATTTACAACTAACATAGAGTTTTGTAGAATCAAACCATTAAATCATATTATAATGATTCCTATATAAATAAATAAACCTCAATAATTAGAATTAATTATGAACATATTTTTTATCACTCAAAAAAAAATTATTTATTTTTCATATTTTCAATTTCTTCTTGTTGATATCCCTTCTGATAAGTATAATATTTTTATTTCAGAGTGTTTTGATTAAGTTAAATTGTTTTAAGTTTTTCATTGTAGAAATATTAAAAATATTAATTATAATGGTTATATTTTTTATCCTATATGATTGAAGGATTCTAGGGATCAAAATAAATAGGAATTTATGATCATCTGGATTGAGGGATTTTTTTTCTAGGAAAATATAGATCAAGCACTTCTGGTGTGAGGAAGTGGGATTTTACTAATTAGTTTGGTCAACGGATTCCATGGATTAAAAGATATACCTCCTAATAGGTATAAAATCAGGGATACCTTATGAGAGGTTTTAATTTGTGGATACCTTATATCTGGATTATATATTTACATTACACTTTGGTTTAAAAAATTGTTTTTGATAATATCCTTTTCAAGAAGTATTTTTTATTCTAACCAGTAATTAGTGATTTGATTTTTAACTTCTACAATATTAACTCTTTCACCAATAATAGTTAAAATATAAATAACTTTATTTCCACTATACAAACTATATTTAATATAGTTTGTAATTATATTAATTTCATTTTTTATTTGATTGGTAATACAAAAAATGAATCAATATAATACTTGTGGATGAGGAAAATTGTATGTTTGTTTTAAAATTATACTTAACACCAATTTTTATTTTATTAGTCATCGTATATTAAGATAAAAGGATCACCCCAAGGGGGATTTATTGGGATAATAAAACCCTACACATATATATCCTTTAAATAAGCCTTTAGTTGTCTTATTTCTATAGGATTTTTCCTATATTGTGAAATGGATATGGGCTCCTTACCTGGATTAATCTCAATTATAAAAAATAACTCACACTTGGGTGAAAATTTATAGAAATTCTCAAGAAAAAAAATCCTAGAACTAATCAATGATCGGAGAAAATAATGGATGATGTGTCTCCTCCTATTAGTTAATGATATAACCAATTAGGTGGAAATCACCACAAGATTCTATTTTCTAGGTCCCATACAACCTACTAAGAATTACATTCACTAATTTAAGCAAAAAAACACCCTATGTAGACATGAAAAATACATATTTGTGATAACATTCGATGCTCAATCAATACTAATTCATCCAATACATCCTAAGGATCACATAAATATTTTGTATCTCTAACATGAAGAAATAATAGGGAATCTTATATCTTCCAACCACAATAGTGAAATCAAGATACCTTCAGATTCCATCTGACTACACCCCTATGTGTGTATGAATATACATCACCCCGTATAGAAATTGCACATCTAAAAATAGATAAATTAATAACTACTCTTGCATGAATGTGTGTGACACACCCATGTAGAATAAAGCATAATCTAGGTTTGATTCCCTAAGAATCATACATTGAACTATCAATGACTCCCCACTAGGTATGGAAGTATTCTACTTGATGGTGTAAAGTTAGCATGAACCTTTACCCAGATCTCTTGATCCCATAATCCCTGGGGGGACAATGCCCTATTAGTGTTTCTACCACTAAATCTAGGAACCGAGACCGCCCCCATATCTCAAATAGTCATATTATCACATATTACTTGACTACTATTGTGATCATGGACCTACTCCTGAACCCTAGGTCTGACTAGATTGGAGTGCACCAACTAGTCATAGTACGATTATAAAATACCTCAGTAGATGCCCCTAACTCCCCAAAGTAGTGGCACTCCTTCACCCTCTTCTTAAAATCATCCTAAACATGTACCTAAGTATTGATACCTAATCCTCTAAAACATATTATTACTTGATTTTTAGTATAAATATCCAATAAACACTACCCAAGTATTTAGAGGCCTAGTTTCTTTAGAAGACTAAGTAAACAAAATATTGACATTAAACTAAAAAATATATTCATTTTAATCTCCATAGTGATCTCCTAAATCCCTTTGATCTTTTAAAACTTCATAGGATAACCTGATCAATATATAAATAAAAGCTATAAGTTATAAATCTCATCAAAGAAATAAGCATGATAAAGAAGCATAGCATATGAGTCAAATGGAATAACATGATATCATAATGGGAAAGATACATGAATAATCAAACTGAGGAATTATATAAATAATATTCAATCCTATAATCAAGCAATCATAGAAATACAGATGAAACATAAAATAATTCATAAGCAGAAGTTTAGAGGAACTACTGAGGCAACATAACATAGTGGAAAAATCCCCATAATGGATTAGGATTACTCTATAATATCATACATATAATCACAGGGTATATAAACATTACCCAATGAATTTTATCTCTATATAGTCACACACATAATAATATATACATGAATATGAGTTCTACATAATGAAATCAAAGATAAGGAATAACATAAGAAATACCCAGGGAAAGTAATTGGTTACATAATGTTGCCTCAAATCATAGTCAAAGGATATCCTATAAGTACAAAATCCCATGTAATCCTAGATATAAATCAATATTATGATTTATAAGTTTTAACTTTATGTATTAATATTCATTATAGTATTATAAATGATTTAATATAATTTTTTAATTGAAAAATGAATAGTTTTATTTAACAAACAAATTCAATATATTACATGGTTTTTGTAACGCCCCGACCCCGGTTACCCAGAGTCGGTGCATTATTGCGTAACATTGGCATGATCACAAAGATCAAGTCTCGAAAGACTGATTAGTTTAGTATCCTTGGAAACACTAGATACATTCATAAATGTTACATTACATCATAAAGTGAAAAATCACAATAACATAGTCTCCACAGTCCAAACTTCTATCCACTTCAGACTATCCCTGTAGGTCAGTCATAAAATATTTCTTCACATCCTGGTAAAAATAAAACATTGAACGGGGTGAGCTCTGATGCTCAGTAAGGATAACAATATAGCGGATGCTTTCATAAATAAACATAAACATTTGAGGCAATGTATGGCTAAAACAAAAGCCTTTTAAACTTGAACTTCAACATAATATGGCAGAAGTAAAATGAGATAATGTCATTTACTTATTCACATGGATATTCTACTCGTCAAATAATCACATGCAATATCAATAACCATTTTCATAATGACGGAATGCATAATTCCAAACTATCATAACCACGTAGCCAAGGCCTCATGCCCAGACTACAAATAGGATTTTTGTCAAGGCCTCGTGCCAAGACACTAGTTTGTCTCATGAGACCTGCCGATGCATCGAGGAGCTATAGCATGCTCCACCCGTCACTTATTAAGTCCAATGCATTCCTCATATGAATAGGTTTAAACACATCATAAACCATAACATAATCGTATCATATAAAACATGCATAAAGGAAACATAAAATTTCCACATTTCAATCACAATAAAACACATTGATATAATAAACCACTTTCAAAACCATTTTCAATACAAAAATAAAAGAGATTTAAAACATGGTATTTATTTTTCATTTAAAAAAAGTTATGGCTTGTAGAAGAAGCCGAAACTCAAATAATGGTCACGGTGGCGGAGAAGTCATTGTCGCCGCATACGTATGACAAGAAAAACATTCCTTTTTTTCGTTTAGTAAAACGCTTCATATAAAAATATTCCTTTTGAATAAACGTAAAAGTAAAAGGGTTTTATACACCGTATAAAAGAAATTTGTGTATAAAACAAAATATGCCTCAATGAATGGAGATTGAGATGAAGTCCCTTAAAAGATCATTTTTTTTAAATAAAATTGATTTATTATCTGTATTCACTATAATTACACATAAATAAATTAAAAAATACAATATAGGACATAATAATATCATGACATAATTTGAAAGTAGGATATTAAACCAAATAATGGAAATTGGGTTAAGAAGTTCCATTACCCCGTGTCAAACTTGACTCGACCGTTCTTTAACCTCCTGAATAATAAACTAGAGTTAATTTATAATTTATTAAGAACCTTTTTCAAGTTTATTATTCCTTTTATATCACTTATTACCATGTTATGAACATTATGTAATTATTTATGTTAATAACGGTCGTTTTGTTGATCTTTGGTACTTGAGTTGAAAATAAACTTCTTAAAATTACAAGTTGTTCATGTGGTAAAAGATCCATTATATCCATAATTATATTCAAGATTTAGATATCATATACAGCATATATATCTAGTATATACATTCATTTATAATATTACATAACATTTAGAGGTAAGAAATGAAATGCACCGTTCATGGAGACGGTAAGTCGTACGTACGTATGAACGCTACTTTCATTTCTATTTTGTATTTAATGGAATAAAGTAACAATTATATAAAGGTATAATATAATTCCGGTATAATATAATGTATAATACCATTTAATTCATCCTTTATACATCCAACATATGGCATTAACGATTCAAATCACTTTGAGGGGGCGGTAGTCCGCACTTCCTAAAATGAAAATATCGTGTTTACCCATAATGGAAACCATAAAGGTATACCATAAATGAAAAATACAGATGCTTAAAAAACATAAACATATTAAATATCATATATAAATATATTTACATCTTAATGGCCACCTTTGAAGGTGTTATATGAGTGTTGGACAACCATCATTTCGTGAGGCAGAAATTCGCCATCCATAGAAACAGTATGTTCTTTAACCATTTGATGTAGGTGTGTGTAAGTGTAGCTCGAATACTTCTTATAAAAACATCCTAGTATATTGAAGATACTGGTTTTGTTACAAAATAAAGGAACAAAAAGAGTTTAAGGTGTTGGATAATCAAAATAAAACAAAATAACATAAGAGAAGACATTACCTCAAAATCGGGTAACTCTTTTTTGATTTGAGCCAAAGGATTCCTTGGGAATAATTCTGCCCAAAGTGTGGCTTCTAGGAGTAATAGAGGTAAGTTGAGAGATTTTTTGGGTGGAGTATGGCTGAGCCAAATGGCTTTGAAGGTGTGATTAAGGTGGTAGTGGTTGGGGCCTTTTATAAGAGGAGAGGAGGGGCACTCTTGGAAACTCATGAAATGTTACATTATTATGAAATGATTTTCAGATTTCAAAGGTCCCAAAATTATATATTTAGAGGATAAGGTGATAAGGGTTCTAAATATACCCATCCAATAGGTTTTTTAAAAGTTTTAGTCTTATATTTTACTTTATCTTTTCATTTTATTTAAATCGTTAAATAATGAGGTATTCGTTGCATCATCATGGTGTCATAAATAATTTAATTTATTTAATGTCTGAAAATTATAAAAAAAATATCATGATGTAGTAAATTTTTTTAGATTTATAATTATTATTTATAGTCAAAAATATGACTTGTATAACCACATTTAAAAATTGTTTTCGTAAAACAACTCATCTTTGTGACATTTTTATTTTAACATTAAATAAAAAGTTTTTAATGTCATTTTCCTACCAAAGTGGCTCCATGGGGTCCCCAAGTTGACCCATGGATTGTCTTTGTCGTCCATGACTCATCCAATAGGGGTAGGACAAATGTAAAGGTATTTTCATATTTTTATAATATCATTTTTACCTTAAATTTCACTAATTACCTTTAATCGCAATTAATTAAACTTAAAAGTTACTATTCACCAAAAAATTATTTTAATCCCATTGAACCAAATTTTACTTCATAATGACAAAAATTTATGTCAGATTTTTGAAAATCAAATCACATAAGTGGTAATGTTTCATTTAAACGAAAAATCATTTTTTTAACTACCACTTAGTGGTTTCACTATTCATCAAAAATTAAAGTTTTTCAGAATAATGCCAAAATTTCACCCTAAGCTATAATTGATATACCGAATTCAAAAAATGATGTTTATTTTACAAAAATTTCAGACAAATAAGTTGCATTAGTTAATTTTATAACTAATTCCCGCTGTCACAATAAATAGCGTGTTTTCAGGAAACAATATATATCAAAAGATTAACAATTGTTTATGTCCAATTTCAAAGAGAAATTAATTATAATGAACACCATTGGATAAAATGATAAAAATATATTATAATTATACTTTAAAACAACTCAATAGTATAATTTATCACTATAAATTATTTTGATTAAAAAAGTTGTTTTTAAGTATTTTTCACTATTCATAAAAAATTGGAAGTTCTTTGAAAATTACAAAAAATTCAACTTAGGATAATTTCGATATTCTGAATAAAAAAAGAAGTCCATTTGGCAAGATAAAATTTATAAAATTTAAAAAAGTAGGAATTACTATTCACAACGGCTACTTTGATTGGTTGTCGTGTGTGTTAGAACTCGAACTTGCATACAATGCAAGCTATTGCATTATTGAAAGAGAAGTGTATCGTGGAAGCTCAGGGTGTTACATTCTCCCCTCCTTACATAAATTGCAGCCTCACAATTTGAAATTTTTCTTTGAAAATAAAAGGTTGAAAATAGAAAATACCTTTGTGGAAAACCCACATCGGAAATAGGGTTAATAAAAATATAACATTAAAATAAGGAAAGAGAGGTACAAAGGTCACCCGAGATAGCCCATACTAGGATTACATGAAAATATGTATATGGAGGAAAAACAAACCATCAAGTTCTGATGGAGAGTTGTATAAAACAAGATTAGGAGAAAGTTAACCACAAGAAAATCATAAACTTGTGATTGGTTAAACGGTCATTGAATCCCCAGTTGGAAAAGTTAACCGACAACGTTTTTGTTTTAAGTTACCTTTCATAATGTTGAGGAATTTATTTAAGAGATTTATTAAGAATATAAGTAAATATACTTACTTGTCATGTAGGCTTTCATTCTTTAATAAATTTTTACCACGAACCCATCTTTCACTCCAAATGGTAACAGAACTCAAAAATATTCTATTTATCCTAATTGTATAAGGTTCCAAATATTAACACATACCATTTAGATTAGGAAAACTATTTTGTAATAACCAGGGACTTCTTGTAGGCTAGTGGTAGGTAATAAAGACATGTCGCAATATGGTTGTGGGTTCGATTCCTACAGCTTTGTCCGACGCGATGGGTTATCCCCCGACCTACAAGTTGTCCTTTTTCTAAAAGTATAGTATTATAATATTCCAAAAATAATCTTCAGAAATGTTTTAAACTTAAACAATACTATCCAAAGTTCAACTTAATTCATTCCAACCTTTATAGTTATCCAAAATACCTCTATCTAGACTTTCTCTAAAAGGTCTCAAAATTCCAAAATCAATTGTAACATCAGATTCCCCAAACAAAGTAAAGTTTCTCTTATTGTCACATACTAAAAATATGATTACCTTCATCATATTAAATCCTTAATGAAAACAGCAAGTACTGCAGTACAATCCTTGTATATGTCACATTATCCATATAACCAGAATATAATCCTTGAGTCCAAAAGCACCAATACATTAATTATTCCACTTCAATTGTAGTAACAACATAAGATTGTCCTTGATACCTTGGCCTTTTCTAAGGTAAGTATCCCCGACGCTTAGGACATTCATTTGCATAATGCCTCATTTCCCTACAATTGTAGCATTCAACATTGATAGCCATTTTCTTTCCATTGCAATCACGAGCCAGGTGACCTTTTTCTCCACATTTATAACAAACTCCCATTCCTTTTAGGCAAGTACCAAGGTGATTATTCCCACAAATATCACATAATGGAAAGTCCTTCTTTCCCTTTTTCCTTTTATCTGTCTCTTGTTCCACCGTTCTCTTCTTCTCTTGCTTTACTTTATTCTCATAAGATTTAGATAATTCCTTTTCTGTTTTGATATCACATGAGACAATGTCTTCGTATGACAAGAAGGTTTGTGAGACTAATGCTCGACGAAGAAATGGTTTTAACCCATCAAAGAAACGATTAATCTTACTTATTAGGTTACGTATATAATCTGCAACATTCCTCGCTAACCTTGTAAAGTTATCCTCATACTTTGCGACATTCTCATCCTCCTTCTACCTCAGACTCATAAATTGCCTTTCCATATCTGCTTGATGGTTACGAGGAAAGTATTTTTCTAAGAAAATCTCTTTGAACTCCCTCCATTCCATATTTGACACTTCATCATCTTCCTTTATGTTTTGAATCAGCGACCACCACTGATCGGAATCTCCAGTGAGGCGGTAAACTGCCATGACAACCTTCTCCCTTTCGCTACTCCCCAATGCATGGAATATTTTCTCTAAATAGTCTATCCATTGCTCAGCTACGAATGGATTTGTACCCCCATTAAATGTTGGTGGTTGTTGCCTCATGAAGCGGTCTAACATTGATCCTCCACATTGTGCATCAGGGTGCTCCATATGAGTAAGGTTATTATTCATAACCTGAGTGAGTTGTCCCAGTATGGTAATAAGTTGATCAGCACCAGTTGTATCTCCAGATCCACAATAATTATCTTGAGTAGGAGGTCAATCCATACACGGAGTGTGTGCATTGATACGGTTTCCATTCCTTCCCCTAGGAGCCATTTCTAAACAATGGCATAAACTAGATTAGTTTATGAATCAAAATACATAATTCCATACTTGTAAAATACTTAACATAAATTGAACTATTTATGGATATAGTCCATAATCATAAAAATGTTTTCTTTGAGGAAGTATATACTCATAACCCTTCATAGTGGTTTGTAAAGAAAATGAGAATTATCCAAAGAATATCCCCCGGGAGTGTCGTAACCAAGAGTGCAGCTAGGCCTGTTGTTGTGCACCATTTCCCGTTCGAGTTTAGCTCAAAGCGGTGTTTTTGGGTTTTACCCCTAGGTACATCTGTGCCAGAGCCACCTCTACCTACTTGTATCCAGACAGGGATTTATTGCTCGAAAAACTCACAAAATCTCTATAATACCAAAATTCTAGGAAGTTCTTCTATACTAATACTCAAAGTATATCTTTGGGCTATGTGCTCTAATAAGAGTTTATCTAAATCTAGCTTCCATGGTTAGTACTAAACTGCCTCTGATACCAACTGTAACGCCCCGACCCCAGTTACCCAGATTCGGTGCATTATTGCGTAACATTGGCATGATCACAAAGATCAAGTCTCGAAAGACCGATTAGTTTAGTAGCCTTGGAAACACTAGATACATTCATAAATATTACATTACATCATAAAGTGAAAATTTACAATAACATAGTCTCCATAGTCTACACTTATATCCCCTTAAGACTATCTTTGTAGGTCAGTCATAAAATATTTCTTCACATCCTGGGAAAAATAAAACATTGAAAGGGGTGAGCTCAGATGCTCAGTAAGGAAAACAATATAGCGGAAGCTTTCGTAAATAAACATAAACATTTAAGGTAATGTATGGCTAAAAAAAGCCTCTTAAACATGAATTTCAACATAATATGGAAAACATAAAATGAGATAATTCCATTTACTTATTCACATGTATATTCTACTGGTCAAATAATCACATGCAATATCAATAACCATTTTCATAATGATGGAATGCATAATTCCAGACTATCATAACCACGTATCCAAGGCCTCGTTCCAAGACTACAAATAAGATTTTTATCAAGGCCTTGTTCCAACATACTAGTTTGTCTCATGAGACCTACCAATGTATCGAGGAGCTATAACGGGCTCCACCTATCACTTATCAAGTCCAATGCATTCCCCATATGAATAGGTTTAAACATATCAAAAACCATAACATAATCATATCATATAAAACATGTATAAAGGAAACATAAAATTTCAACATTTCAATCACAATACAACACATTGATATAATAAACCATTTTCAAAACCATTTTCAATAACAAAATAAAAGAGATTTAAAACTTGGTATTTATTTTTCATTTTAAAAAAAGTTATGGCTTGTAGAGGAAGATGAAACTCAAATAATGGTCACGGCGGTGGAGAAGTCGTTGTCGCCGCATACGTATGACAAGAAAAACATTCCTTTTTGTCGTTTAGTAAAACGCTTCATATAAAAATATTCCTTTTGAATAAATGTAAAAGTTAAAGGGGTTTATACACCATATAAAAGAAATTTGTGTATAAAACAAAATATGCCTTAATGAATGGAGATTGAGATGAAGTCCCTTAAAAGATCATTTTTTTTAAATAAAATAGATCTATTATGTGTATTAACTATAATTACACATAAATGAAGTAAAAATACAAGATAGGATATAATAATACCATGACATAATTTGAAAGTAGGAGATCAACCCAAAGAATGGAAATCGGGTTAAGAAGTTCCCTTACCTCGTGTCCGACTTGACTCGACCGTTCTTTAACCTCCTGAATAATAAACTAGAGTTAATTTATAATTTCTTAAAAAAAATTTCAATTTTATTATTCCTTTTATATCACTTATTACTATGTTATGAACATTATGTAATTATTTATGTTAATAACGGTCATTTTGTCGATCTTTGGTACTTGAGTCAAAAATAAACTTCTTAAAATAACAAGTTTTTCATGTAGTAAAATATCTATTATATCCATAATTATATTAATGATGTAGATATCATATACATCATATATATCCAGTATATACATTCATTTATAATATTACATACCATTTAGAGGTAAGAAATGAAATGCACCATTCATGGAGACGGTAAGCCGTACGTACGCATGAACGCTACTTTCATTTCTATTTTGTATTTAATGAAATGAAGTAATAATTTTATAAAGGTATAATATAATTCCTAAATATAATATAATGTATAATACCATTTAATCCATCCTTTATACATCCCACATATGGCATTAACGATTCAAATCACTTTGAGGGGGCAGTAGTCCGCACTTCCTAAAATGAAAATATCGCGTTTACCCATAATGGAAACCATAAAGGTATTCCATAAATAAAAAAATACAGAAGCTTAAGGAAAACATAAACATATAATATATCATATATAAATATATTGACATCTTAATGGCCACCATTGAAGGTGTTATATGAGTGTTGGACAATCATTGTTTCGTGAGGCATAAATTCACCATCCATAGAAACAGTATGTTCTTTAACGATTAGATGTGGGTGTGTGTAAGTGTAGCTCGAATACTTCTTATAAAAACATACTAGTATATTTAAAATACTGGTTTTGTTACAAAATAAAGGAATAAAAAGAGTTTTAAGGGTTGGAGAAGCAAAATAAAACAAAATAACAAAAGAGAAGACATTACCTTAAAATCGGGTAACTCTTTTTTGATTTGAGCCAAAGGCTTACTTGGGAAGAATTATGCCCAAAGTGAGGCTTATAGGAGTAAGAGAGATAATTTGAGAGAGTATTTGGGCAGAGTTTGGCCGAGACAAATGGATTTGAAGGTGTGAGTAAGGTGGTAATGGTGGGGGCCTTTTATATGAGGAGAGGAGGGGCACTCTTGGAAACTCATGAAATGTTATATTATTATGAAATTATTTTCAGATTTCAAAGGTCCCAAAATTATATATTTCTAGGATAAGGTGATAAGGGTTCTAAATATACCCATCCAATAGGTTTTTTACAAGTTTAGGTCTTATATTTTACATTATCTTTTCATTTTATTTAAATCGTTAAATAATGAGGTAATCGATGCATCATCATGGTGTCATAAATAACTTAATTTATTTAATGTTTAAAAATTATAAAAAAAATATCATGATGTATTAAATCTTTTTAGCTTTATAATGAATATTTATAGTCAAAAATATTACTTGTAAAACCCCATTGAAAAAAAATTAGAAAAACAACTCATGTTTGTGATATTTTTATTTTAACATTAAATAAAAAGTTTTTAATGTTATTTTCCTACCAAAGTGGATCCATGGTGTCCCCAAGTTGACCCATGGATTTTCATGGTCGGCCATGACTCATCCAATAGGGTTAGGACAAGTGTAAAGGTATTTTCATATTTTTATAATATCATTTGTACCTTAAATTTCACTAATTACCTTTAATCGCGATTAATTAAACTTAAAAGTTACTATTCACCAAAAAATTATTTTAATCCCATTGAACCACATTTTACTTACTAATGACAACCATTTATGTCGGATTTTTTAAAATAAAATTACATAAGTGGTAATGTTTCATTTAAATGAAAAATCAGTTTTTTTAACTACTACTTAGTGGTTTCACTATTCATCAAAAATTGAAGTTTTTCAGAACAATGCCAAAATTTCACCCTAAGCTATAATTGATATACCGAATTCAAAAATGATTTCTATTTTAAAAAATTCAAAAAATATAAGTTTCATTAATTAATTTTATAACTAATTCCCGTTGTCACAACAAATTGCGTGTTTTTAGGAAACAATATATATCAAAAGATTGACAATTGTTTATGTCCAATTTCAAAGTGAAATTAATTATAATGAACACCATTGGATAAAATGGTAAAAATATATTATAATTATACTTTAAAACCACTCTATAGTATAATTTATCACTATAAATTATTTTTATTAAAAAAGTTGTTTTTAAGTATTTTTCACTATTCATAAAAAATTGGAAGTTCTCCGAAAATTACAAAAAATTCAACTTAGGATAATTTTGATATTCCGAATAAAAAAATGAAGTCCATTTGGTAAGATAAAATTTATAAAATTTCAAAAATTAGGTATTACTATTCACAACAGCTACTTTGATTGGTTTTGGTGTGTGTTAGAACTCGAACTTGCATACAATGCAAGCTATTGCATTATTGAAAGAGAAGCGTATCGTGGAAGCTCGGGGTGTTACAGTTTTATCTAAAAGTTAAAATTCATTAATTTTGTGTTTTAAATTTACATATTGGAATTACTTTTTGGATTATTCATAATAAATATATCTTTAGTTTAATTTTTGATATTTTTTTTAAAAAGATTGATTTTTGGGTGAATAGTGAAAATATAGATTTTTATTAAAATTTTCATTTCTTTTCAAGTATTTTAAAAGTACCAATATATATTGGATTAGTTTTCAATTTAAATAAAACCACATTTAAAAATCATAATTCAATAAATTATATATTAATAAACATTATACATTATATTGGCATAAAATCGTTTTTAAGCTTAAAGGGGGAATTTTTCTAAAAGTCATTTTCGTCGCGGTTTTCATATTTATATTAAAATTAATTTTTACACTTATAAAAATTTAAAATTTTAAAATTTATTTTATATTTTGGAATTATGAGGTTCAAATTTTTCAATTTTTTCAATTTCATTTTTGGTCAGTATGAATATTTACTAGGGTAAAAAAATAGTTGTCATTACAAAGGGTAAAACGAGTTAATTATGGTAAAAACTAAGTGATAAAGAAACAAAATCACATATTAATTATTATTTAATGATGTAATGTTTATATGTATTTACTAATATTCTAAATTTTATAGTTTTAGAACCAATTTTCCAAGATTTAGACTTTATATTATTTTACAACTTTGAATAATTACAGGTGTGTTACTCCCCTAACTTATAAAAGGGCATACACTATACTCAATTATTTAAACAAATTGAGTAGTATATAAAAATAAATACCTTACCAATATATTCCCCCACGTCTTATATTTCTTTTTATTACCAAAACTCCATCCTAAGAATTCTTAAGGTGTAGTCCATGAGAGGTTTTTTAATGAATAGGTATAATTCTTAACCGAGTGTTTCATGTTTATTTATTCTTCAATATACTTAAAATATTATTTAACAAAGTTAAAATAAAAATATAAATATATTATATATACTAAAAAAATTATTATTATTTTACTACACTTTTACATCTCCTTTTACATCCTATGAAAAAATGAAACATCGCTCATGTGTATGATGGGACTACAACCTCCATGAAGGGATGTCTTTCGTTTATTGTCATTAAATTATATTGATGTTTAAAATAATGGAAAAAATGAATATATATTATATTTAAGATATTTATGAAATAATTATTAGTTTTTAAAAAATAATATATTACATATGGTCTTACCCTTTCCTTCTGTTGTAAAATGATAATGTTGCTCGTGCATGCGTATGGAATACCAGCTCCATAAAGTGATCTCATTAATTTTTCATTTCCACCTTAAATGTTCAGTCATAAGGATGTAACTAATTAATAAAAATGGAATATAAATCATATTTATTTTTATTTAAAACTTAAATATTAACTAACTAAAATCTTTCACACTCAGTAAAAAAATTAAAATGGTGTCAATGCATATGTACAAACTATCTCTCTATGAAACAACGTGATTCATTTTCCTAACCACCATACATGGTTGGTTTTAAAAGATTATTTAATGTATAAATATTATAATTATAAAAAAAATATGATTCTTGAGTTAATATAACACTAATCATTTTTACCACAATCAACACACTAATGTTGATTTGAAGTCATAAACCGAATAAGCCCAAACATCCAACATGAACTTAACTATTTTAGTAAATAAATAAAACATGGTTAAAAATTAAATAAAATGAATAATAATAAATAAAATAAAATTTAAAATTTAATTATGAAAGTTAGAAAAATAATATAATTTTATTATTCATGATTTTGAGAATATACGAAGCTAGACGAGACTTAAGGTGAGTGATTTTCCTTTAAAATATTATTTTAATTGTTTTAAACTCTTTCTCCATCATATCAATTTTATTAAGAATGTTCCAATAATATTCTTATATATGATTCAATATTTTATAAAGGTAATTTTATAATATATTTTAATTTCTTAATAAAGTCTTTAAAAGTAATATTTCCAACGTTTTTTATATGGTTTATTTTTTATTTTTTATTAATGTGAAAAAAATTAAAAATATGGATTGACTACCTTTTTATTCCATAATAGTTGTTATACATTATCAAGAGTATTGTACAAGAAAAAATAATTCTTCAAAATATATTTTATCCTTTATCTATTGGGAATTTTTTATTTTTAATATTTCCCAATGAAAAAGGATATTTCTCTTTATGATTATACAAAAATAGAAAGTGTTTTACTTATGGTTTAAAATAAGTCTTACATGTGTTTTATGATGCAATTTGTTATACTAAAAAAATCATGATATGGTAATCAATCATTATAGATGATGTAAGGTTATCTAGATATATCTCATTATGATGGGTGAACCTGATACAGTTCTCCAATGCATTGGGTAATGGTATAATCCTCAAATGAGAAAATTAGGGAGAAAACTGAGTGAGTTAATCCTATAAAGTTAAATGTGATTTAATTATATTAAAAATTATTAAACATGAGTGAACACGTGATATGAATATGATTCTCTAATAGAACTATATTATTCTTTAAAAAAATTATAGACACCTTTTAATTTCAAGAGCTAAAGAAAGTTTAAAGGTGAATGTTTTATTTTTCAAAGGAATATTTTCCTGAGTTACCAAATGACTTATAATGATTTAATGGATTTAATTTTATTTTTAATGGGTTTTTAATTTTTTATTGGAGAAAATAAATATTTTCACATGTGTAAAAAAAATTAATTATAATCTCATTATTTTATTATGAGAAAGGTAAATATCTTTATGGGAATTCATTTTTTCCCATTACTAGTGATATTCATTTATTTTCATATCAATTACTAAGATTTTTTTCACTCATCCCACATTTTCAAAAAATTACTATAGGATTTAAGGATAAGTATAAACATTATTACGGTTAAAATTTATGCTATAGTGACCCATATTTACCAAAGACAAAGTTCCTTGAATTCAAAGAGGGTGTAAACTTAAAGGCCATTTTTTGTGTACAAAATGAAAATTGTGTAAAAGTTTCCACTCTTTATGTATTGTTTTACCTAATTCTATAAATATCTAAACAAAAAAGATCCAAGAAATGTAATATAGTGAAACCCTTGTTATATATCATGTAATTATGGGTTGATTATGTTATAGGTCATTATAGTTTGTATCAGACGAAAGTTTTATAAACCTTTAGTGGTTATAAGAATGCTTAAAGAAACGTTAAATAGAATCTAATTTATAGTTATATTATCTTGAGCAATCATTTGAATATTTCCATGTGGGTTTATTTAATTCATGCCTCTTTGGAATGGTTTTCCATAGAAAAAATAGGGAAGATGAAGTATAAATTCATCAAGAATATAATAACCTTCCAAACTATAAACTTAAATGTTTATAATAGAGAAATTTTTTGTCGTGTTAAATTGGTTAGTGAAAGGTATTATTTGGGGTACCCTTGAAAGAGAGTGGATAAATTATTTATAGTGGAACATGGCTGTATTATATCATTTTATCAGACAAGACCATCATAATTTCATTACATCTTCAAACCTAGTGAATGTTAAATAATGGATAAAATCATTAGAGAAGATATTTTCATTTTTTTGGATGTATGTAACATCAAAAAGTAACTCTTTCTATTTATCTTTTTGAAACTCAATTCACCAATTTGTGGTGTATAATTAAGAATACTAAGTAAAATAATGAGATTAATTCCATGGAGTTGACAGTTTTTATAGATATTTTTCTTAATAAGCATTTTCTAAAATTTCTTCAATATACATTGGAAATAAAATTTATATAGTTTAATAAAAATGAAGAAGGATTAGTGGCTGCTTTTGAATCAAATTTTAATATATTACCCGAAGTATACATTGAAATTCGTTCTAGACAATGAAAATAAAATTAATAGATTTTTCATAGTTCCAAAATAAATTTTATGAGACCATTTTCCTATCTTGAATTTCAATTTTATGGGGAGGTTATTGATTATGATATAAAATTTGAGATATATTTTGTAATAATTATATATTTCATGAAAATAAGAGTATGAAATGGTCAAGGTGGAATTAAATGGAGAAGTATTCAACCAATAAATCTATAGGTAATCCCCTTAAATTTTCCTAATTTTATAAAAAAACATTTTACATAATGTAAGATAGAATCATTTATGTGTTACCAATGTGTTATCTCTACCATTTGTCTCGTGATTGTAAGAAAAATGTTCTGATCAAAAAAGTAATAGGAAATAGATAATGATCCAGTAGTAATATGTTTTAATTACAATGAGCTAGAACATTATTCTAATTAATATCCAAAGGTAGTTTATAAAGGTATAAATCATTAATATCTAAAATATAAATGTTCACTAAACACTTTTGTTACTGCAACTATAGATGTGGGACCCTCAAATAAAGTAGTGGTATGTACATTACTTTTTTATTCAGATTATTCCATTATCTTGTTTGATTTAGGATCAACTAGTTATTTTATATCTTTGAAATTTATAAGTAAAATGGAAATAACATCCAAATAAATAATGTTTAAACTTTGGTAAAAACTCCTTGGGTTAGTATAAATAAAATAATAATTTATAAAAACCTTTATGTTATCATATCTAGACTAGTTTTTTCTAAAAAACATTTTGTCTTGGACATTGTAGAGTTTAATGTTATTCTAGGTAAATATAGGCTTTATTTTATCATGATCAGATAATATCCATAGTTAAGGAAGTAATTTTTTAGAATGAGTTTTAGTTTTTATATAAGAATGAATTCCTACCTTTGATAACATATCAAGAAACTAAAAAATATATAAAATATGGAACTTGATATTATCTTGTAAGAATTATTGAAAATAAATAAACAATTCAAATTAGTGTGTTCCAGTGGTAAATTAATATATGAATGTATTTTCTAATGATTTTCTAGGTGTTATTTTGGATTAGGAAAATCAATTTTCTATTAACTTAGTTTTTGATGTTAATCCAATTTCAAAACCCCCTTATCAAATAGATCGATTAGAACATTTTGATTTAAAAAAATTATAATATTTTCTTGATAAAAGTTTCATCTACCTTATCACTTTACTTAGGGTGATCCTATTCTAATTGTTAAAAACAAGGATTTTCGCATGATAATTTACACCGGTTATATAGAACTCAATAACATTGTTGTTAATAATAAGTATTATCTTTCTTATATCGATGAATTATTGCCAACGAGATCGTACATGAGTGGAAAGGGATCCTTCTTGGCATCCAAGAGACCTAGCTTAAAAACCGGGTGGAGGCGAATTTTTTAGTACTATAGAAATATTGTAGAAGTACTGTTGTATTTAATGTTCGGTACTGTAGCAGCCAGGACTATTCACCCAATTTGGGTCATCAGGCCACCAGTTTGGGACAATGGGTCTCAAGGGCCTTCGGGCCATCAAATGCCTTTAGGCCATAGGGCCATCAAGACATTTGAGACCGTGGAGTAGCCCAATTCTCACAGAGCAGGCCCCAGAAGAAGATTAGAGAAACAAGAATAGAAACCACCAGATGCGGAGCTAACTAGATTGGAAGAATGAGAGGGTATGGCAACCACAATTGGGACCAGGAACCATGCAACTTTGTATGGGGAAATGATATCCGATCAGCAATGAATGGTGGGGAGATAGGCGATCAATGATGCATATGCTGGGGAGGGTCAGTTCTAGTGGGTTGGGTCTACGGGTCTTGTATTGGGCATGGTATGCCTCAGGGCCTTCAGGTCATGTATTTGAAAGTCAATTTATACCTTCTATATTGGGCCTACATGTCATGTATGGGTTCCCCTTCAACCCTTAAAAGGGGGATTATCCATAATAAAATAAAATTCAAGGCCTTTGGGCCATTCGGGATATATCAATGACTTATTTGGTCAACACTATGGTGATCAGTATTTTTCAAAAATTGATCTCAGGTTTGGGTATCCCTAGATGAAGGTGAAAGAGGAAGACATTTCCTTGATGGTGTTATATACTAGGTATCGGAATTATGATTTTTTGGATATGCCTTTCAGGTTGATGATTACACCCACTATATTTATGGATCTTATGAATAACACTTTCTATGGGTATTTGGATAAATTTATGGTGGATTTAATTGATGACATTATAGTTTTTTCTAAAAGTTATAAGGAACATGGGAAACACCTGAGGATTGTTTTGTAGACTTTAAAAGAAAATAAATTATATGTAAAATTCATTAAATATTAATTTTGGTTAAAAATATTCTATTATTTGGTAATTTTTTTCAAAATATGGAATAAATAATGAACCTGATTTAACTAAAGTGGAAAAATAGTTTCAAATACCTACAAATTTCACTGATATTTAATGTTTTATTATATTTTTGGTAACTATATACTTTTCTTTGAAAACTTTATTTGGTTATATAGGCCACTATCAAAGTTAATTTTAAAATTTGTTAAATTAATATATACAAAGGAATTTGATGAATGTTTCCATGAAGTGAAACAAAATAATGGTTAATTATCTAGTGTTATCCTTTACAACAATAAATTGATATTTTTTATTAAGGGTGATACTTCTTTTAAGGTTCTTGGTTTTGTCTTGATGCAATATGATCGGTTTATTTCATATGCTTCATGATAATGAAAACACCATGAAAAGAATTATCCTACACATGATCTTGATATTTAAGTCATGATATATGTTTTAAAAACTTGGATACATATTTTATATGGGGTAAAATGTCAAATACAAAATAACCATAAAATTTTAAAGTATATATTCGCTCAAACATAGTTACAAATGAGGCTAAGAAGATGATTAGAACTGATAATGTATTAAGATTTTTCTATTCACTGTCATCCATGTGAAGAAAATAAGACATAGTATTCCTTGAGTCAAGAATATAATACATCATTGATCATGTTATATTTAGTGCATAATCTATTGGTTAATGATTTGATGAATTTTGTCCTAGAAACTGTGCAAGAAGTAACTCCCACTCTTTTAGTTCAAGTGTTATTATTGTCGTATTTCTTATATAGAATTAATCATTCTCAGAGAAAAAGATCATGATTTTTAAGAAATAGTTTATTTGGTTAAGAAGTGTAAGTTGACTAAATTTAACATGGAAAAAGAATGTGTTATGAGATTCGAAAATTGGTTGTGTATGCTAGGTGACTCCCATTTGAATAAGTAATTGTTTAATGAAGCTTAGTACTCTCCATTTTCCTTTCATCCCAACACATTAATACATATAACGAACTTTAGGAAAATTATTAGTATAGTGGAATGATGAAATATAATATTGATTTTACTATCAAATGATTGAATCTTCTATAGTTTAATGTTAAGTGATAACTATCGAAGTGGATAATTCATCCTCTATTAGTTACTTGATGGAAATAGTGGAATACATCCATAGATTTTGTGGGGTGATTACCAAAGACATCTTGAGCCAATAATTTCATTTGGGTTATTATTTATCGTTTGACAAAATATATTCATTTTCATTATATTCAATATAAAATGTATTTAAATAATCTTTCTAGAATTTATCCTAAATATATAATTGTATTAAACAGATTCCCTCTCACTATTGTATCTGATCTTGGTCCTAGATATACCTCAATATTTTGGAAAGGACTTCATAATTCTTTGGGTATTGACTTGAATTTCGATAAAACATTTCATCCTTGGTCCAATGGACAGTTATAATGAATAATGAATGCTTTGTAAGATGTGATTTGGTCTTTCTCATTAAATTATCTAGGAAGTTCGTATTTCCATATTTCAAGTGTGAAATTTTCTTATATATCACTTATTATTCCAATATACTAATGAAACGTTTTTAGGAATTATATAAAAATTAGTGTTGAACTCCATCATGTTGGGAAGAAATCAGTGAAAGGAAGTTATTGGGACCAAAATTGGTAGATGAGATAGTTGAGAAGTTTAAGATAATTCAACACCATATAAGGGTATCTTAGCATATAATAAATAGTTATTCAAATAGTAAGATGAAATAACTTTCACTTGAGGTAAACATTCATATGTTTCTATAATTAAATACTTTTAAAAGTGTTATTCATTTTAGTAAAAAGGGAAATTTAAGTCCATAGTTCATTGGGACATATATAATTCTATAGAAAGAGGGGTTAGTTTATTACTGAGTATCCTTACCTCCATGTTTATCTTAGGTGCATAATTTTATTCATGATTCTTTTCTAAGGAATTATGTTCTTGATGCATTACATGTTTTGAACCCTGAGGTGGTACAATAGGAAGAGAATACTTCCTATGAATATTTTTATTCAGATTTTGGATTGAATATATAATGAACTAAGAATTAATTTGATTCATTAGGTAAATATTTTATTAAATAATCACATGATTTAGGAAGCAACATGAGAATCATAAAATGTTTTGAGGGAAAAAAATAGCCTCATTTATTTAAGTAATGAAAAAAATTGTGAGTAAGAAATTTATTAAATGGGGGAATAATTTTTCATCCAAGTTAATCCAACAAATAAATCAATCTTATGATTTACATGTATTAATTTTAGGGATTAAAATTCATTATATTTTTATAAACAACTTTATAAAATTTTTCAATTGAAAAAGAAATAGTTTTCTTTAAATAAATTGTTTTTCCTTATATTACATGGTTTTATGTATAAGTTAAATTTATTGATTTTAGATTTTGAGATTGATAAAATGTAATTATATATTGTAATCATTATATCAAATATATATTAGGGTGAATTTTTTGTATTTTTCTGAAATGATTGATTTTTGAGTGAATTGAGAAAATATTGATTTTTATAAAAACTGTCATTTATTTACAATTATTTAAAAAGTATAAATATATATTGAATTTATTTTAAAGTTAAATTATTACCCTTTGACCAAAATTAATATAATTAATTCTATATTAATCAACATTATACTTCATTTTGGTAAAAATCATTTTTAAGCATAAAAAGGGCACTTTTCTAGAAACTGTTTTCATTACAGTTTATGTATTTATATTAAAATTAATTATTGATACTTATAAAAAATTTATATTTATAAATTTATTTAATATTATTAATTGATAGTTTCATATATTTAAATGTGTTTAATTTTTTCATTATGAATTGTTATCATTCTAAAAATTAGTTATCATGATATAGAGTAAAACAGGTTAATTAAGCTAAAAACTAACTGATAAGGCCAAACAAATATCACCTTGATTATTATTATATGATGATATTTTAAACCTTATTACCTAATATTTTAAATTTTATTGTTTTATAGTCACTTTACAGTTACTAAGACTTTATATTATTTTAAAACTTTAAATAATTACAAGTGTGACACTCCCCTCACTTATAAAAGGGAACCTCATCTCATTAATTTTTTACACACTTTAATTATTTTATATCAACCAATATATTTAAAAATACCTTACCAAAAACCATACCCATATTCAATAGGTTTTCTTCTCACCAAAATACAAAAAATTAATGCTCAAGATGTAATTTAAGGGAGGTTTTTCAAAGAATATGTATAATTCTTAATAGATTTTTTCATGTTTATTTATTCTTCTAAATAGATAAAATATTCTATAAAAATGTAGAGATATTAACATAAATATATTAAATATAATGAAATGTTATTATGATTATGGTACAATACCTTTTAATATCTCTTTCTATCCTACGGGAAATGAAAACATTGCTCGTGTGTATGTGTGCACTACCACTCCATGAATGGATGTGTTTCATTTTTCATTACCTGATTATATAACGGGTCAAAATGATGGATCAAATAATTATATATGATATTTATGAATTAATTAGGGTTATATAATTATAACATATTACTTAACTTCTTACTTTTTTCATTCATTGAAAATTTATAATGCCGCCTGTGCGTGAATGTGAAATACCACCTCTATAAAATGATGTGATTCATTTTACATTTCCACATTAAAAGGATGGTCATAATGATGAAAATAATAGATAAATATGAAATTTATAACATATTTATGATTATATATGGGTAAAATAATAACTAACCTATTTCTTCTCCACTTATTTGAAAAATGAAAATGTCATTCATGCATATGTACAAACCACCATCTCCATGAAATTACATGACTGGTTTTTCATGAAAACCTTACATGGTTGGTTTTAAAAGTGTATTTAATATATAAATATGAAAATTATAAAAAAATAATATTTTTGAGGTAATGGAACCATAACCCCTTTGACCATGGTCAATGAACCGATGTTTTTTTGAGGTTATAAAATGAACAACCACATAATATTCAACATGAAATTAAAAAAATTAGAAACTAAATAAAAATAGTCAAAATAAAATAAAATAAATAATTAAAATTAAAATAACTTTTTAAGGGTTATTAATCAATTATAAAACAAATATAATTTTATTATTCAGGATTTAAATAACATACAAAACAATACGGGAATTAAGGTATGTCATTTCCCTTTAAAAAATTATTTAAAATGTTTTAAAATCTTTCACCACCATATACATATTATTAAAAAATATAAAGAGTATTATTATCGATGCTTAAATGGTTTCTAAGATCCAATTTTTATATATTTTAACTTCTATAGAAAGGTTTTAAAAGGAATCTTTTCAATAATTTCCATTTGTTTTATTTTTTAATTTTTAAAAAAAAGTGAAAAAAAATGTTTTTTAATGTATACTGCTTGACTTCATTTTCATGTTGTCATAGACACTACACATTGTCAACATTCCACTATAAGTTAATATGGTTTTTATAGTTTTATCATATTCCCACTATTCAAGTAATTTTTAATTTATAAGAGTTTCCAAAGGAAAAATATATTTCTCTTTAGAATTATGTGAAAACGGAAAGTGTTTACTTATGGGTCCAAAATGAGTTTTTCAGGTGTTTTATGAAGAAAAATTTAAAGAAATTTTTTTTCATGATATCATAATTGAGAATTTTAGATGATAAAGGGAGAGTATGATACAACCCATGATAATGGGTGAGGCTGATATATCTCTCTGATACATTAAGTAATGATATAGTCTTAGAAGGAGAAAATGAGGGAGATAAAAGGGTTAGTTAATCTTATAAAATTAACCAAGATTAAGTTATTCTGACATAGGTTAAACATGAGTGAACACAAGATATTATTATGATGCTTAAGGAGACCTATATTATACATGAAAAAAAAAGTTTTTTATGGATATATTTTTATTTCAGGTGGTATATAAAGATTAAAGATGGATGTTTTTTCTAAATGGAATTCTATCATGATTTCCCAAGTGTCTCGGGATTCCATTAAATTTTCTATATGTTTTACAATGCTATTAGAAGTTTATATTGTAGAAAAAATTGATTTTAGCATGTGGAAAAGTTCTATTTTTTTGTTTAATGTTTTATTATGAAATAGGTAAACATCTTCATCGGTTTTCATGATTTTCATTAGACATACTAGATTAATTTATTTTTTATCCTTTACTAACCTTTTTTTCACATACTATATTTTCAAATGTTTTCCACAGTATATATGGATGGCTATAAATTTTAGTAAGGTCAATATTCCCACTATGCTGACTCATATTAAATGAATAAAAAGTGAGTTGAATGGAAGAAGGGTGTGAATGTAAAGTTCTATTTTTTTGGAAAAAATGTACACATTGTGAAAGTTTCCACTTTTTTTGTAAAGTTTTACCAAATTCTATAAAACTATAAAATAAAAATATAACACCCTGATTTTTTATGGACCTTTTTTCTCAAATAAATCAATTTTGTTTGATTTCTTATGTTACATGATACACTAATTCAGACATTCATTATATACTACACCAATTTTATCTTTCACTTCAAGCAACATCATCTTAGCTTATGCTACACGCAGCATTGACTTTCTATGAAGCATCATTTTATTATTATAATTATTCAAACAAGAGAATTGTAACTGATCCATTATAAATAGTAATATGAAGAGTAATAAATAAATTTAAATATTATTTATAATGGTTTTATATAAATTAAACATATTTATACAAAAACATATAATTTTTTTTAATGTCTTTATATGATTGAAAATAATATTTTCTCAAATAAATTGCTTTTTATGTACATTTGTGAACTATAGTAAAATTAATTTCAGAAACTTTTAGAAATTTAATTTGATAAAATAAACTTAATTTTTGAATTCATAATATCAAAATTATCTTAGGATTAATTTTTAATTATTTTCTAAAAAACTTTATTTTTAGATAAATAGTGAAAAATACTGAATTTTAAGTCAAAACATATTTTTCAACTAATTTATTTATATAGTTAAAATATATATTAATTTGGATTAAAAGTTTAATTAGATAAATTTTACATCAATTAATCCAATTTAGTTCATTTGAACTAATTTCACATTGAAATTGTATATAAAATTATTTCAAACTTTTAACCATTTTCACTTAAAACCTATTGTCGTGACACGTTTGCGGGATTAGTTTTCAATAAATTTCTACCACTACTATGATTATAATTTAGAAAAATTTATTCCATATTTGGAATCAGAAAAATTTATAATTTATAATAATTTAAACTTATTTTTTTAACAAAAATATTAGTTAAAGTGATTAAAAATTAATTACAACAATTAAGAGAAAAATTAGCTTAACAAATGAATAAACCTTAAATTTAAGGGACCAAATATCTTAGAAACAATTCCAAAAGACATTTTATGGAAATATTTCAACCAATTAACCGCTTTTATCTTATTTGTACAATTATTTTAGGTACATGATGTAAGGGATGACTCTCAATAGTGTTTACCTTATTTTATTTACAATAATACCACTGCTCCTCCACTATAAAAAGGAACTCAACCCTCCCCCTATTTAAACCTCTCAATCCATTTTGGATCAAAAAATACCTACCAAAATCTCCCCCAAAAATACATCCTTTTATACTAAAATCCTTATTTTTGTCATAAATCCATCCAAGGAAGCCCTTTTGTGCAAACCAAGTGGAGTTACCCAAAGAAGTGGTAACATCCTTCCTCAAGATCATTTGTTTATTTTCATTATCCACCCCATAAAATATTCTTATTATATTATTATATAATTAACTCATTATATTAAATATATTTATATGTTTTATTCTAAGGGTTTGACCTGCACTTACACACACTTCCAGATAATGGGAAATGAACATATTCTTCTTCTGTACGACGAACAATCTCCTCATGAAATGATGTTTTTCATTTTTCCATTAACACCTATCATGGGCGGGAATTATGATATAAACTATTTTTTATATTATATATATATATGATATTTAGAATGTATTTATTATTATATAATTATTAAATAAAACATTTCATTATGCTTTCCATTTTGTGTAAATAAGATAACTTTATTTGTGGAAGTGTGGACTACCGCCTCACCAAGGTGATGTGATTTTCTCACACTCTACATGGAATGTATTGAGGATAGGTTTAGTGAACTTATATTATATATATAACATAATAATTCTACTATAATTATTATATATATACATATATGTCATTTTCATTCTTTCTTTCAATACGACAAAAAAATGGAAACGACGTTCATATGTACGTACGACCTGTCATCTCCATGAATAGTGTATTCCATTTCATATTTATGTATTTTATAGATTATTATAAATACTTATGTAATTAATATATATGATACTTATATAATTTTTCAAATTATTTATAAAATTAAACCATGATCTAAGTAAAAGTATCAAGCATAACAAGTCAAAAATATGTATGAAAAATAAAGAGGATATTTCCGGAAGTGTAACATTAAAATGGAATTGATAATAAAAGGGTAATATAAAGTCATAATAAAATAATATATGGTATTATATATATTAATATATTTCTCTATTATATGAATAATAAACTTATATTTATTATACTAGTTGTTAGTATGAGTATAGAGAGAGTCAATACATAAGGTAACAGTTTTCTCATCTCACTTTTATTTTAATGAGATTTATGCCTTATTCACCACTCATTTATTTTTTGTAGCTTATATAATTCCCATTAAACTATTATATTAATATTATCCTTAAATTTATCTATATTTACATATCCATTTATGATCCTTATTTCAAGCGGTTTTACGGTTCAAAAGTCACCAAATCTGTAGTGTAGTTTTGTCTTGATTTTCCTTCTTAGAGGAAAATGTTTTTTTATGCACCTATATTCTTTTACAATTTGTATATTATATAATTTAACATGTTATATCATGAATATACTTCTTTTAATGATATTTTAAGATTCATTTAATTTAATTTTCTTACATGGTTAGAATGATTCCAAATTATCTAGTGGTAAACGTTTATTTCAACAATCTCGTCATTTATCGATATTGTTTATGATTATGATTACATTGATGAAATATTATAATCCATATCTCAAGAAAACTCATTAATTTTATTATCCTATGGATATAAATGATTTATTTAGGTATTATTACCATTTTTCCACTCTTTTCAACTTAATATTGTTAATAAAAAGTTTTTAAGAAAATTCGATCTAATTTCTCTTTTCATTTAGAAATCTGTTTAACTCAAAAATCCATGTTTTCAAAAAGTTTTTCAAATATGTTTCTAATTTTTATGCTAATTTAATTTTAAAGGAAAGGTATTTTAAATATTTTTCTTGGTTTTCAAAGCTTCCTTTTTATGTTTTCAAATATATCTTCAAATAAAAAGGTTTTCAAAAATGTTTTATATTTTAAAAATCATTTTTCAAAAAAGAAAGTATATTTTACTAAAGAAATATTTTAAAAGTAATTTTATAAATAATTTTCAATATAAGATGAAATCTTATAGTGTTACTCATTATTTTATGTGATATTAACCAAAATGTTCCATTCATATTTTTTCTGAATGCCTTATGTTTTGATGGCATGATGTTTTTAGAGACCATTTCTCTTTCAAGGGTTGTATTTTTATAAAACCTCTTTATCATTCATGGGTTGTATATTTATGAAACCCATTTCACTTTAATGGGTTATATTATTATGAACCATATTATTTTTAGGGGTTATTCACTACTGTAATGTTCACCTATTCCAACGGTTATAAACCATTGTAATAGCCTCTAAAACCGTTGGGATAGGGTATCCCAACAGTTTCACAAACCGTTGGTATGTGGGCTGTTTTAATAGTCCTATACCAATGGTTTCTAGAGAACCGTTGGTATATGTGGTGTTAAATTAATCTTACCCAATGGTTTAAGTAAAACTGTTGGTATATATGTGTACCAATGGTTCAAAAACCATTGGTATACATACCATCCAGTATACATACCAACGGTTCAAAAATCGTTGGTATATATTATATACCAATGGTTTCGTTAAAACCATTGGGATATATCTAGCATTTTTATACCAATGGTTCTGTGAACCGTTAGAATATGTTTCCTAGGATATTAAATACCAATGGTTCTGTGAACTGTTCATATATCCTATACTCTCAATCGCAGAACAGAACACATCAAAGTAGTAAACCTGCACCTGCAACTCTACTCCCCAACAAACATCAAAGCTGGGTAGACCTGTAAACCCACTTTGAGTAGTAAACCTACACCTCTAAACCTATAAAACCTAAGATGGGAAGACCTGTAAACCCACTTCAAGCAGTAAACCTATACCTCTAAACCTGTAAAACCTTCACCTCTAACAAACTTCCAAAGCACACTTTAGACCTATAAACCTACACCTTCTGTAAACCTGCACCATCATGCACCTCATATGGAAGTAGCTTCACAAGATGAGTAGGAAAAGTCACTAGTTTTTTTCATCTTGTTTTATACTATTTAGAGTCTAAAAATGTTTAAGAAGATGCTGGATAGCATAAAGATGCTCAGGGTGGTTTTACCTTGGTAGAGGATGAGGTATCATGTAAGGGGGATCCCTCCTCTGGTTCCAAATTTCCTGGACTATCATATCTAGATTCATATGGAGATAGTGATGGTGATAACCATAATATTCCAGCAGAGCATGGTGGACCTACTATCTAATTTAGAGTTGGGACATATTCTAAGGGATCCTTAGTTAAGCAGATTGACTAACACTACTAGAAATCCTAGTTTTACCAACAGTTATATCCCAATGGTTTACTAAACCGTTGGGAATAGCCATCTATACCAACGGTTCTCAGAAACTGTTGGTATAGATGGTTTTGTAGACATTTTTACCAACGGTTCATTACAACCATTGGTATAGAGGAGTTTTTACCAACAGTTCAATGAGAACCGTTGGTAAAAGTTGGATTTCGGTGACCTTTTACCAACGGTTCTCATTGAACTGTTGGTAAAGGTTTGGGATGAATGTATATACCAACGGTTTTTAAAAACTGTTGGTAAAAATTTCCCCCAAATTGGAAGTAGCCCGTCCTCTCCCCCATTCGTGATCCAGAGCCCTAAACGGGAGCTATAGACGATTTTGGAGGTGGTTTCGGTTCTCTTCCTCCATCCCATCCAAGGTGAGTTATTTTAGTTAACTTTAAGTTTTTATTTTTGATTTTGATTTGTACATGTTTCTCTTTAGGATGAGACCAATTTCTATTCTCATATTCCCACCAAATTTATGTTCCAGCCCTATTTATGTTTCGGTTCTTTATTAAATTCCATTCATATTCTAGCCTATATAGATTGCATTAGACGGTTGTCTAATTTTTTGATGTGCCTTTCAAGTTTCATTACCAAGAAATTTTTATTATATGTTATAAAATTCAATCACATGTTTAGTTTTAACATTCATAGTTACTTTATTATCTTGTGTCAATAATTTATATTAATAATCTTTTCATATATTCCATCATTGATTGTTTTTACTTGTGCAATAGAATTCCAAGCTCATGTTACTTCATAGTGATTATTTAGATTTCAAAGTGTTTTATTTTTCATGTTAAATTTATTAAAAAGTTTTTGGGACTAATTAAAGTTATTATATTCCAATTTCCATGATTCTATGATTGTTAACAATTAAATGAAATATGATGGTTGTAATTAAATGAAATTCAATGTTCAATTTTTATCATGTATGGGTGATTAATAAATTGGAATGTGATGAACCATATAATTGAACCATTGTTGATGAAAATTATATACCAAAAGGTTATTGAATAAAAGTTATTCTTGTGAATTTCGTTAAATCATAGATAAAATGGTTGTGGTTATATGATATATAACTCTGATGGTTCATTGATCATTGTTTTATGGAGAATGAATGGTTTAGGTCCGGTATTAATAGTAGCTTCCAGTGAGACCATTTTAGTATAAGGGGAAACGAGATTATGATCTACAAAGGGGTGATTGAGTTGGTAGAGACCAAACATTGTTTGTTCCTTGTGTTCAAGAACCATAAATAGAGTGTTCCAATTAGGTGGTCATCGGTAAAGTCGTAGGTAAGATTTCCAAGTCATGTTTCATGAAGTTGAATATGTGGTGATTTAGTGGTTTTGGATTGTTTGAGGTACTCTTAGTGTATTATGAACCCTCATTTGTTCCATATTCATTTAAATTGGTTTAATATCATTTTTTCACACATACCATTATATCCTCTCAAACTATATTTAGAGTCTATTTCCATTCGTATGGTGTTAAATATTTTAGTAAATGTCCATACTAGCTTCTTTTATGTGTTCTAGGGGTTTAGACTAATGACAAGGCTTCATGATTATTGTGGGGGTATTCTTTTCATATAAATATACCTATACACCCCGACCCCCTTGGACAACCTGACCACCCCCACGGACAGCCCGCCCACCTGGACACCCCAACCCCCCTATACAGCCCCCCACCCCCTGGACACCTCTGACCCCCCGGACGGCCCCACCACCCCCTAGACACCCCGCACCCCCCTGGACATGCCACACCCCCCTTGGAAAGTCCCGCCACTCTCATGATCCTCATCATACTCCTCATCCTGATCTACTTAAAGAAGTTAAAGTATAAAACTCATATACTCCCAACAAGACCCTTAAGGATTATGTATTCCTTGTTCCACTTCCAATATCTTACTGGTAAATCCTTGAATATAGGCATTATAAATTTTGTATCTTATTTTCTTATATACACTGTATTTTGTTGTATTTCTTAATATGATTCTCATATAGAGTAATGTGTCAGTTATGCTTTTATATAGAGTAATTGTCATTTACATAAATATTTTTTTGATTAAACTTTAATATTATTGAATTGCTTTGAAATGACTTATTGCGATTTTTTTATAGAATGGATAGAAGTTGGATGTACAAAACTGATCGGCTTTCAACCGATTTTCAAAATAATTTGAACAGCTTTCTAGATTTTGCATTTGACAAGGCTTCAGATAATGGTCGCATACACTTCCCATGTTTTAATTGTGTTGGAAGACCTTGGTTGAGCCGTGAAGCAGTTAGCTATCATATAACCAAATATGGTTTCCAAACAAACTATTATGTGTGGTATCACAATGGAGAGAAAATGGAATCTCAAAATGTTGATGATCCAAATGATAGGACTGAATTGGAGAGTTTGATATATGATCAGTTTCCATTTATTCGACATCATGAGAAGGAAAGGATGTCCAGCTAACAGGATTTCGAAAAAAGCACACATGATGCGTCCAATGAAAATGATGATGTTAATAGTGTGAAAAAATTGAATGATGCTTCGACGACTCCAGTATATCGGCAATGTGATAAAATGAAAAGGTTGGAATTTCTAATCCGATTGTTTCATGGGAAAACTATGTATGGGATTTCAAATACTGCAATTGATTACATTCTTACCTTCTTGAAGGACTTACTTCTAGATGATGCAGATATTCCCTCAAACAACTATATGGCCTGGAAGTTGGTTGATGAACATGCATTCTCAAAAAAAAATCATGCTTGCCCGAATGATTGTAGCTTATTTTGGGAGGAAACTGCTGAAATAAATGATTGTATAAAATGCGGAACCTCCCGATGGAAGCCAAAAGATGATGGAACACCAACTCATGTGCCACAAAAAGTAATTTGGCACTTTCCATTGATCCCCAGATTATAGAACATTTTCATGTCTGATGAAATATCCATAAAAATATGATGGCATGACACCGAGAGAAAAAAGAATAATGAAGAGTTGGTTCACCCTGCAGATGGATTTTCATGGCAAAGATTTGATGCTTGATATCCTGAATTTGCAGCCGATGTGCGTAATGTGAGACTGGGTCTCTCATGTTACAGTTTTAATCCATTTGGGCAGATGCTTACTTTGCACAGCACATGGCCGGTTTTCATACACATTTATAACCTTCCCCCTTGGTTGTGTATGAAAAAGCCTTACACTTTCTTGAGTATACTGATATTTGTCCCTTCTGATCCCGGTAATGATATAGATGTATACATGCAACCTTTAATAAAAGAGTTGAAACTTCTTTGGGATGTGGGTGTGTCCACATACGATGCATGTTCGAAAGACATATTTCAGATGTGTGTTGCACTTATGTGGACTATCAATGATTTTCTTGCTTATGCAATGATGTCTAAATGGAGCACAAAAGGAAAATTTTCATGTCCTGTTTGTATGAAGAATAATCGATCGAGAAGACTGAAATATCGTCATAGTTTTAGTTTTATGGGACATCGATGATTCTTGCCAATGAACCATCCATATAGAAACAATCGTCAAAGATTTGACAATACCATGGAGAATGACGATCCACCTCAGTGTATGTCTGGAACTGATGTGCTTAATGAATTTAAATATTTCAGTTATTCATTTGGGAAGAGTGTAATGAAATATAGAAAGAGGAAAAATGTTTCCAATGATACCTATTACAATTGGAAGAAGAAGAGTATATTCTTTGAGTTGTCATATTGTTCAACCAACTTGTTACGTCATTGCTTAGATGTAATGAAAATTGAAAAGAATATATGTGAAATGTTGCTTTCGATTCTTCTAAATGTCAAGGGGAAGACAAAAGATGATTTACGATCTCGGCGTGACTTGGTAGATTGGGGGATCAGACCAGAAGTGCATGCTGTCTGTATCAGTGAAAATAAATGGCAAGTTTCATGTGCTTCTTATGTGATGACTCCTGTGGAAAAAAACCAATTTCTGGAAGTGTTAGAGACTATTAAAGTTCCTGATGGCTATTCAAGCAATATATCAAAACGGGTCAACAGAAAATAGTTGAAGTTGAAATCTTTGAAGACTCATGATTATCACGTCCTTTTGCATGAGTTGATTCCAATAGAAATCCGTCATCTCTTGTCCAATAATGTTAGAGTCTCAGTTATTTGGTTGTACTATTTTTTTAGAGATATTTGTGCTAAGAGGTTTTCCAAATCCCTCATGAAAAAATTGTTGGCAGAGACACCATTAATTTTGTGTGATTTAGAGAAAATATTCCCTCCATCATTTTTTACATGCATGTTGCATCTGACTGTCTATATTTCGACCGAAATACTTCTTGGAGGACCCGTTGCTTTCTGTTGGATGTATCCAACTGAAAGAAACATGTGCACATTGAAATCATATGTTCGGAACAGGAATTATCCCGAAGGTTCTATTGTGAACAGTTACTTGTCTCAAGAATGTATGGATTTCTTCTCAATGTATTTGTCTAATCATACTACGAGAATAAACAGACCAATGAGAAATGAAGAAGAATAGTGTGGGAAAATTGAACCCAGCTTTCCATCACTTCCTCATCCAGGAGGAATTCCGGGATCATATACATTGACAACATTAAGCCTTGAAGAGCGAGAGATGGCACATCGCACAGTGTTGTTCAATTGTGATTTGTTCGATGAGTATATCAAGTAAGTTAATTGTACATGTATCTCTTATCTTATCTCTTGTAATTTTAAATATTTGTTAAACTATTATTATTATTTTCTATAGGGAACATAAAGAATTGATATATATAAAGCATCATTATATATCTTTTAGAAAGAAGGATACTTTGCATAGCAAAGGGTTTTCTTCTTGGTTGAAATTGAAGGTAAAAATATTTCTGTAATAACTAAATAAAAATAATATTTAATTAAGTTTACTATTTGTTTATATTTCAAGTATCGAGTTTGCCTACAAACTCTGTTTCTGAGGAAATAAGAGCTTTGGCTTTTGGTTCTAATACCATGGTTCGTGTTTGTAAATCACTTGTGATTAATGGATACAAATTTATTATCACTGAACGTGAAAGAAACATGAGAACACATCATAATGGTGTTATGCTAACTACCACAATAGACTGTTTTGCCAATTCATCGGACACTAGACCTCGTTCTGAAAATTTTGCTTATTATGGTGTCGTGGAGAAAATAATAATTTTGGATTATTACTCGCATGGACAAGTCACGATGATGAAATGTCAATGATTTGATTCAATGATGAGGCAAGGCACCTTTATTGATGATTGTGGATTTTGAGTTATTGACATGACTCGCACTCTTGCCACTAATGAACCATATGTATTGGCATCAATGGTGAAACAAGTTTTTTATGTCAAAGATCATCATCATCCTAAATTCGGTGTAATTATTGAATTAAATCCTAGACATGTTTTTGATGATAGTGATGATGAAGTTGACACTATCCCTACTGCAATTGGAAGCAATCCGTTTATTACTTATGATGACCCCAACAGCTCAATTGTCAGAGTTGATTGTGAACCCAAAGTTGTGGTGGGAAATATATAGAATCATACAGTCGTGTTCTCACCTACATGTTTCACCTACATCATTCAGAGTGTGTATCCTAGTACTTACCTTCATAACACCATAAATATTTATTTCATTATGTTCTTTTTATCATAATGGTTTTTCTATATTTTGTTTTTTGGGTTACACATTAGTTATCTGTTTCTAATTACTTCCATATTTGTTTTCATTGCAGGAAATGACACCCATTGAAGAGAGGCGGCGGAAAAAGATGATAGATAATAATCTTCGCATGGTACAGATAGGTGTTCCTCCACTCATCCCTATTATGAGTATTTTATTTCAAATATAAATATTTCAATAACTTATAATATCATGTGTTTACTTTTCTGTCAAACTTTTTTTTAGGATCCACCCCCTAGACGACAGATATCTGACGAGGAGACTGATATTGCTCCCAGTAGAGAGGTTGGTGGTATGAGGGCTCGTGGGGCGAGAGTTAGATGACCCACTACCACATACGTATATTCTACGCCCTATTTTGATCATGGCATGTCTTCAGGGACATATGAGATATTTAGACCTTCGATGTTTACACTACCAGCTGGCCAGACGTCTATGCCATCATCTTCTGTTTCTGGTTCATTATCTCTGGGCTATTATATTCAACCTTCTTTGACTCATGTTGTGACATAGTATGTGGATGAGGAGCATACACTGAGGGACACTCCACCTGTACAGGATATTCCTTTAGCTTCTGCACCCATTGATCCGACTACCACAGGTATATTCATATAACTCTATCAAATTTTTATAACAAAATTTATTTTTATTATAACTTGTATTGATATTATTTTTCTTTAGTAACAGATTCATCTACAGATAGGAGGCGGGGGAGGGGGCGTACTCTCTTGCATGCGGTATGGAACCACCAGACACAGCTGATGGTAGAATACAATGTTGATGGACAAATGATTGAGAAATCTGGGTAGCAATGTCGGGGTTTTTTGGCGACGCTAGCCAAATACTCTGATATCATTCTGGTCAGCCCTCTCTCTTAGAGACATCTGCCACCCGAAGTCAAGGATAACACGTGGGCACAAATATGGGTAAAAAATCTATTGGATTTAATGTATTATATTTTTGTATTTAAATGAACTAATCAATTTGGTTTCAACTTTAGTTAAACTTCCCTGATGGAGAAGGTGCACGACCAGCGTGTTTAAAAGAGCTAGGAGAGCTTTGGAGAGCTTATAAGCATGAGCTGTATGTTGGCTGGTGTGATAGAGTGGGCACGAAGTTAGAGACATTACCTATCATGGATGACTGCCTGATAGAGCAATATCACCAAATGATTATCCATTGGACGACTGCCAAATTTAAGGTATTAATCTCATTTGAGTTATTTAAATGAGAGTTTTCATATTTTTCATTAATATAATCTTATTAATTATTAATCATTATTTAGTAATCTTCTGAAAGAAACAAAAAAACCTTGATTCAAAGCAATACCTCCACACTTTGGGGCGCACAACTATGGCAGATCGTGAGAGGCAACAGGTACGATAAAGTTGTTTATAATTTTTCTTTAGGACTTTTCCTTTTTAGTGGATCCTACTTAAATTATGTGATTTATTGAATAATGAATATATGATTATACTTTCACTTTATATTGTTTCAATGTCATTATAGAAGCACAAAATGAATATTGAAGGATGTATCCCTCGAGAAAAATTGTTTTTCTCGAGTAGAAGAAAAAAAGATGGAAATGCGGTAAATGAACCGACCCAAGAGAAGATTGTAAGTTTTAATTTGTTTATTTCAAAGTTTAATATCTAATTTGAAATTTAATAATCTATTAATATTTTTTACAGGCTGCTTTAGAGGCTCTTGATGCCGAGGAGCCTGAAAATTTTGGGCCACATGATCATTTATATCAGGTATTGGGAGATGAGCACTCTGGTCGAGTACGCTGCCGACCTGGTAAGAATATCATCCCGACGAGGTATTGGTCGTCTCCAGGTATCCATTCTAGTACCACCGAGCTGGAACAGGTCAAGGAGCATGCAAGAAAGTCTAATAAAAGGTTCACAGAGTTGGAAGTACAAGTTCAAACAAGAGACAGAGAATTTATGAAACTGAGGAAAGCATTATCTTCATCACTTCCACCAGAGGCTAGTGCGGCTTTTCAGACATTTATGTCATCGATGGGTACATCATCCAATGCACCAGGCGGCAGCTCTAGTGGCGATCGAGATGATGACGTTCCTGGTGATGACGAGGATGTTGAAGAGGAAGAGGGCGAGGATGAGGATGTGGAAGAGGGAGAGGATGGGGTCGAGGGAGAGTATGGGGCCGAGGGTGATGATGATGCCGAGGACGAGGATGAGGCCGACGATGAGCATGGGTACGATGATGAGGACGACGACGAGGACAGAGATGGTGGCGAGGATGAGGCTGATGATGATAGTGGTGATGGTGATGGTGATCAGAGGCAGATTGATCCATTATATTTTTGAATTCTGTATCACTCTTTATTTTTTAACATGGTTTTCCACTTTGGGGTTTTCCTCTGCTTCATAGGGATGTTGCATTCGGATTCTATTTTTTGCACTTGATTCTTATTGTATGATTAGTCTACTACCTAGACCTTTAGTATTCTTTGGTACTGTGATACTCATTTTTCTATTTTTCTTTTTACTTAGCTTTCTTAGTTAGCCATATATTTCATGTTTATGCATGTGGAAAATGATATGGAAAATGTGCTTTGAAGTAGTGGCCGGCACCACTCAAAGTGTCTAATTTTTATTTGAAATGGACAGGATTTTAAGTGAAAACAACAATTGGCATATGGAAAATAGACCAAACGCATTCGGATTCTATTTAAACTATTGGACAATGATCCATGGGTCATATGTGACATGTATGAGTCAACCCCGCCTCAATCCGAGGGTCGATGTGGCCGATACCACTCAAAATATCTTTCTTTTTTTAAAAATGGATGCGCTTTTAAGTAAAAAACCACATATGGAAAATGGAACAAACTCATTCGGATATTGTTGATACTTTAGGACATGTATCCATGGGTCATATGTGATGTGTACGAGTCAACCCCGCCTCAATCCGAGGTGCGGTGTGGCCGGCACCACTCAAAGTGTCTAAATTTTATTTGAAATGGATAGGACTTTAAGTGAAAACAATAACTGGCATACGGAAAATAGCCCAAACGCATTCGGATTCTATTTAAAATATAGTAAAACGATCCATGGGTCATATGTGATGTGTACGAGTCAATCCCGCCTCAATCTGAGGGTCGGTGTGGCCGGTACCACTCAACGTGTCTTTCTTTTGTTTAAAATGGATGTGCCTTTAAGTAAAAAAAACCACATACGGAAAACGGACCAAAGGAATTCAGATACTGTTGATACTTTAGGACATGTATCCATCGGTCATTTGTGGTGTGTAGGAGTCAACCCCGCCTCAATCCGAGGCACGGTGTGGCCGGCACCGCTCAAAGTGTCTAGCTTTTATTTGAAATGGATAGGATTTTAAGTGAAAACAACAATTGGCATACGGAAAATAGACCAAATGCATTTGGATTCTGTTTAAACTATAGGAAAATGATCCATGGGTCATATGTGACATGTAATAGTCAACCCCGCCTCAATCCGAGGGTCGGTGTGGCCGGTACCACTCAGAGTGTCTTTCTTTTGTTTAAAATGGATGCGCTTTTAAGTAAAAAAACCACATACGAAAAACGGACCAAAGGCATTCAGATACTATTGATACTTTAGGACATGTATCCATGGGTCATTTGTGGCATGTAATAGTCAACCCCGCCTCAATCCAAGGTGTGGTGTGGCTGGCACCACTCAAAGTGTCTAACTTTTATTTGAAATGGACAGGATTTTAAGTGAAAACAACAACTGGCATACGGAAAACAGACCAAACACATTTGGATTCTATTTAAACTATAGAACAATGATCCATGGGTCATATGTGATGTGTACGAGTCAACCCCACCTCAATCCGACAGCCGGTGTGGTCGGTACCACTCAAAATGTATTTCTTTTGTTTAAAATGGATGCGCTTTTTAGTAAAACAAATCACATATGGAAAATGGACCAAACGCATTTGGATACTATTGATACTTTAGGACATGTATCCATGGGTCATATGTGACGTGTACGAGTCAACCCTGCCTCAATCCGAGGTGCATTGTGGCCGGCACCACTCAAACTGTCTAACTTTTATTTGAAATGGACAGGATTTTAAGTGAAAACAACAACTGGCATACAGAAAATAGACCAAATGCATTCAGATTATTTTTAAACTATAGGAAAATGATCCATGGGTCATATGTGACGTGTACAAGTCAACCCCACCTCAATCCGAGGTCTTCTTTGGCCGGTACCACTCAATGTGTCTTTCTTTTGTTTAAAATGGATGCGCTTTTAAGTAAAAAAAACCACATATGGAAAACGGACCAAAGGAATTCAGATACTGTTGATACTTTAGGACATGTATCCATGGGTCATTTTTGGCATGTAGGAGTCAACCCTGCCTCAATTCGAGGCGCGGTGTGGCCGAAACCACTCAAAGTGTCTAACTTTTATTTGAAATGGACAGGATTTTAAGTGAAAACAACAACTGGCATACGGAAAATAGATCAAACGCATTCAGATTCTGTTTAAACTATAGGAAAAGGATCCATGGGTCATATGTGACGTGTACGAGTCAACCCCGCCTCAATCTAAGGTCCAGTGTGGCTGGTACCACTCAATGTGTATTTCTTTTGTTTAAAATGGATGTGCTTTTAAGTAAAAAAACCACATACGGAAAACAGACCAAAGGCATTCGGATACTGTTGATACATTAGGAAATGTATCAACGAGTCATTTGTGATGTGTACGAGTCAACCCCGCCTCAATCTGAGGCGCGGTGTGGCCGACACCACTCAAAGTGTCTAACTTTTCTTTAAAATGGACAACAGTTTAAGTAAAAACAACAACTGACATACGGAAAACCGACCAAACCCATTCAGATTCTGTTGAAACAGTAGGACAAAGATCCATGTGTCATTTTTGACTTGTACGAGTCAACACCGCCACAATCCGAGGTGCGGTGTGGCCGACACCACTCAAAGTGTCTAACTTTTCTTTGAAATGGACAACAGTTTAAGTAATAACAACAACTAACATACGGAAAACCGACCAAAGGCATTCAGATTCTATTGAAACTTTAGGAAAATTATCCATGCGTCATATGTGACGTGTACGAGTCAATCCTTCCTCAATCAGAGGGCCAGTGTGGCGGAACCACTCAAAGTGTGTCACTTTTCTTTGAAATGGACAATAGTTTAAGTTAAAAAAACAACTGCCATACAGAAAACGGACCAAAGGCATTCAGATACTTTTGATACTTAAGGACATGTATCCATGGGTCATTTGTGACGTGTAGGAGTCAACCCCACATCAATCCGAGGGCCGCTGTGTCTATTACCACTCAAAATTTCATTCTTTTGTTTAAAATGGATGCGCTTTTAAGTAAACAAACCACATACGGAAAACCGACCAAGCACATTCGGATTCTATTGAAACTTTAGGAAAACGATCCATGGGTCATTTGTGATGTGTAGGAATCAACCCCGCCTCAATCCGAGGTGAGGTGTGGGAGGAAACACTCAAAGTGTCTAACTATTTTTTGAAATGGACAACAGTTTAAGTTAAAACAACAACTGACATACAGAAAACAGACCAAACACATTCAAATACTGTTGATACTTTAGGACAAGTATCTATGGGTCATTTGTAATGTGTATGAGTCAACCTTGCCTCAATCCAAGGCATGGTGTGGTCGATATCACTCAAAGTGTATTTCTTTTGTTTAAAATGGATACGCTTTTATGTAAAAACAACCGGTATACGGTAAACCAACCAAACGCATTCGGATTGTGTTGATACTTTAGGAAAACGATCCATGGGTCATTTGTGACGTGTACGAGTCAACTCCGCCTCAATCTGAGGCACGGTGTGGACGACACCACTCAAAGTCTCTCTTTTATTTAAAAAGGAAATCATTTTAAGTGAATACAACAGAAATTTACACTCATCAACAATAGTCGCAAACTATTTTTCATGAGTTGGTTAGTTTCATTAATGGGTTCATAAGTGATGATACTCCTAAAAAAATACATTTTCACCATATATTATAAACAATACAAGTTCAATCCAAAATTCATCACAAATCATTACACACCCAAACCTAGGATCACAAAAAAAGGGATTTTAGCCAATTTGAAATTATTATTCAACTCTAATAGATATTTATCAAACTATTCTTCCTATTAGAATTTGATGGGGAGGTGTTCTGGTGGGAGGGTTGTGCATAGGTGAGGTGAATTACCACCGGATGATTGTTGTCATATGTGTTTTTTGGGCTATTTTCGGTGTTTTTTATACTGTTTGAAATATGTGTGTGGTTTTTGTGATATTTTTTATATAGGTGTATAGTGAAGGGTATATTGAGGGATGTTGTGCAATGTTTGTTTATGCAGGTGGATGGTAGGGCTACTGGAGGGCTTCTGGGGGGCTGCTGTGCAGCAACTTTGGCAAAGGTTATACCAACGGTTCAGAACCGTTGGTATATATTTTTCCAGAATTCTGTAAAAGGCTATCCCAACGGTTTAGAACCGTTGGTATATCCTTTTCTAGAATTCTGGAAATATTATACCAACGGTTATAAACCGTTGGGATATCTTTTTCTAGGTAATCTTATACCAACGGTTCTGAACCGTTGGTATAGCCTCTTTCAGAATTCTGGAAAAAGATATACCAACGGTTCTGAACCGTTGGTATAAGTTTTTCCAGAATTATGGAAAGCTTATACCAACGGTTCTGAACCGTTGGTATAGACTTTTCTAGAATTCTGGAACACCTATACCAATGGATTAAGTGAAACTGTTGGTATAGGGATTTCCTCACGGTTTACTAGCCAACAGTTTGGAAAACTGTTGGTATAGTCTATACCAACGGTTTTCCAGCCTATACCAACGGTTTTAAACCGTTGGTATAGCCTACTTTTCCAGTAGTGTAAGCAGGTGAGCTTTAGGATTTTCCCTTATATGTACCTACCAAATCATAACCTATAAAGGCTGATTTACCTATTGTTTAGAGAGTTATTTCCCCATTGCCTTCAAATTTTGTATCCATAATATATTTATAATATTTTATAGAAATACTTCTTTTAGATTTTAGTGGAAGTTTGAGTTATCAGGAACCTCATGTCACTCAGATTTGTAAAGATGATGCTAGACACCTTTTTGAGATGGTTGGATTTCATATTCATCCCAAGATGAGTTTTCATATTCAGGAAGTTTTGATTTCAAATTGAAGGGTGGACAGTGAGATATAAACCAATTGATCTATTATGGAGGAAATGAGGACCACCTTTGTTTCCAGTCAGGATTCCTTATGGAATAGATTGGAGAATGTTTCTATTGTTGCATCTATATCAAGTGCTCCTCCTCCCTCAACTTTAGTTAATGTTGATTTGATCTTGTCTATATTCATAGAGTATCTCTATGTTGTTATAGGTGATGTACATTCATCTCATATGGATTAATTAAGGAAGATTCTGTAGAATGGGTTTTCAAGGAATAGGTTGACCAGTTTAAAGTGATGACAACTCTACTCAAGCTATTCATTGAGGAGAATAAATATTTCTTTAGTAGTATGAAGAGATGAGGAAACATTATTAAAGAATTTTTCAATCTTATGAGGCCTTTCTTATATGTATCCAATACTCTAGTGTCTTCTCCAGAGGTTATTCCTATGACATCCTTCACCTTTGATTCTTCTTCTGATCCTCTACCTCTTTAATTCTTTCCTTTTGGTATGTCTTTGGTTGAAGTTGTCTGGAATATCCAACTTATTATGATCTGAAAACTTCTTATCTGTTAATCTATACCTTCAGCCTCTACCATAGTGCCTCCTACTTCTGGAAAGGGAAAGCACCCAACTGATCACCCCACCTGAACCCTGCCTTGCAGACCCCCCCCCCCCAGACAGCCCTTGGACAGCCCCTCCTAGACACCCCACCTACACCCTCCCCCTGCCCTGTAGACCCCCAGCACCCCCCCCCCCGAACAGCCCTTGGACACCCCACTTGGACAACACCTCCAAGACACCCCACCTGCACCCCGCCCTATAGACCCCCCCCCCCCCCCGTATAGCCCTTGGACACCCCATGGATAGCCCCTTATAAGAATCTTGTACCTAGGAATTATTGTGAGGCTGCCATCTTGATTATGGGGTTCCTAGGTGTGCCTTCAAGATCTATTTATTCAAGGATTTTGTTTCTGTCAGGTGGGACTTCTTATGGGATGCTTTCGATATGCTCGTCTTTCCGGCTAGGTTCTCGTCTTGGGTTAAAAGTTGTGACTCTTCCCTAATGTTCTCAGTGAACATTAATGGTAGTTTACATGGATACTTTTTGGGGAAAATAGAGCTCAAATAAGGGGATTCGCTTCTGCCTTTCCTTTTTGTGATTTGCATGGAGTTTTTCTCACGCATCCTTGACTCCCTTATTTCATCTTCAGATCCTTACAAGTTTCATTGGTGATTTTTGAGTTGGAATGCAGGTGGAAGGGGATGGCAGGGGGTTGGTAGGGTTGGAATAGGTGGTATGGGGTTGTTTTGTAGGTGGCAGGGGGTTGTTGTAGGCTGGAATGCAGAAGGTTGGGGGCTAGTGTGGTGGATGGTGCAGGATGAAGTGGCTGGTGTGGGCGGTAAGGCAGGAGGCAGGGGATGGAAGGGGGTTGTTTTGGGCTGGAATAGGTGGTAAGGGGCTGGTGCGGGCTAGGATGTAGGAGGTCGAGGGCTGCTGAGGGCTGGAACTGGTGGATGGGGTCGTTTTGCAGGTGCCAGAGGGCTGGCATGAGTGTTTTGTAGGAGGCTGGGGGGTGGGCGCTGGTGTGGTGGATGGGGTGGTGGTCAGTGCGGGATAGATTGCAGGTGGTTGGGGGTTGGTGCAGGCTCAAATGTAGGTGCAAGGGGGCTGGAATGCTGGTGAAAGGGGGCTGGTTGCAGGTTGTGGGGGGATGGTGTCTGGGCTAATTCAAAGGTGGTGGGGGCTGTTGCGGGATGGAATGCTGGTGGCAGCGGGCTGAAATGAAGGTGTAAGGGGGCCGATGTGGATGGTATGTGGCCGGTGCAGGCTGAATTGTGGTGGTTTTGGTGGATGATGGTTCGTAGGTGGACTTTGGCGGCCTTCATGTGTCGTTGGTTGGGAGCGTGTGTACGTGTGGTTGGGTGTGTGTGTTTGTTTTCGAGTGTGGGAGTGTGTGCTCTCCGTGGGGTGGGTGTGTGGGTTCATGTGGGTGGGTACGTGCGTGTTTCTCTTGGTTGTCGTTTGTGTCGAGTAGACTTTGGTGCTTTCATGACGGCGGGGTGGTTTTGTGTGATTCTCGGGTCTCCAGTTGGATGTTCGTTTGATGTTCGTGTGTTTCTTCTGTGTCTCTTCATGTGGAGGATTCTTATTTTCTGCTGGTGGCAGGCTGATGGTGGTTGTTGCGGTCTTGTCCTGGAGCAGGGCCAAATCACGGCATTACCGTGGTGTGACCGTGGTGTGATCGCAGCGTGTTGGCCCGGTCTACCTACATCCGCGGGGCAGAATCTTTCGGCCAGGAGTGAAGGGAGCGGGATGAGGCAGGGTAACATTCCGGTTGTCACCTCCCTCCCCATTAACTATAGGTGGGTAATGTATCTAAAACTCTATCTAGGTATCATACATCAAATTCTGACAGGACTGCGAGCCGCTGTGGGCTGTCATCTTGGAGTAGGGCCAAATCACGGCATTACCATGGCTTGATCGCGGCGTGACCGCGACAAGTTGGCCCGGTCCAGACACATCTGTGGGGCAGAATCTTCCAACCAGGAGTGAAGGGAGCGGGAGGAGGCGGGGCAACATTTCAGTTATCACCTCCCTCCCCATTAACTATGGGTGGGTAATATATCTAAAACTCTATCTAGGTATCATACATCGAGTTCTGATAGGACTGCAAACCACCACGGGGTATCGTCCTGAAGCAGGGAAAATCACAACATTACCACGACATGACCACAACTTGACCGCGGCGTGACCGCGGCGCGACCGCGGCATGACCGCGGCGTGACCGTGGCTTGACCGTGGTGTGACTGAAGTATGTTGGTCTGGTCCAGCAACATTTACGGGGCAGCATCTTTCAGCCAGGAGCGAAGGGAGTGGGAGGAGGTAGGGAAACATTCTAGTCTTCGCATCCCTCCCCATTAACTATGGGTGGGTAATGTATCTAAACTCTATATAGGTATCATACATTGAATTCTGATAGGACTTTGAACCTCCGCGGGGTGTCGTCCTGGAGCAGGCCAAATCACGGAATTACCGCGGCATGACCACGGTGTGACTACGGCGTGATCACAGCGTGACCGTGGTGTGACCATGGCATGACCACGTCACAACCGTGGCATGACCGCGGCATGTTGGCCCGATCCAATGACATCCACAGGGCAGCATCTTCTGGCCAGGATTCCAAATAAATCCTATGTAGTTGTCCTTCACATTATATAAACTGATCTTATGTTATAAAAAACAGACTCTTGATTCGGGATTGTGTTATGATAAATATATATATTTTATATTTTTTTTTAAAAAAAAGTGGTTCTAGGTAGTTTAAACTACTGATTGAGTGTCAAATTATGCAGGTGTATTACTTATCAGTGGTATATGCAGTTCTTGGAACTCTAATAATAAAACTTCAGAAACCTTGAGAAAAATAGAATTTGAGTGTCTTTTAAAATCTCAGGATGCAACACAAATCTTATGGGAGAATTCATATATGTAAAAAAAATTAGATGTGAATCAAGGCCAGGAAAACACCCCAATCGGTGTTAAGATAAAGCTTATGGTGGGGAGCACTATAAGACTGAAAGCTGTTAAACAATGACACCATCAGTGTTTTTAGATATATAGGCTCGGGTAAACACCCAAAGGGGTGGCCAAGAGGCTAGGAAAACACCTGAAAGATAAGGTCACAACAAACATGATAGAACAAATCAACTATTTAATATGTGATAACAATCGATCGTCATGAGATTGTAGTGAGCAACACAATGACCCAACATCTAAAGGGAAATGAAGCGATGGAAAAAAATCATTCACCCTAAACTATCACTTTGAGTTTTTGCAGATAGCGCACCTTAGTTGGAGGAATTTTATTATAAAAACATGACAATATTTATCAAATAAAACAATTATATTAAAGAATAATTATTAAAGATATGCAATTCAATATAATTAAGAAGAATTAAGAAAGAAGCTAAATTCAATTTAAAGCATTCTTAAATTAAAGAGGATATGAGAGGGACTCTACCTCAAGGTAGAACCAAGCCATCCACTTCAGCTCTTGGAGCTTTCTAACAAAAAGTGACTTCTCCTCCACTGGGTATACTCACCTTCACACACATGCAAGGACACCTAGTCCCTATGCACACACCCGCATGGCCAGGAGCATGTGCAAGGGGATCCTTGCACATATGTTTATATGCATATACCAGTCTCCACTCACCTACGTATGCATTTATATATATATATACATGGGAACACCTTGCCCAATACGTGCATAATCACTACCATGGGTGACTATACACATAATAGGGAAACCGCATACATATACTTACTTACCTATGCACATGCAGGCGAGTCGCCATTGACTTGGAAACTTGAAACCAATGAGTAGGGATCAACTCACTAGACAAAGGATATTAAGAACCTTAAAACACATGAAGGATGCTACATAACTAGTGAGAAAACAACCAATGGCATTAAAGCCTTAACTATATTGGCAGCAGAGAACCAAATCCACCTGAACCAACAAGAAATGGTTTAACACCCTACTGAAAACATAATATGGATTCAAAAATACTAAATCCCCAAATATATGAGGTGTTGGACAAGTAGTAACCATAGAATCTTACCTCGGATCAAAGCCGGTGGATTGAAGTAATCTGAACTCCTTCTGGCCCCATTCACAGAATATAACTACCATTTTTTCATAGAAAGTAGTCAAAGATCTAAGTGACCAATGTGATAAATAAAATAAAATAAAAACTAAACTAAACTAAAACATACCTGTCTCTTGTGACTATACATGTCATTGCTAAACATATTAGAACCACAGCGCCCCATGGGTCAAATCATGTTCCTGCACGAAAAGGGAAAATAGATCAATGTTTCAAAATGATTCTATCAAATAGTACATTCTTATTAATTAACAATTAGTCTTCCTATTAATGGTATATAATCAATTTGGACTGAGTTTCAACTTTGTTTGGTTTTTTTTGATATTAGGGATGAGGTCTTATTATTCTTGGTTTTTATGTTTACACATGAGATATTTTTTAAAAAATGATGCATATATGTGGCATTATTATTTATGGTTTTAGTTCTTAGCCTATTTCTATGGGGCCTGTCCGCATGAATAATTCTTAGAATGTATAGTTCAGATGACATTTATGTATTTTAATGTGATTGATTTCACTAATGATGAGTATTTAGATCAAGTAAAATATTTCTAATAGGATTGGTCCTTGTAGTGATAGGTGTGGTAATTTTACATCTAATGTTTGATGAGGAAATAATTATGAGGATAGATTGGAATCTTGGTAGGTTTTTAGAGTGGGATGGTCCCTTTGATCATATAAAATGTATTAGGAAAGGTTTTACTCCATTTAATGATTCAAGAGTTCAACTAAAGAGATGAAGGATGAGATGATAGTGTGGGTATTGGGTATTTTCCAACAGATTGGCATTATAATTCCAAGAGGCTTGGTGTGACTTAACTTAGGATGGAACCTGGTTAGTGGGGTTGGGTTATAAAACATGATTTTGATGAGGTTCTTGACCGGATTATTGAGAATATAGTCTAGATGGGTTTGACATGGTGTGATTTTGGGACTAGGACAATCATAAGGTGAATAATCCTCTATATCAAGTTAGATGATGAGATATGCATCGAGTCATGGAATAATCCTTGAGAGACGAGTCTAGACTATGTGACTGAGAGGATAGACTAGGATAGGTTTGATAGGATTGGGTGAGTGTCTAACCCATGTGAGGATGATACGATGTATAGAGACACTTGTAGACACTTGGGGTTATTTATGTTATCTCATGAAGACATTTGGGATTATTTTATGACTCCAAAATACTCCAAAAATGTTCCCACACAATGTTTTAGAAAAACAATTCCATATCATGGAAGACCCCAAGGATCATCTAGCTTCCACTATTTCCTCACACTCACACCTCATGGTATTATAGTATACAAGTGATCTACGTCAACTAGTCAGGATATCATCACTACCCTCTGTTCGTAGAAAGAAGTAAAATAACTAAATGGACAATGCGATAAAGAAAATAAAATAAAAACTAAACAAACACATACCTATATCCTGTGACTATACATATTACCAACCAATATATAAGAACCACGATACCCCATGGCTCAAATCATGTTCCTTCAAGTAAGGGGCAAACAGTTCCATTTAATAATGTCTTCCATTTTCATTATGTTATTTATATAGCATGTTGTTGGAAACAACATACTAGTAAACTTAGACATTGAATATGCACCTATGCTACATTATTTGAGTTAAAAATTGTGCACATAACCCTCTTCACTATGGAAATAACCTCAGAGGGACCATAATCAATGTTTAGTATTTGATCCTACTCTTGAACCTGGTTGGGAACCAGTCCATAAACCAGATGGTCTACTTGGTCATGAGGGTGTAAACCATTCATTATACTATACTAAGAATAAAGGTGTTGGTATCTTTTATACTAGTAATGGGAATTTATCAAGGCTTGATTGCCTATCGACTTCATTTCCTAAGTTAATAACCCCTTAACTATCCATAGATGTCAAGGGGTGTCTCCCATGGGTGTCTTGTGGTGTGTAGTGTCTATCTATGATTTTCGTGGTGCTTCCGTATTGTGGGAAATTTGTATTGAATGGTCATTTTAATAAATAAATTGGTTAATTATAAAATATACCCATATTCAATAAAGAGATAGCCACTTTCGATAGAGAATACCATCCAAATAACCAAATTAGAAATCTGAGACCAACATTTTACTTTACCAATTCCAATTTCATAATATATGCAGTACCAACTTGTGTTTTATGAACCAATCAATTAAAGGGAAAGAACCACCTCAAAATAACCCATAAAATCTCATATAGCATCACCCACCTCCAATTAACCCACTTCATTGCACATCATAATGATGATACAACCTCGTCACTTATATATCGTGATCAAAAAACAAAATCCAACACAATATGAGGTCTAATAGGAGTCTATAGAGGAAAATATGGGGTTTTTAAAAAATCATGAACTTTTAATTTAATGCATTGTTCGAATGAATGGAATACAACCTGTGAATCTAACCTTACATTCTTGGAAGACTCTATTTTGAAAAAATTCACAATTTACCCAATAATTCACCACACCATAAGTTGGTTACTACCAAAAACTCTAGAAAATTCACAATTAATATGAATTCTTTTCCTAACTATGAACCTAAAAATACATTCCTTGTTTCCTCATTTTTTTTAAAAAAGAAGACTAATTATTACCTGGAATTACCGATTAAGAACCCTAGTGGGAGGAGAGGGAGCTAAGAGAGGGGGACATCCCGCAGGGTGTTCAGCCATGGGGGGTCTCACGCGCGACTAGAGAGGGGCAGGGGGACGTCGGGGGAGGAGATTGAGGCAAGAAGGGAGGAGGATGTCGCCAGGGGAGGGTGGAACATCACCGAGAGCTGAGAGGGGAGGGGGACGTCCTCATCGGAGAAGGATCCAAGAGGGGAAGGGGAATGTTGTCAGAGGAGAGGGAGGGGGGTCGGGAGGCCGAGGCAGAGGCTGGGAGGTGGAGGCAAAGGCTGGGAGGAGGTCGAGGTCGGGAAGGGGAGGAGTGGGTCAGGATACGGAGGGAGGGTTCACACGGGGATGAAATGTTGGGAGGGAGCCCTAAATTGGGTTATTTTTTCCCAACGGTTAATAAAAACTGTGAGTAATAGTTTTCTTTCCCAACAGTTTTGTTAAACCGTTGGGAAAACCCAACATATAATAGCATATGCCAATAGTTTACTAGAACCATTGGTATATGTTCTTTTTCCCAATAGTTCTTCCAAAACATTGGGAAAAAAGTGTTGGTATAGGATGGATTTAGACTAGTGACTCTTTGATGAAATTATTATGAAACCTATATATTTTTCACATGTTATGATATGATTACATGTTTATGACACCCATTTAATTTCATGGGTTATGATATAATGAATGTTTATGATCTAGTGGAACATATATGTATGATTTCATTATGAGATGGGTGGGGCCTATATCTCCCTCTAACGAATTGGGTAAATGTTTTTATCTTATAATATAGACATAGTTGAAATAGAGAGTGAAATAAGTTCAATAAAGGAATTTGTCTGTTGAGATGGTCATGGGAGTGAACCATGAATACCAAGATGTAATGGGGAGTGAGAAAATAATACCATGATGGACTTAGAAGTTAGTCCTTGACTAATATGGAAATAATTTTGTATTCATATGTTTCTTCATTAATTTCTTGTCTTATTCTTATGTTATGCTTCCAAAGCTTATGCTCTAGATTCCCTTATGATTCATGTCTTATGAAATGCCAATATTTATGCCTTAATTCATGATTATGATCTTTTTATGAATTTTATGATCTCTTAATGTTATGATCAAATTCTCATACCCTTATTCTCATGTTTATGATTACATATCTCCTTTTTTAACCTAATTGGGCATCTAATCTCACCCCTTTTTATGTTTTATTTCCCCATGTTATGAAGATAAGAATTATGTATGAAGTGTTTATGAAAGGCGATAATCATAAAGAACCTAGTGGGAGATTATTTATCTCACTTATGTACAATTTTTATGTTACCATGATTCCAAAGGCACAAGACTAATATGGTATTTGGGATTCTATTGTGTAATGTATTGTGTATTCAGAAAAAATGATGTAATGTTAATATATGAAAAGATAGGGTTTCCATAGTAAGTAACAGGAAAAAAATTTAGTTAAAATTTGGAAACTAAGAATCAAAAACCTCATTGATAACCCTGTGTATATGTCTAAAGATAAGTCTAAGGATATGAAAATGTATAGTAAAATGTCTTGGAAATTTGCTAAAGGATAGCATGAGTGGTTTCCTAGATATACATCATTGTCTTTATACTACAAGTGGATGTGGATATGGAATATATGTATATATGGGTAACAACCACAAAAATGCTATTTTGTGCTAGAATATATCGGGAACTAGTTCATGACACTGGGTTTTATTTCACACATGGTTTGACACTCTATGGGGATATTCTTTATAAATATACAAACAATTAAGGAACCATCATGAAGGATTTAAATAGATGTTGTCTGTGGATAAAATATGATAAACATAATTTTTCATAGATTAAATAAGGCTTCCTAATTTAGAAATCCAATATGTGGTTTTTCATTATTATGTGTTTTCACACTGGGATTATTTTTTTCTTACTCTATGCTTTGGGATTTCAGTCAATGGCCAGAATCTGAATGAACTGAAGAAATGATAAGTGTTAAAGGTAGTGAAATGATTTTGCTCCTAATAATTTGAATTCTATGAGAGTTGGAATAAAAAATCTTGTTGTTATTCTGACTCAACTTTCTCAAATATGAATCATTCTGGACTTACAAATGAGAAAAAGAGGGAACAACATTCTATTGAGTCCTTAATGAGGCAACATCCTCCTTCATTCAGTGGTTCTTATGATCCATTTACTTATGATCAATGGATCAATACCACTAAAATATATATTCTCTATTATCTAGTGTTTGGATCATGATAAATTCATTTAGTTGTTTGTCAGTTAGAAATAAAATAGGGCCTTTTGCAGACTCTAATCAAGAATACGAGGCAACAAGATGAAATTTAATCCTTGTATTGAGATAAGTTCAAGAACTTATTTGTAAATAAGTACGTTTTTTGGATTATTATTACAAATATGGAAAATTATTAACCTGATTTGAAGTAAAGGGATAATTAATTTTTTGATAACTATGAGGCTAATTTCACAAGTATTGTAAGGTATACTTCTGGTATTATCATACAAATCCAAAGTAAAGTTGGTAGGTTATTCAGTGGCTTAAAGAAAATTCTAAGAAGAACATTATCTATAGAAGTATTTATTATCTATGAAGATCTTGTGTGTTTTGTAATCATTTTTGAAATAGAGGTTTTATTTATATATCAATATCATGGTTTTAACAAAAAAAGGAAGATGGAGTTTAAAAGAAAATCTAAAACCCCTGAAGAGAAGAAGATGAGCATTCCTTTTTTCTCTAAGTGAAGAAAGAAGCATTGAGGATATTGTATTAAGGTGTCCAATAAATTTCTTTAAGTGTATAGAGTAATTCCATAAGAAATTTGATTTTTGGATTGATCAGAAGAAGTTGGTTAACAATGTGAATGGAGAGAAAACTGCACAGAATGCACCTCCCCTACTTCAGTGCTACAAGTGTAAGGAGAATAGGCATTATGTTAACTAGTTCCCAAAACCTAGGGTTGGTGATGATGATCGGTGTTAGTAACCTATTAAACTGAGGGGAAAGGGTAAATCACATGCAGTAATTATTAATAACAAGGGGTACCATATCTACATGGTGAAAGGTAATGTTACCATCCACTCTAGAACTGATAATTTCTTATTTTATTCTATATCTACCCACTCTTTCATATATAAATATTATTTTAAGTTTATAAAGATTCCTATAAAATTATTACAAGTTTAATTAGTAGTGAAAACCCCTAATGGTATGATGATTTCATATCAAGTCTATAATTCCTCTCCTGTTGACATTTATGAAAATGTGCTTCCCAAAAATCTTATCATTCTTTATTTAGTTTAATTTAATGTCATTTTAGGCATGTATTGGATTTCTCTTCATAAATCCTGAATCAATTTTCATGTAAGGGAAGTTACTTTTGAATATTTTAAACCAACCAATGATCATATATCAATTTGATTATATGTATGAACATTCTATGTAGATTACATCTAGTACTGTGTCATAATTCTCATTTAGGGGGTTTTTTATCAAATGGTTAGGGAGAAAATCAAAATTTATAATATGAATTTTTTTTAAGACTTTTTGAATATATTTCTAGAAGTTTTTCCTAGAATTCCACTAAAACATGATGTTGATTTATTGATAGAGATCATAACTACTTCCATTCCAATTTAAAAGACTCCCTATAGAATGGACCCAATTGAGTTGCTGGATTTGAATAAGTAGCTCCAAGAAAACATTCATAATGGATTCATTCAGCCAAGTGTGTTACCTTGTTGTGCACTTATCATTTTTATGAAAAATAAATATGGATAAATGTGACTCTTTATTGATTATAGATATTTTAAAATGATCACGATCAAGAACAAGTATCATCTTCCCCATATAAATGACTTATTTTATAAACTACATGGAGCTCAATACTTTTCCATGATTGAACTTCATTTTAGATATCATAAATTGAGTGTCAATAATGAGGATATACCCAAGATGTAATTCCATAGAAGGTATGGACACTATGAATATATAGTTATTCCTTTGGTCTTACTAATTCCCCAATTATCTTCATGGATTTGATGAATAGATTCTTTATAGATTACCGTGATTAGTTTGTGGTAGTATATATAGATGATATTCTTATCTATGAAAAGATAAAGTAAGGGCATGAATATCACTTGATAATTGTACTAAAGACACTAAGGAAGGATAAATTTTATGAAAATTTTACAAAGTGTTAATTTTGGATAGAAAATTTTTTATTTTTTGTCATATAATCTCAAGAGTGGGTATAGAAGTAGATACATCAAAGAAAGAGGCTATTGAATGATGGACCAGACCATCCACAGGGACAGAAATCCACAGTTTTCCTGGTTTAGCTACATATTATATATGGTTTTTTTAGAATTTCTCACAACTATATAATCCTCAAACCTAGTTAACTCTTAAGGGTGACAAGTTCTTCTTGACAAATGAATGTGAGGAAATTTCCAAGGAACTAAAGAGAAGGTTAGTCAGAATACTTTTGTGTACATTAACGTGTAGTAGAGAATGGTTTTAATATATATTTATACTTACGAGAAGGTATTGGTATGTGTTCTTATGTATAATAACATGGTTATAGTGTATGCCTCATGTCAGTTAAAGATTCATGAGAAAAAAGTACCCATATCATGATTTGGAGTTAGCTGTGGTAAAATTTTCATTAAAGATATAGAGTAATTATCTTTGTGGATAAAATTGTGATATATATACTGATCATAAAAGTATAAAATATATATTCACATGTAATGAGTTAAAAATGCACAAGAGAAGATGTTTGGAGATAATAAAGGATTATGACTGCTCAATACATTACCACCCTAGGAAATTGAAAAAGGTGGCTAATCCCTTGAGTCAAAAGGATCATGATATCTTATCCATTATGAGGATCACAAAAGGTTTAATATTTATATATTTTAAAGAATAGATCTATAAATCTTGAAGAAAGGGGAAAATCCATATCTTTCACAATTGAATGTTCGACCCTATATCCAAGTAGAGATCAAAGAGGCACATAAGGAAGATGTAGAGCTAAAAAAGAAAGTAGGAAATATTCGTAAGATTAATCTTGATCAGGTTAAAATGATAAGGTTCAGGAACTATGTTTTTTTCCATACTGAATTTGAAGAAGGATATGTTAGAGGAAGCTCATAGTTCTTCATTCTCTATTCACCCCAGAAGTATGAAAATGTATAGAGATTTTAAATAATACTTTTGATGGGATGGAATGAAGAGGGATATCATAGATTTTGTATCTAGGTGTTTTGTATTCCAGCAAGTTAAGGATAAAAGAAATAAGTATAAGGGGGTGTTTTATCGATTACCCATACTACAATAGAAATGGGTGAAAATAACTATGGATTTTATTTTTGGGATCTCCAAAACCTCTAAAGGATTTAATTATATAAAGGTGGTAGTTGAATTCATTACTAAATTAGTACACATCATTTTTATCCGAGAAAAATTCTATTTAGATCATCTTTCCAAGATATAATTTAAGAAAGTGGTAAGGTTTCATGGAGTTCCACACTCTGTTGTATCTAATTAGGATCTTAGGTTTACCAAAACGTTTTGGTAAAGCCTTCAAAAATAACATGATATAGAATTGAGTTTTAGAACTAATTATCATTCTTATATGGATATTATGTCTAAAATAACAATTCAAATGTTGTATGATAAGTTGAGATCTTTTTTTTCTATTTCAAAGGTGGTTGGGATCAACACATTCCATTAGTTGAGTTTTCTTTCAATAATATCCTTCACTGAAGTATTCAGATGTATCTTTATGATTCCCTCTATGGAATAAAATGTATATCTCCAATGTTCTAGGAAGAATTTGTAAAAAAAATCTATCAGGACCTAATATAGCTAAAGAAATGGTAGTGAAGGTTGGAGTCATTCAACATCATATCAAGGTAGCTCAAATTCTGTAGAAAAGTTATGATGATAACCATAAGCATGATCTATAATTTGAAGTTGGGGAGAATTGTTTTTCTTAATACCTCCCTGGAAGAAGGTTATGAGATTTATGAGTAAAGGGAAACTATTCCTTATGTATATTTTTCCCTTTGAAATCCTTGATCGTATTTGGATTATTTTCTATCGCTTGATACTTCATCCAAATCACTCTCAAGTCTACAATGTATTTTATGTATATATCATAAGGAGGTAAATACCTAACCCTTAATATGTATAGAAATCTTATTTCCTACCAATAGAGTGGGATATTTCTTATAAGGAACAACCAATTGAAATTTGGGATCTTACAGAGAATATTCTATGAAATAAGACCACTCACCTAGTCAAAGTTTTGTGTAGAAACCACCAGTTAGAGGAAGATACTTGGAAACTTGAGTATATGATGTGGAAACATTATCCTCATTTGTTTTACATTTTTAGGGTTAAATTCATTTAAAGGGGGGTAGAATGTAACACCCTTAGTTTTTATGAACTTTTTTTCTCAAATAAATTAATTTTTTTTTCAAGTCTTGTGTTTCATGATGCATTATGTCATACTTTAATTATATGCTACACCAAGTTAATATTGCACTACAAAGAACATCATATTAGCTTATTCTACATGTTTCACTAAGTTTATATGAATATTGTGGGTCTTGAAATCCAAACAGATGTCTGGATTCCAATTAAGCAGCTTCTGATTGAAAATACTATTTTCTCAAATGAATTACTTTTTATATCCTTATATGAAAACTAGTTAAATTAATTTTAGATGATTTTAGAAATTTAATTTTATTAAATAAACTTCATTTTTTAATTTAAAAGGTAAAAAAATTAGTTTAGGGTTAATTTTTTAGAATTTTCTAAAAAACATCATTTTTTGATGAATAGTGAAAAATAATGAATTTTAATTCAATACTACTTTTTCATATAATTTATTTATATAGTTAAATTATATATTAATTTGGTTTTAAAGTTTAATTTGATAAATTTTAAATCAATTAATCCAATTTATTTTATTTTAACCAATTTCACATTGAAATTGTATATAAAAACATTTCAAACTTCTAAACATCTTCGCTTAAAAACCAGTTGTCATGAAACATCTACAGGATTAGTCTAAAAATAATTTTTTTACTCATATGACTAGAATTTGGAAAAATTGAATCCATGTTTTTAATAATAATAATTTATAATATATAATAATTTCATCTAACTTTTTGACCCAAAATATTAGTGAAAGTGATTAAAGATTAATTATAGCAATTAAGAGAAAAATTAGCTTAACAAAGGACTAAACCTTAAATTTAAGGAAAAAATTATATAAAAGAATTTAAAAAATAAATTTTCAGCAAATATTTCTACCAATTAAACACTTTTATAAAATTTTAAAAATTATTGGAGGAACATGATGTAAGGAAGACCACTCAATAGTGTTTAATTTTTTATATTTACAAGAATGTCACTCCTTCTCTACTATAAAAAGGCACTCACCCCTCCCCCTCCCCCATTTTTTCACCGGTCAATAACATTTGCATCAACCAAAAACTACACAAATATCCTCCCAACATCCCTCTCTTTATCCTAGAAGTATCCCTTTGGTCACATGTCCATCCAAAGAATCCATTTTTTGAAAACCAAGGTGAGTTACCCAAATAAGAGGTAACATCCTTACTTAGGATCCTTTCACTTATATTCATTATCTGCCACATAAAATATTCTTATTAAATGATTATATAATAACCTCAGTATCCTCAGTATACTGATATATTTTTATTCTAATGTTCCAACCTACACTTACACACACATCAATTTATTGGGTAACGAATTTACCATTCATGTGAACAGCAAACTACCACCTCACGAAACAATGTTGTTGGATTTTCATTTACCATTGAAAATGGGATAAAATTATGATGTAAATTTTATTTTTATATGATATATATATGATATTTATGATTTATTTACTCTTATATAATTATTATATTAAACATACATTCATTCTTTCTATTTTTTGTAAATACGATAACTTTATTTGTGGAAGTGTGGACTACCACCTCCTCAAAGCAATGTGATTCATTCACACTCTATATAAAATGTATTAAGGATGGGTTTAGTAAATTTATATAATATAAAAATAATAATAATTATACTATAAATAGTATATATAAATATATTTCATTTACTTCATTTCATTCAATTTGATAAGAAAATGGAAATGGTATTCATGTGTGCGTGTGGCCTACCATCTCTATGAATGGTGTATTCAATTTCATATTTATAGATTTTATAGATTTTTATAAATATGTATATACTGAATATATGTTATATTTATATAATTTTTTACATTATATAAATAATAAAATCATGATCTTAGTAATAAGATCAAGAATTAAAATTTATAACATGTACGAAAAAAGAGGATATTACCCAAAGTGTAAAATTAACATGGAATTGATAATAAATGAGTAATATAAAGTCATAAAAAATCATATATGGTATTATATATAATAATATTGTTCTTTTTTATAAATATAATAAACTTATATTATTTATACATGAGTTTTGTATGAGTATGATGAGATTCAAGACATAAGGTAAGGGTTTTCTCATCTAACTTTTTAGTCTATGAGATTTATGACTTATTCACTAATAATTTATTTTTTGTGGTGTATATACGTACCATGAATATGTTATATAACTCTTATAATTAAATTCATGGATATTTATATTTCAATTTATGATCTCTCTTTCATGGGGTTTTATGGTTCAAAAGTTACCAAATATGTAATGTAGTTTTGTCCCAATTTTCCTTCTTAGAGAAACATGTTTTGTTATTCACCTATATTATTTTATGAGGTGTATATAACACCATTTAAAATGTTATATCATGAATATAATTCCTTAAATTATATTTTAAGATTTATTTAATTTCATTTTCTTACATGGGGAGTATTATCATGTGGTAAAATTTTACTGCAATAATCTCATCATTTATCAGGATTGTTTATGATTATGCTTTCATTGATGAAATATTATGATCCATATCTAAAGAAAACTCATTAATTTTATTCTAATATGGTTATACATGATGTATTAATGTATTATTACCATTTTACTACTCTTTAGAACTTAATATAGTTAAAAATATGTTTTTTAAGAAAATCTGATCTCATTTCTCTTTTTGGTTAGAAATATATTTTATTCAAAAAACCATGTTTTAAAAATGTTTTAAAATTTTATTTTAAGCTTATTTTCAAGGAAAAAGTATTTTAAAAATGTTTTATGGTTTTTAAAGATTCCTTTATAAGTTTTCAAATCTATTTTCAAATAAAATGGTTTTCAAAAATATTTTATATTTTAAAAAGTGTTTTTCAAAGATGAAAGGAAATTTTAATCAAGTATTTTTTAAAAGTATCCTTCCAAATTATTTTCCATATAATATAACATATGTTGTTGTTACTCATTACTTTATGGTAAATAATGAAAAAAATGTTTCATTAATATTCTTTCTTTAAATGGTTTATGCTTTTAAAGCATGATGTTTATGAATCCCTTTCTCTTTCATAGGTTATATATTTGTAAAACTTATTCCTCTTTCGTGAGATATATGTTTATGAAACCTATTTCCCTTTAATTGGTTATATTATTATGAAACCCACTTCCTTTCATGTTTTATTCTTTGGTGAAATGATTATGAAACATGCCTCTTTTTCATAGGTTATGGTATTATTATATGTTTATGACACTCATTTCATTTCATGGGTTTCGATATGATGAATTTTCATGATATAGTATAACACATATATATGATTTCATTATGATAATTTTGGGACCTATATCTCTCTTCAATTAATTTTTTAACAATTTATATCTAATGTGATAGATCTGGATGAAACTGGGAGTAAACTCGGTTCAGTAAAGGACTTTATTCACAAAGATGGTTATGGGAGTGAACCATGACTACCAAGATGGTATGGGGAGTAAACATATATTACTAAGATACCATTGGCAGCGATGCCTTAACTATTATTGAAATCATTTTATATGATTATTTTTTTACCATAATTCCATGTCTTATTCCTTTGTTATGGTTTCATGGCTTATTCTCTAGATTCTCTTATGATTCCTTTTTTATGAACTACCAGTATTTATGCCTTTATTAATGTTTATGATATTGCTTATGTAGGGTATGATCCTATAATATCATGATTACATTATCATACCCTTAATCTCCTTTTATGGTTAAATATCTTCTTTTGTACCCTTATTGATCATCATATATCACTCATTTTTTTGTTTTCATTCCCCATGTTATGAAGATATTTATTATATATGATGTGTTTAATAAGTGTGATAGTCATTAAAAACCTAGTGGGAGATAATTTAGCTCTCATATCTACCAATTTTTATGTTTCCATGTTTCCAAGGCACTAAACTAATACAGTCTTCAGGAGTCTGTTGTGTAATGTATTAATTATTCTACAAAAATTATGTAATGTTAATATAGGAAAACAAATGGTTGCTATAAAAAATATCTTATAAATGTAATATTTTGAAAGCCTGGGTATATATCATCTAATTATAGGTTGATTGTGTTATAGGTTTTGTAACAAATTGAGCCATCAAGTTTGGCCTGGTTGGTGAAAGACTGAGCCCCCACAACCCCAATCACGCCTCCATAGGAAAGGTTTTGGTGACTAGAACTGAGAATGAATAACTAAAATGGGAATACTTCTTTTAAAGTACCTATATACAAGCACCCAAACATCTCCATATAGATTTTAAGATTTATAATAATAAAAGAAAGTAACATCTTGATTAAAAACCATGCATGTAATAACCTCTTGGGAATAGAAATAGTGAGACTGTATAATACAAAATGTAATGGTGGAAAATACACACCCAAACAGAAAATATGTCCCAACCTGACAATAACTAGAAAAGAAAATATATTATAGTGAATGGATTCTGATCTCTAAGCCCCAACCACCGTACATGGTCTATGAACCTGAGTATCCCTAATCTTCACCAATTCCACCATCGACCATTCCATCGTCTTCATGAGACTTGACATGTGTAGGAAAAGATCATGAAGTGGTGAGTATATAAAAATCCAATAGTACACCCTAAAAACTGATAATGGACCAATATATGACATGATAGAAGTAGTCAGCTATACCCAAAGAAAGAGGGAAATGAAACCCAACAAAAAAGATATATATACTCATATAAGAAACCCAAATGATAGAGAAAGGGTATCACCATATAATTTCCCACCCAGGGTGATGAGTCTACCTATATATCCAAAGGTTCATCATTGATGCCCAACATCTCATGTGTCCATCTGAAGATGTAACCATGTGGTGGACCCACACCTCAACATTGAGTTTCATAGTTTCAGGGGTATAATCTAAAATTATAATATCCAAACATTTTTTTGATAAGGGGGTTCAAATCAATATATATAGAGAGGAATAATTCCATAATGTTTCAAGAGTTTATACTCAATATGTATAGGACACAACACCCTAGTCTGTTAGGGGGGTTCCACTCAATAGATAGATAGAGGACCTTTACCCTAGTGTATGAGGGCGGTGTCAGTAAATAACTAGAAGAACTGCTCCCTAGAATTTAAATGGGATTCAACTAAATAGGTAGAGAATCCAAGCCCAATTATTTCAAGGGGATCCACTCAATGGGTAGAGGACCCATGCCCTATTTCACTAGGGGGTTCATCTAAATAGGTAGAGGACCCATGACTTAGTGTATCTGGGGGATTCCACTAAAAACATTGTGAGTATGGGGGACCCACACATAGGTACAATTGGGGGTTACCAACCTCAGACTCTCTCATATAATCCTTCTTAGTCACTTCTATCATTGATCATCACCTAACAAAGTTTCATTCTCAAAACATATTTTATCGTATCTCAAAATCCACTATAAATGTCACCATCACATTGTAAGTGTAAAAACACTAATGATAGGATACTCACAAGACAAAATATGAGTCAAAAAAGCTGATACGAGAGGTAGAAGTTCCTATAAATAATACATGATGTGTACAAGAGGTCACATAGTGTGTGGCCACACCTGGTCTCCTAACTGTGTCCTCTCGAGCACACAGCTCAAAGGCCATAAAGTACTAGATGGTGTGTAAGGGGTCCACACAAAATGTTATCCTACTATGATGAATAGTTGTGTTCTCATATGTACACATCTCAGTGTCTATGTCACCATACATGGTATGAAATGGACCCACATGGTGTGTTTCAGACACATGGGGCCTACACATGTACTCCTAATCATGGCCCTATCCGTCGGGCCATTCCCATGTACTTGGTAATGCCGGAATATCGACACATGCTCATGTAATCACAAAGTACATGGTGTTTCCTCCCACATAGGTTCCTAGGCATGTGCAACTAGCACCCGACCTAGATACCCAAGGAGGGTCACACGGTGTGTGGCCCAAACACACAGCATGTGATCCTTACCTTCTCCAAAACCCTAGCCACTAAAGTGGGGTGGTGATACACGGTGTATGTTCATAAGACTATGTTTCGTGTAGTCTAGTTTTTTTAGAAACTCTAGTTTCCTTGTAACGACCTGAAATTTTGAATAATTTGTTTTCCTAATTCTGGGTGTTATTTTATTTTATACTCAACAAAACAATATTGTTTAATTAACGAAGTGAGTATAATTAAATGAGACTATTGGGTTTCGACTATTATATGACAATTGGTCAATATGACCATTGGAAACTAAACTCTTAACATTACAATTATTGTTTATAAATACAAGTGATCTTTGATAATTAATACAAAAAGAAGATTTGATAGCCTCCTCCAGTAGACTCGGGTCATTCGAAGCCCATCTGATGGAACTTGGGAAGGAGTTAGCACCACTGGGCTTTGCTTTGGACCAGACCCAAGATGATCTTCATCATGTGAAGTTTGAACGGAATCTCCTACGGGAGAAGTTCAAGCTAATAGAAATCACCACTCGGTTAATTTTGGTCAAGCCTCCCGAAGATTCTATCACCTTAGCACACCTTACACTTAGGTCTTATACTGGTGTTATAAGGGGCTATGTAACGAGACCTTAGCTATTTTATGTAATCCATTGATATAAATAAAAAAATTTATTTCTTCTTTTGGTGAATTTTTTGAATATCAAATGTCTGAATAAATAGAGGATCTATATTATTGATGAATATTTGAAAAAGGATATTTTAAAGTATTTACATAAACCTTAAATAATTAATAATGTGTAATGATTTTCCAAAAATGGTATTCTACAGTTATGTTCGGTAATAAATTTAGAGTCTAATAAGATCAACATGATTTTTGATTAATAGTAAATTATGAATAGTAATTTTACACTTATGAATAGTAATATGACCAAATGTATTAGTAACATCACTTAAGAAAGTATTAATATAATTTAGGCACCTTGGTTAGGTAATGTCATTCAATAATATAAGTAAATAACTATTTCAGAAATTATTAGTTAAGTATTAGTTTTTTTATTTGAATAGTATTTTTATTTAAAAAATCAATTAAAAATATTTAGAAAATTATTTTCATAAAATGGAGTTTGTTTTTGAATTCAGAGCATCGATATTTGGTTAAGGTGAATTTTGGAGATTTTTCTGAAACAGTTGAATTTTCAGTAAATAGTATTTTTACTTAAAAATTAAATATCTCATAATTAGAAAATTATTTTCTTAAAATGGAGTTCATTTTTGAATTCATAGATTCGATATTAGGTTAAGGTGAATTTTTGGGATTTTTCTGAAACAGTTGAATTTATGGTGAATAGTAAAAATACAGTTTCGAGTTTCGAGTGTTTAATGACATAATTAATACTGTAATAAGTTTGTAATAATTCTAGTAAACTTGTGAATAGTAATATATGCTATTATTTGTCCCAATTGTCCAATACCATGTGAAAATACCATGGGAAAGCCCATGGTTTTTCCAATACCACCGATGAGGTGTCCCTTGGAAATTAATAATTTATTCCCTCACTTCTCCTATAAATACCATGTCATTACTTCATTAATTTCATTTACAAATCCTCCACAACTAATTTATGGTCTCTTTACCTCCCACGGAGTCCTCCCAAGGTTCCCTCAATCCTCCCAAGGTCCCGACCTTCAAGCTTTCGAATTTACTCTTCAAGGTAAGGGAATCTTTCACCCTCCTCTTTTAAGCTCTGACTTCCTTTATGTTGTGTCTTCTAGTTTCCAACTCTTTATGTTGAGGGTATGTTCTTATATGTTCTCATTACTGTACATTTCATTTCTAATTGTTGAGAGACCCTTTATTCTCTTGTCAATTTGTTTTCTAAATTTTTAAGTGACGTCGTTAGGTTGCCGAATTTCTCGTAAAAGAAATTGTATCTTCTCTTTTATTTCATGTTTTCTTTTTCATATGGTATGTCATTAAAATATTCATACCATTATATTATAATGTACCCATACTGTTTTATAAATTATTTGTGATTGTGTGACACTTTTCCCCTCACTTTTCAATGTTTTCGAAAACCATGTTATATAGTCGTTATGCGGTAGAAATTTCACCTCCAAATTTCTATCTCTTTCTCTCCAGAAATTCTCTTGTTTTATTTATGTGAATACCCAGATCTATTTCATTTATATGGGTGTTAATAAATATATAATTTTGATATATTTGATTCTATAATTTACATACATATATCCATGGGTTATAAATGACATAATGATCTTATTTTTAAAAACTTTTAAAACATCATGATCCTGATGTGAAACCTATTTATTTTATTCTCCATGGGTTATTTATGAAATGTTTGATTATGATATATGTGGCTCATATGAAATTAAAGACATATTAAGGGTGCTCCCTTTTATTGCTCCAATGAATTGGGTAAAGAATTAATCTCTAGAGATGACAAGTTTCACGATACCTTGGTGAATAACCTTGGTAATTTTTATGACACCTCGGGGATAAACGTTGGTGATATGTTCATGAATGTCTAAATGAAATGTTGTAGCCACATATTAAATTAATTTTTCAGGTTATTTTCATTATGATAATCCTATACTTCCATTTCTCATGTCTTTATGTTTTTATTCAAGTTCTTATTGATATCACAAGTACATTGATTCCCTTGTTCACCCTTACTGAGACTTCTACTCACCCTTTACTTTGATGTATGTCTTCATGATATGAGATGCAGTATTTGTATATAGGATTTACATATAATGAAGCCTTACAAGTGGATTATAAGAATTTTTTATTATGTTTTTATGTTTTATGTCCCTGATTTCCAAGACACTAGACTTTAAAGATCCTATGTTTCTAAAATGAAATGACAAGTTATGTAATAAAAAGGTGGGATGATTTAGTTGGTATCAATGGATAATTTAGTTATTTATGGAAATGAGTATTTGAAATCTTTAGGAAAAATCTTATAGAAAAGTTTAAATATAGGGAAAATTTCCAGTATTTTGGTGATTATTGAGTAAGTGGTTTATCAAACAAATACATCCCTGTCTGGATACGAGCAGGTAGAGGTGGCTCTAGCACAGATAAACATAGGAGTAAAACCCAGAAACACCGCTTTAAGCTATACTCAAATAGGAACTAGTACACAATAACAGGCCTTGATACACACTTGGTTATGACACTCACGGGGGATATGTTTTGTTAATCACAAGCTTTTTATGAATCATTATGAAGGAATTATAGAGAAATGCAATTTTCTAAGCATGAAGTTTTAAGACATAAAATCCTTTATATTTAAAAGATTCATAAATTAAATAAGTTTCTCACTAAGGTTTTATTCTTTTATAAAATGGCGGGCAATAGGAGGAACCGTTCAAATGGTGACTGCAATGGACCATGAAATAACAGCCCTCCGATGGAAGCTGTAATGGAAACATTCATGTGAATGATGAACCAACTGACTCAAGTTATGGGAAATAACTTGAATCAAGATGAGAGACTGATCTCACCATGAAGGGAACAACATTCTGTTGAGTCCTTTATGCGTCAAAAAACACCAAACTTCAGTGGATCGACTGACCCATTGATTTCTATGCAGTAGATCGTCTCCATCGAGAAGATATTTTTTGTGCTCCGATTTTTAGAGCAAGAGAATGTCACCCTTTCAATCTATCACTTAGAAGGAGAAGCTGATTAGTGGTGGGAACTGATTAAAAACGCAAGGACAAGAGTGGAAGCTGAAGCTATGGAGTGGGAAGAGTTCAAAGGGATCTTTTTCAGTAAGTATTTCCCTAGTTCCATGAGAATAAGAATAGAGAAGGAGTTTCTCAAGCTGAAGCATAAGGAGAATGAATCTGTGGGAAGCTATGAGAGAACTTCACTCAAATTTCATGATATACCTCTAGCTTTGTCATGGATCAAAATAGTAAGGTTGATAGATTCCTTGGTGGACTAAGACCTCATCTGTGGAAGAATCTAGCCAACCGATACTATGATATCTTTGAGGAGATCATGCGGAGTGAATGAAAGTCGAACAAGAGTATGGAGAGACACAGTGGTCTCATAAATCCAACGACAAGAAGAGATCTATAGAGCCTAGCTTAGGGACGAATTTTGATCAGGGAAGAGGAGAAAATCAAGTGAAACTTCCCACGTGTAATAAATTTGGCAAGAAGAATTCAGGGAACTATCTTCTAAAGAGATGGAAATGCTACAAGTGTGGAAGAGATGGCCATATTACGGGGAATTGTTATAGTGAGGTGAAACCTCAACTTACAAAAAAAAATGACAAGGGGAATATGGTGCAGGCCCTACCTAATGTCTAGTGATTTAATTGTGCACAACAAGGACACTTTTCTAATCATTGTCCAAATATGAGGGTAGTGGAGGAGAACCACCATCAGCCTCAGCAACGGACAAGAGAACAAGGTAGTACTTTTGCAATCACTACGGCTATAGTTGATGCGCCAAATGATGTGGTGGTAGGTAATCTTATTGTTCTCTAAAATATAGTAAGTAATTTGTTTTATTCTGGTTCAACACATTTCTTTATTTCCTCCAAGATTGCAAAGAATTTAGAATCAACCCCCGATTTTCTAAAAGTAGAGTTATTATTCAAGACTCTTTGTGGGATTATCCAATAATCGTCAGTGTTTAAAAACTCTAGTATTTAATTTTTTGAGCACAATATTATCACAAATCTAGTTGTCATTTCCATGCTGGAATTCAACATTATATTAGGGATGGACTGGTTCTCAAAGTATAATGCAAAGATCAAATGTAGAAGAAAGGAAATCTCAGTAGTCTTGAATGGAAAACCTACAGTTATCTTATAAGGAGAGATATCTCAACCTGATCTTTTTCTAGAAGAACCCCTATATCTCTCTTTATGGAGTTGATCGATGATGAAGAATAAGGATATGATAGTTTAAGGATAGAAAGTGTCCCCATAATCCAGTAATATGTTGATGTATTTCTTGAGGAGATGCCTAGACCTCCCCCAGATTGATAGGTAGAGTTCTCCATTGAACTCATACCTGGATCTCATCCGATATCAAAGACCCCCTATAGGATGGAAAATGTGGAGTTAGTGGAATTAAAAAAACAACTCCAAGATCTTTTAGAGAAGGGGTTTATCTGACTGACTATGTCTCCTTGGGGAGAACCAGTTCTCTTTGTGAAGAAGAAGGATAGATCAATGTGGTTATACATTGATTATAGAGAACTGAATGGGATCACAGTAAAGAACAAATACCATCTTCTAAGAATTGATGACTTATTTGACTAACTTCCTGGGGCTCAATTCTTCTCTAAGATTGATCTTCGATCTGGTTATCATAAATTGAGGGTGAAGAAAGAATATATTTCGAAACTTTCCTTGGGATGAAGATATGGGCATTATGAGTTTGTTGTTATGCCCTTCAGACTGACTAATGCACCTGTTATTTTTATGGATTTGATGAATAGATTCTTTAAGGACTACCTTGATAACTTTGTGGTAGTTTTTATTGATGATATTATACTATATTTAAAAAGTTTTGAGGAGCATGAGGATCATCTAAGGGATATTTTTCAAACCCTTCAGAAGGAGAGGCTTTTTGTAAAGTTTAGTAAATGCGAATTTTGGTTACAAAAAGTCGCTTTCTTGGGGCACATTGTTACCAATAAAGGAATCACAGTTGACCCTGCAAAGACAAAAGTTGTAGAGGAGTGGCCTCAACCTACAAAAATAACTAATATTTGAAGTTTCCTTGGATTAGCATGATATTATAGGAGGTTTGTGAAAAACTTTTCGCAACTTTCTAATCCATTAACCAAGTTAACTGGAAAAGGGGTCAAGTTCATCTAGACAATGGAGTGTGAGGAAACTTTCCAAGAGCTGAAGAAGAGATCAGTTACTACACTCATGTTAGCTCTGCCCTCAAGTGGAGAAGGATTTTTTATTTGTAGTGAAGCATATCTCAAAGGACATGGGTGATTCCTCATGAAAAATGACAAAGTCATTGCCTATGCATCTCGAATGTTGAAGACCCGTGACCAGAACTATCCTACGCATGATCTAGATCTGACTGCGGTCATTTTTTCACTGAAGATATAGAGGCACTATCTTTATGGTAAGAAATTTGATATATACACAGACTATAAAAGTTTGATGTATGTTTTTATACAAAATTAATTTAACATGAGACAAAGGAGATTGTTAGAGATTCTTAAAGACTATGATTGTTTAATTCATTATCTTCTGGTAAGAGCAAACAAAGTTTCTAATGCATTATGTAGGAAAGACCCAGTTGTTCTTTCCATGATGAGGATTTAAAAATATCCTTTGATCAATAACCTAGTAAATCTGGAAATGGGAATTATAAGGTAAGGTATATCATTAACACTAACACATATTATTTCTCAACCGTCATTACTAGACAAGATCAAGAAAACTCATAAAAAATATCCTTTGCTACAGAAGAAGTTTGAAGTTGTGAAGGATGGGAAGTTTCTTGAGTTAAATATTGATCAAGAAGGTGTACTAAAATTTCATACAAGACTATGTGTTTCATCTATTCTAGAAATAAAAAAGGAGCTAATGGATGAAGCTCATAGCTCTACATTCTCAATACATCCTGGAAGCAAAAAAAATGTATAGGGAACTTCATGATCATTATTGGTGGGATAATATGAAAAGGGAGATTGTTGACTTCACTTCAAGGTGCCTAGTATGTCAGCAAGTGAAGGAAGAGCGACAACTTCCTAAAGGGGTATTGCAACAACTTCCCATACCTGCATGGAAGTGGGACAATATCACTATGGACTTCATCATTGGTCTTCCGAGAACTTCCAAAGGAAACAATGTGATATTGATTATTGTGGACCATCTCACCCAGACTACCTATTTTATATCCATTTAAGAATATTTCTCTCTTGATCAACCTACTAGAATTTATGTGATGGAAGTGGTAAGGCTACAGGGAGTTCCACTTTCTATCATATTTGATCGTGATCCAAGGTTTACATCCAAATTCTGGAGAAGTCTTCAACATGTTCTGAGCACTAAATTGAATTTTAGTACAGCCTATCACCCTCAAACTGATGGCCAGTCTGAAATAACTATTAAAACACTCGAGGACATGCTGAGAACATTCTAACTAGAATTTAAATGTGTAAGGGATCAATATATCCCTTTAGTTGGGTTCTCTTACAACAATAGCTTCCACTCGAGCATTCAAATGGAACCCTATGAAGATCTATATGGGAAGCGATGTAGAACTCATACTTGTTGGGATGAAGCTGGTGAGAGAAAGCTTCTTAGGCATGATCTTGTGAAAAAGATGACAGAAAAAGTCCATGCCATCCAACAACACATTAAGGCTACTCAGAGTTGGCAAAAGAGCTATGTTGACAATCGTCTAAGGGACTTGGAGATTGACCTTGGTGACAAGGTCTTTCTTCTAATTTCACCTTGGAAGAGATTCATGAGGTTTGGGAAGAAAGGGAAGCTCAGACCTAGGTACATTATCCCCTATGAAATCCTTCATCATGTGGGAGAAGTGGCCTATCGGTTTGCAGTTCCTCCAAATATATCACAGGTTCCTGATGTCTTCCACGTATCCCTCTTGATGAAGTACATACCTGACCCTTTACAAGTATTAAACCTAGAGGTGGTAAAAATGAAACATGACCTCTCTTATGAGGAGAAACCGGTGGTGATCTTGGATCGTAGAGACAAGGTTCTACGCAAAAATACTACCCACCTTGTTAAGGTGTTGTGTAGGAACCACAAATATGAAAAAGCCATGTGGGAACCATAGGAGTCTATGAGGTATAAGTACCCACACATTTTATCTTCTTAGGGTATGAGTTAAAATTTTGGGGATGAAATTTCTTAAGGGGGGAATAATGTAATGACCTGAAATTTTAAATATTTTTTGTTTCATAATTTTATGTGTTATTTTATTTTATACTCAACAAAACTATATTATTTAATTAACGAAGTGAGTATAATTAAATGAGACTATTAAGTTTTGACTATTATATGACCGTTGGTCAATATGACCGTAGGAAAATAAACTCTTAAAATTAAAATTATTATTTATAAATACAAATGATCTTGGTTAATTAATACAGAAAGAAGATTTGATGGACTCCTCCCGTAGACTCGGGTCATTTGAAGCTCATCTGATGGAACTTGGGAAGGAGGTAGCACCACTGGGCTTCGCTCTAGACCAGACCCAAGCTTAACTTCATCGTGTAAAGCTTGAATGTAATCACCTACAGAAGAAGTTCAATCTAATATAAATCACCACTCAGGCAATGTTGGACTAGCCGCCACAAGATTCTATCACCTTATCACACCTTACACTTAGGTCATATACAGGTGTTATAAGGGCTATGTATTGAGACCTTTGTTTCTTTATGTAATCCTTTGATAAAAATAAAAAAATTATTTCTTCTTATGGTGAAGTTTGTGAATATTAAATGTTAGGATAAATATATGATGTATATTATTGATGAATTTAGGAAAAATTAAATTTTATAAAATTTATGTAAAACATAAATAATTAATAATGTGTAATGATTTTAAAAAAATGGTCTTCTACAGTTATGTTCAGTAAGAAATTTAGAGTCTAATAACATCAACTTAATTTTTGATGCATAGAAAATTATGAATAGTAATTTTACTCTTATGAATAGTAATATGACCAAATGAATTATTAACCTCACTTAAGAAAGTATTAATATAATTTAGGCACCTTTATAAGGTAATGTGATTCAATAAAATAAGTAAATAACTGTTTCATAAATTATTAGATAAGTATTAGTTTTTTCAGGTGAATAGTGTTTTTATTTAAAAACTAAATTAAAAATATTTAGAAAATTATTTTCATAAAATTGAGTTCATTTTTGAATTCAGATCATCGATATTAGGTTAAGGTGAATTTTGGGGATTTTTCAGAAACAGTTTAATTTTTTGTGAATAGTAAAAATACAATTTTGAGTTTCGGGTGTTTAATAACATCATTTATTATGTAATAAGTATGTAATCATTCTGGTAGATTTATGAATAGTAATATATTCTATGAGTTGTCCCAAGATGCCAATACCATGTGCAAATACCATGGGCAAGCCCATGTTTTTTCCAATACCACGGATGAGGTGTCCCTTGGAAATTAATAATTTATTCCCTCAATTATCCTATAAATACCAAGCAATTACCTCATTAATTTAATTTCCAAATCCTCCCCCAACGAAGTTATGGTCTATTTACCTCCCAAGGATTCCTATTGATATTCCCTCAAGCCTCCCAAGGTCCCTACCTTCAATCTTTCAAAGTTACTCTTCAAGGTAAGGGAATCTTTCACCCTCCTCTTTTAAGCCATGACTTCCTTTATGTTGTGTCTTATAGTTTCCATTTCTTTATTTTTAGGGTATGGTTTTATATGTTCTCATTTCTTTACATTTTATGTCTAATTGTTCACAGACCCTTTCCGCTCTTGTAAATTTTTTTCTGAATTTTTAAGTGACGTCGTTAGGCTGTTGAATTTCTCGTAAAAGAAATCGCATCTTCTCTTTTCATTCATGTTTTCTTTTTCATGTGGTATGTCATTAAAATATCCATACTATGATATTATTATGTACCCATACTGTATTATGAATTATTTTTGAGTGTGTGACCCTTTTCCCCTGTCTTTTCAATGTTTTCTAAAACCATGTTATATAGTCGTTATGCTGTAGAAATTTCACCTCAAAATTTCTATCTCTTTCTCTCTAAAAATTCTCTTGTTTCATTTATGTGAATACCCAGACCTATTTCTCTTCTATGGGTGTTAATAAATATATAAATGTGGTATATTTGATTTTTTAATTGACATACATATAACCCTCACTCCCTTTCCATGGGTTATAAATGACATAATGATCTTATTTTTAAGAACTTTTAAAATGTCACGATCTTGAAACAAAACCCATTTCTTCTATTCTCCATGGATTATTTATGAAATGTTTGATTATGATATATGTGTCTCACGTGAAATTAAATAAATATTAAGGGTGATCCCAGATAGTGCTCTAATGCATTGGGTAAATAATTAATCTCTAGAGATGACAAGTTTCACGATACCTTGGTGAATAACTTTGGTAATTTGTATGACACCTCAGGGATAAACCTTGGTGACATGTTCATGAATGTATAAATGAAATGTTGTATACACATATTCAAGTTATGTTTCAAGTTATTTTCATTATGATATTTCTATACTTCCATTGCTCATGTCTTTTTTTTATTCAAGTTCTTATTGATATCACAAGTACATTGATTCCCTTGTTCACCCTTACTGGGCCTTCTGCTCACCCATTACTTTGATGTATGTCTCCAGGATATGAGACGCAATATTTTTACATAGTATGAACATATGATTAAGCCTTAAAAGTGGATTAGAATAATGTTTTATGTTTTTTTCGTATTTTATGTCTGTGATTTCCAAGACACTAGACTTTAAAAATCCTCTGTTTGTAAAATGTAAAGAAAAGTTATGTAATAAAAAGGCAGGATGCTATACTCCTCATGTGTTCACCAAATCTGGTCTATTTTCCAAAAATCACTCTTTTTGAGAACCTAAAATCTAAGTTAGTTTCCTCCATCCCCCACTTCCTAGCCTCTTGTGGTTGGAAAACATATTTCCAATTCTCTTCCCTAAACCACTACGTGCCTTAGTCTCCTCCCAACATCGTTTCTACACTAGATCCCAAATCCATTGAGTAACACCCATGTTCCTTCATAATCTATCATCAAAACAAAAATCAGGTCTTTCTTCATAGGTCCACCACAAATTTTGGGGTATGATCACATTTGGACCCATCTAGAAATGTCGAACTATGGCACTGCAACACAATGTTGAGGAATGCAAAGAAAAGGCGGGGAGAATGCACAATAACAAAGGTTAATCAATTTTTGTACAAGATATCTTGTCCAACTATCATATATGAGGGATATTTATGCTGAGAAGCATGGAAAAGTCAAGAATAAATCTAATAAACAATTTAATTCAATACAAGAGCTCAATAAAAGATTAAATTAATCTTAGATCAAAGAATAAAATATAATAACATGATCAATATTTAAATTAAGATTAAAAAATAAAATTAATGATACATACCTCAATATTGGATCAATCATTGGTGAAGAATTTTTTTAGTAGTGAGGATGATATGTTGTGTTCATTTCCTATCGGTTTACTTCAATTTGATCACCAGTCATCATTCGATCTCAATATTCCAAAAAAATAATGATGAAACCTCATATCAAAGATCTCAGGGTTATTTGGATAACCCTTTCTATTTTCCATATCAGGCTACTTATAGAGGAAAATATATTTTTATAAATTTAATGAATTAATATAATTAAATTAATAAATTAATCTACTTATTTTATATAACAACCCTTCTCTTTATTTCATATTTAAACATGATTTATTATATAAACTTTCACTTAATAAAACTCATAAGATGGATAGGTATATTATATTTTTGGTTTAGGAACATTACATAACAACTTAAAACATGAAATGCAACAACATATTTATTGAAAACTTATTTTATATGACCAAATAATTTTTTGTTCTTAACACTACATGGGATAACCTAAGGACATACATAAGAAAGGGGTTATCAATAAAGCCCAATAAGGGAATAAACATGGAATAATATTAGGATAATAATACATGTTAGGAAAGTCATATCAATGAGGAATAAAGGAACATTTATAATAAGAAATGATATAGCATGATAATCATAACATGGGAAAGCCATCAAATTGGGCATGTGCTTTGACACAGGATGGTCGATGTTTGAGGTTCAATATTTTTGTCTTATTGGAATGGTGGAAGGGTTTCTGAGACCTGTTGGTTCGATGATGCACCTGGACTCGACCACGTGAAGAAGGCCCCAGAGGTGGATCTGGAGCTTTCTGTTCATCATTGTTGTGTTTTATGGATTTGTATGTTTGAGAGGGTATAGCTCAAGTCATTGGATTGGGCCTATGCTTTGACATAGGACACTAGCTTTCTATTCAGCCTTGTACTGGTGGAGAGTTTTTCATGATCATTTGTTGGGGAGGGGTTACTCCATGTAGTTAGTTTGGTTTATCTCACCTGACCTTTGGGTTGTGAATGTTTTATGTCGATGATGTTTATTTGGGTTCCCCCCTTCTTCCATTAAAAGGGGGATTTCTTTTCTTTAAAATAAAAAATTTAAAGGTCTTCGGCCCATTGGATGGGAAATGTGGAAACAACTTAAAACACTCCATCATAAATAGAATTCAAAGATAAAATGCTAAAACTTAATGGTGGAAAAAAATAACATAATGGAGTTAGGTAAACCCCTATCCCAAAATTATGTATCATGATACTAAACATTACCCAATGAATTGGAAAGATATTAGGGTGCACCCTTCATAAAAATTTCAATCTCATGCTTAAGTGCTCCACTTAGATCATATAACATGGATTCATTCAACATCATAATTTATTCCATGATCAAGTAATATGGAATGCATACATTTAAGACCCCATTAAATAAGTATATGTTCATAAATTTAAATACCCTTTATAGAGAAATGGGTATGGTATCCACTACACAATTATTTTGGCACGGAACATCTCTTTGAAATTTCGGCAGCATAACGGTGTCATATAGAGATTCATAAAATTGGGTTTATGAGAGTGAAAGGGGGTATCATCATTTATACATGAATTTTATATTAAGGGGGACATGTAAAGACATTAACAAACAAAAGTAACTATAAATAGAATGCATGACATTCTAAGGAAACTTGAAGAAAGAAGAGAAAAGAAAGAACTCTTACAAAATTTTATCATGGTAACGAGTGTACATAAGGGTTCATAAGGGGTATAAATGAGATTGAAAGGGGATACCTTAAATTAAAAATTAAAATTAAAGTAATTGGGATAGTTAATAATGTGTTCCAACTTAATCAAATGGAAATGAAAAGGAAATATCAGAGTTGAAGTGCTTGATAAAAATAGGAGAGAGAGAGAATCCCTTATTAAAATTCAGCATAGTAACATCTTATATAAGGGTCCAAATAAGGGGGGATAAATGATACCTCATAAAATAACATCAATTGTATAGTAAGGTAATAATTTCAAGTAAATTTCACAACAATAAATTGAAATTAAAAGAAATAATCTCAATGAAGGTGCTTGAATTCAAAGGTGAGGAGAAAAATCTCTTACTTGGATGTGTGAGTCCAACGGTTTAGAATATGTTTCTTGGGAGCTTGGAGGCGCCTTGGGTGGACACTATAGAGTATATAGAAAATTTTGGATGATATTAAAAGAGTTTTAGTGAATATAAATGGGATTTTGGGTGGGTTTATATAGGAAAGGAGGGGGATTTCTTTATTATTTTGGTTTTGTACACTACATAATAAAAAATTAAAAACCAAAAACCATCCCATGGTTTTTATCCATGGTTTCTAGAAAATTGGAGTGGTATAAATTATTTTATGAGTCCAGGGATTAAGATAATAAAATATTTCCCTTTCTTTTGGGGAGGTGAGTCACACTTTCGAAGAAGTGATTTTAAAATCTTAAAATATATTATAAGTTTTGTAGAATTAACTAAGGCTTTATAAAATAAGTAAAATTAAATTAAAATGACATTATTTTAAATTTAAAAAATATATTTGGTGGAAGATAACTTTTATAGTATTTATTACGTCATTATTATGCCATTATGATATCATAAAATACAACGTATATTTATAACATATTTAATTGTTACCCAAAATTAGATTCTCTCATAAAATTATGACAAATTAACCTTTGGATAATTTGGATATTCTGATTCCAAAAATAATATTAATTTTATCTAAATAATTTTATATATATATTAATTTTCACTTTTAAAATAAAAACAGATATTTATTGAAAATGATGGGTTTTTTTGACTATAACAGTTTTTAAACCCTAATAAAAATTACATTTGACTTCATAAAAATTATATGGTCATTTATATTTAATAAAAGTAATTTAATAATAATATTTTATTAAAATATTTTTTTATTTCAAAAATCCATTAATTCATCAAAATAGATTTCTTAATTGAATTTAATATTAACCAAAAATACTATTTGTGATTTAAAATCATTTACAAAGTAAAAATAATAGGATGAAAATATGTTAATTATTATATAAAGAAATAATTTACATAATCCTATTACTAGGGTCTTGATACGTATCCCTTTATTACACCAGCATACTCCCTAATAGTAAGGTGTGTTATGGTGGGGCTTTCATAGGGCCGTTTAGTAAACATTGTTTGGATTGTGATATCAATGAGCTTGAACATCTACTATAAATGGTTTTATCATACCTAAGTTTTATGATATGGGTCTGGGCTTGGACTAGAGAAATTCCCAGAAATTCTATCTTCCTCAGAATCTTGGATAAATTGGCTTCATAGGGTACGATCCTAGTAGTTGAGATCATAACTTCTTTTATCTGTTGCAAAAAGATTTATTAAAAATATATATTTATACTAGTCATGTGATCACTATTAAACGGATATGTTATCAATTGTAAATATACATGACATTAATTTAAAATCCGATTGGGTATAATAAAATAAGTGCATGTGTTTTCTATAACCATAATATATTTAATTATATCAAAAAGGGGAAATTTATTCAAAAACATTTGGGTCATTAAAATATTCACCCCTTTATAAATTTTTCCCTTTAATTTTTTTACCCGCACTAAAATAGATGATGGTAACTTTTATTCAACACTTCCTCCAGTTACCATGTTGCTTCTTCAAAACTTTGGTTTTTATAAAAAACTTTGCTCAGGGGAATTGTCTTATTTCGTAGAAATTTTTCTCTATGGTCTATGATCTTCACTGAATGCTCCTCATAGTAAAGATAGTTATCCAATGGTACCACTTATGGATTGAGTACATGTGATGGGTTTCTTCTATACTTTATTAAGAGGGGCACATGGAATACATCATGTACTTGACACAGGTTTGGTGGGAGTGCTAGTTGATAGGTCGTTGTTCTGATGCAATAATAGATCTCAAAAGGGAAGATATACCTTGGACTAAGATTTCCATTCTTCCCAAATATCATCACTCTCTTCCATGGATATATATATAGGAATACCATGTCTCTAACATCAAACTCTAGGTCTCGTCGACGATTTTCATTATAGCTCTTTTGTCGACTCTGAGTAGCTTTAATGTGATGTTGTATGGTCTTATCCTTCTCTATCATTTCTTCAACCATTTTAGGAACTAGAATTTTTTTCCCCAACATTCCAGTGTTATGCACCTCTTCCCATAAAGGTACTCATAAGAGGCCATTTAGATGCTCAAATGTAAACTGTTGATGTAAGAGAACTCCACCAAAGGAAGATGTTGGTACCATCCACCTTTGAAGTCCATTGAGAAAGTTATCAACATGTCCTTAAGTGTTTATATAGTCTTCTCATATTGGTCATCAGTTTGGGGATGATAAGTTATACTAAAGTTTAGATCAGTGTTTAGATTATACTAGAGACTCTTCCCAAACTTATAGGTAAATCTTGGATCTCTATCGGACACAATCGATAGTTTTAATCCATGCATCCTACCCACTTCTCTAATGTATATCTATGCCAATTGATCCAGTGAGAAATCCCCTTGAAGCATAATGAAGTGTGTGGCCTTTGTAAGATAATCCAAAACAACCCAGATAGAATTGTTTCCTTTGTATTTTTTGGAATTCCAACAACAAAGTCCATGGTATTGTTTTCCCATTTCCATGTTGGTATGGGAAATGGTTGCATCATCCCCTAAGAATTATTCCTTTCAGCATTCCCTTTCTGACATACCATACACTTTGATGTATATTCTATGATCTCTTAATTCATTTTATCCCACTAATATTGTTCTCATAGATCTCAATACCCTTTTGTCTTTCTTGGGTGAATGGAGAAATTTAAAAAATGTGCATCATCCAAAAGTTATTTCTTTAACTCAAGATTTTATGGAACACATAGTCTTGACCCAAATCCCACAATTCCTTCTTCATTAACATTCAACTCTGAGGATTTACCTTTATTGATAGTCTCCAATTTCTTTTGAATTCCCACGTCATCCTTTTGAGAATCCTATAGCCTTTCCAAAAGAGATGGTTGAGTAATAATGTGTGAAAGGATTAATGATGTTCCTTTTTTTTATTTACATGTCCATATTCTTCAACTCTAAGAAGATCAGATCCTTCTCAATTTCCATAAATGATATAATTATTGGGTCCTTTCTACTTAAAGCATATTCTACCTTGTTCTCTTTCCCATGATGGTAGTGGATTGAGCAGTCATAGTCCTTGATAAGCTCTAACCATCTTAATTGGTGTAAATCCAACTCCTTCTATGTGAATATATATTTGAGACTTTTTTTATCCATATATATTTCACACTTCTCCCCAAAGAGATAATACTTCCAAATTTTCAATGTAAAGATCATAGTTTCTAACTCCAGATCATGTGTGGGATATTTTTTATCATGAATTTTCAACATCCTTGGGGTTTAGGTAATGACTTTGTCATTTTTCATTAACACACATCCCAATACCTTCTTTAAAGCAGCTTTGAAAATTATGAAAAGATTCCCACTTGTGGGTATTGTGAGCACAGGGTCAATGATAAGACTCTTTTTCAATTCCATGAATCTTTATTTGCATTCATCATTCTAAGAAAATTTGACTATATTTTGAGTTATCTTGGTAAAAGGGTTTGACAATTATGATAAAGTTTTCACAAATGGGCGATAATATCCAGCTAACCCAAGGAAGCTATAGATATATGTCACAGATGTTGGCCTCAACCATCCCTTAATTGATTTTGTTTTGAAGGAACCACAAACATCCCATTTCTTGTGATGATATTACCCAATAATGATACTTCCTTTAACTAGAACTCACACTTTATGTACTTCACATAGAGATTATCCTTTCACAATGTCTTTATCACAGTGCTCAGATCCTCCTCATGCTCCTCCTTGGTTTTGTAGTATACTATAATATAATCTATAAAGACTACAAATTTTTTTGATGTAATCTATAAAGACTCTATTAATCAAGTCTATGAATATTTCTGGAGAATTAGTTAGTCTGAATGGCATCACTATGAATTCATAATTCCCATACCTTGTACAAAAAGAATTCTTAGGGATATCCTTTTTCTTCATCCTTACTTGGTAATATCATGACTGCAGATCCACCTTGGAGAAGTATTGTTCTCCACTTAGTTGATCAGAAAATTCATCAATTCATGTCAAAGGATACTTTTTATTTATCATGATTTTTTTAGCTCACAATAATCAATACAAAGGTGCATTGACCCATCATTCTTCATGACAAAGAGGACTGGTGCACCCCATGGTGAAGCACTTGGGCATATAAACCCTTTATCCATAGCCTCTTATTATTGTTTATTTAGTTCCTCAAGTTCTAAAATATCAATTTTATATAGATTCTTGGATATTGGAAATGCCCCAGGTATAAGCTCGGACGAAAATCCAACCTCTCAGATAGGGTGAAGACCAAGGAATTCCTCAGGAAACCGCTCAATGTATTCCCTTACAATATGAATGTCTTCAAGAATGGTTCATTCCTTAGACTTAATCATTTGATCTAGATACACTTTCTTATAGGGTAATAATATCCATTCTTGAGATAATGGTGCTAAATAAGATTCATCCTCCTCTAGCACTTTTATAGAATCGAGGATCGATTCTACATATATAGATTTATTTCCCTATCATGGAAATTTATGTTGGCTTACTATAGGGAAAGATAATTAATGCCCAGAACTACATCATATTCCACCAAGGGAAGTATAAAAAGGTTACTTGGGAATTTCAAACCATAGATTGTGACAGGGGAGGAGTAATATACATGTGATGCAATAATTTTCCCATTTTTTTCATAGACATTTCTACTTACATGCTTTTTAGTGGTGTTTGAATAGTTCTACTAAATTTTCCTGATAAAAAATAATGTATAGAACCATAATAAAAATGTATGTTAACTATTATTGAATGAATAACTAGGGTAACTATCACCAGTTCTTTTTTGGGATTCACTTCAGTAGTAGTGATGAAAAAATATCTCCCTTGATACCTTGGAGGTATTTGGTTGCCTTTGAAAACCCTTGGCTTAGGGAACTGGTTCGCAAAGTGTTTTGGTTCATTGCAGTTGTATCAATGAAAAATGATTTAAGGTTTGACCGGATCATTTATTTCCTCTGTTACATTGGAGTGCTTCTCCTGTTGAAAATAATTATCTAGGTTCCCCTCTCTTCTACACCTAAATCATTTCCATGTTCCCCTTAGGTAATTTCTAGGGTGTTTATTTCTGCACCTTTGGCAAGTAGGGTGCTGGAATTTCTTATCACCATTGGATTTCTTCATCAGACTACCATAATTAAAGTCCAATTTCTACTTCTTATACCCATGATACCCCTATGATTCACTAATCTTTATATATACATTGAGAGAACACCAGACAATTTCCTCATATCTATTAAATTGACGCATTTCCAAGGATTTTCGTAGGTTAGGATTTAGCCAACTAAATAAGTGGTTAACCTTGCATTCATGGGTAATGATAAAAATAGATGTGTACTATGAAAATATTGTGAAGTTTTCCTCAAGCACCCCAAAATATTAATCGTTCTTTTTTGTGAGTACAAGGAAATCTCTTTCCATCATTGGAAGAAGGTTGTAGGTAAAATAATTATCAAAAAACATTTTCTGGAATTCCTTTCACTCCATTTCTTCAATCTCTTACTCACGCTTCATATTCTTGATCAATGTCCACCAATGACCAAATTAACCCTCCATATGATAAATATTTATAAGAACCTTCTCTTTTTTGGAAAATTGATGGATGAAGAATATTTTTTCAATAGAATAGATCCATTGCTCTATGACTAAGGGATCATATGATCCATTGAAAGTAGGAGGGATTTTTCACATGAAGATCTCGACTATGGGTTTCTCTCTCTTAGGGGGGTTGGGTTCCCCTACAAGACCAGGTTTCTATTCCAAACTTTATTTAACTAAAAGATTATAATGACAGAGTTTATGATTCCTACTCCCATCAGGTTGGTCATCTCATTGGGGCAATCCTCACACTACCCTTTTCATTTGTTGTCTGACCAATTCCTCATATTTTTTCCATTGGATATAATAAAAGGAAAATAAGGGATGAGTATCTTAATAAGTTAAACACATAAATGGGAATCCAATTATATTAAAGGTATAATTTATAAATTACATCTATCTCCTTAACTTATGAGTTTATAGGATTTAGTCTATGTTATCCATGATCTACTTCCTAACATATATTCTTATGGGAATTTTTTATTCCCTTAATAATGGTTTTTAATGAGATTATGAATTTACAAAAGAATATCCCCTAGGATTGTCAAACCAGGCGCATATTAAGGCATGTTATCATGTACCAGGTTACCCCATGTCAAGCCCGGAACACCTTGTCGGAGTTATTAATCATATGTACATCTATTCCAGAACCACGTCCATTTATAGTATCCATACAAGGATGTATTTTCTTAATAAAACACTTGATATATACTCAAGAAAATATAGGGATGTTCTATTACACTTAGTCTTATCCCTAAGGGTTTTCACTGGGGTTTCCTAAACCTAATCCCAAAAATACCTAAACCTATCCTTTGATACCAACTATAACAACCCTTGACTTTATTTAATATTTAAACATGATTTATTACATAAAATTTCAATTAATATAACTTATAATATTTAAATTTATAGTTTATTTTGGGTTTAGGAACATTACATTAAAACTTAAAACATTAAATAGAACAAAAACTTTATTGAAAACTACTTTTACATGACCAAAACATTCCTTCAAAGTTAACACTCCATGGGATAACCTGTGGACATATATAAGAAAGGGGTGAGCTATAATTCTTGGTAATGGAATAAACATGTAATAACATGAGGATAATAATACATGTTTAGAAAGGTATATCAATGAGTCATAAAGTAACATGAATAATAAGGAATGATATAGCATTATAATCATAACATGGGAAAAGTGGAAACAACTTAAACCCTGAATCATAAACAAAATTCAAAGCTAAACCACCAAGACTTCATGGTGGACAAAATTCACATAAATGAATCAGGTAAAACCCTATACCAACATTATTTATCACTATAATAAACACTACCTAGTGCATTGGATCACTATCAGGGTTCACCCTTTATAAACATTTCAATCTGATGCTTAAGTGTTCCATATAGATCATATAACATGGATTCATTCAACATCATAATTTATTCCAAGATCAAGAAATATGGAATACATACATGTAATACTCCAATAAATAATTATATGTGGATAAATTTGAATACCATTGATATATAAATGGGTATGGTATTCACTACACAATTATTTTGTCATGGAGCGTCTCTTTTCAATTTAGGCAGCATAACGGCATCATATAGAAATTAATAAAATTTGGTTGATGAGAGAGAAGGGGGGTCTCAAAATGTATAAATGAAATGGATAGTAAGGGGTAATGGAAATAAATTACCAAACATAAGTAATTTTAAATAGACGGTGTGACATACTAAAGAAACTTAAAGAAAGAAGAGAAAAGAAAGAACTCTTACAAAATTGTGGCATGGTAACAGGTGTACATAAGGGTTCATAAGAGGGATAAGTGAGAGTGAAAAGGGATACCATAATTTAAACATAAATAGTAAATTGAGGGGGATAGGTAGTAATTTATCCCAAATTAATCAAATGGACATGAAAAAGGAATATCATAAATTAAGTGCTTGATAAAAAAAGGAGAGAGAGAGAGAGAATCCCTTATGGAATTTCATCGTAGTAACGGCTTATTAAAGAGTAAAAATGAGGGGGATAAATGATCCATCATACAAAGAACTTAAATTTTATAGTAATTTAATTATTAAAAATTAACTTAAATACAAGTAATTTAAATTAAAATAACTAATCTAAATGTAGGTGCTTGAATTCAAAGGTGAGGAGAGAAATCCCTTACATGGATGTGTGAATCCAAAGGCTTGGGTGAGGCTTCTTGAGAGATTGGGGTGACTTGGGAGGATTATATAGAGTATAGGGAAGATGGAGGACGAGCTTAAATGATTTTTAGTGAAGATAAAAGGGAGGATGGGTGGCTTTATATAAGAAAGGAGGGGGGTTTCTTTATTATTTTGGTTTTGGAAACTATATAATAAAATATTAAAAAAATAATCCCATTTTTTTTGTAGATATTTTCTTGAAAAGGGGAGTGGTATAAATTATTTTATTATTCCAAGGTAAAAGGATAATAAAATATTTCCCTTTCTTATGTGTAGGTGAGTCACACTTTCAAATAAATGGTTTTAAATTCTTAAAACGTATTATAAGTCTAGGAGGATTCACTAAGGCTCTATAAAATAAATACAATAAACTTATAATCCGGTTATTTTAAATTGAAAACATAAATTTGGTCGAACATGCCATTTATAATATTTATTACGTCATTATTTTTCCATTATGATGTCATAAAACACACCATATATTTATACGGTATTTAATTTTTACCCAAAAATTCGACTGTCTCAAAAAATTATGAAAAAATCACCAATGGATAATTTAGACATCATAATTAAAAAAATAAAATTAATTTATCTAAATAATTTTATAAATATGTGAATTTTTACTTTTAAATTAAAAATTGACATTTATTCAAAATGACGGGTTTTTACAATAATAGTTTTTGAACCCTAATAAAAATTACATTTGACTTCATAAAAATTATATGATAATTATATTTAATAAAAGTAATTAAATAATAAAATTTTATTAATATATTTTTTTATTTCAAAAATTCATTAATTCATCAAAATAGATTTCTTAGTTGAATATGAATATTAACCAAAAATACTATTTGTGCTTCAAAAATCATTTATAGAGTAACAATAATAGGATGAAATATGTTCATTATTATATAAAGAAATAATGTAAATAATCCTATTACTAGGGTCTTGATATATATCCATTTATTACAGCAGTATACACCCTAATAGTAAGGTGCGTGATGGTGGGGATTTTATGGGGTCGTTCGAGGAATATTGTTTCGGTAAAGATCTCGATAAGCTTGAAATTCTCCAATAAACAGCTTCGCTCATGATTAAGTTGTTGGATCTCAACTTGGTCTTGGTCTAAGTAAAATCCTAGAAATTTTATCTCCCTTGTAAGCTTCAATAAATGGACTTCATAGGGTATGATCCTACTATTTGAGGCCATCACTTTCTTTGTTTGTGCCAAAAGGATTTGTTAAAATCCAATATTTATACTTTTCATGTGATCATTGTTCAATGGTTATATTATCAATGGTAAAGATACTTAATGGTCATTTAAAATCCAATTGGATATAAAAATATAAGTTCATGTGTTTTCTATAACCATAAGACATTTAATTAAATCAAAATGGGGAATTTTATTCTTAAAAGTTTGGGTTTTTACAACATACCTTCCAACGACTACTCATCTAAACATACAACATCGACCAACCTCAGGTCACTCATAGATTAAACCGCATTATACATATTCAACAATGGTATCCTATTTCTGATCTAAGATTTAGATTATGATTTATTCAATTATTTTTGAAAAACTATGTGTGCGTGTGATATAAAATATATTTAAAATTTCTATAAAATTAATTATAGGATCACCAAGTATTGGAATCACACATTTTATCAGTTTATATATCTAAAAATATTTCTTAATATATTTAGAAGTATTAAAAGGAAAAAATCATGTAATATCTTCAATTTTTAATATAAGGTGTGGATCTCTTTAATTTCTGATGAAATGCTTGCTTACGACCTAATATAAATACCATTTTTGGTCATGGGGGTATCAGGGGTTTCCTAGGCATGTACGGATCTCAAAACCAAAATTTTTGGAAAAATAAAATACGTCACATATTTCTTATAAACCATATATGATAGGATGCATAGTTTGACTAACCATGCAAGACTCGGGTAGAGGGAAAAAGTGCCCACACGGTTTAAGAAATCATGAGGAAGGAGGCCCAAGCCCATGCGAGGGCCTCTAAAATTTTTGATAGTCATATGATATATGATTTTTATATAGTTATTCAAACCATACACACTAACTGTGTGAGGTTCCCCACCATAGAGTGAAGGGCACAAAGTTGGTCTACAGTTTTTTCAATTATGCAGTCCAATATTTTGAGGCAAAAGGACCAATTTTCTATTAAAATATGTTATAACCTAAAATATAATTCTCATTTATTCCTCTAGATAGAATCTCAAGCATGGGATATATTATTTAAATCCAATTAATATCCTTTTGTGGTTTCTCCATTCAATTTTGAAATCGAGATTCATTTGTCTCATTATATGTATGTCGATAATTACTATAGTCCTATTGAGTTGTTATTTTTCTTCCTTGGTATCGATGATGTTATTTAGTTGAAATCTAATATCCCATATTTCTAGTTTATTTTCCTATTATTCATTTTTATTCTGTTATGGCTGAAATCAAAAGATGATACTAGATGAGCACTCTACTATGAACCTACGGTGGGTGGTCAATACCTTTTCCTTGTGGTTTGGTGATTTATAGAGCTAGTTATCATTGTTCCATGAGTTGGACATTCCAATGTCACCCCAAAATTGAATTTAATGTTTAAATTGAATTGAATGATTTATGTTTCCATGTCATTCCATGGGTGAGATGTTTCATGGGTCATGATAGTGGTAGAAGATTCCTTGGATGAGATTGATCCTTTGGTATTGATTCCATGGGATGTCTTGGGCCTTGCTACCCCTTGGATCCAGCTTGTCTAGGCTTATAGTGGACATGGTCTATTGACATGCTCCTTGAACCCCATTACAAGTCTAACTGAGTTTCCATTGAGATACTTCTAGGAATCAACAAGGATGTTTTGGTTCACTACACCTTAGATCCAACCTTGTGGCATCTGAAACTTCTGATTATATGGATTGGACTTAGTAAATTTGATACTTATGATTTTATGGCTCAGTCATGGTTAATGTTACATTATTTATTATACATTGTGGTCATGTTTGATATGAAACTATAAGTTATATGGTACGTTTTTGGATTATATGAGATACTGTGTATATGACATGGTCATAGTGTTTAGTTTTGTGTGATTTATCGTTTCCTTATTAGATGAGTGTGACCCTTATTTTGTAGCGAGCCTTGTTTGGCTGGGTAGTATCACTTTATAGTTATTACTTTTTCCCATGGGAATTTTACTTGTATTATTTTCATATCACTTTTGTATCTTTCTCACTACTCAGCTTATATTGCACAATATGGATTCCCTATAGACACCATTAGTTGTGGCCTATTGGGATTTTATCTCACACCCTATCTCAGGTCATCGTTGGGTACCCAGATAGACTATATGGATTCAAGTAGGTATCGGGGTAAGCACCCAATGTTTGATTCTTGAATTTAAACCATTATTAGGAGAAAGGGAGAACACGGCTGATTTGAGGCTCATGGTTCTATCTAGAGAGAGTATTTTTTTGGTCTTTTTGGTATTTTGATACATGTATTGTACTAATGAATATATACCTATTTTTGGATACTTTTTAGAAACATGAAATGACATATCATTTTTTATTTGAGATTACTTTTATCATTGTTGTATGTATTTATCTTTTGGATGCCTATCTCTTGTTCAGTTATTATTGTGCTTCCGCTATAGTGGGTTACTGGTCTTGGGGTCATAGTGTTCATTCATGTTTTTTATTCATTCTTATATTTCATGTGTTATTTATTTGTATGATTGATATTGTTGTGTTACACTCTAATAAGAGGTCATAGTCTCCCCAAAGACACACCCAAGGACCTCTCTACTAGTTGGCAGCCTCTGGTGTTTGTGGAGATGTTCTTAGGCTTTGTGAACCACCAGCTTGGGGCACCTTTCAGTGGCATCCGGGTCGGGACATTACACAGTGGTATCAGAGGTGGTTTTCTTTTCTAATTTATTATTTTGAGACAATATAAAGGGGATTAGGAAGAATTTTAATTTGGTAATGAGCTGTGTTTGGGAGTAGCTAACCTTGGTACGTGAAAAATACAAGTTTCCTTGGATGTAAATTTCTATTTTCTGTATTTTGATTATTACCTTTGATTTGATTCCACCATTGGGTGATGCACTTGAATTTTGATATTATCATTGATATGACTCTGGGTTCTATTTTGTTTTATCACGAAGAGATGAGTGTATTCCATCTTCTGTAATCATTGTGGGAACCTATTAGGATTCAAATTCCATGCAATATTTCATACCATATATGGTTCATTTTTTGACTGCATGACATTGTGATATGTGCCTTATGTGATATACCTACTATTTTGATAGATATTCTATGCAAGTAATTGTAAAACGTGGTTGTTACTTAGAGTTTTTGTCGTATCCTAAGTAGTTTTTTCTTAATTATGCTACATAAAACAACATAAGTATACAATTATGGAACATTGAGTCATGGTTCATGATTCATATGGACTAGAATTTGTTATGGTGTGGTCTAGATTGATGAAATATTTTGGTCCATGAGTAGTATGGTCCCTTATGAATTGGAAGTAGTGAACCATTTCACCCAACCATTTAAAATGAAATTTGAAATGAATATGAATTTAAATGGAAATGAAATGAAATTGAAATAATGAAAATAGAGAACTTGACTTGGACCTGCCTTATGAGTGAGAAGTATGAAGTGTCTCGAGGGATGTTTAGGATTATTTATTTTTAATAGTCATATATTTAGGAGAAGTCTATGTGGTATAACATGTTTATTGGATGGTTTTGACTTGTCCTAAACTATGAGCTATAATCTTATGATATTAATCTTTTCTGAAGAATGTGTTTTGTATTTTAGAGACATCTCACCATGATTAACTCCAGTCATACTCCAGGAAGGTGATGATTACCAAGATCTGAAGGTAGTAGGTCATGGCCTACTAGTTGACCCTTCTATAGTACCATCTCTAGCACCAGTGGTTTTACCAGAAATAAGTGTTGAGAAACATTTTTGTGAGGGGTTTTCTTCTTTATATAGAATATTCAAGGAGCATCGCAGCCTACATTTTCTATGGATGAGATGACAAGTGTGTTCCATTAGTAGCATCCTCCCATTTTTTTAGGGAATAGTGGTCCAATGTTTATTGAGATATGGATTTCTACTACTCTATCAATCTTCAATATTTTGGAGACACCTCTTGAGATGAGAGTGAAGCTTTTCACTTATATGCATCTAGAAGTATAAAAGTGATGGTGGGATGTTTTGAACCAGTATTATAGGTTGTAAGATATGGTTTGTTATTATTTCCAAAGTATGATTTATGACTACTTTTACCCAGATAGCGGAGTAGTCTAGTAAGCTCATGTGTTTGAAGCAGGGTTCTTTGATAGTTGTGGAATATTTAGAATGCTTTATAGAGCTACAAATTTTTTCACTGATATAACTTTATGTTGAGATATCGATGGAAGGATACTTTGAGTAAGGTATCTAACATGCTATTTGATCTCAGGTTAATGTTTTTCAGTTGATAATGATTAATTAGATAGTAAATCATGTGGTAATTACATAGAGGAACCTAAGGGAAGATGGTGGTGTAGGCAAAAGAAGTGTACTCACCTAACCTATTAATTTTCCTTCGTGTGGTAGGAAGCCACATTTTGAGTCTCTCTGTGAGATGATTTCTAGCTAGGTTGTGAGTGTTGATAGCTCGGTTTTCTATCATCGGTGTGGTTTATGGGGGCATGTGAGGGATTAGTGCAATCACGACCCATTCAAGTGTCAATCTTATAAAATGATGGGTTATGTTCAAAGTTTCTGTAGGACCTTCCCTCCATTAGTAAGTGGTATGTAATTAGTTCTGAAATTAGGTTTCGAATTAGGTTTCACAACTCCGTGTTAGGAATGGATCTAGAGCAGTACCGATCATTCAGTCCGAGGTGGTGGTTGTTGTGGTTGAGGAATCCAAACACCAGTTGTACAAGGACAATATAGTGGGCGTAGTATGGGTAGTGATTTCATTTCATGGGTCTGTGGTTCAGGAAAGATATATTTTGTATATCCTATACATGGTGATAAAATCACCGGTCTATCTATACTGAGAGGTACGATCTTAGTTGCCTCTATTCATATATATTATCTTTTTGATATAGGTGCATCACATAATTTCATATTTGTACCTGTTGTGGAAATAATTTGGCTTATGATATAGTTTTTTGACATAATTATGATGCTACAAGCTCCATTGGGGATCATAATGGAGAATTTACACCAATGGAAGAAGTGACCCTTGAGGTTGGTGGGTGTCACTTCTTATGGGGTTTTTTTCCCTCGAGATGAAAGGTTTTGGCATTATACTTGGGATGGACTTTCTAGTTTCTTATCAGGACTATGTTGATTTTTATCTCTACCTAGTGACTTCACATCACCATAGGGTATATTTTATGCAGACAAGGTTGAATGGGACATCCAAGAAATCCAATCTAGACCATAGCATTGTACGCTGGGTAGGATGATAGCTTAGATCCTTAGTTTGTTTCTGGATGATCTGGGATCGTGTTAGGTAGCTTTTCCTACAATGGTTGATCATTTCTGGGACATTTTCCTAGAAAATGTTTTTGGTTTACCTCCTGAGATAGGGGTGGAATTATCCATAGATATAGTTTTAGGAGCTGCACCAATATTCATTCCTCTTTACAGGATGGCTACTATGGAGTTGCAGGAGATCAAGAGGAAGTTAGAGGACATAGAGGCTAAGGGATTTATATGACCCAGTACTTCTATATAGGTTTAACCAGTCCTTTTTTCTAAAAAGGTAGATGGTAACCTTAGGATATGTTTGGATTATTGGAAATTGAACCAGTTGATGGTTAAGAACTAATGTCCCTTTCCATGGATAGATAACCTTTTTGATCATCTCTGGGAGCTTGGGTATTCTTGAAAATTTATTTGAGTTTTGGATATCATCAGGCATTTGTGTGACCTATGTACATACCTTGTGAATATTTTCATAGAATGTGTGGTCTATAAAAGTATCTGGTTATGTCGTTTGGTCTCACAAACACACCAACGATATTCATGGTGCTGATGAACCATGTTTTTCATCCTTATATATATTCGTTTGTGGGGGTTTTAATGGAAGATTTCATGGTGTATTCTCAAAAATGACATGAAGAGAAAAAACATCTTGAGATAATTTTGGATACATTAAGATAGCATAAGTTATATTATATGTTCACTAACTAACACTTTTAGATAGATTAGATTCACTTATTGGTTTATATTATCTTAGAGACAGAAGTATCAGTTGACCCAGAGAAGGTGATAGGTATAGTTTCCTAGAAACAACCTAAGAAAATATTTGAAATATGGGGTTTCTTAGGGATACCTGGATATTACAGGAATTTCATATAGGAATTATCATGACTAGAGGAGTTGATTATGGTCTTGACTAAGAAGAGAGGGAATTTTGTATGGTCAGAAACCTATAAGACAACCTTTCAGGATCTGAAAGGGAAATTAACTTCAGCACCAGTCCTAACTCTTATAGAGAATGGCAGAATCTATAATGCATATTTTTATGTATCAATTCTTAGGCTAGGATTTTTTTTATCTAGGGTGATAGATTCATGGCTTACGGGCCTCGACAGCTAAGGCCACACAATAGGAATTAATCGATGCATGATCTTTAGTTAGCTGCAGTTGTTCATGATTTTTATTTTTCAAGACTCTACTTACTAGGAGATTATTTTTTTGTGTATATGGACCAAAAAAAGATCAAGTAAATATTTACATAGCATGATCTGAAATTGAGGCAGAAAATGTAGTTTGAGTACCTACAGTCTTTCAACTTTGAGATTTCTTATATTCTTGGAAAGGGAAATATAGTGGTTGATACACTGAGAAGGAGGACATAGATAGAGGTAGTTCATGAGGCTATTAGTGAGTGGAATATTTTGGATTTATTATATGTGATGCACTTGGAGGTGTAGGACAGTTAGGATTTTATCAGTATCTTTTATCTCTGCACTACTGGATAGAGCGAGGATGAGGCAACTATCATATTTTGAGGGTCTAGTCCTATAAGAGAGTGTGGAAGATAAAGACCCACATCCTAGTTAGATGGTATAAGAGGATAAGATCATGTGTATCCATTGATGTGTTTGGGTTTAGTGGACATATGTGAGGAGATGATGTGGTAGTTTCATAACTTAGTTTAGGAAATTCATCCCAATGTTACAAAGATGTATTACGATTTACGTCCCTTGTATTGGTGGTTAGCGATGAAATGTGAGGTAGATAGTTTTTTTATGAGGTGTTCCACATATCAATAAGTGAAGGAAAAATATCAATGACTAGACAAACTTGTATAGTGGTTACCTATTATCGATTGGAAATGGGATGATGGTGTTATATATTTCATGACTGGTTTTCTGAAGTCACCTCAAGGTAGCGATGTTTTATAGTTTGTTATTGATAGGCTCACAATAGTTGACCATTTCCTACCGATCAAGGAGACCTTCAGTCTAGAAAAGATTTGGAGGATTTATATTCATGAGATAGTATGACTTCATGAGGTCCCTCGTACTATTGTTTCAGAAAAGGATTCCCATTTTACATCTCATTTATGGAAGAGTTTGTAGAGGGAATTAGGAAACAGGTTCTTTAGAGCATATCATACCACCCTTAGACTGATGTCCTATCAGAGCATAAAATAATGGTTCTTGAGGATATGTTTTGAACATGATTTTTGGATTTTGGAGGCTCTTGAGAGAGGCATATACCCTTGGTTGAGTTCACCTATAATAATAGCTATCAGGTGATGATAAAAATGGCACCTTATAAGGATTTGTAATGTAGGTCATTTTGATCACCCTTTTTCTAGTTAGAAGTAGGTGAGGAACCTTTTTTGGGACTGTGTATCATGTAGGAGACTTATGATCATGTTTAGTTGATCTGAAATTTTATGGATACTAAAAATTATTGATAAAAATATTACACCAATCATCGTCGATGACCTCTAGTGTTTGAGTTTTGGGATCAGGTATTTTTACATATCTCATTGAGGTAGGGACACAGACATATCAGGAGAAAAGGTAAGATTTCACTGTGATATTTTGGGCCATTTGAGATTCTAGAGAGAGTTGGTCTAGTAGCCAATCAATTGCAGATAATTCAGAGGTATCAGTCCATGAATGACATCTTTTATATATCTCAACTGCACCATTATCAATCAGACATGTATCACACTCTGCATCTAGATGAGTTGGAATTATAGGTAGATGTGTTATTTGAGGAGCATCTTATTCGTATTATTAATAGTAACATGAAAGTTCTTTGAGTTTGGTCAATTACTCTAGTATGATTGATATGGTATCATGGTCGTTTATAGGATGAGTCATGGGAGTGAGAGGCCGATATATGTACTCAGTGGTCGGAGTTATTCTCAAACGATTCTTGACCACCCTTGAGAGGAAAATTCAGGGATGAATTGCTTTATAAGAGTTTTCCTATAAGTTAAATATCACTTTAATTTTAGTTTAAACTATTTTTTACAACATAATGAGAATATTCTTTGAGGTAATGGCAGTATCGATGGTGTTTGAGGCTTTTTTGGAGCCCAGAACCAAATTTTTTCTAAAAATCTGATAGGCCGCACAATTAGTAGAAATTGTGTTGGACATGTCGTTTCGTATGCCTAAATATAAGAGACCTAGGAAGAGAGAAAAATGAGACTGAATGGTTTCAAAAACCATGAGGATGTGGGTTCACTCCCATGCGAGGGGTTATACAGTTTTTCATAGAAGGAAGATATATGTTTTCTTCACATTTAGTCAAACCATGCACACTAACCATTTGAGGTGCCCCTACATACAGTGAATGGGATGTAGTTGGAGTATAGTTTCGACAACCATTTTCAAAAACCAAGCAAACCAATATTTTGAGGAAAAATAACTGATTTCCCCTTCAAATAAGTTATAACCTAAAATATAATTCTCATTTCTTACTCTAGATAGAATCTCAAGGGTTGGAACTCCTCTTGAAATCAAAGTCATAGGATTTGGTGTGGTTTCTCCATCCATGCCAGAAATCAAGAGTTGTTCTTATCATTGTATCTATTTTGATAAGTTCTAAAATTCTCTTGAGTCATTCTTGATTATGTAGTTATTTAGGTTCAAGCTAATATGCCCTATTTCCAGGTTCTTCATTTGTTCTTCATTTTTCTTCTGATCTAGATCAAATCTGAATCTGATACTGGATGATCACTCTACTGTGGACTTATGGTAGGTGGTATATACCTTTATCTTATGGTTTGGTGATTTATAGATATATTTTCAATTGTTTAGTGATCTGGACATTCCATATTATCACTTAAAATGATTTGAATGATTAAATTAAATTTTTTGGAACCAGTTAGGGATTCTCACTAGTTTTATGAGACTTGTTAGAGGTTTTTTCCCCTACAAAGGTCATCCATGGGTGTGACTTTGAGATTTATCTTTGTTATAACACACATGGGATGTGTGTTTGATCTTTCCTTATTTAAGGAATCCCATTTATAAATGAATTGAACTAAGTTGATTGATTAATTTATTTTATTCAAACATTTCCATGTGATACATTATGTTCAATTGTTTAACTAATTAAATGTGAAATTTTATATGAGTGGGTAAACTCATAGAATGTAATTAAATGGTAATTGTTATATGAGTGGGTAAACTAATTAAATTTAATGGTATGAAATGATAATTTAATTGAATGGTGGATGTTTCCATAGGAATCCACGTGTGATCTAAAACATGGGTTATGATAGAGGTAGTGGATGAATTGGAAGAGATTACTCATTGGATCTTGATTCCATGGGATTCCTTGGGCTTTGCTACCCCTTAGATCTAGCTTTTCTGGGATTGTAGTTGATATGGTCTATTGAAATGATCCTTGGACCCATTTCCAAGTCTGAATGAGTTTCCATTGAGAGTATCTTGGGACTCAATGATTATTCCATGGTTTCCTGAAACATGGATAAGGTCTTGTTGGTTCTAAAACATCTGATTATATGGATCGATCATGGTAAATGAAAAACTTTAATTTTATGGATCGACCAAGGTTAATGTGGAATTATTGATTATACGGCATGGACATGGTTGATATAACATTACAAATTATAAGGCATAGTCATGGATGACATGAGATATTTTCGATAGAGCCTGGTTTTGGTGTTTAATTCTATTTCTTATATAGTTTCCTTGTTAGAGGAGTTTGAACCTTGTTTTTAGGGATCCTATTTTGGTATGATAGTATCAATTTACAACTATTACTTTTTTCATGGGAATTTTACTTGTATTATTATCATATCTTTTATATAACTTTCACACTTCTTAGTTTATATTTCATAGTCTGGATTTGATATAGACTCTGTTGGTGGTGGCCTTATGGGATTCTATCTCACACCCTGTCTCGGGCCACAGTTGGGTACCCAGATAAACTAAATGGATATAGTTATGGAATGGGTTATTTTCCCATCATTTGATGCTTGAATTTGTTCTATTCTTAGGATAATGGGAGTACAAGACCAAGATGAGTCTCAAGATGATATTTGTAGACAGTGTTTTTTTCATTTTTTTTATTTTGATACATGTATTGTAATGATTCTTATATAAATATTTTGGTTTTTTATAGACAGATGACATGAAAGATCATGTTTTATATGAGATTACATAAAGAATTTTTTTATATATCTATCTTTTGGATGCTTATCTCCAGTTTATTTATTAGTATGCTTCTAATATGGTGGGTTACTGGTCCAATTCTCATAGTGTTTATTACTAATATTTATTCATTATTATACTAGTTCCTATATTGATATATATGATTACTACAACTATGTTAAACTCTGAAAAGATGGCATAATCTTTCTACATTCACACCATTATCCCTATCTGATATTCGGTAGCCTCTGTAATTTGGATAGATGTTCTTGAGGCCATGTGACCCACCAACTCATGGAACCAGTTAGTGGAATTTGGTTCAGGAAATAACAAATTGAGTCTCTACATTATTTAATTTTTAAAAGAGTTTTATCCCCAAAAAATAACAAAAAAAGGTTGGATAATGAGCCTTTATATGGCTCTACCACTCCCGAGATCTCTCATTCATGCCCCCATGCTACCATATCACATGAACCAGTGGAATGGTCCATACTCATAGGTTCATAACCTACTGATCCTCGATCGCCACTAGGAACTCCGTGAAGTTGGATCATACATTGATGTCTAGATCACCCTAGTCAATAATGTGTGTAGGATCATGAATGTATCTCTTCATCTATGAAACATGGAAGATTCCATACACCCACTCCATCTATGGGGGTAATTCTATGTAGTAAGTAACCTTGAAAACCATCTACAGGATTTTGATCTACCTGATAAACTTTGAGGATAACTTTCCTCCCCAGTAGAATCTCTACAATATTCATCATGGGAAGACTCTTAGGAAAATGTAATCTCCATACTAAAACTACAAGGTCCTACGAAAATGATCTACATAAAATTTATGCCTTCTTAGGCCATCCTCATCTGCTAATGGATAACCTAGACCTTCTTCATCATCACCAGCACCATCTTTGGTCCAACAATTGATGCTTCACTAATATCAATATGACGTAAGCCATATATGTACACAAACAATTTCGTTCCCATAGTAGAGTGATTGATATTATTATAAGAAAACACTACCAAATTTAAGTGATCCTCCCAACTCTGAATGAATTCTAACATGCAATCCCTCGTCATATCCTCCAATACCTGGATAGTGTGCTCATTTTTTCCATTTTTATGTGTGTGAAAATATATGATCATACTCAAATGGATTTGGAATGCCTTACGTAGGCCTCTCCACAACTGTGACATGAACTACACATCACAGTTGGTTGTAATCATCGAGGGAACCCAATAAAGGAGTAAGATCACTCGAACATAAAAATTCTCTAAAATTCCCATCGTACTCTAGATGCATATAGAAAGGAAGTGTGTTGACTCAATTATATGGTCAACTATCACCCATATATCATTGTGTCCTCTCGCTATCCATGAAATACCTTTCAAGAATTCAATAGATTTTCCATCCCATTTCCACTTTGGGATCTCAATATGGCACAATAAACCTGCCGAAACCTGGTGCTCGGCCTTCACATGCAGACATGTGATACATCAAGAGACTAATTAAAAAATTATCCACCAAATACCATCCCAAAAAAATACCACTTAAGGTCCACATACATCTACCTACACTAGGATTTACAGACAACAGATAAGTGTGAAACTCACTCATCACCACCTATCATATCAAAATTGGAACAACTGTCATTCCCTAGAAAAGGATTATGTGATTCACTTCTTTAGATAATTCATCTAGTGAATCTCTTGAGGATATATGGCCATATCAAAACTCATAGTTTATGTATCTCAACTAAGACTCCCTTACATGCTAAATAAGAAGAGGATTTAACACTATCGACTAAAGATACATTTCAACCCTATCCTCTACTAGGGTCGGTTGTAAATAAGACAACTTCTCAAATGCCTACACTACAAAATGAGAATGGGTCTTCCTTCTGAGGTCTTGTTCCACCACATATCCCTTCAAAGGAGTATAGAATTTCTCAAAGTCATAGTTCTATAGGAACTCCAACAAACACCACTATCTCAAGTTTAGTTCAATCTGAGTAAATATATATATATAATACTATAATGGTCTGAGTAAACAAAAAATCACTCTCCTAGAAGATTTTTCCTCTACATCTTCAAATAAAATACTATAACTACCATGTATAGGTCATGAGTTGCATAGTTTTACTCATCGGGCCTTAACTACCGTGACCCATATGTGATCACTTCCTACCTATGCATCAACATGAAGCCAAGCCTAGTTATAGAGGCATCACAATACAGTATGTACTCCACACACTCCTATGATAGTCTCAAAATAGTATCACTAGTCATCCTCATCCTCAAATCCTAAATATATATCTGGAACTTCTCATTCTAGGTAAATGGCTTCCCTTTCCACATTAATGTGGTTAAAGGGGATTCAATATTAGAAAATTATTCTATTAACCTCTTGTAGTACCCCAAAAAATCAAATAAAACTCTACACCTCAGAAACCCTCTTTGGTGGTTCCCAAGAAAGAACTGCATTAATGTTTTTCGGGCCCATAGAAAATCCCTGATTAGAAATGGCATTCCCTGAAAACTATACCTTGTGGTTCCAAAAATGGAACTTTGAGAGCTTAGCATAAATCTCATAATCTTGAAGTAACTACTGGAGAATCCAAAAGTTATCTACATGATCCCCCTCTGATGTAGAATATATGAGTATGTCATCATTGAAGACAACAAAATATTGGTCCAAGTATGGATGGAATATCAAGTTAATCATATCCATAAACACATCATGGGAATTCGTCATGTCGAATGGAATCATCCAGAACTCATAGTGTCTGTAGCGATATCAGAATACTAGATTAATAATTCCATACTTGAGAAACCTCAACTAGTGGTAGCTGGACCTGAGATATATCCTTAAGAACTATCCCATTCCTCAAAACTAATCAAAGTGTTCATCAATCCTTGTAAAGGGGTACTTGTTCTTTATTGTGTCCTAGTTCAGGTGATAATAATCAATGAAAATCCACAATATCCCATTTTTCTTTTTCATAAACAATGTCATAGATTCTCAAGGGGAGAAATTGGGTCTAATAAAACCATTCTCTGAAAGGTCTTCTAGCTACAATCTTAGCTCTCATAACTTTATTAGGGCCATCGGATATGTTGTAGAAGATATCAGAGTGGTCTTGGTGTGAAAGTCAATGAAAAAATCTATCTTCCACCTTGGAGGTAGTCCCAAAACATCCTTGGGGAATACATCCATATAATCCTCCATGCTTGAAGGAACTTAGATTCCTTAAGATACCGATATGATAAGGGATAAACTCACCAACATATAAGAGATGGTATATAACTTCCTTCTCAAAAAACCCACTCACTCCACCAAGAGATCTATCTCACCCATAAAAGAGAATATCTTCCCATTTTTCTAAATAAATATGAATTGTCTGTCTTGACAGTCAATCTAGGATTAGACTATGGAAAATCAATCCATTCCAAAGATAACGTCATAAGGTCTCATGATGAAGACCAAGAGGTATCATGATAAACTCTCTCCACCAAGAGATATCTCACACTAGTGATAGATAATAAATATCGAAGATTCATTCCCCAGAAGAACCTCAAGCCAAATATAATGGGATAAAGTCTCAACTAGGAGCCCCAGATCTCACCCTATAAGTAAGGAGATGAAGTAATTTCTTTAAATTGTGTCTACTAGTATTTAAGAAAAATTAGAATAAATGTAGATCATGCCTCTAATAATCTCTTGATTTGCTGAGTCATTTGACTCCAAAGCCAGTAGATACCCACAACAAAAACTTTCGGCACCCTAATTCTAATGTGGACCTTCTAGTGGTGGTGGTGAATGTAGGTCATAACACTATCCCCCAGTAGAATCTCCTCCTCTGCAATCCCCACCTTCTCACCTTCCAGCTCTGTCTCTGTAGGGGCCAACCTAGCTACTCCTGGGAGAACCATAATCACAGTGTTGCCTTTTTCATGGTAGTCTATCCATTTCCTACCTACCCTCCTTAGCATGTCAGGTGGGGAAATCACATATCTTGTGACCTTGCCTATCACATGCATAGCATCACACCTCTATTGGATTCCTTGGTCTATTGTGTGGTCACTAGTGCAGAAAACATTTTTTACGTCGGTTATTTTTAATTTTTTACGTCGGTTTCTAGCCGACGTTAATACGTGTGATGTTATAAATAAGGTTTTTCACGTCGGTTATTTAAAAACTAACGTCAAAAACATAAAATCGCGATGTTTATCACATCGGTTATTTTAAAACCGACGTGATAAAGGGCCTGGAGAATGGTTTATCACGTCGGTTATTTTAGAACCGACGTGATAAAGGGCCTGGAGAATGGTTTATCACGTCGGATATCGAAGAACCGACGTGATAAACTGCCTGGACAATGGTTTATCACGTCCGTTCTTAAAAAACTGACGTGATAAACAGGGGTGAGGGGGTTTATCACGTCGGTTCATATAGAACCGACGTGATAAACTGGGGTGAGGGTGGTTTATCACGTCCGTTCTATAAGAACTGATGTGATAAACTGGGCTGAGCGTGGTTTATCACGTCGGTTCATATAAAACCGACGTGAAAAACTGGGGGAGGGGGGTTTATCACGTCGGTTATTGTATAACCGCCGTGATAAACCGGAGGGCGGGGGTTTGTCACGTCGGTTAGTCAATAACCGACGTGATAAACCATTGTCCAGGCCATTTAGCACGTCGGTTATTCAATAACTGACGTGCTAAACCATTCTCCAGGCCCTTTATCACGTCGGTTATTAAATAACCGACGTGATAAACCATTCTCCAGGCCTTTTATCACGTCGGTTATTCAATAACCGACGTGATAAACCATTCTCCAGGCCCTTTATCACGTCGGTTATTCAATAACCGACGTGATAAACCATTCTCCAGGCCCTTTATCACGTCGGTTATTAAATAACCGACGTGATAAACCATTCTCCAGGCCTTTTATCACGTCGGTTATTCAATAACCGACGTGATAAGCCATTCTCCAGGCCTTTTATCACATCGGTTATTAAATAACCGACGTGATAAACCATTCTCCAGGCCTTTTATCACGTCAGTTATTAAATAACCGACGTGATAAACCATTCTCCAGGCCCTTTATCACGTCGGTTATTAAATAACCGACGTGATAAACCATTCTCCAGGCCTTTTAATACGTTGGTTATTAAATAACCGACGTGATAAACCATTCTCCAGGCCTTTTAATACGTTGGTTATTAAATAACCGACGTGATAAACCCGATTTTTTTTTAAACAGAATGCAGTGATCTTCTCTCCACCAGAATCAACCAGAAAATACATCAAGAAATCGTACCACAAAAACAGAAGTACATCAAAATTAAGCATGTACATAGATAACATATAAAACTTACCCACTAGACAGTATCCACCCTCATTTATACCCCATGAACAGCCCTCCCCCACCCCATTGGAGCCCTCACCCTCATGTATACCCCCTGGACAGCCCTCCCCCACCCCATTGGAGCTCCCACCCTCATGAATAGCCCTTGGACAACCCTCCCCCACCCTATTGGAGCCCCCACCACACTCCTGGACTGCCCCCCGACCCCCGGACACCCCCAAACACCCCTCGACATCCCCCCACCCGCCTGAACAGCACCTCCTCACCCCCTCACCCCACTTGACAGCCCCCACCACACCCATGGACAACCCCCCCACCCCTGGACAGCACTCCCACACCCCTGGACCGGCTTCTCACACCCCTGAACATCCATGCCACCCCCCAGGAAGCCCCCACCCCACCGGACAGCCCTCCCAGACCGCTAGACACCCCCAACCCCATTGAACACACCCCCACACCCTTGGAACCCCTCCCCCACAGACCCAAATCCATACCATAAGAACCATCAAAATTAGACCAAAACAAGAAGTATAGCAAAATTAAACATTCACTTATATAAAATTCAATACTTACACTGTCAACTTAAAAAAAACTAAATCAAACCTAAACAACTACCAAATACACAATTAAAACAACAATATTCAAAATTACATTTTATATTACAAACAACTAAAATTCAATCAAACCTGTAAAATAATTTGACCACTCCACTTGTATGTGTTTGATGTCTTCAGCAGTATAGGGTTGAGGGTTATCAAAAAGCTACAAATTAAAAAGAACATAGTTAACGTGTATAATGAATAAATCAAATTGAAATATGATGGCAAAGTTTAAGAGGAAATCATACCAGGTTAAAATTCACAACTGTCCCAGTTGTTATTATTTCATACATAAATCTTAACATATAATATCTGCATTCGATGAGGCCTTGTTGTTCATGACATTTCTGTTTTGAATGAGTGTAAATTCAATATATTATGTTTATGTAATAAATCAAAATGTACAAATTATAAATGGAAATTTACCTTCGCATTTACATATTTGATCTTTGCATTTCTTTTCTTTGTGTTTTTTCGAAAGTAGACCCATGCACTGTTAGAAAATAATACGAATGGGGTAAATTTAAAATTCATTATAATATATAAAACTATTGAGAAATTGAAACTTACTTTTCCAATATATTCTTAAAACTTGCCCGCACATCACCATGAACAGAGCATATCCAATAAAGAGCTTTCTCCCTTGGGAAAAAAATCCCTAACATCCAATTATTACTGATAAAAGGAAATTTAATGTTAGTGGTTTTTTATGTTAAAAGATAATTAACTCTTTGAGAGAAATGTTTTTCATACCTCTCACAAAAAGGCATCATCCAACATTGTTGGATTATATTCTTTTCAAATCTTTCAGCAATAAAAACCATTCTTTGTTCCTAAGTCAATGCACAGGCTTCAGGGGAAATCAATTGCGGGTCCATGAATCCATATACTTCTATCAGTTCATTCCTCTCACAAATTTTATAAATATACCTAATACAAAACATATATAAGTATACATTTTTAATAAATATAACGCAGGGAAAAGGTGTTAAGACTTGCATGGAAAACATTTGCACCACGTTGATTCCCAACTTATCTCCAGTAACAAGCTCCATGATATCAGATTTTGTAATCCCCACACTTATTTCACATCCACAAAAATGATATTCCATTGGAAACTCATAAAAACCCAACAACAAATGTGAATATCTTGACAATCTGTCAAGACCACTAGAATCTGTATCTGATGTCATAGCCTGTTGTCTTTGGTGTTGTCTATACAGTATTTCTTTACCTTTGAAGTATTCCTGTGAAAAAAAAATTGAGAATTATAGTAGTTTTCAAATGATAAAACAACTTTAATAAATAAAATAAAATAAAAGATATAACATTCATACCTCTATGGTAATGAGTCGAAGAAGTCTGGATGGCCAAACTAAAAAATGGCTGATACTCTGTCCAACTGTCGCCACCTCATCTGTATGTATTGGTACCATAGCTGATCTATCTATAATATCCTGTACGGTGACCCTCTGATTCTCTACCTCTAATTGTTGATGATGAACTGTATCTCCTATACAATATACCAACCCGTATGCTACTATATGATGTTGAGAATCATCAACATACAACTCGCAATATGTAGGAAGCTGCGGCGGAGGCGTAGGATAAAAAATGGGGTCCGCAGGCTGAGGTGGGGGAGTGGGAGCTACTGGCGGAGGTGGAGGATAAATAATGGGGTCTACAGGGGGAGGTGGAGGAGTGGGAGCTGCAGTCTGAAATTGTCTTTGCATTTCTGCAAACATAAACTGCACCGAATCTCTAATCTTGTCTTCCATCATCGCATTAATATTTTGAAATTCAGCCTCCAAGGATTCTATTTTTTTTATAAACCCCCTCAATGTTAGAAGTTGAAGAACGTGGAAACACTTTTCTTACCGATACACCTGCCGGATATCCTCTTACACGACCAGGATGTTTGGGCCTTCCCAATACTGCAAATAAAATATCTTCCCTCCCAGTAGCTGTAAATTTCCGCTATGAACTTTGCTCCTCAAGAGAGTCCTGTATTAATTAATTGAACATTTCTGTAATGATTGAAACTTATATGAAGAAAAAATTTAACTTTAATAAATTAAATAGATATCTTACAATCCTCTCAGCTACGATTCTCGATTCTTCCGAAAGATATTGCCCTTTTTTCCCTTTCGAGCTATCTTCCATTTTTCATGTCTAGATGGAGGGGATGGAGGGGCCACCTCTCCAGAGCTTGAAGACTCAGCTCTTAGTTGTTGAAATTTTTCCGCTATCATTTTTTCTTCCAATAATGTATACCCTCCCCGAGATAAACTATGAGGGTATACATTTTTATATTGGATCTCCTGATGAGCTTTCCATGTTTGTTGTAATTTAAGAATAAGAAATCATTGAGAAAACATTAATAAAATCATTTATATAAGAAAGTTTATAAAAGTTTACATTGCCCTTACTAGAAATGACTCTTTTTTTCTACCTTCAAAAAACTGTCTCCATGTTTCTTCATCTATAAAAGGATATATACGACATGGATTGTCATGACTCCTATGACCATAAATGAAATCAGATGAGAGGGTTGATTTGAAATCCCTCCATCTCCTGGTAGCCAACGATAAGCATTTCTTCTTGACTCCTCCAGTGTCAGGAATATCAAATGTCATCTGATAAAGAAGAGGTTAAACATATTATATATACTAGAAACATTAAAATAATGGTCAAACAATGACAAAAGATCTTACCAAAATTGTCTCCCACAACTGAGAGATAATCTCTTTATCCACACCTCTCCAATCATCATACAAAATGCTTACTTTGGTCTTAGCCTGAGTTGCAACAAAACTCTTAAAATCTTTGGCATTTGGACCTCTAGGAATATCATCATCATCAAACTCAACTACTATCCTCTGATCCTGCGTACAGGCAAGTGATAATTTTGGTAAACGTGTGCACCCACATTTACCAACCTTTGAACTCTTTTTCGTAATAGGAGCATGTGAATGTTCATCCCCAGAGGTATGACCAGCAATATTCTCCTCTCCAGAATCATGTGGTTGATCATCTGAATGATCTGTCATTATCCTTCAAATCAAAAAAACAAACGTCAGTTCACAAATATACAAATTCAAATATTTTAATACTACTGTAATCAGAAAATAGAAAAGTGTACTAGGTTACATAATAGTAAACATTGGTAATATGGTAAACATGTTAAACAATGGTAAAGATGGCAAAGATGGTCAAGATGGTCAAGATGGTCAACATGGTAAAAAATGGAAAAAATGGTAAACCTGGTAAACATTGTAAACATGGTAAAGTAATTGTCAGTGAACAAATATACAAATTCAAATATTTTAATACTACTGTAATCAGAAAATAGAAAAGTGTACTAAGTTACATAATAGTAAACATTGGTAATATGGTAAGAATGTTAAACAATGGTAAAGATGGCAAAGATGGTCAAGACGGTCAAGATGGTAAAAATGGTAAAAATGGTAAACCTGGTAAACATTGTAAACATGGTAAAGTAATTGTCAGTGAACAAAAATAAGCATTTTAAAATTCATGTAATGGTTATAAACATGATAAATTAAACTAAACAAACTTAAAACAAAAAAACATATACTTATTTTATTTTAAAACATGTTTTAATAAATAAAAAACGTACAATATCTAGCATTTATGGAAAAAATAAATGTAAACAAGAAATAAACATATGTTACCTGTAATTTTAGGAATGTACAGATGGATTGTTTTCCCAAATTTCTTCATCGTGATCGTTCCTTATGGCACAAACTATGTCTTCAACATGATCGTCATTATGTTCTGTTAATATTTCCATTGAAGTAGGGATCTCACATAAATCAGCATATTCATCAAGTTCATCCACACCAACATATTGTTTTTCCCTTGTAAAACAACAGCCCACTGCATATCTGATTGATCTACTACATAAAAAATTTGTTTTGCATGTGTTGCCATTATAAAAGAATCAACTGTGTCTTCCAATCTATTCAGATTAACAAGTGTCATTCCAAATTCATCGTGTCTGACACTGTTGTTACCATTAAACCATTTACAGTTAAAAACGGGAACTTTAATTTTAAAGTAATCAACCTCCCATATGTCTTCAATCACTCCATAATATGCATTTGATGCAGAAATTGGGTTTTTGTCCTTAGCACTCGAAAAATGCACTGCTTCTGCAAACACCAATACACCACTATTCTGAACTGCACTTCTGTTGTCCTGAGCTTTTGTATGAAATGTATAACCATTAATGTATAACCATTAATGTCATAACCAGACCATGTTATCACATTTAAACATGAAACACCCACTATCCATTTTAATGTCTCTGATACATCTGATCTACCAAGCAAAGTCTTTTTAATCCATGACAAAAAAGTTTTGTTGTGCTCATTCAAAATCCACATTTCTTTGTTCTTTGGATGAAATTGTTTCAACTCATTAATATGCAATGTGATATATGGTTGAGCATCAGCTATGTTATTCAAGATGTATGATTCTAACTTCTTCATTTGTTCAGCTGACAATGATTTGACTTTCAAGCCGCGAATCCCCTTTCCCTCATTATTAACTCGTTCATGGCGAGATAGAGGCAAACCTATGTGTTGCACCGCAGCCAAGTAGCTCATACAAAACTCTGCTACCTCCCCAGAAATATACTTTTCAATAATGGAGGCTTCAGGTCGATATAGATATTTAACATATCCCTTTAATATTTTCATATACCTTTCAAAAGGATACATCCAACGAAGATATACAGGTCCACAAAGCTTTATTTCTCGAACCAGATGAATCATTAAATGCACCATTATATCAAAAAAGGTTGGAGGAAAATACATTTTCAATTGACAAAGTATAAAAATTGCATCCTTTTCCAAAATGTTCAAAGCATTCACATCAATCGCCTTGTTACAAATTGAATTGAAAAAATAACACAACTTCATTATAGTCTTTCTGACACGAATGGGAAATATTCCACGCAATGCAACTGGTAGAATTTGTTGCATCATGACGTGACAATCATGTGATTTCATACCTATCAACTTCAAGTCCTTCAATGAGACAAAATTTTTTACATTAGAAGAATAACCTTGAGGCACTTTGGTATCATGAAGACACTAACAAAAGCTAATTTTCTCCCTCTTCGATAATGTATGACAAGCCGGGGGAAGAAATTTTCATCTTCCTTTAGGAGTGGGAGCTAACTCCAAACGTATTCCCATTGATAGTAAGTCTAATATTGCATTCAACCCATCTTTAGTCTTTCCTTTAATATCTAACAATGTTCCAATCAAAGAATCACAGATATTCTTCTCCACGTGCATGACATCAATATTATGTTTAACTTCATGATACCTCCAATATGGTAGCTCAAAAAAATTGTCCTTTTCTTCCAAATATGTCTATCTTTACCAGATCTCTGTGTCTTTCCCAATGTCACGTCAAGGTTTTTCACCCTCTCAAAATACAGATCAGGGGATAAAGGTTTTGGAGCAGTATCAAATTCTTGTGAGCCATTAAATGCCTTTTTTAGTCTTCTATAAGGGTGTTCCATAGGCAAAAACTTTCGATGACCCATGTGCACTGTTTTCCTCCCATGATGCAATTGACAATAGGATGTCTGTTGTTCGCAAATTGGACATGCTTTATGCCCTTTAACACTGTATCCAGAAAAATTTCCATACGCTGGGAAGTCATTTATAGTGAACAGAAGCACTACATGCAGTTGAAAATATTCCATTTTATAAGAATCATACACCCTAATACCATCAGCCCATAACAGTTTCAAATCATCAATCAACGGTGACAAGTAAACATCAATATCATTACCAGGTTGCTTTGGACCAGAGATCATTGTACTCAACATGACATATTTGCGCTTCATACAAACTTTAGGAGAGAGGTTGTAAATTACCAATAAAACAGGCCATGAACTATGTGTGCTACTGAGTGTTCGGTATGGATTCATTCCATCTCTGCACAACCCTAGTCTGAGATTTCTTATTTCATTTCCAAATGTAGAATACTGCGCATCAATTTTCTTCCATTGTGGACAATCAGCTGGATGACGTATTTTTCCATCACATACCTGCTCTTCAGCATGCCATCTTAACCTTTTTGCATCATGTGAATTAGCAAATAAACGTTTGAAACGATTAATTATAGGAAGATACCAAAATACCTTTGAAGGGAGCTTTGTAATCTCTACATCACCCTGTGATTTTTCTTTCACCTTATACCGTGATGTCCCACATTTTGGACACTCTGAAAGAAATTCATATTCCTTCCTATATATAATGCAGTCATTCGGATAGGCATGTATTTTCTTGTATCCCAATCCCATCGGGCATAATATTTTCTTGGCTTTGTAATGTGAATCTGGAAGATCGTTATCTTTTGGAAGAATGTCTTTCATCAATTGTAGCAGCTCTGTAAAACTTATGTCACTCCATCCATGCTTCGCCTTCAGGTTAATCAATCTTAACACCACCGATAGAACCGTAAAATCTATACAACCAGGATATAATGGTTTTTCAGCATCACCATATAGACGTGCAACTGTCGGTTCTATCTCAATTTGTTCTGCTACAATATCGCAAATCATTTCTTCAATTCCATTGGAGTTACCATCTTGCGAATCATCATCATCAGTGACATTCCGTCCAGTTTCACCATGCCAAATCCAAGGTCTGTAACTCGTATTAAAACCATGACATATTAGATGATCTTTTATCTCTCTACTTTTCAACTTCTTCATATGCAAACATTTCAGGCATGGACAGAAAAAAATGTCACTACTTGGAACATTTCATTTTGAAAATTCCAAAAAGGCATCAACACCTTCCTCAAATTCATTTCTCATTCGATGTGCCATAATCAAACTTCGACTCATTATTACTTATAACAAATATCAACAAAAAAATATATATTTTTAAGATAAGAAAAATACATGTTTATATGAAAAAAATCATAATTTGAATGTAAAACAATTTAAAATATAAAACAAATCTATAGGTATTTAAAAAAATATGCTTGAATATTATTTTTAAAACAAAATATAGTTAGATGTAATAGTTTAAAATTTCATTGAATCAAAGAAAACCATTACGCCTAATGATTCTCCAAATAAAATATACATCAATAAACCATAAACAAAATGATTTTTATCTGGAATAAGTGAATATGATCAGATGATACACATTTATAATAATCTCATGCCAATATACTAATAAACATGTTAAAATATAGGAATACCTAATGGAGCATATAACATGTGTTATTCATGCTTGTTGTTCAATCATTATGATCTAAAGTACTCAACACTTTCAAGTGCCAAAATCTTGAAAGTAGAAGTAGTTTTCATAATTACCCAACACCAAATAGCTATACATCATAAGTGTCATGTTAGAAATATGAATATAGACCATTTTTTTATGTTTAATAATATTGTCATATTATCTGATCATTCTGATTATATATTAGAATTACTATATCCTTTTGATCCGATATATAATCTAAGGACATTAATATTTCTTTAGAAAAAGTAATGTTAATATCATGGTAATGTAAAAAAAAGTATATGTCGAACTATATATATGTAATACCAATAAAAAAAATACATATGTGTTTGGCCTGGGTTTCACACATAAAACAACTCATCTCACAGATTAAATTTTTGAATCATCCTACATAATACTTATTTTTATAACTTAGGGAATGAAAATAATAAAAGTTTTGATTTACAATACTCATTATGGGTAAACATGATATATATAAATATAATATCTAATCTCATAAAAAGATATCCATGGGGGTATAAGAGCATACACAAATCACATGATCAAAAAGATAAGTGAAACAGTTCTATATAATCATAGATCATAAAACCTGAGTCCAAGTATAACAATTTTAGCATAACATAAGACATGATTTATATGATAGTGGGAACATGATTTAAAAAACCTTATTCACAAGATCACAACATTGGTATGTGGAATAACATAAGAGTGTGGCACAAACATAATCATATAAGTCATAACATATGTCAAGGGAAAACATAGTTTCATTCACCTCATATTGGGATATGTTAATCACCTTTCCTATAATTTATTATAATATTTCTTACGAGAAACATCACATAACACATTGGACATGGTATAACCATCTGTATCCCATATTGATCTATGATATATAATGTATTGTCGAATGCATTAGAAGGATATTATGGACCCAAATGTCACATAATGACTAACCATATATATGGGTGAATCGTGATCATCAAATCATTTATAACACTTTTGTAGATCAATTAACTAACAAAAATGAAATGGGGGTCATTATTGTTTTTACAAAATATAATAATTATTAATACTTAAGAGGTTGCTCGTAATGAAGTTGCTGGTATTCAGAGAGAACAATATAGCGATCATATTGGAGTTGTTACTGATTCGTATTTCAGAAGAAAAGATGAAGTATAAGTGGTTTAAGAAGCTTTAATGAATCTAATTTTTCATTGTACTATAGAATCGTAAAGCGTATATCAGAATGAAAATCTAGAATAAGAGTTAAAAGTAGTCTTATCCAAAATACACCTGCTTGAATGTTGTGAGTTGAATGTTGCGAGTTGAATGTTGCGAGTTTAATGTTGCGAGTTGAATGGACATAATAACCATTTTCAATGACAAAAAATTCCACGAGATTCAAAAACGAACGAAAAGCACATCAAGAATCGAAACAAAAACGAACGAAATAAATTTGTGGAAGGCTTACTTGAATGTCTCAAGTTGAGATGATAGATCCGAGAGGAGTGAAGAAGATAAAAAATAAAGCCAAAATGAGTTTAATGCAGGCGATCGAAGAGCCGATTAGGGTTTACCGCGCGAGAGAGAGACGAGCCGGCGACTGTCAATCGAAAAATCGTAAATGACAGAACACGAGCTTTAATTTTTTTTAAATGTTTTATAACGTCGGTTATTATATAACCGATGTTATAAACTATTTTTTAGCTTTTTTACGTCGGTTATCTTAAAACCGACGTAAAAAAGCTCCCGCGCTTTGGTTTTTTACATCGGTTATTTTATAACCGACGTAAAAAATGAGATATCTACGGGTTTTTTACATCGGTTATTTTAGAACCGACGTAAAAAACCCCCTGGGGCTTTGGTTTTTTACGTCGCTTATAAGATAACCGACATAAAAAACCAATGCGCGGGGGGTTTTTTACGTCGGTTTCCAAATAACCGACGTAAAAAAACCCGATATCTACGTGTTTTTTACGTCGGTTATTTGGTAACCGACGTAAAAAACCCGATATCGACGCGTTTTTTACTTCGGTTATAAAATAACCGACGTAAAAAACCTTGCGCTTTGGTGTTTTACGTCGGTTATTTGATAACCGACGTAAAAAACGCGTCAATATCGGGTTTTTTACGTCGGTTACCAAATAACCGACGTAAAAAACCCCCCGCGCATTGGTTTTTTACGTCCGTTATAAGATAACCGACGTAAAAACCCAACAGGCGCGATTTGTAACGTCGGTTATTAAATCAACCGACGTGAAAAATCTACTCACCGCATTTTTACGTCGGTTATATATAACCGATGTAAAAAATGGTGACGTAAAAAATGATTTCTGCACTAGTGGGTCCCTCTGATGCATGACCGCGTGCCTGAGTCTGACCATGAGGAGGTTTACTACACCAAGACCATTCTAAATGGTGTCTTCTAGATACTATATGTGACTTAACCCCAAGATGTCCATGGCCAAATCCATCTCCATAACGTCCCCCAAATAGGAAGTTCTCCATCACCAGGGACCTCTCTAGCACTCCATCATATGTGGGAACGCACATAGGTACCACACTAGAACAAATGTATCTACAAATATCCTTCTCAAACTTACATGCTCTGATGTAACCATCTTGAATAATATTGAGAGAGTACATCATAAGTTTAGTAAACCTCACAACATACTTATAAATTGTCACCCCTCCCTACTGCAGCTCCAAAATCTATTGAATTTAAATTGAGTTCAATCATGATGGGTATTATTCCATAATAAATAGATTATTTAATTAATACAATTAAAGTATCATCTTAACATGTTTCTACATGACCAGACTCCGCCAGTGTCCTACTGCTCCATGGAAAAAACTAGTTTTCATCTGCTGATACTGAAAAATGTGTTTCATTTACTTTTCCATAGAATTCATGACGTAATACTCACTTATATAACAAATTTAAAGTTTAATTATATATGTGACTCTTTACTGGAAGAATATTCAAGATTGATTTTCATGTGTCATAGGAATACTCCACAATGAGGTGTAAGTGGAAAGAACCCCCCTCCAAGAGCAAGTCGTGGATTTACAAGATCGATGAAAAAAATGAATCAATGGATTAAAATTAAATTTCCACATTTATTTTAGGAACATTTAGTGTATTCACCATATCAATAAGTTTATATCTCATCAAGATATTTCATTTGACAAGTAATGGATCCCAAATAGACTCATGAATATAAAGTTATGGTTCTTAGAAGTTGGAAACGTTTTGTAAAGGAAGGTGTGTCACCATGTAGGATCATCTGCATAGGCCCATCCGCAAAGGCCCATATGCACAAGCCCACCAGTGGGTCTATAAATAGACCCCTCCACCTCAAATTTTCAGAGGATGGTAGAACTCTTATATGTGAATCCCAAAAAGAGATCTGGTCAAGTAGCTCCCTCACCCAAGTAGTCCATCGCTACTTAAGCGACCTACCATGTCCCACCCTCACAAGGGAATGGCCCCCAACCTATTACCTGGGTGACCCACTTGGTCAACCCACCTAGGCACCCCACCCGTGTGATCCACCTGGGTGACCCACATCCATGACCCACATATTCGACCTGCCATGGAGACCCACCTGGCTAACCCATCTGCATGACCCACCTAGGATACCCATCTTCATGACCCACCTGTATCTCCCAATTATATGATCCCACTATTAAAATACAATGGGGGAACATCCCTCGTATCCGTACTCAAGATCAGTATTTTTCTATAGTCCCAATCCTTCAGGTTGGTCCCTTTACTAGCATCACTGACCCCATCAATAATGGAGGGTCACACTATGAACATTTCAGGCAGGGTTGAGGAAATTTTGTATTACTTATAAGATCTTAACATCCACCCCCCATGAAAATCATGATTTCATATACTCATCTTCCTGCTTTGAAATTTATTGAGTTGACATACTTCTCTTAGTTACCTTCATGGGTTACTAGTTGAGATTATTCTCTTGGACTACTTGAGTAACTTGAGTGTATAAATTCCTCAAGAAACTCCTAAAACCTCATCACCTGGCTCCTATGCCCAGTTAAACCATCACCTGGGAATCCTCTGGAGTAATCCCCTATCATTTTTTTATAGGAGTCAATAGTATTTATTCTATCTACCTCCTGGCCACTGCTGAGGTTCATGCATCTATTACCTTCATTCCCTCCTCATAAAGTGAAGAGAGGGAAGTGTCGTACCCTCATCCTTTTTCCATCATCACCCCATCCTCTTCCATCAACGAAAAAGTAAAAGTATTTGGTTGGATAGATATTTGAATTAATTTTTTTCATAACATTAAACTATGACTCATACATGACATTTAGTCTTAGGGTTGTTCATGTTAAAGGCTTCCACATTGCCAAATTTATGTTTCAGTAGGGGATCCTCCTTTGAATATTCCTCTCATCTTCCTTTAGAGTTCCCTCATAGGTGTGGGTCCTCAAATCCATGCATCTGACCTCAGAGAAAATCAAAGTGTGTGGTTTTCTAAATCTTCTATTTCCTATGGTTTCTCACACCAATCATGACTCACGTGGTCTTAGAGGTTATTGGTGATCATTAAACTCAGACAATCTAGGCGACAGATTGAACTATGAGAACCCTAATTCCAATTTTAACCAGGATGTGTAGAACGCCTACCTAAGGACCGAGATCAACGGGAATCCTTCTCAAGAATAATACCCAACCAAAACCCCCTAAATTCACTATGTCATATTCCTTATGATTAAGTCCATCAATTAATCTTATGGGCCTCCTTCTTTGGTATAATCCCCAAACAGGCCTCAAAATCACCATTAGATAATATATCACTCATGGTCTCTCCATCAAGGAATCCTTTTCAAGAATAAGACCTAACTTAATCCTCTCAAACGTCTATACTCCCTTACAAGACAATCCTCTAGAGGGCCCCCATAGGTGAGGTCCCTCATAACATAACTACGTGGTCTTTTATTCCCATCTAAATGGGATACGTAGAAAGCCTCTTTGAGGTTCAAACCCAATCATCCAACATTAATACTATTATCTCTAGGACACTTTCTTAGTAGGGTTTAGTTAGACCTGGGGATCCACATTCCTTCTAGGTTCCTTGGTCTTCTTCATAGCATAAGTCTCACACCAAACACTGACTAGGAACCTTCCACTTAGATGTCATTACTAAAATATGTTAAACTGTATGGTCAGGTCCTTATCACATGACCTTAAAAGATATGATGTCTCCCATTAAGTGGAACTTAACTACGTGGGTTCTGATTCACTTCACAAGGATACGTAGTAAGCCCATCCATGGGTTTGATCCTGGCATCCAAACAACTCACGTCCCCTAGATAACAATACAATCCATAACACCCCACTGAGTAGATAGAAAACCAAAATCATCATAATAACAACTAAATAATCTATAAGTATTACCCAAGAGGATACCATTGATGGAGAACCTCAAATACGTATAGATGTCTCAATTTATGAAGAACCACAGATACATAGAGATGACTCCCAGTTTCATACATGATAATAATTAATTTTTAATTCAAGGGAGACCCACATCATACTTAGTAATTAATATAGTAATCATGAAAATATCTTAAATATATAACAGAGTCATAGATTAGGCAATAATTACCCCTAAATGGGTGCAATGAGCCCGACCTCCCATCCTCTCAGCCTATATGATTTCCTATGCATCTTAGGCTAGAATCCCTAAAAAACACCTAACTTTGGAAAGTATGTCCCTTTGGATATATATCCATTATATGTTTCCTAATCCATGAAAAAAACCGTTGAAAACTATTCAGAAATAGTGAACGCATCAACGATTGCACACAACTCAACCCTCTACAATTGACCATTGGGAGAATGAGGATTCTATTGAAAATAAAAAAATGGTGAACCCAACATGAATACTTAACCAAGATGATAGTTTCACCTTCCTGATAGTTCTATATCACTCTCTAAGGGAATGAGGGCCATGAAATACAATCAATCATGCTGATATTTGATATCATGATTTGACCAGGGTTTTCTCATTGTCATTGTTCTCAGGAACTATTTCTCAGAACTCCCTTTGATCCAATGGTCTCCTTCAAGTTTTCACCAACAAACACCCCAACTTCTATTCAGGATGGATCTTCATCCATGTAAAGGATTCCATCACCAACTCATAATATTCAACATTGGGTCTCAAACTCATTAGTTTGGGATTATCATCTAAACGGTGTGATCCCAACCCTGTAGACCATACTATGAGACCTCCAGTCCTCAAAGCACCCATGATCGTACTAACAACAATAACTGGTGGTCATGACACAGACGGAGCCGACCACCGTATTCAACCATTTTGGGATCCTATCCCAAAAATTTGATAACAATTCCCTCCCATATATTAGGGAGGTGGATCAAGAGGCCACAGACGACCTCATCTAGGAGACACATGGGTCCTTCCAAATAGCATCTACAAGTAATCGTCATCACCAACACTACACAGAAGTGAACCCTCAGTATGATGAGGGTGTTGTCCTTGGATTTCTGGCTTGTGAACTTTATACCCAGGCATGAAATATTTCCTATCGAGGACAAAAACTATCCAATAGGTAGAATTTGTTCACCTCTTCCCCCTCCAGAGAAGGACACCAACCCATTTTGTTGGAAAACAATGAGCAATCACATGCATCTGTTCTTCTTCATTCATCCAGTCAATAAACTTAGACAGAGGAATCAAAGGAAACCCACCACTAAAATCTGGTGTGAAGTACCATGAGTAGGAACATACACCTTCTTACACCCACCAATCCTATGAGAAGACTCGTCCGACAGTATCTGGAAAAGTTAGTCAGAATGTCCCAATGACAATCAGGGGGCAGACACAATTCTATTCGACCACACATGAGTATTTTTAGTATCCATTGGTATGAAATAGAGGATAGGATCATGCACATACACCTACTCTATATATATGATGGGCATATATCCTTATTTTAGTCACTAAATTCACCAAGAATATCCAGGCAATGGTGAAATGGAAAACAAAAATCTATATCCACATCTTACAGACTTTACAATACATCATTAGGTCGACGACAGTAGTTCTCAAGTTAAGGACACACAAATCTATCCCAAAAAGTTTGGTGGATCACCATCATGTCACCCTAGAGTAGATACACATCTCTTCCCCCATCTAATAGGGTCATGGGGAAAACACCCCCATATTATATGGAAAACCGGATCGAGAAAATACACCTTCTCCAATCATAGGTAATTATCTTATCCCAATAGAAACTCCAAGTAAAGCACACAAACCTAACCACAATTACCACATCTCCAATAAAGTGGCTCTAAATTATCATAATAAGGCATACCAGAAATGCCTCATCAAACACAATTGTAAAATTTGGATTCGTTCTATAATTTATCTTTTCTTAATATTGGAGTTCTTGAATCCCTCAATTTCTTATATATGGAAGCTTAAGGTCATACCCTCCTATTATTATGTTAAGGGAGTAGTAGTAGTGATTAATAAGTTCTTGTTCAAACACTTCAACATGAAGGCTTACTTCATGAAAAAAAATCTAGTCGATTTCGATTTTTATTTCCTAATGAGAGCCACAGTAGCCCTCTCTGTGGCTAGAAGACTAAGGAGAAAGAAGGTCTTCCCCTTTCTATAACATACCATGGTGTTCCTCCCTATTTATGATGTTTTCTGAAAAAAAATATCTGTGTAGTAGTGTTTTGAATTTTCAATAGGTATATTCAATTATAAATACAGTGACGTGAAAGCCCTCCTATCATGGAGAACTTGCAAAAACAAAGCCAGTCATGTCTGATGCCTTGTCTCATACTGGTGAAATCCATTCTCAACTAGAACACTATCTGAGGTGATGGTCATTCTATGAACTAAGATTGTTCTACTTACCTTTCATTGTAATAGAGGAAGTCCCTATCAATCATACTTCTTGTAAAAAATGATAGGAAATATTTCACTCTAGTTGGACCAGGTAGAGAAGCCTCTGGAAAAAAAATGAATAATATATGCTAAATATGAGGAAACGGCTACATAAATAGGAAATACCGGTCATGTTATGGCCTTTAACCTTCTCTCAATATAGAATTATAGAGGTTTTGGACGAATATTGTATTCATGATATCTACCACAACATATGGAAAACTCTTCTTTACCTAAAAGTAAAGTTATTACCCTATGATGAGTATCAAACTCACTTAAAGGTAACTAAATGGTTTCATTTCCAAATCGACTTGGCATCTTTCTAAGATTCATGACACACAAAGATTAAGAAACATTAATGATCCCTTCAATTCGAATGCATTAATGAGGTTTCAAAAACTGATCACGGATACCCCATATAGTGTTTATATCATAGGATGGGGTTCACATATAGAATTTCATTTCACTACACTCCCTAACCAAAAAGACCCACCAAAATTTTTATTGTGCAATTTTATAGCTTCAAGATGGATTAAAAAATAGAATTTGTTCAGGACCAAAGATATTTTCAATAAAAATATGCCCCAACTGACTCTCACTGTTATCAGGCCAGAAGATAGCAAGCTATTGAAAAAAAATCCCAAGCAATAAGGAATATCAATAATCCATTCTGTTTAGAGGATATCATCAGTCATATAGCACCAATGTTATAAATAGCATAATGATCTTCAAAAATGGGCAATTCAACTGTGTGTATAATGATGAACCCAACCCATGTTTGAATAAAACTCCATAAAATCAGAAGAGAATCCATGGTAATATTATCCATGGTAGTTCAAGAGAAACCCCGTTTTGAAGGCTAGGGGATTTTTTAACCCAACCCTCGACATCATCTAACTAGGCCTGAAGGGCTATGAATGTAGAATAAAAATAATCATAGTGCTTAGAGATGTGGGATTTTTCAACTCAACAATACCCTCCTCAGTGGGAATCAATGTTTTCCTAATTTGGGAAGATGTCATGAAATGAATCCTCTCAATTTTCCCCATACCTTGATTCAATACATTTACTTGGAACAAACACAACTAAACTCTCTATGGATTACCTTTAGGTTATTTTCCACCAAACATCTCCTAGGGAATCCACAAATAAGATGACAAGGTATCGTGGAGGGTTTAGAAGAAGGCGATCTTTCAAAAATACCAACAGAATTACTACAATGTGTTATGTTTCAGTGAACATCATCAACAGTACCATTAAAGACCCTCTAGAACATGATACCAATTCAGAGGAATCATAAGAGGAAGTTCTAGGTCATAATGTGGTCCATACCAAAACAAATAAAGGATGTCTGCATACCCAAAACTAGAGGCTTGCCCAAAATTTTGGCATCCCCTTGAATAATCCACCTCTACCTTCTCAAAAGGCACCTAATAGGGATAACGTAAGTGTCATACTACATCTCACCTCCCCCTCAGAGAGGGTCAATCCATTTCCCTAAAATAAATATTTTCTCAGCAAGAAGAGGAGATGAAATTATTGAGAAGATTCAATGCAGAGTTACACTAAGGAATCCTTCCTTCCAGAATGTTTTGTAATAAAATCCTCAACTTGTACTTCTAGATGGATCACCTCAACAAATAGGGTTTTTCACAACCACTACAGCAGACTAGGAACATCTACTAAATGTGGGATATCAACCACCAATATATTTGGATCCTAGAATAGCATATCAAGAATACCCTCTGTTGGGTGCACAACCAGAACAGGGTCAGGCACATCATTACAGGACTTCCCCTATGGGTTACCCCCTGGAAGATACTAGTAGTGCTTCCACAAGTGGTCCTACATTCTGCTACACCTATTTAGGATTCGGCCATTGCACCTGTATAGGCTCTAGACATCGTACCCATTCATGATATAGCTGTCATATATACTTTGGTCTCAGCTCATCCAAACATTCCTCCAATGCTTATGAATACCAGTAAATCACTGAAGGCTTGATTGGAACCTATATAAAAATGGTGCACACTGATACAAATAGAAAAGAAGTCTTACCCTGAATGGATGGATCATACCCCTCCCCCGCTAAACTTTGGGAATACTATATTTCATATATGTAATAGCTCGGGTGACCCAGAACAACATTTGACGCACTTCATCTCTCACTAAGATCCAATGATGGGTACCCATAAATGGTAAGAGGATATGAATTTCATGTTTTTTGTGTGATTTATATAATGTCCAGGCTTCGTGTGGTACACAAGTTTGCAGTCTCGATCGATCACTAGATGTGAAGATATCCATTATAAATTTATCTTCCAGTTTAGCTCATTTTTGTAGAAGGCAATAGTCTTCTACCTTACAAATTGAAAAAAAAAGTATGAGAATTAAAGGGTCTAAGATTTAATTGCTCAGTGGAAAGTACTAACATACTTATTAAACCTAACATTCCCTTAAGAAAAATTGTTTCCCATTTGTGTAGATAATCATTACGATGATTCTCCCACACTTCTGATCCCTTTGAAATACACAGGAGGGTTTTAGGATCTTTCCAAAATTGCTCAGTAGGTAAAAGGCTCAATTGTAAAAACCAATGAAAAATATCAAGTAATCCCATCAACTCTTGTAAGGATAATAAGAAAAGTATAGGTCACTACAATTACACTTAAGCATTCCCCTATACATGATCCCACCTAAAAGTTCACAGCATATCATACGACCCAACCTCCTGAGCATCAACAACAACACCCACATCTCTAGGATGATCAAAGAGATTATAGGCGAAAATAGTTTGAGGAGATGAAAAATAAGGTTTATTAGTTTTGAAACAACCAATTTTCCGGATACTTCATATCAGCATTGGAAAACAACTTAGAAAAGTTTCTAAAGAGAATGATGCTTGGAAAAGAAGGTGATGAAGATATCCCAAACTATTTCCCTTTCTATTAGATGTTGGGTCACCACATCCAATATTGTTTAGTTTTAAATGAAATCCTACAAAATAGGGAGGAATATGGGAAAGTAAAGCTAAATAATTAACATGATCAAGTTTTATAAATTTCTAAAACTAATCCAGAGGTGAAAGGTGACTAGAAGGAGGTTAAAAGGAAGAGTAAATAGAATTTCAATGACTGGATGGTCAGAAAAATGATCAAACAAACTCATTCCATCCTCTGAGAATAGTTGAAACATCTAACTATGCCCTCAACTTCTTCCACCATATTACAACCAACTTCATCAATAGCTCAGTCCTCTGAAGTCTAATCCTAAAAAAAAGTGACACTGTCAAAAGGATAAGAATAAAATATTTAAAGATGAGCCTATTTCAATGGAAAAGCTTCCATTAACTTTAGCGGAATTCATGCCTACAGTCCTAAAGACATGGGCACTACCCTATCAAATCGTATAATAAGAGTTCACCCGTTAGACTGAATCTTTTTCAAACGAGGATTTTATTTTCAGTTTCGTTAATGTTATTCACCTAAAGGATCCTTTATCAAATGATGAGCATGATTATGAACCCTATTTCCATACACTTGATTGGGGAATTAGAAGAATAGATCATCAAGGTTGAGGATACAAGGGAAGACGTGGTCGTACTATAAGTCATCACTTTAACCAACCCCCAGCTCGAACCATCTACACAGGTGAAAATCATGGGAAATATCTCTAATGAGATTATTAGGAATAAGGGAGTTCTTCCTCCACACATGAAGAGGTCTACCCTAACATGATCATCCTAGAGGACCAATTAGAGAATATTCCATCATCACCTCAACAAGTTGGTAGACCTAGTCAACCTAATCTGCCAAGATCATAATCACTCCTAGCTCCTACCCCAAAGGATGGTTGATTAATTCAAATGATAAGGCTTCTAAATCATCTGTAAAATATCTTCCCCATGTAGAGAAGTAAAAAACCTATAAATCATAAGTACGGTGTTTTGAATCATAATTCCTAAGTTCATGAAAAATTATCAATCTTGGAGGCTTTGATTTTATGAAAATACCATCAAGAAGTACTCATCGAGGCCTTTTCAAGCCCTCAAGAGTTTGAAGATGAGGTTGTTGTTGCTGAAGAATATCGTGCAGATAATGATATTGCATAATGTCATGTGGTCATCTCTTTCACAGATCAGGATGAGGATGTTGTCATACAAAGACATGTCAGACCACTGTATATATTTGGAAGAATAAATTACATTGATATATGATGAGCCATTATCAACAATGGATCAGGAATCAACCTTATTCCTGTCAGGACACTTCAACAATTAGGTCTCAATGAATCTCATTTTTTACCTCCACTTAGATGTTACAGGGATATAAAAAGAATTAGAAAGAGCCAATTAGTGAGATCACACTCAGAACTAATTTCATGGATATCGTGTCCAACTCTAAATTCATGGTCGTTCGATAGGATAAAGCCCTCAATTTCCTTCTAGGAAGGCCTTGGCTACATCAGCATGCAACCATCCCTTGATCATACCACCAGTGTCTCAAATATCATATCAATGGTCAAATTGCGACATTTCATGGTAACAGGGACCCATTAAAATCTTGGGAGTCATAGTACACTGATGTATGGTTCTACCAAAAAGGAGTAAAACATTCTATGGTGGATGATATTACTCAAATCAATGCCCTAAATGGTTTAGAAATGATTCCAACATTACCCATTAAAGGATCTTGATATAGATTATGTGACACCCATTAATCAAATAGAAGGTGTGGGCTCAGATTTAAGCACTCATTTAGTGACTTTGGTTATGTCCATCATTGAGACGGAATCCGACATTGTAGGAGAATTTACTAACTCTCCAGATAATGATAAGATTTTGGATGAAAATTTCTCCATTCCATCCCCTGAGCTTCAAAAAAATTCAGCTCCATCAATTGTACTAGAAGAGGTTATCACAATAATGGAAAAATATAGGTATGTTCTTTCTTATTCCTTATCTTTCCCATCCGATCTCCAAAAATACCCTTCACTGTTTATTGAGCTTGGAATGATTGCTTCATATTCTCGATGTCCAAATGATGATTCCCCCATTAACTCAAAGATTCTTTCTTCATCACCTACCTCCTAGGTATAAACGAAAGAATTAAAGAATGAGGAATAGGAATATCTCAGGAATTCCCCTCTAGAATTTTAGGAAGGCATCTCCACCACTATGGATAAACTCACAGAAATAAATCTGGGTACTAAACAGGATCCATGACCCACTTTGATCAGTGTAGACCTGACCTCTAAAGCACATGTGGTATATACCTCATTTATAAAGCAACATTGGGATATGTTTTCCTAGAACTATATAGAGATTCCAAGACTTGACCACAAGGTGTCCAACCATAATTTTGGTTTTCTAAAATATCATCGGGGATACAAGACGGTATCCAGATAGATACACCCAACTCACACCACCAAAATCATGGTTGAATAGGATAAGTTCATCAGGGATAACTTCATCTGAGTGTTGAAATACCCAAAATAGATATCCAAAATTGAACTAGTAAATAACAAGAATGGGAAAATCAGAGTTTTCATCAACTTCATAGATCCGAACTGAAATTTTCCCAAATATGAATTCCCGATTTCAATCACAGAACTCATGATTAATGAAACAAAAGGTTATCAAACCCTCTATTTCATGAGTGGATATTAAGGATACAAAAAATCCGAACAGACCTAGATGATTAATAGTCCAAAACTTTTATATCCTCCATGTATTTTATTATAGTATTAGGTAATTCCCTTTGGTTGAAGAATGATAGTGCCACTTACTAATGTACCATTTATCGCATCTTCAATCCTTTAGTAGGAATGTTTGTTAAATGATATATTAATAATCTAGTGGTTAATTCCAAAAAGTTTTCTAATTATCTAGACATCTTGGAAACAATCTTAGATAAGATTCGATGGAATATCTAGAATATGATCCCCATAATGTGTTTTTTTTGGGTAACCTTAGGTAAATTTCTCAGCTTCGTTGTACACCATCATGGCATCAAATTATATCATGATAAGGCTAAATCTCTCCTTGGAATATCACTTCCTCAAAACTTGAAATATTTGAGAATACTTTAAGGAAAATTTCCCTATATCTGGTTACTCATAGATAACCCTACAAGAAAGTTTTTAACCTTCACCAAATTAATGAATAAATGGGTCACATATTAGTGGACCAGTGACTTCCATGAAGCGTTTTACAACATCATGAAATACTTATTGAGTCCACTTGAATTAATGACGTCGATTGAAGGAAATTCACTCATTATATAGGTGATGGCCCTAGAGTGATCATTGGATTACTTCCTTTTATAAAAGAATAATTTCAGGAATGAAAAAATCCTTTATTACCTCATTCTAAGCATGCTTGACATTGATAATCATTATTTAGATATCAAGAATAGATTCCTAGAATTGATCTTTTCTGTTCAGAATTTGAGATATTACCTAAAGAAACATGAAATCCAATTGGTCTATCACAATAACCTTCTCAAATTTATCCTCATTTGTCCTAGGTTTATAGGAATTATTTAATAGTGAGATTTTATTCTATATTAGTTTGATATTTATTTTTTTCCTCATAAAGAAGTGAAATTATACACTTTGGTAGATTTCCTTGCATAAAACCCATCTACAGAAGAAACATCATTAAATACTAAATTGCTAGATGTAGAGATCTTTTATACTCAAGGTGATCCCCAAAATTAGAAAATGTATTTCTATAGTGCTTCTAGAATCCTAATATAAAAGATAATGGAATACCCTGCACTCAAAAAATAAGGGATAGGTATTGTTCTTATCTTATTATTGAAGGAAGTGTTTCCATATTCCTTCCTATTATCAAAAGGTTGAACCAAAAATGAGGCAGAATATTAGTCTCTCATTGCAATCTTATAACTAGAACTTCCAAGATTGATGAACCACCTGGAGGTTAAAGGTGACTCATATTTAGTAATCAAGCTGATAAAAGGGTATTACGCTATCAGAAAAGAGGAGATAATTCCCATGTTTGACTATTTATGAAGGTTAATGGCATAATTCCCCTCAGAACTAACATTGAGTCACGTCCCATGATCATATAATTCCAAGGAAGATGTGTTGGAAAATGTGGTTGTAGCTTTGGTAGATCCAAATAAGAATAAAAAAGTCATTAGGATTTCCCACTGCCGAATGGTATCACCTTGTTTTCAACTCGGAACAAAATAAATCAATGATATTAGTCCCATACTGTAGCCATATGGTCCTACAATTGGGTGGGTGATTCCCCTTATGGACTACCATAATGATGGATTACTCCCACTAGATAGAGCTATAAGGGATGATATCAGGTGATGAGAAACCAATTTCACTCTTTATGATGTCTTGAATCACCAGAAAGTCCTCTACAAATGAGGCTTTAATAAAGTCCTTATAAGATGTGTTGATGAAGAAGAGACTACAACTATCATGGAAGAAGTACCTCAAGGATCATGTGGTTCCCACCAATTAGGGTACAAGATTTCTGATCAAATATGAAGGCTTTGATACTTATAGCCTTTGATGACTTAGAATTTTACTAATTCCACCAAGAAGTTTCATTCCTTCCTAGTGCATTCAAACTTCATCCTCCAACCCCCGAAGTTGCTTCATACAGCCAAATACTCCTAGTCATTCTCCATATGGAGGATGGATGTTGTCGAAACATATCCTCGAGCTATGACAAAGTATTTTAAGTACATTCTTACTGCTACCAATTTATTCTCTAAAGAAATACCCCTCAAAGAAGTTGGAACCATAATTATTGTTTGATTTTTCAAAACTAACATCATTATCATATTTGGTTTCTCTCATACAATATTGAAAGACAATGGCACCAATTTTTTATTCCAATGAGGAGTAAAATTTGTATCATAAGTTCAATAAAAAATCCAACCATTCATCTCACTATCATGTTGTAGCCAATAGTCAGATAAAGGATTCCAACAAGACTCTATCAAACATCCTCCAGAAGATGGTGGATAAAGATAAATAATCTTGTACTGAAAATCTCTTTCACTCCTTGAGGTCTTATCAAACTACAACCTGTAATGCAACCTGGGAAACCACATACTAATTAGTGTAAAAAATAGAATCATTACTACCCATTGAGGTTCTACTTCCATCTCTCTTTATGTTCACATGTGACTCACTATCTATGGATGAGAAATCCCAGAAATGACTAGATGAATTGGAGTGAATGTATGAAAATAGATTTCATACCTTACATCACTTGGAATTCTACTAAAATCGGATATAGTGATCCTTTAATAAGAAGATCCACTTCCATTCATTATTCTAAGGATAATTGTTATTGGTACTTAGGACTCCAATGATACCTGGAAAAAATCCTCTAAATCTTGAGCTGAAGTGGGAGGGACCTTACTCTATACACAAGGTCCACTTTAATGGAGCATATTCCTTGTTCTCACTGGATAGAGAGCTCGTCACGACTCCATCCAATGAAAGTTTCCGGAATAAATATTTCATGAAATCACACAAATCAATGTCCTACCTGTAGTATATTAAACTACATAGCACCATTATATGTCCCCATTACAAGATTTAACTGAACAGTTAGTCCTAGTCATGAGACCCAAAACTACAAGATAGCATTCTTCCTCATCGAATGATGTTAAACTACATAGTCATCTTCTCCATAATTTTATATTAACAAACCCAAAGTTACCAAGGTTCGTTACCATGTGATTCCTTAAGTATGTCCCCCTTTATAGGAGTAAGTGCCAACATTATTGTGTCCTCGCTACATGACGTAAACTGCATGGATTCTCAAAAAATATGTGTGTATTGATTATAATTTTAATAATATTCATAGTGATGCTCAGGTATTCTATATTAGGTATATCCACACTTAATTGATCAAAATCCCCTTCACTTACAGTGTGTATAGATTAGCTCTTGATCACACTGTGATTCTTTGTTTCATTTTCACCCTTACACCACTGTGCTAAATTAGTTTTGTATTGAAATTTATAAAAAAAATCACTTCATTTTTCATTCAAATATTTTTTTTTATCAATTTTAAAAAGGTAAATGTTGCTTTTTTTATAATTTCATTGTAGTTTTAGGTGATTTGGAGGTTCCATGACGAAGTTCAAGAAAATTGGGTCAAACTGTGCAGGATCCAAGCACACTAGTAGACCCAACCAAACACTTATACTAACATGTGCATCCAAATGGGCTGAAATTTAATTAACTGGTCCAACATTAAATTTTATACGTTTCATATGAAGAAACCCAAGCGTCATTCATCAATTAAAGTTTCTATCCGAACTGATCTGTCCAAGGGATCGAATCTGCTCGAATTTGAAAAGTGGGTTTTGTATTTAGTCCCTAAATATGGATGTGTTTGTAAAAATGGTGTCAAATATTTTTTGGAGATATTCATGATGTGGGGATATATATTTTTAATTTTATCCAAAGTGATATAAAACTTTATGGGGGTATAAAATCACGATCCAAGTGGTTTCTTGAAATCTAGGGGCTTAAAACCACCTTCCAATTTTCCTATAAAATGATACATTGGGCTTCCCATTTGAAAGTTGGAACCATAATCAAATCTCTTAAATTTTTTAGTCCTATATTAGTCTCTTCTCCATACTATATGTTTTATAGGGACCTATCTTCATTGGGGGTCAATAATGAAGGAGTTATACCTGAACTTCATTCTCCTCTCAATGGCGGGCTAAATGGTGGGTGATCATTGTGAGGGAGATACACACATGAAGAGGGATTTTTGGAACATAATTATCTACTTTTTTGGTGTATATTTTACTTGTTTTGATGCATTTAATTGATACACTTTTTATTTCATAATCAAATAGTGTGTGATTTTAAGTGTGAGGCTTGTGTTGTTCCGATTGGACAACATAAGACTCATCTTATTTTCCAAAATTTTGAGATTTCAGTGTTTCTTGACAATCCTTAATTCATTATAAGGGTCTATAACTTGACTACAAGATTTTCAGGTCAATTTTTAGTCCTATTTTTATCATTTTATGGGTTGTGGGTACCCAATATCTTGGTTAACCCTAAATCAAAGGATTTCACCAAAACCTAATTATCAATTAAGAAAAAGAAACTTTTCAAGTGGTGTATAACATATAAATTGTCACATAATCATCATTTATTCTTAAAAATACACTTGTTTGTAAAATTTTAAACTCTTTAATTTAATTCATTTTATTTTAAAACTTTTTTCAAAACTACCCCCCTCTTTTGGTGATTTTTATTAAACATTCCCACTAAAAATCACCAATTCTCCTTCAGATATGACTTAGGGTATACCCTATAATATAAATCATATTTAAAAATATAATCAATTTTATGTTTCATGACAACTAAATAAAATTTTGGTGACATTTCTAGGTAGAACTTTGGTTTTTAGTGTGTGTTTTTTATAAAAAAATTGTTAATTTTGTAACAATTTTTTTACTTCTTTCCATCCTTCATTTTTTTAGTTGATTTATAAAATATTCAACTTGTGTAGGTTATTTTCTTGAAACATTATACTATGAGATATTTACCACCTTTTTAACCTAAACCAGAGAGGAACCAACATTAGTGACATCGTGACACACAAGAAAACCCTTTGAAGGAGGTCATGTCACAACTTGAAATTCTTATTAATCCTTATTCTTCTTATAGAACCCACATAAAAATGAAATAAAATTTCAAAACATGGATGAAAAAAATATAATACTAAAATAACTAATCTCACCTTATTTTGATATCTAAGCCACGTATATTCAAATGCAAGATGAGGCACCCAATTTTGAACTAAAATTCGGTTTAATTGATTTATTACCAAGATTTCATGGACTCGCTCAAGGAGACCCACAAAAGAATTTAAAATAATTTCACACTATGTGTTAAACATTAAAACCTACTAATTTTTATGAATAATGAGTAAATCTTAGGGCATTCTCTTTTTCATTATAAGATATTGCAAAAGATTGGATTTACTATGTCAATTTTCTAATTAGAGGTTGGGCGAACATGAAACTCCTTTTTCTTGAAAAATACTTCCCAGCCTCTAGGAATTAAAATATAAGGAAATAAATGTTTGGTATAAGAAATCACAAGGGGAAACACTTCATTAGTGCTGGGAAATATTTAAAAGGATTTTTATAGTTTCCCACACCACCAAATAAGTCATAAACTTTTAATTTGGTATTTTTATGAAGGTTTAATTACTATTGATTAAAACATGGTTGATGCTAATAAAGGTGGTGTGCTGGTAGATAAGACCCAAATTACTGCATGAACCCTAATTTAGAACATGGCATAGAACACTCAACAATTTGGTTCAAGGTACAGTGTACCCATTCTAGGTTTCCATAAGGTGTAGAGTACTGAATTCGAGAAGAATGTGGACACGAAATTTGAAGAGGTAATTACCCTTCTTTGAAAACTTTCTCTTTCCCAAGGTAAATCCCAATATCTTTTTCCCATCCATTATGGTATATGTTCTTCTAACACCCGCTATTCTGGCCAATGCCTACAACTGAGAGAAACTTTTGAGATTTGTGAGGAAATATTTCTAGATCACCCCTATAACAAACCCTTTAAGTAATAAACTTACTATCCATCCAACCCTGTCTGGAAATAAAACCGATATTATAGGAAAGAGGTGTATTTAAACAAGACTCAACAACCATGAAACAAACTAGGGCAGATTATCCATCCACCACCACACAAAAATCCTCAATCTCCCCAAGGGCCTTTCTAACAAACCGATCCAAAACCCAATCCTAAACTATAATATATGTTGAAAAAAATGGATTCCAACAATCTATAATTCCCAAAAACAACCCAATATTCCATAAAAGAACTAAAAATCCAATTAGGAAAACTTTTAAAATCGGTGGGGGGAATCCAAATTCATGGGTCGGGTAAACTGCTCTCTCAACCACTAATCAATAATAGGGATAAGGGAAATTTCAGTGTCATTATTCTAAGGTTTGGAACTAAACTTAAAATCCAAGTTACCCCTCCTTTTAATTTATCCTCCCTGAGGAAGACACCATCCTAACCGTTTAAATTAGTCCAAATATTGAAAAAACTTGTCCTGAGAGAAGGCCTTCCAAAGGAAAGAGTGTGTGTGTTGATGAGTCACCTAGCCTAACCATTCCTCTTACATTTACCCAAACATCCACCAAAAAATAAAAAAATAAACTTAACTTGATAAATAAATCATTGAAACTTTCAAAAAAGATTAGGTTAGCATCCCCTTGATCGATGTTGTGAAGAAAAATCCAAGATGCACCAAGTTTCTAAAGGATATGCGTACATACCAAAGAAGAATTTTAGGTGATAATAAGGTGAGCTTGGGGAGGAATGTATCGACATTGATAGAGACATCGCATCCCCTAAATTTAATGATCTGGGAAAATTATCAATTCTATGCACCATATGGGAGTATTCCTTTTCCAATGCTATGCTTGATTTGGGTGATTATATAAATGTAATGCCTTGCTCTATTTACTCTTAATTGTAGTTCGAGGAACTAAATCCTACTATAATTGTTGTTAAATTACAAAATCAGAGTAAGGCACACCCTTTTGGTGTTTTAGATGATGTTATTTTGAGGTTGAAAATTTTAATTTTTCTTGATGATTTTAATGTTCTTAAAATGGAAGATGATACTATGAATGGACACACCCCAATTATATCAGGGAGACCATTTTTGAAAACTACCAAAGCAATAATTAATTTCCACAATGGTACATTTTCTATGGTGTTTGGTGGTAATATTTTCCAATTTAATATACTTTATTCCATGAGGAACCCCTAATAAGAACATTCCTCTCTCTATTAACTGTATAGATTTAATCCCTTCCCCGGAAAAAAAAACTTTTTTTCATTCCCCCGACCCCCTTTCTATTTTTTCTTTATTTATTGAAATTCTAGGAAATTAATCATGCATATAATGTTTCACTGATCTAGAAAAATGTCATGCATGTTTGTTAATTGATAATTTCTTGAACACTGATAATACCATGATCATTGATGATACTGCAAAGCTTGTAAAATCTCATTCCTCATTTGAGGATGATAACATTGAGCAGTTAGATGACACTATTAACCTCCCACTATCACATTCACTCACATCAATCCAAAATACACCTAAATTGTAACTAAAACTACTGAATCAAGATTTAAAATATACATATATTGATAATGGAATAATCTACTTGCAATCCTTACTATTTCACTCCCCCCAATACATTAATTGCAATTGCTTGAACTTTTGAGGGAGTATAAACAAGCATTGGGAAGGAAACTTGCAGAAATTCCTTATGTTAGCCCATCAATTTTCACACATCATATATTGTTAAATGATGAGGATAAACTAGGGATAATGTCATAATGTTGATTGAAACCAAACCTCTTAGATGTTGTTAAAAAGGAGGTAACAAAATTATTGTCTATTGGAATCATTTACCCCATATATGAAATCCAATGGATTAGTATAGTTCAATTAGTTCCTAAAAAACAAGTAGAATGTTAATTAAAAATGAAAACAATGAATTTATTCCAACTCGTGTGCAGAATAGTTGTTGTGTCTTTATAGACTATCACCAACAAAAACAACCTACTAGGAAGGACCATTTCCCATTATCATTCATTAACCAAATTATAAAGTGTATAGAAGGGAAGTCCCATTACTATTTTTTATGGGTATTCTGGATACTTTAATATCCATATTTCCCCTGAGGATCAGGAAAATACAACCTTTACTTTCCCCTTTGGCACATTTTCATATATAATGATTCCATTTGGTCTGTGCAACGCTCTGGGTAATTTCCATTGATGCATGGTTAGTGTTTTTTCAGATTACATGAATAATTTCATAGAAGTATTAATTATATGATTTCACTATGTGTGTGTCCTCATTTGATGAATTTTTGAGTTGTTTAAGTTCGGTCCTACATCATTATATTGAAAATAATCTCGTATTAAATTATGAGAAATGTAATTTCATTTTGTGACGAGGTATATTACTTACACATTTCATTTCTGGGGATGGTATCCAAGTTGATAAATCAAAAATAGATTTTATTTATTCCCTATCATTCCCCAAAAATATATGGGATGTGAGGTCTTTCCTAGGTTTTTCTGGATTTTACCATTGTTTCACTCATGACTTTAGTAATATTTCACTCCCCCTCTTCCGATTGATCCAAAAATAAAAAAAATTGTTTGATAAAGAATGTGAAGATGGTTTTAATAAATTGAAAATGAGTCTCAAATCACCCCTAATAATCTAACCACCTTAGTCGGATTTACCATTTGAGCTCATGTGTGACACCTCTAACTATGCAGTTGGGGCAGTATTATCGAAAAGGGTTGATTGAGCTCCACATGTCATTGTTTATGCCTCATGTACACTGAACTATACCCATGAAAAATACACCACAACTAAAAAATAATTCATTTCCATTGTGTTTTACTTGGATAAATTTAGTTTATACCTTTTTTGGTCTAAAGTCATTATGTTATCAACCATGAAACCCTCCAGTATCTCTTTAAGAAACTGAAAGACAAACCACATCTCATTCATTGTATTCCCCCCCTTAAGGAATTTAATATAGAAACTATAGATAAAAAAATCCAAGAATTTGGTGGCTAACCATGTCAGTAGGATCCTCCCATCCTAACTCATCCCCCTGTATTCCCATAAATGAAATGTTTCCTAATGAGAAACTATACCAATTACAAAAAATATATTCCTTAGTATGCTGAAATTGTAAATTTTTTTGGTATCATCTAGAATTCATGTGTATTTTTACAAAAACCAAGCTGATCATTTAAAACAGGAAAACTGATGGTAAATTTCAGATGACCCCTACCTTTGGAGAACATGTAGTGATCAAGTCCTTAGGATTTTTGTTCCTGATAGTGACTTTCATTCTGCCCTTAGATTCTACCACACTCTTTCTTCAGGGGGAAACTTTGGTCTCCAATAGACTACTCATAAGGTCCTAGATTCCTTCCTATTTTGGAAAACATTATTTTTGGAGGCCCATTATTTCTGAAAATCTTTTCCTCGCTGTCATAGAATGGGAAATGACTCTAAAAGAAATGAAATTCCACAACTAGCCTTTATCTTTCAATAAATTTTTTATGTTTGGAGAATTGAATTTATGAGGCTATTTTCCAATTCCTATAGATGATTATACATTCTTCTGGTAGTTAATTATGTGTCAAAATGGGTAGAGTTAGGATCTGTGAGGACGGATGATTCCAATACAGTTCTGGAATTTTTTGTAACCCAAATTTTTCATAGGTTTGGACTACCTAGGTTCATCATCAATGACCATGGTTCTTATTTCTATAACTAAATAATGCAACCACTTCTATTTCAGTATGGGTTCAGGCATCGATTGTCTACTTCTTATCACCCACAAAACAATAGTAAATATGAGGGGGTTAATAAATAGTAAAACAAATTCTGGAAAAAATAATTCATCCTAATAGAAAATATTGGATTCTTAAACTCAATGATTCATTATGGGCCTACCATACTACTTTCAAAACTCCAATTGGAATGTCACTCTATCAGTTTTTTTTTGTAATAGTTGTCACTTCCCTGTTGATATAGAGCATCAATCCTATTAGGACATTAAAAAATGAAATTATCATCTTTTTGGTGTAGTTTATCAAAGGAATTTATAGATTTGGGAGCTATAGGAAATGATAATAGATTTATACAAGAAATTCTAGATTTAAAAGGAGAGAACCAAGGTTGTCCACGACCACCTCGTCATTCATTATTAGTTCTACATTGGGTAGAAGGTCCTCATTTTTAATGCAAGGCTGAAGTCGCATTCATGTAAGATTCATTACCACTGGTTTTTCCCATACACTATTTCAAATTTTTATCCATTTGGTTTCGTTCAGCTATAAAATGAAGAAATTAAGAAAATATTTATTTTCAATGGGTGGCAGCTTAAGAACTTTCACGAAGCCCTTTTGAAGTCATCGATGGAGGAACTCCAAGTTCAAGAAGTAGTATACCAACATCACTCACTAGTTTTTATCCTTCCTTCCCATAATATATTTTATTATGGTGAGGACATCTCATGCTCTAGGTGTTGGGGGATGGGTATATTCCTGTGTTAGTTAGGAATTTTTATCATCTTTCTTCATACCTCTCTTTTTAGCTTGTTGAATAGTATTTTTACTTTTCCCCACCTTGTTTATTTCATTAGGATTTTCATTATATTTTTTCTTTATTAACCTTTTAGATTTAGGAATAGTATTTTTAATTTCCTCCCCCATTTTTCCCCTTGATTTTGTGTCAGAATGTTAATTTTTTATTCCCACTTTATCATGGAAAATGATGCCCAATTAATCATGGAGTTTATTGAATATGCATGGGGAATTTCCATATTTAATGTTGTTTTAACATTCAAAAAAATCTGATGAAATCTACATTTCAGCAAGTATTTATTTTTATGGTGTGACTTTATTTTGAAATTTTCTTCATTGTCAATGATATAAATAGTTGTATCATTTTGAATCCTTTAAAAAGAATGGTACCCTTTTTGTGAGTAGTTTAAGGTAAAATTGTGTCACTTAATTTATCCTCACATATTTTTACCAAACCTTGAAGTGTGAAATTTTCTTACTTAATAGAATGTAAATATAAGTTATGTTATTTTTTCTCTAATTTAAAAAATTATTATTCTATACGTTCGTTCCTTATCTGATCCATTTCATTACTATACTAGATTGACCTATGTGTGTGTCCCTGTTATCTGACTATTGTGTGACCTAAAAAACAAAAAAAACACAAAAACAAATAAACACTAAGGGGAGTGATTAAATGTAAAACATATGGGGATATCTAGATCTAGAGCTTATGGTTTGACTTTTTGAAATGATTAAGTGAATAGATCTTGAAATTTTATTTCTAAGGGTGAATGGTAGGTTCATTGGAAAGGATCATGTAAGCAGAAAAATTTTGAAATAACATATATTTACTTGGTAGAAAGTGGAAATAATAGAATAAAATGGTTTTCACACACAGAAATGGATAATTAATAGCATGATTAATTTTTTAATTATTTTTTTTTTGATTAATATCATGCATCTCTTCAAATTTCATTCTGATACAATTTTTGAGATGCATTTTTCATGATCACTTAGAAAAACTCAGAGTGATTTTTGATTTGTTCACATTTCTATCAGGAATTATATTTTCATTTAATTTTAAATTATCATGAAATTGAGAATATCTCCGTTACTAATTTTTTTGAAATGTTACTTTTCCTAGGAGTGTAAATTTTTAGGTGTGTAGGTGTGATCAAATTGTGGTTTACTATTTCATTTTCACCCTTACATGACTGTGTTAAACTAGTTTTGTATTGAAAATTATAAAAATAATAACAAATTTCACTTCATGTTTGATTCAATTATTTTGGTTTTATTAATATTAAAAATAAAATTTTAACTTGTTTTTATACTTTCATTGTAGGTGGAAGTGATTTGAAAGGCCCACGACGAAGTTCAAAAAAATGGGCCAAAATGCACAGGATCCAAGCACACTAGTGGAATCAACCAAACACTTATACTACAATGTGCATCCAAATAGGATTATATTTTGTGGTTTGGTAGAAATTTAAATGGGATACATTTCATTTTAAGAAACCCAAGCCTCATTTGTCTATTAAGGGACCCATCTGAACTGATCAGTCCAAGGGATCGAATTTGCTTGAATTCAAAAGGTGGGTTTTATATTTAGTCCATATCTATATATTTTATAGTCAAAATGATTTAAAATTATTAGTGGGGGTAGTAATTAGGTGGGTATATAAATTTTAATTTTTTTTCAAAAGTGAGATTATATTTTCTTGATATAGAAAACTATGGACCAAGTGGTTTCTTGAAATCTAGGGGCTCAAAACCACATTCAAATTTGCCTATAAAATGGTACCATGGGCTTAGTATTTTAAATTTGGAACCATGAGTAAATCTCTTACATTTTGAAGTCCTATAGGAGTCTCCTCACAATCATATCAGTTCTGTAGGCCCCTATCCTCATAGGAGGATCAAGAATGAAGATGGAGTTCCACTCAAGGTTCCTCCTCCCCTCGATGGCAAGATAAACAGTTGGTGATCATTGTGAGGGAGCTAAACACTTTAGAGGGGTGGGTTTGGCACATTATTATCTATTGGTTTGGTGTATATTATGGTATTTAATTTTTATCTTATATGTATCTTACTTTTTTCTATTCATTTACTTGAAACACTTTTTATTTCATAATCAATCGGTGTGCGATTTTAAGTGTGTACCTTGTGTTGTTCCAATTGGACAACAAAAGACTCCTATTATTTCCCAAACATTTGAGATTTCAGTGCTCCTTGAGAAATCTTAATTCATTCTAAGGGTGTATAACTTGACTAAAATATTTTTATGTCAATTTTTAGTCCCATTTGCATCATTTTAGGGGTTGTGGGTACTCAATATCTCAGATAACTGTTAATCAAAGGATTATACCAAAACCAAATAATCAATTAAGAACAAGGAACTTTTAAAGTGTTTTAGAGACATATAAATGACCACATAAACATCATTTATTCTTAAAAATACACTTGTTTGTAAACTTTTAATCTCTTTAAATTAAGTCATTTTATTTTAAAACTGTTTTCAAAACTACCCCCTTATTTTTGTAATTTTTATTAAAAATTCACACTAAAAATCACCAATGATCCTTGAGAGATGTCCTAGGGTATTCCATATATTATAAATAATATTTCAAAAAACATAATCAATATGATGTTTCATGATAACACATTCAAATTTTACCATCGTTTCTAGGGAATACTTTTGTTTTAGTGTGCATTTTTTATAAGAATTTTCTTAATTATATAACTATTTCTTTGATTATTTCCTTCATTTTTTTGTTGATTTATAAAATCATCTACTTTTGAAGGTTCAGTGTATGGCATATTCTACTCTTATAGATTTATCTCCTTTTTAACTTGAATAGGAGAGGATCCAATGTCAGCGACATTGTGACACACAAGACAACCCTTTGAAAGATGACACATCACATCTTGAAACTCTTCTTGATCTTTTTTCTTCTTCTAGAACCAACATCAAAACTGAAATAAACTTGAATAACATGGCTGAAAATAATAAAACACTAAAATAAATTACCTCACCTAATGTTGATTTCCAACCCACATATATTCAAATGCAAGGCGAGGCACCCAATTTCGAATTTAAATTCAGTTTAATTCATTTATTACCAAGATTCCATGGACTCGTTGGAGAAGACCCACATAGGCATTTAAAAGAATTTCACACTGTGTGTTCAACCTCAAAACCTTCTAATGTGTATTAAGACTAAGTAAAGCTTAGGGAATTTTCTTTTTCATTGGAATATACTATAAAATATTGTCTTTAATATATTTATTCACCAATTATAGGTTGGGTGGACATGAAATACCTTTTTCTGGAAAAATAATTCCCAACCTCTAGGAATGAAACTATATTGAAATAAATATGTAGTATAAATAAATCATAAGGGGAAACACTTCATGAGTACTGGGAAAGATTTAAAAACATTTTTTCAATTTTCCCACACCACCAAATAAGTGATCAAATTTTAATTTAGTATTTTTATGAACGTTTAATTCCTATTGATTTAAAAATTATTTATGTTGATGCATGTGGTGAACTATTTGATAAGACCCCAATTACTATAAGAACCCTAATTGAGAACATGGAATAGAACACTCAACAATTTAGTTCAAGGTCTAGTGTACCCATTTGTGGTGTCCATGATGTTCATAGTACTAAATTTGAGAAGATGTTGGACAAAAAGTTTGAAGAGATAAGTACCCTTCTTCAATAACTTCCTCTTTACAAAGGTAAATACCAATCTCCTCTTCCATTCCTTTGCGGTATATGTTCTTATAACACCCATTATTTTGAACAATGCCCCCAACTGAGAGAAACTTCTGAGATTTGTGAGGAAATATTTTCAGGTCACCCATATAACCAACCCTTTAAGAAAGAACCTTACTATTCATCCAACCATGGGTGGAAATAATACCAATATTATAGGGAAAGGGGTATTAAAAAAACCTTAAGAATGATGGAACCAACCATGGAAGAGTATCCATCCACCACCACCTAGAAATACTCATACTCCTAAAAGGTCTTTCCAACAACCACTTCCAAAACCTGAGACTAGCCTAGAAAATATGATTAAACAAATGGCTTCTAACAATCTCCAATTACAAAAAAAACACCTGAGATTTCATAAAATACCTAAAAACCCCAATTAGCCCCACTAGCCAACTCATTGGGGGAAATCCAAAGTCTTGGGTTGGGTAAACTACCCTCACAACTAAAAGTCAAGCCTAGGGATAAAGAAAATATTTATTTCATCACCCTAAGGAGTGGAACTAAACTTAAAATCCAATGGAACCTTCCTTTTGATTCATCTAATCTTGAGGAATACACCATCTAAACTATTTAAATTAGTCCAAATATTGAAAAGCCTTGTCCTGAGAGAATCCCTTTTAAAGGAAAGAGTGTTTCTATAGATGAGACACCTAGACCAACCTTTCCTCTTCTATTCCCACAAAGGGGAACTCAACCAAGAAAACAAAAAGAAATTGAACATGATAAATAATTCTTTGAAACTTTTCAAAAAGTGTATGCTAACATCCCCTTGATCAATTTTGTGATGAAAATTACAAGATACGCCATGTTTCTAAAGAAAATGTGTACACACAAAAGGAAAATTCGAGGTGATGAGAAGGTTAGGTTAGGGAGGAACATCTCAGCATTGATAGATCCATCACTTCCCACAAAATGCAATGATCTGGGAATATTCTCAATTTCATGCACTATAGGGGAGTATTCATTTTCCACTGATATGCTTAAGTTCAGTGTTTCTATAAATGTGGTGCCTCACTCTATTTACTCTTCATTGAAGGTCAGGGAACTAAAGGCCACTGGAATATTTTTTAATTAGAAAATTGGATTATAGCACAACCTTCTAGTGTGTTAGAGGATTTTCTTATGAAGGTTCAAAATTTCAGTTTTCCTGTTTATTTTTTATGTGCTTAAAATTTAAAATAATGGGATGAATGGAAATTCCTTGATTATATTGAGGAGACATTTCCTACAAAATTCCAAAACCATAACTATTTTCCACAATGTTGCATTATCTATTGGTTTTGATGGTAACATTGTCCACTTAAACATCCTAAATTCCATGAAACACCCCTCAGAATAACATTCCTCTCTCTCTATTAACTCTATATATATACTCCCTTCTCTTGAAAAAACTTATTTTCATTCCCCTGATACCATTTCTGAGTTTTCTTTATTGATTTAAATTTTATGAAATTGATCATGCATAGAATTTTGTACCAATCTTGAAAAATTTCAAGCATGTTTTTTAATTTATAATTTATTGAATAGTGAGGATCCCATGACTATCGATGATTCTAATAAGATTATAAAATCTCATTCCTCATTATAGGATGTTACCGTTGAGCAGTTAGATGACATAATTAACCACACACTATTATATTCACTCCTATAAATCTAAAACCCACCATAATTAAAAATAAAACAACTGCCTAAATATTTCAAATATTCTTATCTTGATATTGTAAACAAGATGTCTATCATCATTGCCAGTTCACTCCCTCCAAATCATGAATTGAGACTTCTTGAAATTTTGAGGGAGTATGAACAAGATTTGGTATAGACACTTGCAAACATTCCTGGTATTATCCAATGAATTTTCACATATCATATATTATTAAATTATGAGGCTAAACCATTGAGGTAGTCACAACATCGACTCAACCCCAACCTCTTAGATTTTGTTAAAAAGTAGGTAGAAAAATTATTAGAAGCTAGAATCATTTACCATGTCTTCTAAATGTAATGGGTCAGTCTGGTTCAAGTATTTCTTAAAAAACATATATAATGGTAATTAAAAATAAAACCAATGAATTGGTTCTAACTCATGTGAAGAATAGTTGGAATGTCTATATAGACTATCACTGACTAAACTAACAATCTAGTAAAGACCATTTATCATTGTCATTAATTAAACAAATTCTAGAGATTCTAGTAGGGAAGTCCCATTACTATTTTCTTAATAGGTATTCTAGATACTTTCATATCCATATTTCTTCTAAGGATTATAAAAAGACAAACTTTTGTTGCCCCTTTAGCACATTTTCATATAGAAGGATTCCATTGGGTTAGTAAAATGCTACGGGTACTTTATAGCGATGCATGGTTAGTCTTTTTTCAGATTACTTCTATAATTGTATGGAAGTATTCATAGATGATTTCACATTTTTTGGATCCTCCTTTGATGAAATATCATTCCATGGTGAGAAAAGGCATAGTACTTGGGAATGTAACTTTTGGGGATGGTATCCAAGTTGATAAATCAAAAGTGGAAGTAATTTCTTCCCTACCATTCCCCATAAATGTATGGGATGATTGGTCTTTCCTAGGTTATTTTTTATTTTACCATCATTTCATTCATGAATTTATTAATATTTAACTCCCCTCTTCTAATTTCTCCAAAAATAAAAAGAATTTTTTTTGATAAAGAATCTGGGAAGGATTTTAATAAATTGAAAATGAGTCTCACATCACCCCTAGTAATCAAACCACCTCAGTAGGATTTACCTTTTGTGATCATGCGTTGCACCTCTAAATATGCATTTGTGGTAGTCTTTTCAGAAAGGGTTGATCGAGCTCAACATGTTATTGACTCTGCCTCACGTACACTGGACCCTACCCAAGAAAACTACACCATAACTGAAAAAGAATTCATTTACACTGTTTTTGCCTCAGATAAATTTAGGTCATACTATTTATTTTCCAAATTCATTGTGTTATCATACTATACAGCCCTTTGGTATCACCTTAAGAAACTGGAACACAAACCATGTCTCATTCAATGGATACTTCTCCTTCAGGAATTCAATCTAGAAATTAGATGTAAAAAGAAGCATAGAATGTGGTGTATGAACATATCAGTAGTATCCTACCATCCATGGATATTGACTCATCCCCCTATATTCCCATAAATAACATGTTTCCAGATGAGTAGTTGTACTGAGTGCAAGATGTTATTCCTTGGTATGTCGAGATTGTAAATTATTTTGTATCATCTTGAATTCCTGTTGATTTCAACAAAACCCGAGTTGATAATCTAAAACATGAGTCAAGTTAGTACATTTGAGATGACCCATACCTTTGGAAAAAATATAGTGATCAGGTCCTTAGGTGGTGTGTTCCTCGTAGTGAGTTTTATTCTATCATTAGGTTTTTCCAAACTCTTGATTGTGGGGGGCACTTTGGTCCTCAACAGACTGCTCGTAAGGTCCTTGATTATGGTCTCTTTTGGAAAAAAGTATTTCAGGATGACCATGATTTTTGTAAATATTTTCCTCACTACTAAATAATAGTTAATGTCTCTAAAAGAAATAAAATTCCACAACAACCCTTGTTATTTCCTAACATTTTTTAAGTTTGGGGAATTGACTTTATGGGGACATTTCCCAATTCCTATGGAAACTTGTACATTATTCTAGTAGTTGATTATGGGTCAAAATAGTTTGAGGAATGAGACACAAGGACAAATAATTTCAAGATAGTTATCTAATTTTTTAGAACCCAAATTTTATATAGGTTTGGATTACCTAGGTTCATCATCAGTGACCAGGGTTCTCATTTTTTTAACCAAACAATGCAGGTTCTCATGGGATGTTACAAAATCATAAACAAGAATAAATGAGAAGGGATTCATATAAGAACTCCCAGATTTACAATGAGAGAACCAAGGCTTACCATTACCACCTTATCCTTCATCATCAGTTCCACATTGGGAAGAAGGTACTCATTTTTAATGAAAGGATGAAGTTGTATCCAAGTAAGCTTTATTTCCACTGATTTGGCTCATACATTGTTACTAATGTTTATCCATTTGGTTTTGTTCATGTAAAAAATGAAGAAAAGAATCAAACCTTCAATGTCAATGGGTAGAGGCTTAAGCACTTTCAGGGAGCCCTTTTGGATTCCTTGATGGAGTAATTCTAAGTTCAACAAGTATAATACTAGTAACACTAACCATGTTTTATCCTCAATTCCCACATTCTCTTTTATTACAATAAGTAAATTGAATTCTCTAAGTGTGGGGGTGAGTATATTCCTTGGTTATTTAGGAATTTTCATCATCTTTCTTATTTATCCTCTTTTTATCTTGCTGGCTAGTATTTCTACTTTTCCCCCACCTTGTTAATTTTATGATGATTTTCATTGTCTTTCTTGTTTATTCTCTTTTTATCTTGATGAATAGTATTGTTAATTTCCCTCTTTATTTCCTCCCTCTCTTTTGTGATGGAATGTTAATTTTTGATGCCCACTTTTTCATGGAAAATTATTCCTTCTTAATCATGGAATTTATTGAAAATACATTAGGAATTTCCTTATTTAATATTATTTTAACATTAAAAAAAATTCTGATAAAATGTGCATTTTAGCATGAAGTCAACATTACGGTGTGACTTTATCTTCAAATTTGTTTATTTTTTGATGATATAAATGGTTCTGACATTTTGAAATCTTTGAGAAGAATGGCACCTTTTGTGTGAGTAGTTTAAGGGGAAATTGTGTCACATAATTTCTCTTCATATATTTTCACCCAACCATGAAGTGTGAAAAAATATTATTTAATAGAAGATAAATATAAGTTAGGTTAATTTTTCTCTACTTTACAAAATTATTTTTCCATAAGTTCTTTCCTTATCTAATATATTTCATTATAGTATTATATTGACCTATGTCTGTGTACCTATTATTTGTCTATTTTACGACCTAAAAAAACAAAAACAAAAACACAAAAACAAATAAACATTTAGGGCAGTGATGAAATGTACAAAATATGGGTATATCGAGGTTGAGATATTATGGTTTTACTTTTAGGAATTCTTAACTGAGTGGGTCATAAAATTTGATTCCAAAGGATTTAGGGTAGGTTCGGTGGAAAGGATCATGTAAGGAGACAAATTTTAAAATAAGTTTTATTTACCTCGATAAAAAGTAGAAAGAATAGCATATAATGGTTGTCACACACACATGTGTAGAATTAGTGACATGATTAAATTTTGAATTAGTTTATTATATTTTTATCATTTATCTCTTGAAATTTCATTTTGATACAATTTTTGAGACATTTTTTTCAACATCACTAAGAATAACTCCTCAGTGTGATTTTTTTTATCACATTTTTATCAGGAATTAAATTTTAATTGAATTTTAAATCTTCATGAAGTTGAGAATATCTCCATGCATAATTTTTATAAATGTGACTTTTCCTATGAGTGAATATATTTAGGTGTGGGGGTGTGATCGCACCGTGATTCATTGTTTCATTTTCACCCTTACACCACTATGCTAAATTAGTTTTTTTTTTTGAAAATTAAAAAAATAATGACAAATTTTACTTCATGTTTAGTTAAATTATTTTTTTATTTATCACTATTAAAAATAGAAATGTTACTTTTTTTGATAATTTCATTGTAGGTGGAGGTGATTTGGAGGACCCCTATTGAAGTTCAAGAAAAATGGGTCAAAGTACGTCGGATCCAAGCACACCAGTGGACTCAACTGCACATATATAATAAACCCCTAATCCATATAGGGTGATATTTTTTGGTATGGTTAAAAATTAAATGGGATACATTTCATATGAAGAAATCCAAGCCTCATTTGTCCATTAAAGGTCCTATCCAAACTGATCTGTCCAGGGGATCAAATCTGATCGAAGTCAAAATGTGGGTTCTATATTTAGTCCATATCTCTAGATGTTATTGTTCAAATGGTTCCAAATTTTTCATGGAGATATTCATGAGGTATCTATAAAACGTTTTAATTTTCTCCAAATCAATATAATATTGTATGAAGGTAAAACCATGGTAGAATTGGTTTCTCTAAAGTCGGGTGCTCAAACCCAAATTCCAATTTGCCTATAAAATGATACATTGGATTAGAATTTTAAAGTTGGATCAAGAAGAAAATATCTATGATTTTGGAGTCATGTAGTTGTATCCCACCCCGTCCTAGAAGTTATAGAGTCCCCTATCCTCATATGGGGGGTCAAGAATGAAGAAGTATTTCAACTCGAGCTTACTCCTCCTCTCGATAGCCAACTAAATGGTCTGTGATCATTTAAAGGGAGCTACACACTTGAAGAAGGTGTTTTGGAACATAATTATATACTATTTTGGTGTATATTATGGTTTTAAATTGTTCTATTATATGTATCTTACTTTTTTTAATAATTTAATTGAAACACTTTTTATTTCATAATCGATCGGTGTGTAATTTTAAGTGTGCAGCTTGTGTTATTTCGATTGAAAAATATAAGAATCCTATTATTTCCTAAAAATTTGGGATTTTAGTGTTCCTTTAAAACCCATAATACATGATAAGGGTCTATAACTTGACTACAAGATTTTAATTTCTTGTTTTAGTTATATTTTCATCATTTTAGAGTTTGTGGGTACCCAACATCTTGGTTAACCCTCAATCAAAGGATTACACCAAAACCTAATAATCAATTAAGAATAAGGATCTTTTAAAGTGTTTTAGTAGCTTAGAAATGATCACATAATCATCAATTAATCTTAAAATCAACTTGTTTTTAAACTTTTAAACTCTTTAAATTAAGTCATTTTATTTTAAAACTATTTTCGAAACTACCCCCTCCTTTGGTAATTTTTATTAAATATTTACACTAAAATTTACCAATGCTCCTTGAGAGACAAACTAGGGAAATCACTATACTATAAATCATATTTAAAAACATAATTAATTTAATGTTTCATGACAATGTGTTTAGTGCTTTATAGGGAGCATTTTCTAGAACTACGTGTGGCTTGATTATCATTATAATGAGATATGTAGTGATACTCAGATCTCCTATTCTGGGTCCATCTACGGTTGAGGGAAAAACCCCTTCATATTCCCCATGCACAAATAAAATATTTAAAAGGAATACTTCCATGACATATGGCTTGATCCTCATTATAATGGGATTCTTAATAATTCCTAAACCCCAAGTTTCATACCCAACCATCATCCTAGAAAATTCAAAAGCCTCATTACCCACGTTAAAAACTAGTCAATGTGGGGAACTATTTTAAAGAACTATGTGTGTCTTGAATCTTTCTATAGTAATATATGTAGTGACACCTAGATCTATAATCTAGGGTCTATCTAAAATCAAAAATCCCTCATTCCCTATGTATGAATTATACCTTCATAGGGAACCTTTTCGAAAACTATGTGTTGCTTGATTATTGCTCAAATAAGATACATAGTGAAATCCATGTTCTATGTCCTAACCCAATGTAAAAATTCATATCCATTCACATTGGTTCATCTTTTTCAATACCGTATGATGTCAAATTGCACAGAATTTCAAGGACTATGTATAGATTTATTCTCAACCCAATGAGATACATAGTGATGCATGTATCTAGTCTCCTAGCCCAACCACCATATAATAAAAATTCTCCTATCCATCACTAGTGTTACCCTTGTTCCATATAACAAACCTTTACCACTTCTTTTTTCTCACACCAATAATATTTTATGTGAGATTAGAAGTTTGGTAATGAAATTCTCCACACAAATTAGGTGTATAAATTCCCATGTAGGCTATCTTGGTCCTAGGTATAAGACATTAAAAGGAACACCAAATGTCCTCATTACTTGAAAATAAATTGTACAATCTATTTAAGAACTATGTATGGCTTGATTCATTCCCTATTAAGATATGTAGTGATTTAAGGGTCATACACCCTATTCCAACCATAGTATTCTTTTCTTTATCGGAATCACTAGACATCCTTGTCACATGATGATAAATTGCACAATTCTTTAAGAACTTTGTATGGATTGATTATCTTATTTATGAGATACATAGTGATGTCTAGATATTCAATATTGGTCTCAACCTTATCTCAATGTGAAGAATTCCTCCACCCTCCCATTTATGAGTCAGATCTATATGAGGAGATCCAATATGGGTTTTCACCTTATGCATGAACCTGTATTCATAAAAAAAACCCATTGTTCTCCACATGTGAAAACAATTAGTGAAGGGGGCCTTTCTTATTATAAATATGTGTGGATTTATTCCCATTATATTGGGATATGTAGTGATTTATAGGCCTTACTCCTAGTCCTATCCATAGGATAAATAAAAATTCCCCCTCCTACAGAGAAGCAAAGGTCCATGTAGGAGCTTTAATTTTGGGTCCCCTTATTAGGAGACCCACTAAGGAAACAGAGATGTCCCCCTTCTACATATGAGCCAGATCAATGTAATGGAATTCTAAATCATGGCCAATATCGATCCAAATTCTTCCTTTGTGCTTGGACATACTCTTTCCACACATCAGAATCTTAATTTAGAACACTTTCAGATCCACATAGCTTTTCTTAGGCTTCTAGTGGAAAAATGTTTGATACCTAAGAGCTCTTTTGTCTAACTATTCATTGATTTCCCTAATTGAGCATTCATCAAACAACCCTCATAATGTGTTGGTAAACCAAGGTATTAAACTTCTTGAATATGCAGTATGCAGATTAATTAGCCTTGCATAAAATATCCCACAAAACATGTTTTTCAAATAGAAAAAACTTCATCCTTGGGAGAAGCCTCTTCTGTCCCTATAAGATTTGATGATAATATTCTGGAACCCAATATTCAAAATAAGTGTTCATCCTTCACATATTTTTTCCATTCCCTTTCTCTCAATCTAAAATTTCCAAGACTATGGCGTACACTTTCCTCCATCTTGTTCAAAGTATACAGGAACAACCTTGGTTTGACAAGACCACATATCACCTTTTATTTCTAGGATATAATGTTCCAAGTCAGGAGACCTAAAACTATAGGCACCATACTTCGTATTATTGGGTTAGACCAACGTAGAGGGCCTCTTCCTCCGATTCTTTAAAAATTCTCACTTGAAATTCTTATTTCATATTCAGGTAATTTTTTCCCACAAACCAAAATTTGTGCCTACGGAAATCTGAATCTTCAAAAAATTACATCATCTTTTAGCAATAGAATATCATAATTCTCAAGGACTTATTTTCCAGACTATGTTCTAACATTCACTAATTGGATTTTCATAAGTCACCCCATAATAGTTCTTTTAGCCAAAGGATTCCATAATCAACTATGTGGTATGTGCCTTAAATGGAATTGCATAAAACAGCCCACAAAACAGGTTTGTCAACAAGCAGTAACTTCATCCTTAATAGAGACCTCTTATAATATCATAATCACCTTTTTCGTACCACTCTTCGAATCAGGAAATCCCCAAAATAAAATCTTATAACTCCTCTCCCCCCCCCCCTCATGCCTAAATGTTCTAGAATATTCTTGAACAAATTACCAACAATGGGAGATTCATAAACCATTAATTCAAATACAAAGACCTTAAACTATATCCCCCTAATTTTATTATTGTTTAACTTTAAACTATATAGAATAATGTCCTTGTTGTATAAATTTAAACATCATATCATAATTTCCTTGTTTTATGACTTTAAATTTCATATCCTAATGTCCTTGTTGTATAACTTTAAACTAAATGTTTAATGTCTTAGTCACACAACAATAAAATTCATGATGCTTTAACCCTTTTCCTAAAGGGTCCTTCCCCCGGACATTGGTTATCTAACCAATATGAACCCTTCTTCACTCGACCCAAATTAGTATAGGAGTGGTTTCCCATTCATGGTCATTATCAATACAAATATTCCTTTCATTATTAGATACCTCACATTTGAAAAATCACCCTTATGGACTTGAGAAATATGAATCTCCATAAAATTTCTTCGACCATCACAAATAGAACATCAAAATTCCTAGGAACTCCTTTACCTGAATATATAGTACGTTCCCTCATTAGCCTTCCATAATTCACCCACATAATGGGTCTTTCAGTCTAAGGATGTCTCTATTAGACCATGCAGTCTGCTCCCTAGTTGGTCTTTCATAAAACCTCCCTCCTAACAATTTTTTCGATCGGTGGTAATATCATCCTCAGGATAGACCTCTTATATTCCCTTATATTATGTTTTACATTTAGAAACCATAAAATCCTAGCTCAAGATTCCCCAGTGGATATCTAAAGAAGGTAGGAACATTATAGGCCTACAATCCCTATTCGGATTATTATCTTCAAAATATATGGTCTAAACTATTTGACCTTAAACATTATCCCTTTTAGTTTGATTTCCATGAATTTATACTACTCACCATAAAAGATACCTGATACTCACTAAACTAAAAACTTACAAAGGGAACTCCAGAAAAACATTTAATCTCAGTTCTCTAAACCTATTCTCTATACGGTTTAGAAAATATCGAGTGATAAAATGATAAGAGGCACAAAACTTGTTATGATGAAAACTCAAAAATGATGGACTAAGAAAAAGCCAAGTCTCGCTCACTAAGTCTCCTTTACATTGATCTTATGCAAAAATTAGGGTGATGACATCAAAAGATATAAATCTTTTGGGGTTGTTTGTACAACCCTAGCAACAGTCGATCTATGCTCTCTAGGACCCATGGTTTAGGAAAAAATTATAGCATCCTTCCACACTTTATGTAGCTCCAAAACCCAAAAAAATAATATAGGAATACATCAATTTTCCTTATAGTTACCTTAGAAAAAGATTATTTTCATTCTGAATGAATCTAATTATAAGGGGGCTTTTCTTGGCACCTCTAAATGTATTTCATGCAATTTACCAAAAAATTCATGATGCAATCCTCACTTAGACCACAAATTTTGAGTTTAAGTAGAGATGTGTATCTTCGTTGAAAGAAGATTCCAGATAGACTTCCATGTTCCATAATACTACTCCATAATAATGGTTAAGTGGAAAGAACCTCCCCCCCCCCTCCAAGAGTAGGCTATAGATTTCCAAGATCAATGAAGAAAAGGCGTAGACACATTGAAATAAAATTTACATGTTTATTTTGAGAAAATTTATTTTATTAACCATATCAATAAGTGTATATCTCATCAAGAGAATCAATTTGACTACTCACATGTCCCAAATAAACTCATGGATAAAACGTTATGTCTCTTAGAAGATGGACATATTTTGTAAAGGAAGGTGTGTCAAGGCGCAGGCCATCCACGTAGGCTAATCTACGCAAGCCATTCCACACAGGCCCATACATGCAGTCCCATAGGCATAGGCCTGGCTGTGGGTCCATAAATAGACCCATCCACCTCAAATTTTCAGAGGATGGCCAAACTCCTAGACATGAATCCCAGAGAGGGATCTGTTCATGCAGCTCACTTGCCCAAGTAGTCCATCACTACGTGGGTGACCTACCATGGACCACCCTCACTAGTATGTGGCCCCCAACCTAGTACCGAGGTGACCCACCAGGACAACCAACTTGGGTGACCCACCTATGTGACCCGCCTCGACCACCCACTTGTGCGACCCACCTGCATGACCCACCTGCGTGACCCACCTGCATGACTCACCTGGGAGACCCACCTTTGCAATATTACTACTCCATACCATAGGGGCGTAGCCCCTACACCCCTACTCATGATCAGTTTTAGGATGTAGTTCTGGCCCTCTGAGTTGGTCCCTTCATTATCATCACTGAACCCCATAAATAATGGATACTTTCACAAAAAACTTTTTGGGCTAGGTCAAGGACATTTTGGGTTGTGCCTTATACAGTATTAACATCTGTCCCAGGAATACAATTATTTTAGATAATCCTCTACACTCCCTAAAATTTCTTAGTTCAACATACTCTTCATGGTTCATTTCCTATGTTATGATTTGAGATTCTCCTCTCATATTCCTCAAGTAACTTTAGACAATAAATTCTTCAAGAAACTACTAAATCACCTGACTCCTATATGAGGTTGAAAAAGCACATGGGAATCCTCAATATTAATCCCCTAGCCTTTATTATAGAAGGTTTTAGAATTTCCCCTCTCTACCTCATGTCCACTACTGAGAGTCATGCATCCTTCACCTTCATTCCCACCTCGTAAATTGAGGATATGGAATTTTCATGCCCTCAACCTTTTTCCACTATCGCTTTGTCCACTTCCACTAGTAGAGAAGGGAAAGTGTGTGGTTTTATAGATCTTTGAATTCCTATTTTCCATCACATTCAATCCTGAATCATCCCTAACTTTCGAGATTAGGGGTATCCATTCTCTCAGTATACACATCATCATATTCTTGTTTCTGTAGGAGATCCTCCTTTGAATCTTTATCTCATCTTCCTTCTAAGTTCCCCCGTAGGTGTGGGTCCCCAAGGACATGTATCTAACCTCAAGGAAAAGAATATTGTTTGGTTTGTTGAATCTTCCACTTCATCTTTTTTCTCACACTAATCATGAATCACATGGGCTAAGAGGTTATTGGTGATCATGACAACTATACAATCCATTCGGCAGATTGAACTATGAGAAATATAATTCCTATTTTAACCAGAATACTTATGAAGCCTACCTAAGTATCAAGATCAATGGGAATCCTTCTCAAGATTAATCCATGATAAAAACCCCCTCAATTAACCAAGGAATCCTCCTTAGGATTAAGCCTCGTAATTCATCCTATGGACTTCCTCCTTAGGTATAAGCCCCAAACATGCCTCAAAATCACCATGAGATAATATATAACTCATGGTATCTCCATCAAGGAATCCTTTTTTGGAATAATCCCTAACTTAATCCTTTTAAATGGATATAATCCCCTATGAGACAATCTACCAGAGGTCCCCCATAGGTGAGTTCCCTGATAACCAAACTATGTGGTCTTTGATTTCAGCCTAAATGGGATACGTAGGAAGCCTCCCAAAAGTTAAAACCCAATCATCCAAGATCAACTCTATTCTCTCTAGGTAACTTTCCCAGTAGTTTTTGATTTGATCTAGGAATCCACATTATTTCTAGGTTCCTTGGGAAACTTTGGGGAATAATCCAGACACCAAACATTTACTGGGCACCTTTTACCTAGATGTCATTTCCATAAGACATTAAACTATATAGTCAATTCCTTATCAGATGACCTTAAAATGTATGATGTGTCATATTAAGCAGAACTGAACTATATGGGTTCTAATTCTCTTCACAAGGATATGTAGGAAGTCCATCTATGGTTTTGATCTTGACATCAAAAAAAAATCATGTATCCCTGGATGACAATAAAATCTATAGTGCCCCATTGAGTGTTTAGAAAACCAGCATCATCATAATAATGACTGAAAATATCTAAGAAGTACCCAAGAGGATACCATTTATTTAGAACTTCAAATACATACAGATTTCTCCATTGATGAATAACCTTTGATACATACAAATGATTCTCAGTTTCATACATGCTAATAATTGATTGTTAATTTAATAGTTCCCCACATTGTACTTGGGAATTAATAAATAATTCATGAACATATCTTAAATCTATAAGAGATTCTTAGAGTAGGTAATAATTCTCTCTATAGGGGTGAGATGATCCCAACCTCCCATCCACTTGACCAATATGAGTTATTAAGAATCATAGACTAGAATCCCTAATGAGTACCTAACTTTAGAAATGAGGTCGCTTTGGATATATAACCATTGGGTGTTTCCGGGTCCATGAACAAACCCATTGGAAATAATTCGGAAATAATGAACCTAGCATGAAGGACTCAACGCCCTATAATCTACCTTCATATGAATGATGATTCCATCAGAAACATCAGCACAATCATCTGATCATTTAGGGTATGTATAATTTTGAAATATTGGTTCATAAACTCAATCCAATATTCTACTTCCTAGAGATCTAGCTTACCATGGAACCCCAGCAGCCTTTGGAACTAGAACTCATAGACCACACTGAGATTATTTGCATCCTCATTCTACTATACTATTACAATATACTTCTCAATAGGAGGGTGTTCTTCTACCTACTAAACTATAAGAAATATCTCATGAAATGGACCCTGAACCATGGCCTCATCACTCATCAGATTATCATCATGATCCTGAATCATTAAAATGGATGTCTATCATCATAGAGGAATCCTAAAAATTAATTAAGATGTACCATGGTTAAATGATCATATATATAGGGAGATGACTTAATAAGGAAAATAAAATGACTCAATACTATATGATGCATGTACCAATGTTTCCTATAATAAATGTATTGGTATGCTGAGTCAATAAGCAGGTTGTCAGAGTCCTGGTGAATGGATATATTGACCATAGCACTAACATTAGACTCCCAATCCTTAAAGCTATACTCATGAAACTTTGTTTTTATTTCCCAAATTCCCAACTAAACCTCGTAATAGGATAAAACTCTAATCATCATCCCAATGTCGAACCACCCCTAATACCAATCTGTAATAAACTGACCCACTAGGGCCCACCTAGCCAGCGGAATCCTGGACCGCCAAAACCCCATACCTGCCTCTATAAGATAGGGGCTAGCTACTAAAGCCGACAAGGAATAACTAAAATTTGAGGCCTTTTCCTAAGTACCTATATGCATGCATCCAACCATCTCCATGAATAAGTGTCGAGGAATAATAATAAATGATAATAACATCTAGTTTAAAAACCATACATCTAATAACCTATAGGTAATATAAATAGTTTGATAGTGTAATCCAAAATTTGAGGTGTAAAAATACACACCTAACTAGAAAAGATGTCCCAAACTAACAATAGATAGAAAACAAAATAGATGAGAGAATCTGACTTCTTATATCCAAGCCCAAACCAATATATGTGGTTTATGCACCCTGAGTATTCCTAAGCTCCTCCAATGCCACCGCTAACCTATCCATCATCTACATAAGTCACAAAACTTGTGGGGAAATCCAATATAGGGGTGTTTATATACCTAACTATTAGTATTTCTCAAAAATGATGAGGAAAAATAGAATACATGATAGAAGTAATAAGCTCAACCCAAATAAAGAGGGAAAAACCCTAAAAATAATGATATATATACTCATATATGAAACCCAGATGAGAGAGAATAGTGATCTCCATCTCGCAACCTAACCTAGGTTGATGAGTCTGCTTGCAGCTCCAAAGTTCCATCATCGATACCCAACTTCTTATGTGTATTTCTGAAAAAGTAACAATGTGGAGGACCCACACCTTGGAAATGTGTCGCATAGTCAAGGGGGTTCAATATCCAAGTATAGTAGCCACACCTATGCATGATAAGGGAATTCCACACAGTAGATATATAGAGGACCCACACCATAGTGCATCAGGGGGTTCCACTCAATAGGTAGAGGACCCATTCCCTAGTTCATTAGGGGTTTCCACTCAATAGAGAGATAGAGGACCCATTCCCGAGTGCATCAGGGAGGTTGCACTCAATAGTTGGAGGACCCAAACCCTATTCTATTAGGGGGGGTTTAACTGAATAGGTAGAAGACTCACAACCTAGTCTGTCAAGAGGTTTCACTCAATAGGTATAGGAACCATTGCCTAGTTCATAAAGGGGTGCTCTTCTCAATAGATAGAGAACCTAAACCCTATTATATTGGGGGGTTCCATAAACCAGTGTGAGGAGTACAGGGATCCTACACCCTAGTATGGTAGGGGTTACAGACCTCTAACTCCATCTGATGATCCTTCCTGATCACTGTCATCATCAAGTGTCTCCTAAAGAATCATCATTCTTGTAACATATCACATCATATCTCAAAATCCAAAATGAAGGATATCATTGTGTTCAATATAGAAAAACACTCTAGATATGATACTTTTGGACCAAATACAAGTAAAAAAAGAGATACGAGAGGTAGAAGTTCCAAGGAATAGTACACGATGTGTACCAAGGATAACATCGTGTGTGACCTCACCTAGCCTCATGAATATGTCCTCACCAACACACAGATTGATGGAAATTTAGTACAACATGGTGTTTAAGGGGACCAAATGGTGTGTGATCCCACTCTATTGTATGTTCGTGTTCTCATTTGTGCACGGATTGGTGGCTACGTCATTGTACATGGAATGTATGGGACCCAAATGGAATGTCTCATCCACCCATGGCCAGTCCATACACTACTATTCATGATCATGTCCTTTGGATTGTGCCTGTGAATGTTCCCCTATACCTGGCCATGTTTAAGTACCATCACATGCCTGTATACTTATAGAGTATATGGAGTGTACTTTCACATGGGTTCCTAGGTGTGTGCAGCTATCAAACATCCTTTCTACATGAGTAGGTTCACATGGAATGTTGCTCGGCCACATGAAATTTGATTCTAATCTTCCCCAAAACCCTAGATGTTTCATCTAGGTGGGGATACATTTTGTGTGTTCATCATACTACACTCCATATAGTCACATTTATTCTTGAAACTCATGTTTCCTCACACATTATCCAGATCTCATTTCTCCGACATGAATCACACCTATTGACCAACCAAAGAAAAGGTAGTCATCTATGACCCTTTTTTCAGCCTCTGATGTCTAAAAAATGGATTTCCAGTCCTTCTCTTGAAGCCAACACATGCCTCGTGCACCTCCCAATGTCATTTTCACTCTGGATCCCAAATACATGAAGTATCTCCCATGCTCTAACTCAATCCATCCAACAAACACTAATCTGGTGATTGTGTTCACATATACTGAAAATCTAGTGGTCCGATCATGCTCAAACCCGCCTGAAAATGTTGAATTGTGTCCATGAATCCCAATGGAGAATAACACAAAGAACATGTGGGGTAAAGACCAAAGAACAATGGTGCATCAATCATTTTCCAAGAATTCTTGGACAATGATCATATATAGGGGATATTTGGTGTTAAAAACATAGCATAATCAAGAATAAATTGAATAAACAATTTAATTTGACACACAGGCTCATGTAAATTATTAAATTAATCACATATCAAAGAAAATCATATAAGAACATGATTAATATTTTAATAAATAGAGTAAAATACAATTTAGGATCCATAAATCAATATTGGATCAAACGTTTATGAATAATGCATTCTTCTATGATGATGATGACCCACTGCATCTACTTCCTATTGATTCACTTGGATATAATCATTTGTCATCTTCTGATATCGATCCACCAATGAATAAGGATGAAACCTCATCTCAACAATCCAATGGTTGTGTGATTAACCCTCGTGATTTTCCATAGTAGGATACTTATAGAGAGAAATGGATTTATGGTCATTTAATGAATTAATTAATTAATTAATCCACTTAACATACCCACTAAAGGATACCTCATCTAAATTTCTGGTGCTGACCAACTTTAATTTATGCCTAGGGTAAACCTCATGCTTCATATTCAACTGTGACCTTAGATTTACAATCTGAGACTCCATTAAAGATATATTCCATAATTTCTAAAGAAACATTATGCATGTGATATAAAATATATTTAATATTTTTATAAAAATATTTTTGGGCATATTGAGCCTCATAATCTCACACCATCTCTACACCTATCTCTAAAAATATTTTTAATCTATTTCAAATTTATAAAAGGTAAAAATAGAGTCTCTATAAGTTTTGTAATTAGGATTCAAAAGTGAAGAAGGAATTAAATATTTTTATTTTTTATATTTGAATAAATACGTAAAGGCCTCAAATTTGGAGGTTATTTGAGAAATTATGGATAAAGGAAAGATAATTGGTTATAGAAATGTGCCTTTAATATAGTGCTTTAAGGAATCAGAAAAATACTTTTAAAGAAGGAAATAATATGGAATTTATTTGAAACAATAGGTAAACTAAATTGGATAACCCTAAAAAATTATCATTTTATGAAACCTTTAATGGGTAAAATACTTTACAAGGGTGTTACATTAAATAATTATGGGATATAAAATTTCCCCTTAATCAGGTTTGATTTTAAAGAAGGTATTAAGAAATGAATGCAAGGAATCCATAACCAGGCAAGAAAAGCGATAATAAGCTAGTTAAATATGAATTTGAAATATATAAAAAAATTAAAAGGATTGCATGATTTAAGATAGATATTTAATGTGTGGTAGAGATAAAAAAAGTCAAAACCCAAAGAAAAGGGGGTGGTTCAAAGAGTTCCCTTACCATAGGTTCAGATTCACTATACTCTTTTAATTAACATCATGATTAATCAAATTATATTTATGAAAAACTTGATTGAGAAACTAATTTAACTATATTTGATTTATTATTAAGATTTTATATTAGTTTAAATACATTTAATTAAGATTTTGAGTCTACATTCACTGTCCTAAGATTTTTTATTTCATGATTCCATGGTTAGATTAATTTATAGGTAATTATGATAATTCTTATGGTATGGTTACATAACTCTAGAAGTATGATGAAATTATTTCCATGTCATTCCAAATGATTAAAATTGTTTTAAATTTTAAATATTATTAAAATACACATGGTTCATAGTGTAATAATATTATCATTTTAAAGTTAATTCACTTACATGATTTTTCTGACCCCGGTGAACTTGGTTTTATTTAACCATAAGAATATTTAACCATTATAGAATATGAAAAATTATATAATATACTAATTTATATAATTTTTTCCATTATAAATGAACTAAAATCATCCCTGAATGTGTTATTGAAAAATTAAGTAAGTTGTTCATGAAGCTGGTGAACCAACCATAATGTGAAGAATATTTTCATTTTAAAAAGAAATGAGAAGAGGTTAGATGATGAATATTTCATTAACAAAAAAATGAGTATATTTATTATACTATAGTAATTATTTCATATTTTATGGGAAAATAGAGGAGGTAGAAGAAGGAAATAATTTAAAAGTGGTAGATTGAGAATATTACCTCTTTGAATGTTGTCTCTTGAAATACATGTCAAGGAACCTTGGTTTTTGACTTTTGGTGAGACCATAACTAGGATGACATGAGGTTGAGGGTTTTGAAGATAATTGGGTAGAACTTCGGTATTCTCAAAGTCCTTTAATATGTGACAATAATGGGTGGTGGGGGTGGTATTTATAATGGGATGAGAGGGGTGTTTTTTTAGTACAATACTCATTAGTACATTATTGTTTGCTCAAGACTACCAATAGAGATAAATTTTTTGACTCTATTTAGTATTATATAGATCCTAATTCAATATAATTTCTGATTACATTATCAATGATCCAATTATTCATGTATTTAACTTATAATGTTAATTATCGTATTTTTTCATATTTCACTACTCACCAAATTTTAAACTATTTTAGAAAAATAAAAAAAATGATTATAAAATTTTTTCAATTTGTATTTTGAAAAAATAAAATATATTTTCTCAAAATAATTTTCTCAATATTTTAAATTTAATTTTTAATTAAAATCCTTCTTTATTTAAAAAATACTAATTTTAATATCATGATCAATTTTTAGAACATTTGAAAATTACTTATGGTATCATAAAATTATATTATCGCTATAATTAAATTTAATATTATTTTATTAACTAATTTTATGAAAAATAAAATTTTCATTTAAATTTTTATATTTATCATAAAATTTAAACAAAACACATGTGATCTACAAAAATCCAAACATTTATTTTTATCATTTTTAAAACATTTATTTATTTGTATCTTGATATAAATTTTATAAATTTTAATTTTATAAGATAAATAAATATTATTTTACAATTACATAGATGAGGTTATTATTTTCATGGTTAGGTTACTATTTTAAACAGTCATATTACTATTCCAATGGTCAGATTACTATTCCAATAGTCAGATTTTTAACAGTCATATGAGTTTCATAAATTCTATTAATACCTCACATTTCATTCATTATTCATTCACTTTTATTTTTTATAAAGGTAATATATATTTTCATTTTCAAAAATGGATATTGTATTACTAATATTCTATTTCATTTCTATAGTGTTATTTGTGAGTGTAATATTTCTAAAGGATTAATCAGATCCAAATTTTCATATTACAACTATATTATTTTCTATTTTCCCCCACTATAATGCTAAAATTTTATTGAGTTTATTTAAAATATAAATTTAATGTTCAGTTCAATATTAAAAATGTTTTTTGGTTTAATCATGTGTTTAATTTTTCTTTATATAATACTACATTACTAAATACGACACATTTGTATAATAAAAAGGGATATTCCATTAATAAAATTATAGTTCATTATATTCACCTCCCTTCCCTTAAGAAATTTCACACTAGAAATTTTGTTATAACCACTTAGATGAAAACAAATTATGGAACTTTTGTTTTATTTCTTCCTCTAGTTCTCATGTTTTCTCCTCATATTTAAGGTTTCACCATAATAATTTTACTAGGGAGTAGTATTTTTGTAAATATGTTTTTCTCTAAAATCTAATACCTTCACCATTTTCTCCTTATAAGTGATATTATGCTCAATCTTGAAATATTTTATTATAGGTTTCTATAAGCTTTTTTATGAATTAAATTTTTTTTCAAAGTAAAAAATGCATTTTTAATGGAGGATTCTTTAATATTTGATAATTTGAGAGAAAACTACCTTTCACTAGAGATTTTAATAAAATTTAACTTTTTGGTGATTTTAATGAATAATGTTCTTTGATTTTTAATTTTTAATTTTTAATAAAAAAAATTTCTCATTGTGTTTGTTGAATTTTCATTGAAATTGTCTTTTGGAATTTAATTTAATGATTTTTCATCTCTAAAAATTGATTCTTCTATAATTCCATATTCTAATTTAAAAAATAATTTTTATAATTCATTGTATTTGAAAAAAAATTGATATATATTTGATTCAATTTTAATTTAAAATTTTTATTAATTTTTTCATCTGTATTTTTTTTAAGAGCTACAGTATAAGTGCAAAACTATTGGAGCATCCGAAAAAGAATCAATTGAGAGAAAGGGTGATTTTTGGATTGATCATGAAAATTTTTATATTAATAATCGAAGTAGATAAATGATCATAGGTAAAAATTAGAGTTTTCATATGTTGTATTTTCATTTGAACGCACCTTACCTACTCAATAGACTATGGCCATCTAAATCGACCACATCTAAAGTATTAAGATGGTGCTTAATTGGAAATCGAAGAATTGTATCGATGTGAGACCCAAATGAAAACTAAAATTTTAGAGATAGAAACCTTTAAAAAAAATATAATAACCCTATGCCATGGGTAGTTTGACTGAACCTGAAGTGGGGTTGGAGGATATGGTGCTGATGGGGTTGGATAATGAAATTACTCACTACAGCTCTAGGAATAAAGTATATGAGTTCTCCAAATTTGTCCCTGATGCTTCTAAGTTTGCATGAATCATGACACCGATTAATGTTTTGAACAAATCATAATGAATAATCTATGGATTTTGGAATATTACACCAAGTTATACCAAGTAATAACTCAGGTGTTTGAATTTGGAAAAGTTGTACTGTTGATTATGCTTAAAGAAGTTTAAACCTACGATTTGAGCATTGTAGGAGAAAATGAAACTAGATCCAAAATAACCTGTTGTGTGAAGGAACCCAAACCCATCTCAATCTCTCCGAAAAAGAATTAATCCATCCTAATTTTCTTCTATAACCTTATAAAGACAAAATATGATTTCGAAGCATGAATCAGAAAACCATATTTGAGCTCATAAGAAGTGATGAAACAGAAATCCCGTGGAGTTGATTAGTAAAAAAGGCATACCAAAGAAGATAAATTAATACTAGGAACTATGTTTAGAAAGATTATTATTTTAAAATTTATTAAAATAAATTGAGTCCATAGTGAGTCAAATCAGATAAGTGTTTTGAGTCACTGATGAATCCCATGCTGAACAAAGATGAAATCCATTAAAAAGTCATCGAATGAAACTGAATATTTTCAATTGTTGGGTTTGTTTCTTGTGTAAGTATGGAAATATTTCAATTATGGGGACCACAGTTTCACTAAGTTCTATAAATCCATCGTTGAATAGGAGAACACAACAGATGCATGACACAATATCCCTATTATGCTCAGTTTTCATTTTTGATTGATACACTCACCAATCAACTATATATTTCCATCTTGGGAAAAGTAAATGGGATCAGGTTCAGTTGGATATTCCAAAATATTTTAGATTGAGTGCTCAATTGATAATTTGAATTGAAATCAGTATTGATTTGTGGTAAATAGAATCTGTTTTAGTTTCTTACTGAAGACGATCTAGGGGCATGAACTAATGATGAATGTCATATCGAGCCACACCATTATTTAATGAATGAAATTCCAAAGTCATTAGGTAACTAAATATCCATAGAGAAAAATATTTCTACCTAAATGAGGCTCACAAAAGGGTAGTTGGGGTACAATTAAATGCCTTATAAAAATGATTAGGGAATACGATCCCCAAACTATGAATAGGCCCAGAAAAATAAAATAAAGAGTATCAAGGTACTGTGGGGAGAAAGGATAAATTTCTAAAATCTAAAATCTCATCACAAAGTCAACATTGTGTTTTTCTATTTTTTAGGTGGAATCAAGTAAAATCATCTCAACTAGAGGAAAGATATTAGGGAATAAATATTCTAGAAATATTGTCCCTTGAACCTTATATGTAAAGAAAATATGGGATTGGGATTATTTTCACATCATGGAATGAAAAAATTGGAGTTTAATCATATATAATTATAGGGATTCAACTATTTTCAATAGGACTTCACTAAAACTTGGTGACAATCACCTGAAAGTACTCCACATAGTTTTTTTACTTCCTATTAGGTTAATATTTCACCGCATTTTTATTTTTATGTTGGGATAAAAGGATCATATCCCCACTCCATTTTCCTCATTATTTGACATGGGAGGATTCCTTGAATCTTAATTCATAAGACCAAACATTGTTTCCCCTTCTCTTTCCCTTTCACTCAACCTTTAACAAAAAAAATAAAGTTTGTAAATACAATTGTGATGTCATTCATTCTTCCTCCTCCCATGTTGTGATCTAAAATATTTAGAGATGAAGGTAATGCCTATGAGTCTAAAGATAGGGATTGAATCTCTAAAACTTCTTGGATATTTGAACATCATGCCAGTCATTATCTTTCTTATTTTATATTAGAAGATAGTGACGGTTTAAGTGGATATATGAGAGCACAACCAACAAAGGGGAGTGTTCATTAATTTTTATCCTTCATCTTTATCCCCTTATTTTACTTTATCACTTGATATAGTATATAAGAGGGGTTGTATGATTGAATATATCATAAATATCACTTCATCCAGGAAGATATTCTTGGTTAGAGAAGGCTGATAGGTTGACCCTTCACTTTTGGGAGAATATTTATATACCGAAATAGATTTTATGTATAGGTGTTCATTGTTTTAGGTAAGAGGTTTTTGTAACTTAAGAGATCGATCATGCACTAAGTGAGGTTGTAAAATGATCTAATCTATCTTGAGATCTATGATATGTATTCAATGAGTGGATCAAACTAATTCCAATATTTTTTCTTATTAACTTCCATATCTTTATATTCATTTTTTTCTCTGTTTCTATTCAATTTTCACTATTTATATTTGACTCATACTATCTAGGTATTTTATCACTATTAATGTTTATTTTATATACTAATTTCATATATTTATACACATAAAAAAGTGTTTTTGGAAGAACAATAGGGCATTTGAATATGCTTCTTTGAGAGAGACCCTGAGGTTAGCCATTGTGTTATACCTATAGTTTTATAAATATATTAGTGATAGTCTTATGAAAAGGATTTTGGTAACTAAATTAGCTCTATTTTTTTTTGAATTAATCTTATATTAGTGGTTTTTTCACTTTTTTCTTAAATTTTACTTCTAAAGAAACAAAAAACAACAATAAAAAAAATAATAGTGATTGATACTAAAATTCATGATTCAATGTCACTATTATAGTATTCCCTGGTTTAAGAAATTGAGGAGTTTATGCCATAATTTAAATACTAAGTAGAAAAATGATAAAATATAGAACTCACCATTGATTAAATAACTTTTTATCATTTAGTGAAGCAAATTTTTCAAAAAAAATTGGTAAGTATTGGAAAAACCAAAAGAGTAAGGAAGCACACTGAAAACTTACTAAAAATGTTATGGGAAGGAAATAAAATGAAAAGAGAAAATAAGTAGTAAAAGATAAAATAAGTTGTATTTTCAAATATTAAAGTTTGAAATTACCCTTAATTCAAGTATAGAGATGAGATATTAATAATGTTAGAATTTTTCAAGGGTTGGAATGAGATGGTATTTTTAGACATTGATGAAGCCGAACAATTTTGGGATGATCAATTTTTTTATGTTCACTCTGATGATTTAAATTATTCTAACTCTTCTAATGATCTTTCCTTGATTGAACAAAATCATCCACCACTAGACATCATATCCTTTATCTGGTAAGACACTACACTAAAATCAGTCTATTTTGAATAGAGTTTGTATGATGGGGACTACCTCACTCCTGAACTAGAAACACACCCATTAGGCCTATCTAAACTTAAATAAGAACAAGCCGACAAAATTCAAATAGATATTCACCTTATTGAAATTAAAATCAATCATTTGATTCTTATTTTATTCAAACTAATTTTAATTTTGGTTATCCTTTTGTTTATTTTTCTAAACATCATGATTTCTTGGGGAGTCTTGAGAATAATTCACCTATTGAGGACTTTCTAGAACACCCATTTTTTGTTGAAAATTCAAGTTTGGGAGTGGTTGAAAAGGAAGAATATTGGTTGGATATGTGTACCGAATCAAAGAGGGTTCCGATATGTTTTTTATTTTCTAATAGAAAATAACACATTGGACTAAATCATAAGACAATTCTCACCCTATAATTGAATTATCGTGACTTGTACACCCCAAAACTCAAGATGAAAATAGAAGGTAAGTACCCATATATCAATTTTCTTCATACATTATTCCATAAAACATAAAATATCATGGAGACTGACTTAAAGAAATTTTTATAATAAGTACTCAAAAAGTTTCAAAGAACTGAATATAGAAAAAAGAGAATCTGGTTTTCCTTAAGGAAGAAGCCACAACCTCATTCATATTGTGGTTGACCCAACGACTATCCAATTATGGGTAGTCTAAATATAAACACCCCTTAGAGGGTTACACCAAGTTTAACATTTTTTATTCTCTTTCCTAATTTCATTTAAATTTTATTTTTTATGTAATTGATTTAATACTATAGATAATAACTAGACAATGCATCTACAAGGAATATGACTATCAAAAGACACTTGGTTTAAAAATAATGAACTAAGGAAGAATCATTTTGACTTTCATGTCCAAGAGGATCTACAAGCTAAATCTTTCTGGATCAAAACTCCCTAAATCAAAATTTTTAAAATTACACCTTGAATTTAAAAATTTTAACCCAAATTTTGATTTTTTTTTTTAGATGTTGTAGGTACTTTAATGGAGAAATTAGGTATCTTGAACAAAACAAACAAATGGAGGATTAATTTGGTTGAAAAATAAATTTTATAAGCATCTACACTAGGGGAGTAATATTCTTTTCAAATTTAAACTATTTTTATTTAATGTGTCTAGAAACTAAGACTAGTGGAATCCACCTATCCATTTTAAGTTTAATTGTAAAAATGTATTTTCTTAGTTCAGTGTCTATCTGGATTAAATCTAGAGTGTTATAAATCAATTTGAACAAAAGTTTCAAAATCTAGATACCACCCCGAAAATTCCTTTAAATTCAAATGTTTTGTTTAATATTTTACCATGATTTTTTGAGATAGATTTTTAATACTTTTGTCTGTTTATGGCAACAAAAATCATGAACATTAAAAAATTATTATGAAAGTCCATTTGGATGTGTGGAAAATGTACTGATTTTGAATTCAAATGTAACCACTTATACAATATATAAACTAATAAATTTTAATTTTTTTTAATCAAAATTTTCACCCATAATAGTATTCAACATTGGGGATAATTTTGGGTTTTGAGTGTGGGGGATAGGGATATTTCATTATGATAAGTATTTCTTCAAATATGTATGCATCAAAAAACCCCCAATTTTTTTCAAAATAACTCCCTTCTAAGAATCATTTTAGGATGTATTTTAATAAAATATGTTCTCTATTTTTATATAAAATTAGTTTGTTTACATCTCTAGGTTAGAAAAATAAAAAAACCAATCTTCTATGCCAAGGGGAAAAGTAAATTCTAGTTTTGAGATATTTCACTGGTTTTGAATTTGTTAGAATTGAATGATTATAGAGTTATGTTGTCCACCTTTTTCTGGAAATACTATTTGAAAACTAGGAAATATAGGGTCAAATGTTTTATTTTTGTGGAATTGGGTTTATAAATTTAGGAAACCAGATATTGTAACTTGAACATAGAGCACTCACCCTTTTAGAAACAAAACACATCAGGGAGACAACTCAAATGATAATAATATAAGTCCTTTTAAACTAGAATAAAATCTGAAATTTGGATCCCATGGTAAATCTCTAAGACATTAGTCACTATATGTGTTGAATAAATAAATAAAATCTATTTGAAAATATAAAAAGTGTTTTTCACTATACTGTGAACAAATACAAGGCTGGGAAAAAATAAAGTTTCTAATTATCAAAAATAAATTAATTAATGTGATGGGAATATTGAACCAAAATGAAGAGGTTGACAATTGACTTATAAAATAATAATTTTAGTTTAATTAATGAAGTGACAAAAGGATCTTTGATTTTTTTAACATAAGGGAGAGTAATAATTAATGTTTCCTCATGTTAAGGTTTTAATCCAACTTGAATCTGACATGTCTAAACTCCCATGACTGTAACTTGAATTTAGGTTAAAGTACATAACATTCACATAGGAGGCATGAAAATTAATGGAATAATTTGTTGTTTTCCTTCATTATATAATGTTAATTTAAACATGGGCAGGACAATCATCATGTTTTTTATTAGTCTTTATAAATGAGTAAACAAAATTAATTGTATTTACTAGGAGTTTAATAGTTTAAGTGTTTGGTAAATTGTTTTTGAACTATTTTATTACTATTTTCCACACCCTTTTTGGGAATTAAATGTGTTTTTGAATTAAAATTGGGTTTTTAATGGAGGATTATTTAATATTCATGAATTTGAGTGAAAAATGTTATTCTTTGAATATTTTGACAAAATTTATATTTTTGGTGTAACGCCCCGACCCTAGTGACCCAGATTTGGTGCATTATTACATAACATTGGCATGATCATAAGGGATCAAATCTCGAAAGACCGATCAGTTTAGTAGCCCTTGAAGTAATAGATACATACATAAGTTTTACATTACATCATGAAATAAAAAAAACATTGTTTCCCCTTTGAGCACAATCATATCCTTTGGCCTATACCTGCAGGTCAATCATAATATAATTCTTCGCATCCCGGGAAAAATAAAACATAAGAAAGGGTTGATCTAAGACGCTCATTAAGGATAAAAATATAGCGGAAACTATCATAAATAATAATAAACATTTAAGGAAACATATAAGAATAAAACACATGCCTTTTAAACTTAAAATTTAACCTAATATAGAAAATATAAATCAAATAATTCCATTTACTTATTCCCATGTATATTCTACTAGTCGAATAATCACATGTAATATCAATAGCTAATTTCATAATGATGGAATGCATAATACCGGACATCATAACTACACAGTCAAGGCCTCATGCTAAGACTAAAAATAATATTTTTTTTCAAGGCCTTGTTTCATGACACTAGTTTGTCTCGTGAGACCTACTGATACATCAAGGAGATATAGCGGGCTCCACCCCTCACTTACTAAATCCAACGCATTCCTCATATGAAAACATTGAAACATAATATAAACATTCATATTAAAACTAGCATACGAAATGTTAATACTTTAACCATAAACCATGAATGGTATAAAAAACAAATCCACATTCATACATATCACAAAACCTTCAATACAATATGGAAGATTGTATCATAATAAATCAACTTCAAACAATTGTAAAATCTATTAAAGGATGTTGACATAGATGAAATCAAAACTATTTGAGAGAAATATCTCTTTCTATTTTGAAATAATTTAAAAGTCACATGATTATAAAATAAAAAATTTATTTTGAAAATATTCTTATAATATTTTAAGGGAAATTTTGAAGGTGTTATAATTGCGGAAAATAGTTGCACCCTCCATATAAGTTAAAAAAACATTATTTCCTTAATTTGTTGAAAAGGTTTTAAAGTACCTTGTTTGGAAAGAAACGGGAAGATTTCTTTCAACCCATTTTATAAAAATTAAAACAAGGGTATAAATTAATTTAACCCATACTCTAGTAAATATTAAAAATGTATTGAAATACATTTTTAAGGAATACCGATGTGGATGATAAAGAAGTCCTAGTAGATACTTTCGTAAAAACAATCTCGGATAATAAAGAGATTGTAAAAGTAACCCTTACATTGTACTTTACTTGGGTTGAGGGTAATTATAACCTCATGTATAGTATTTAAATCATTTTTATTAATTTATACAAGAACCACATACATAAATATGATATCATATATGATCTTATAATATTGCTTCGTTAATAATATTTCAGCAGTATCATTGTTTTGGGAGTTAACTGGTTCATTTTACTATATATTTTATGTTACATGAGTTATTTTTGTTATAGATAGGATGTATTTAACTAATATACAAAATGATATTAAGTTATCAAACATTATTTTTAATCATAAAATGAAAATTATTCTTGAATGGTTACGATAGGGAATGAAATCTTATCGCGTCATGGAGATGGTAAGTTGTACGTACACACGAGTGAAAATATCATTATATTGATGGTGAAATAATATTTAATTGGATGGTATATTATATATACAGAATCATTTACATGTTATATATATTATTGGCATAAATTATACTCATTATTATACCCATCTAAATAATGAATTTTTGAATAACAAACTACACCACGATGTGAAGACGGTAAGCCGTACATACACACGTATGATGACTTTGTTATTCATAGGATGGATAGAATAATGAATATAGTTGTACCATATTTATAATAACATCACGGAATTTAGAAGTTACTAGAGTTATTACTTTGTTATGGAAAAAAAAGGAAGTGGAAGTGGAAGAAGAAAATAACTTTGAAAGTGGTGACGAAATAATTACCTCTTCTCTGGGTGTTTCCTTTTTGATTTGATCAAAATGGATCCTTAGGTTGTCTTTATGATCAAATTAATGCCTTTAGTTTTAATTAAGGTTAGTTTTGAAGATATTTTATTAGGTTTTGGACAATCGAAATGGCTTTGGAGGTGTGATCTTGAGAGAAGGGGAAGTACCCTTTTATAAGAGAGGTGAGGGTCACTTTAGGAAAAACTTGAAATATTATTTTATTGTAAATTTATTTTCGGTTTCTAATGGATCCAAATTGATTTCTTTCGTTGATAATGTTGGTATGGATCGAAATATTATCAACCAATAGGTTTTAGACAAACATAGGTCACCATATTAACCTTATCTTTTAGATTTAACTCTTAGTTAAATAGTTAAACTTTCCCAATGTCTTCTTGTATTTTTATATTACATGGTTAATAAACTTACAATAAAATGCCAAGAGAACCTCAAGTGGTTAATTAATGACATATGTATCATTATATAAGTCCTTTAGATGAACCTTATATTTTTAGGAAAATTATTTCATTTAATAATATAGTATTTGTTTTAAAAACTCATTTATGTCAATTTTGATACTATTTAGTATTTCGTTTTTGTGAAAGTTATAAAAACTTGATTACTTAGAAAAAATAAATTAAATAAATCATAAGATGTCATATTAACCTATGAAATTAGTGTAATGCATAAAAAGTCTCAATTTACATTTATTTGGATATTTATAAGATCAATTATTCTAATCTTTCATTAATAAGGTAATTACTAAATCATCATTGTGTCATAAATATATTTAAATATTTATTGTATAAAAATTATAAATGAAATATCATGATTTATGAAATATTTTTATCTCTCTAATTAATATTTATAGTCAAATTTATCTTATGTATATCCCTATATTAAAATGGTTTAGTTATTAAAATTTGAATTTAACACTTTTAACTCTTCTTTAAATAAAATAATAATAAATGTCTTAATCTAATCCATGTGGATAATAAAGGATCATATTTTATTCCTAAGGTTTATTTTGGTAGAAAAACACATATCCAATAGAATTAGGACATGTGTTAGGGTGATTATAATATCATCTTTATATTTAATTACCATGTTTACTTTTAACAGTGGTAAATAAAATTCAAAAGTTACTACTCACAAAAAAAAATATTTTTATCCAATTTATCCACATTTTACTTACATATTTTAACCGTGTTTCTTAGATTTTTGAAATTCAATTCAAAGAAGTGGTAAAATTATGTTTTATAAAAATTTGCAAATGTTCCTAGTATGTGGCTAAAAAACGTTAAATAGTTCAATAAAATTTTATATATCTAATCGTATTATAAAATTTATCTAATGAATTACATTAGACTAATATATGTATTATTTAACTATTTTTATGTTAAGATAAATTTTTATTTAAAAATAATTATTTAAATGAAAAAGTCAGTTTTCATCTACAACGTAGTATTTTTCACTATTCATCAAAAATTGAATGTTTTTAGAAAAAAAACCAAAAATCACCCAAATATAATTTTGATATTCCAAATTCAAAAAATATGTCTATTTTAACAAATTTAAAACATATTAGTTTCATTAATTAATTTAAAATTAATTCTCATTGTCAAAACCAGAAAGCGGGTTTTTGAGAAGTAAAAACTATCAAAAGATTGATATGTGTTTATGTCTAATTTAAATGTGAAATTACTTCCAAAGACCAATATTAGATTAAATGATAAAAATATAATCTAATTATACTTCAAAACCATTCAAATGTATTATTTAACACTATAAATTATTTTTATTAAAAAAATTTCTTTCAATTCAAATTTAGTATCTTTCATTAATCATCAAAATATGAAAGTTATCAGAAAAACACCAAAAAATTATCCAAAATAAATTTTTATGTCTCTATTTTAAAAAAGTAGTTTATTTTTTCAAATTTAATATATATAAAAGTGTCAAATATTGGATTTAAAAAGGGTTCTCCATTAAAAGGTGGTAAAATTTCATTTTTTGAAAAATACTTATTTTATCTGAAAAAATCAATTTGTTCTTATATTGTGTATAAGAAACAATTAATATGGATGTTAAAATTATATGGAGTATATAAAATTCAAAATATAGTTAATATTATTCATAACTACTTTTTGAATGGCTAATTTGGTAAGTCTTGGTGTGTTCGAACTCAGTGTTGCGTATAGCACAAGCTATTGAATTACTTTAAAGAGATAAAGTACTATGAAATCTTGGGATGTTACATTTGGTGCTTTGAATGACTAATGTTTTTTGAATTATAATTTTCAATTTTTATGAATAATCTTTCTAATTGTGTTTGTTTAATTATCATTGAAATTTTATTTTGGAAATTATTTTCATCATTTTTTATCTTTGAATAATGATTATTTCATAATTTCATATTTTAAATTAAAAATATAAATTTTTGGAGTTTATTATATTTTAAAATGCACATATTTATCTTTGATTCAATTTTAATTTTGAATGTTTCAATAATTCTATCTTATGTATTTGTTAGGACCTACGGTTAAAGTGGTAAACACCCAGAGCGACTATAAAGGCATCAATTGACTGCAAGGGGTATTTCTGTATTGATTGTGCCTATTTTTCAATTTTGACACAAAATGATAAGTCACCATAAAGAAAAATTTTAACTTCTATTTGTGGAAAATTAACAAACTCCATGAATGACCTGAAGAAAAAGGAAAAAAATTAAAGCAATATAGAAAAGTAACAAAATAAACTTGCCTATTAATGCAATCAAACTTGATTATTTTTTTAGAAAAATACATAATCAACCATTAACCCAAGATCATATTGATTGTATGTTGTATTTTTATTCGACTACACCTTACATACTCAAGTGACTATAGCCATCCAAATTAGTTATATATGAAGGTTAAGGATAGATCTCAACTAGAGATCGAAGAAGAGAATTGATGTGTTCCCTAAATGAAAACTGAAATTCTAGGTAGACAACCTATTACCAAAAATCTAATAGAATGATTACATGGGTATGTTTATTGAACCTAGAGTGGGGCCAAAGGAGATGGTACTGATGGGGTTGGAGGAAAAAATTACTCACCACTAACCCGAGAAGAAATAACCTAAATATGTCAAAGATGTGCCTAATGTTTTTTGAGTCTGTATGAATCACAACATAGATTGAAGTTTTTATCAATTATTAATGAAGAAGCCAAGTATTGTGGAATATGAAACCAAGATGTAACAAGTACGAACCAAGTTATTCTAATTTGGGAAAGTCATACCACTATTGAAGCTTGATGAAGGTTGAACCTAAGAGTCAATCCCTATTGAATAAAATGAATATGAAACCAAATAAACCTGATGTCTGAAGGAACCCAAACCTATCCCAAACTCATTGAATAATATGTCATCTCTCATCATTTTTTTTAAACCTTTGAAATGGGGAATTTTATTTCCAGGCTTGAATCAGAAACCAATATATGATCTCAGAAGAAGTGTTGAAACCAAGATCACATGGAGATGATGAATCGATAAGAAATGCTAAATAAGAACCATCGAACAAGACTAAATATTTTCAATTGATGAGTAGGTTCCTTGTGTATGGATGAACTGATATTGATGATAAGGACCTCGATGTATATGAGTACTATGAATCCATGGTTTTAGAGGAATGCACACCAAATACTTGAAACAATATCCATATTAATCTAATTTTAAATTCTTGATTGATACACTCACTAATAAACTACATATGTCTGACTCAAGAAAAGCTAAAGGGCTTAGGTTTGATTTATTCTTTAGAATGATTTTATCTCAAGGTATTAATTTATAATTGGAATTGAAATTAGTATTTGTTTGAGGCAAGGTGGCACTATTATAGTTACTTACAAAATAATATCTAGAGTAATGAACCGATGATGAATGCTAGATCGAGCCACACCATTTTTTAAATCTTGGGAACTCAAATGATTGGCATAATAAATTATCTATGGAACCAAATATTTAGACCAAATTGAGTGTCATGTAAGAGTAGTTGGACCAAAATCAAGGGTCTAAGAAAATGGGTTAGGTAATGCAATACCCAAACTATGATTGGGCCTATAAAAATAAAATAATGTGTATTGGGGGACGGTGGGGAGAAAGGATAAATACCTAAATTGGGAAATATCATCATAAATTCAAAGAAAAATATATTTATCAGGTGAAATCTGGTAGAATGGTGGTAAGAAAATGAAGGTTATTAGGGAAGAAATATTTTAGTGATCTCGACCCTTGATCCTCCCATGTAGACAAAATCCAAGATTGGGATTATGGTCACTTCATGGCATGGAAAAATTATAGGGTAAGAACATATCATTATAGGGGTTTAACTATTTTTACTAGTAATTCAATGAAATTTGTTTACAAGAACCTAAAATTTCACCACATATATATTTTTCTTCCTATTATTTTAGGATTTCACCACATTTTTATTTTTATTTTGGTATAAGAGGATCATCTCCCACACTTTGTTTTCTCTATTCTTGAACATGAGAGGAAACCCATAATCTTGATTCATATAACCAAAAACTATTTATCCTTCTCTTCCTATTTCTCTCATTCTGTATCTCTATTTTTTCAAGTTTGTAAATAAAATTGTGTTTTCATTCGTTCTTCGTTATCCAGTGTTGTGATCTACATTCTTCAAAGATGATGGGATAACCTATGAGTCTAGAGTAAGGGATTGAAGCTTTAATGGTTCTTGAAGATCCAAAATTCATGCCAATAATTATCCTTCTTCCTTTATCTTAGTAGATAGTGATGGTGTAAGTGTAAATGTGAGATCAAAACCATATAAGGGAAGTGTTTATTACTTTCTCCCTTCACCTTTATCACCTTACTTTCCTTTATCACTGTATAGAGTATCTAGGAGTGGTTGTGAGATTTAATATCTCATAAAGATCAATTCATCTTGAAAAATATTCTTTGTTGGAGTGGGATGATTGGGTAACCCTTCACTTTTGGTAGAATATTTATATACCGAAATAGATAATATGCATAGTTTTTCATTGTTTTGGGTAATATATGATTTTAAATTAAGTGATCAAGCATGAACTGAGTAAGGTTGTAAAATGATCTAATCCATTTTGAGATCTATGATATGTTATTGAGGAGTGAATTGAACCAATTCCAAGCCTATTTCTTGTTAATTTCTGTCTCTTTCTCTTCATCTTGATTTCTCTATTTCTAGTTCATTTTCACTATTTTTTTCACTCACTCTATATGTAATTTTCATAACTATTTATACATGTTTTATTTACTGTTTTCAAATATTAAAATTATATAAAGAGTTTTGGGAAGACCACTAGGTTATTGAACTCTTCTTCCTTGAGAGATACTCCAAGGATAACCACTTTTTTATATGTATAGTTATATAAATTTATTACTGATTGTCCTCAAAAATCAATTTAGTTAAAAAAATTAGTTCTATTTTTTGGGAAAGAAACTCTTTTCTTAATGGTTTTTCCACATTTTTTAAAATTTTACTTCTAAAAAAATAAAAACAAAAAAATAAATAAATAAATAATAGTGATTGATACTAAAATTTTTGATTCAATGTCATTGTTATAGTATTATCCAATTCAAGAACTTTAGGATGCCATAAAATAATTTCAATACTAGTGAAAATAATTATAAAATTGATAACTTACCAATGATTAAATTTCTTACTATAATTTTGTAAAGAAATTCTTTTAAAATAATTGATAACTTTTGGGAAAACCAAAAGATCACAAAATCACATCAACAACCTACTAAAAAAAGATCTAAAAAGAAACTAATATGAAAATAGAAAATATATATGAAAAGATAAAATAATTTATATCTTCAAATATTAAAGTTTGAAATTCCCCTAGATTCAAGGATAGAGATGAAATATTCACATTCTGAGAATTATTTCAATGGATGGAAGGATATGAAATTTATAGGCATTAATAAAGCTATAAAATTTTTGTATTATCAATTTTTTATGTAAATTGTGATGGTTTAAACTATTCCGATTATTCTAATTATTTTTCCTTGATTTAATAGAATCAACCATCATAATACATCCTAACTTTTATCTTGTAAGACACCACACCAAAATCATTCTATTTGGAAGATAGGATGGAAGAGTTCGACTAACCCACTCTTGACCTAGAAATACCCCGAGAATATGTATCTAAATTTAAATAAGAACAAGCTAACCAAATTCAAATATATGTTCACCTTATTGAATAATTTTTTCTTTCATTTGATTCTGATTTTTCTTAAACTAATTTTAATTCTTCTTCCCCTTGTGTTGAGATGACTAAACTTTGGGATTTCATATAGAGTATTGTTAATACTTCACCTACTAAGTAATTTCTAGAACTCCAATATTTTGTTAAAAATTCATGTTTGGGAGACATTGAAATGGAAGAATACTGGTTAGAGATGTGTATAGAATCAAAACAGGGTATAGATATATATTATTTTTATCCAAGAGAAAATAATATGTTGTACTAAACCAAAAGGTAAGTCTCACAGTAGAGTTGAATTCTCACAACCTGTGCACTCGAATACCCAATAATTAAAATAAGGGATGTATCTCTACATCCATTTTCCATACCCACTGTTCCACAAAACCTATTATATCAAGGAGGGGGACTTAAAAGAAGTTATACAAGGAGTAATAAAAAAATTTAAAATCATGCAGTTGGAAAAAAAAGAATATATTGAACCTTAAAGAAGAAGAAACAACCTCAATAAGATTGGGTATGACCCAATGACTATCAAACTATGTACAATATAAATACAATTCCCCTTATAGGTTTATCCCAAGATTATATTTTTTTTATTGTATTTACTAGTTTCATTTCAAGTTTATTTTTTCATGTTCTTGATTTATTATTGTAGACAATAATTAGGTAGTTCATCTATAAGGAATATGAATATTAAAAGACACCTATTTTATAAATAAGGAACCAAAGTATAATCATAATGATTTTCATGGATAAGAGGATATAAAAAATAAATCTTACTAGATTAAAACTCCCAACTCAAAAATGGTTTCATTACACCTTGAATTCCAAAATTTCAACTCTAATGTTGATTTGTGTTAAATATTGTATGTAATTAAAAAGATCAGTAAGGGATCTTCCACAAAACAAACAAATGGAGGCTTTATTTGGATGAAAAATAAATTTTATAAGCATATACACTAGGGGAGTTATTTTATTTTATATTTCAATTATTTTTAATCTATGTTTCTAGAAACAAATAGTGAGAGAATCCCCCTTGTTGTTTTAAGTTGAATTGTGAAAGTCTATTTTCTAAGCTGGGCGTCTAGCTTCTTTAAATCTAGAGTGTTAGAAATCAAGTTGAACTGATGTTTCAAAATTTGGATAGCACCCCAAAAATTCATTTACAATAAAGTGATTTTGTTTCATTTTTTACCATAATTTTGTTTGATATGACTTTTTAATTCTTGTATCTATGTATAAAAAAATCATTAACTTTAAATAAAAAATTTTTGAATTTTTTTTTGGATATTTATAAAATGTAATGATTTTGAACATAAATGTAACCCCATAAAAATAAGTAAACTACTGAATTCTAAAAAAAATTAATGAAAATAATCTCTCACCTCATGATTCTACATTAGGGACAATGTTGGGTTTAAAGTGTGGGGTAGGGGTATTTCTTATACAAATTCTTTTATTCAATTATGTACACTTCAAACCCCCCCCCCCCCCCATTTTTGTCAAAATAATTCCCTTTAAAAATCATTTCAATATATATATATATATATATATATGATTTCATTTTTTAAATAAAACAAGTTTTTTTATATATTTAGGTTTGGGAAATAAACAAAATTTCAATGTTCCCTACCTAGGGGAAAAATTCCATTCTCATTTTGAGGGATTTCACTAGTTCAGAATTTGTTAGAATTGAATAATTATTGAGTGATGTTGTTATATTTTTTTCTAAAAATACTATTTTAAAACATTTAAAGACATTTGAAATGAAATATTTTTTTGAATTGGGTTTATAACTTTATGAAAATAGATATTTGAACTTGAACCTAGGGGACTCACCATTTTTGAAACAAAACACCTCAAGGAGCCAACTCAAATAATAAAAATATAATTACTTTGAAAATGTAGTAAAATAGGAAATGTGTATCCCATGGTAAATTTCTAATAAAATAGGCTCTGAGTACATTTTTTAAATAAATAAAAACTATGTGTAAATACAATAAACTTTTTTCAAAGTTCTATACACAAATACATGGCTCGAAAAACCATAGTGTCTAATTATCAAAAATGAATTAATTAAAGTGAGTGGAATATTGAACCCAAATGAAGAAGGTGGAAATTAATTTATAAAATAATAATTTGACATGAATCAATTAAGATACAAAGGGGTATTTTATTTTTTTTAAATAGTGGAGATTGATAATTAAAGGTGTATTTTTTAAGGTTTTAATCCCACTTTAATCTAATAGGTCTAAACTCCCAGAACTGGAACTTGAATTTGTATTTAAGTAGGTGACATTCACATAGAAGGAATGAAATTTAAAATAATGGAAGAATTTTTAGTTTTCTTCCATTCAGTCATGTGCATTTAAACCTAGGCAGGATAATCATGAGGTTTTTTAGGTGTCTTTGTAAATAAGTAAACAAAAAAATTGTATTTCTTGGGAGTGAAATAGATTAAGTTTGAGGGACTTTGATGTGGAATTATTTTATTATTATTTATAAAGTAAATGTGTTTTTAAAATAAAATTTTGTTTTTAATGGAGTATTCTTGAATATTCATCAATTTGAGTGAAAAATATTATTCTTTTAATATTTTAATAAAAAATTTCTTTTTTTTTCTATGAATGACTAATGTTATTTGATTTATAATTTTTTTGTTTTCATGAACAACCTATCTCATTGTGTTTTTTCATTTTGCATTGAAATTTTCATTTAGAAATTATTTTGATGATTTTTTATCTTTGAAAATTGATTCTTTCATAATTTCATATTTTAAATTAAAATTTATTTTTTTGAATTCCTTGTATTTTAAAATGAAATGGTTTATGTGCGATTTGATTATATTTTCAAATTTTATATAATTTTATATTGTGTATTTTTTATGACCTGTAGTAAAATCATTAAACACCTAGATAGAATGAAAAGGCATCAATTGACTGCAAGGGGGTTGTTTTCATCAACTATGCCTATTTTTCAGTTCTCAAATAAAGGCGCTAAGTGGACATAGGAAAAACTTGGAGCTACCATGTATGTAAAATTAACAAATACCATGACTAACCTTAAGGAAAAGTAAAAAAATTAAATTAGTCTACAAAAGTAACCAAATGAACATGCCTATTAATTAAATCAACCTTGGGTGTTTTTTTAGAAAAGTACTTGATTGACCATGCACCCAAAATTCGATCGACTATTTTTTTGTATTTCCATTTGATTGCAACTTACCTTTGAAAATGAATATAGACATTTGAATCGACTGGATTTAAATCTTGAGGATGGATCTCAAATAGAGATCAAAGAAGAGTGATAATGCAAGGCCCAAATGAAAACTGAAATTAAAGGGAGACAACCTTTTACCAAAAATATGAGAGAATGATTCCATGGGTAGGTCAACTGAACCAAAATTGAGATTTGAGGAGATGGTGATGATGGGGTTGGTGGAAGAAATTACTCACCACTGACTAGGGAAGAAACAATCTGAGTTTATCGAAGCTATGACTAATGTTTTTGAGTCTACCTGAATCATTACATCAATTGAAGTTTTGATCAAATATAAATGAAGAAGTCGATGTGTGTGTAAAATGACACCAATATGTAACATGTATGAACTGAGTTGTTTGAATATGGGAAATTCGTACCACTAATGAATCCCAATGAAGTATGAACATGGTATTCAATCTCTATTAAATAAAATGAAGCTGACACCAAATGAACCTGATGTGTGAAGAATCCCAAACCCATACCAAGAACATTGAAGAATAATTCATCCATCTTAATGTTTTTTAGAAACTTTTAAATTGGAAAGTTGATTTCCTATCTTGAATTGGAAAAAAAGATTCAAACTCGGAAGAAGTGCTAAAACTAAGATCTCATAGAGATGATGAGTAAGAAAATCATGATAAATAAGATAAATCGAGACTGGGAACCAATTTGAGGAAGAAAATTATTTGAATCTTTATTTAAGTCATCCAAGTTCATAGTGAGTCAAATAATAGAAGATTCACGAGTCACAAATAAATCCCTTGGAAAACCAAAGATGAAATCCATTAAATAACCATCAAATGAGACTATATATTTTTAATTGATGTATTTTTTTCCTTGTGCAAGGAAAAACTTATATTGATTATTAGGAACCTAATGTTTCTGAGTAGTCTAAATCCATGGACATAGAGAAACTTACACCAGATGCTTGACATAATATCCCTATTAAGATATCTTTTATTCTCAATTGATACACTCACTAATAAATTAAATATTTCTAGATTGAGAAATGGTAAGGAGCTCGGGTTCGATTCGTTCTTCTCAAAGATTCAAGATCAAGTGCTTGATTGACAATTAGAATTGAAATCGGTGATGAGTTGATGTAATGAGGCACCATTTTAGTTGCTTTCTAAAGAAGATCTAGGGGTGTGAGCAGATGTTGAATACCAAATTGAGCCACACCATTATTTAAATCTTGGAATCCCAAAGTCACTATGTAATTGAAAAACTATAGAGTTTAATATATTTACCTAACCAAGGGTTGTGGAAAGGTAGTTGGGCCACATTGCAATTGAATAGAAAATGGATTATGGCATGTGATCCCCAAACCACGACTAGGTCTAGGAAAATAAAATAAAGTATATTGTGGGACTATAAAGAGAAAGGCTAATTTTTCAAATAGGAAAATCTCACTACAATGTCAAATTTTCATTTTTTGTTATGGAATTAGGTAAACTATCTATAATAAAAGGAATGATATCAAGAGAATAATATTTCAATGATAGCAGCCCTTGAACCTTCCACGTGTAGAAAATCTAGTATTAGGATCATGTCCATTGCATGTCAAGAAACACTACACGTCATGTAGTAGGAAATTTCTAGATGGTCATAACACATCATGTACTCGGAGAGCACACAGCCGGTACACGCCTAACCCATACATGGTGTTTACTTTAGAGTACACAACGTGTAGTCTGAAAATTTCCAAAACTTCATAGATTTTCTTATTTTTTCTCAGAAACAAGTCAAAAATTAAAACAGGGCCAGGATTTTGAAAACTTCTAAAAACTAAGGTTCTTCCAATCTCCCCACCTTTACATAGATCGTCCCTAAGTTATCTAATGAAACTCAGAGATGTCATGGAACATACCACCCTGATCAACATAACCTGGACTACCCCGATCTAAAAAGGTTCTGGATAAATCCCTCAAGGGATCCCCACATTAGAATTTTCATAACTTGGTATAAACCTGAAAAAACTCAAATCAAGATAAGTTTCACTAACCTGGTTCTGAACTTATGGTCCTCTCGTGATGTATCTTCACCCTTACACCTCATTAGTTCTCCTGTGTCGCTCTCAACACCCCAAACATATCCCTCATCGCATCGGTGTCCACATACACAAGTTCCTTTGATTAACCAATAAAAACACATATCTTGATTATATTTTAATGGTATTAAATGTTAATTTTTTATCTTATGGGCCGGATTTAGTGGATTTTAATTTTGAACATCCATTCTCATCATTTGTGCACTTCGTGCCTAATGTGCACCAATTTAGGCCCAATGTTTCATCTGATTTTAAAGAATATAATTATCTATATTTTAATTTGATATTTTGTAAAATGTATATAAACATAAATATAAACATGTTTCATTCAGGGATCAATGGAGTATTTGTAAATGATGATGGTATATTTGGAGATGAAAGGATACAATTCTGGAGAAGGCAGATTGGATATCATCATGCAGATGAGAATGTGGGGTCCACAATATAGGCCCAATGAAGCCCACATTTCATGGCCGTATAGAATACATATATAGGAACAAATTATTTTTCTGGAGACAGTGTTAATTCATCCTAAATGGTGGTGATTAAGGAAAACCAAGTTGAAGATTCAAATCTGGTCCAGATTCTACGGCCCAGAAAAACATCCCACCATTTAAATCATATCTCCTGAATCACAACGTATTTTGGGCAGAAAGATTATATTTTTTTAGGGGAAATCTGGGGATTCATTTAAGTCTGCTATGTCCCACTCCAATTCGGCTTTATAGAAGGTTATTTCGGTGCCTCTGTTCGTTGGATGCATGTTGGCTCCCACTTTGAGACAAGAGTTGAAAAGTCACATCTCCATTAATTTTCCACCCACCTTTCTCCAACAAAATTAATTAAAGGCACATGGTATTATGGGGGATATACCAAAGACTTACAAAATGACTATTTAAGGAAGTAGTGGTGGAGGATTTGGAGGATCTTGGAGCTTTGTTTTCATTGTAATGTTATTATGTCAATTTGTCTTTGTAATGTTCTGCATTCTCATGTAAGTTGTTCGAATCACCTTAGTTTTCATTAAAAGTTCTTCTTCTTCTATTATTATGTTCTTATTAATATCACATTGATACAGTTTCCTCAAGGTGTGAACTTTTTCACACCAAACCTTGTAATTTTGTTCACACAACGGTGGAGTGATCTATATTTTTGAGTTTTTACTTCTTCAATTCCACCCTCGTAAGTCTACTTCCCGCTTCCGTTGAGAACATGTTATCAATGGAGGGCTAAATCTTTTATGCTTTGATCCAAGGGGGTAAAAAGGGGCTATATTGGATGTTATTTATCACTCTCTAAATGTTATTAATTTCTTTTATTTGAGTTTCTTTCATTAAATGATTTTCTCTCTTCCCCTTCCTTATTGAATTTATTCGCCCCACTTTTATGTGCTAATTAGATTCTTTACCTTGGAGTGCTCATGAAAATGATCCTACAAGTGTATAGGTGATTAGTATGTGTTTTTGGTGGTGTTTAATTAGTAATTTATTAGGGTATTTTTAATTCATTTCATGAATTCTTCTCAAGTTAATGAAATTGAAATTGTAAAAGAAAACGATAATTCATCCAATCCACCCTGAGCAATAACCTAGGATCAACTCATTTTCTCATAATTTGAATTCACATAGATCTTTTAGTTCTCTTTTAACCATCTAAAATAAACTCTAGTTGGCCACTTCCTGGCCAAAAATCCATCTCTTTTCATTGAGTGTCTAAAGGTTCTTCTTAGGTCTCTGAGGATTCGACAACCCAAGCTGCACTGCAACGATCGCATACCTGTAGGGTAAATTTGGGTGAAACCAAATTTTGGCATTGTTTCCAGGGACCCAAGTAAGTCACCTTAAATACTCAATATCTTTTCTCATCCCACATTCTCTATTATCACCTCCCATCTCTCTTATCTTTACCCCTTTCTATTTGTGTGTGTTCTGAGAATCTAGAATCCAACTTTCCGTCTACTCCAATGGAGTGTCTTCCAAATTACCTTGTCATAAACTCATACTGGAATAAAATGGAAAATAAATATTGTGAAGACCCTAAATTAGACAATTTATTTGATCAACCCTTGATTAATTACCACACACCCGATGAAATGTACAATCAATGGGATAATGATTGTTTAAAGGATCAATTTTCAACCCTCTCGAGGATGACTGAAGAGATGAAACTAAATGAAGTTCACGATTTACAAACTCCTATCCAGCCTAATCCTAAAAAACTCCTTGAATAATTGTGTAATCAAGTTTAGATAATGAGTTCTGAGGTATCATCATTGATATTAGAACTACAATGCATTAATACTTGCAATGAATTCATCCATACACCAACAGTAACTTTTGAAACCTTATGTGGAGTGTCTAGTTTCCCAAAAAACTCTCATGAATTTATTGAAGAACCAACCTTTGGATTTGGGGTAGGGGAAGTGAATCAAGAAATTGTTGAAGCGTCTTTAAATCAGGAATAAATTTATTTCATGTATTCACTAGAGGGAAATTTGACATCGTGGATTGATTCTCCTAAGTATAACTCCATTGACGATTTTTCAAAAACACCAATCACTAAAACATTAAGATAAATTAAAAACATTGAGTCCATACCCATTACTGACACTAATCTCTCCAATTCGGTGATTGAATCTTCTATTCTAAAGGAACAAATTTTGTTGAGAAATTTGTAAAATGAAACTGAGTTAGATTAAAAATCTCAACCTTTGTTTGAATGTCCAATGCAACCCAAACTCAAAATCATTGTCCTTCCTTCCCTACTCAAGTATCCCATCATTTGTGTTAAGTAAGATCTTGGGGTTTTCATTCTTTCATCTCATGAAACCCAAAAAGGGGGTTGATCTTTGATTTATTAAAAAGTCTACAGAAAAAAAAAAGATCAACCATTTATGATACTCCTTGGATTTTCCCATTCATTTTAGAAAATAGGGTTGTTCATGAATCAAATTCAAAACCTTCTTACCAACCACTAGGGAGACTCATTCTCAATCAAGTTGACATGGAAAAAGATGAGGTCATTAAAATTTTGAAAGTTGGAATTAGATAAGTTGTGGGGGTCAAGTCGAGCTAAAGACGTTAAATTAAGCGTTGTACGGGAGGCAATCCATGGTTTTCAAGTTTCCAATCATTTTTTTTAATAAACTTTATTTTTCAAATAGGATTAGTGGATCATTTTGATATAATTTTATTCTACCTTATACTGTTGACATGTTCTTCTTTTATGAGTAAGGATGGGTATGAAAGGGGAGCACCGTATTCATCTGTGTTACGTGGTGTGATCCCTGAGTAATACCTTACCCAAAAATTTAAAAGAAGATAATGTATCATCAGTTTGTTTTATTTTATTTATGTTTTTGTAGTTTAAAAAAATTAGACAGTTGTTCTGTTCTTCTTTTATGAGTATGGATGGGTATGAAAGGGGATCACTGTATTCATCCGTGTCACACGGTGTGATACCTGAGTTATACCTTACCCAGAAATTTAAAATAAGACAATGTATCATTATTTTGATTAAAAAAACAAAACAAATTAGGGAAAACCATAAAAATTATGATATTTGCAATTAAATAAATTTTTGTGTTGTTTGTTTTGTCTAGTTTTTTCTTCTTTGTATGGTTCCCGGACTATTTCGGGTGATACATATTCAATCAAGGAGGTGCCTACATCCCCCAAGAGATCAAAGGAGTAATCTGGAGCATCATGAACTTCAAATTCAAAAATTAGGTGAATTTTTTCCATGTTTATCATTTTAAATTTCCTCTTTGAACTCCTCTCCTACCCCCCTTCTAACTTTTCTTTTCTTTAAACATTGGGGACAGTGTCATTTTATGTTGGGGGAGTTGAAATAAAAATTTTGATCTTGTGTGCAAAAAAAATTGTGGAAGGAAAATTTTCATTATCCTTGAACATGATAACACACATTCCAATCTCTGAAATTGGATATCAAATAATTTTTCATGCCTTAATTCTGATTTTAATGCAATTTTAGGTTCATGTGCATAGATTTTGGAAAGTGCGGTTGTCTGGTGTGATTTTTCACCATTATATTTTCATCCATATAATAAAAAAACACAACTCATGTTGTCTAGATTGTGGGGTATTAGTTTGAGTTCTTGAGGACCCATAATAAATAGTATAGTTTTAGTGATCATTTTAGTTTTAATATGAGTATTCAAAAAAAATCAAAAAAAATCAATTGCGCGTAGAGCAATGAATTGACCTAATGTGTGGCTTTCGGCACTTGGGGATCGTGACTCTATAGTTGTCTAGCCCAGAGTTGGGAATTTTATCTCTATTTTTGGTAATTAGAATTTGTTTTTGATTGATTTAACTTGAGATGATGTCCGAGTATGTGATCTTCACTTGGTTCCCTAAGGTCTTTGAGCCTCGGAGTCATCGGCAAAGTCTTGCTACATGGGTTGACTCGATTGAGTTCAATTTCAATTAACATGGAAAAATTGAAAAAAAAAACAAAAACAAAAATATTTTGAATACTCATCTTAATATTAAAATCTCATCCCTCTTAGCGCTTCCATATTTTCTCCCTTTGAATGAAAATGAACCCCCATGTCTATTGTGATGCACAACACTTCGTCATGCTGAATTGAAATTGGATGAAATATGGAAGTGAATTTGAAAAAAGGACTGGGCTTGGGATTGGGTTATGCCTCTGGACTTAGCTTGTTTTAAATGATCTTGATGGGCTTCATAATTGTTTTGGTATTAGGTCCTTGAGGGAGCAATGTGTATTAAAATGTATTTTTGGAAAAGGGAATTTGAATTTCATATTTCTGAGATTTATTTTTCTCGAGACTAGAAAAACTCAAGTTAGAGGGTTTGATTAGCCAATAAAAAAACATATCTTGATTACATTTTAATGGTATTAAATGTTCATTTTTTATCTTATGGGCTTGAGTTAGTGGATTTTAATTTTGAACATCCATTCTCATCATTTGTGCACTCTGTGCCTAATGTGCACCAATTTAGGCCCAATGTTTCATCTGATTTTAAAGAATTTAATTATCTATATTTTAATTTGATATTTTAGTAAATGGATATAAATATAAATATAAACATGTTTCAGTCAGGGATCAATGGATTATTCATAAATGATGATGGGTATATTTGGCGATGAAAGGATACAATTCTGGAGAAGATTAGATATCATCCCACTGATGAGAATGTGGGTCCCACAATATAGGCCCAATAAATCCCAAATTTCATGGGAGTCTATAAGACATATATAGGAACAAATTATTCTTCTGGATCCAGTGCTAATTCATTTTACACGGGGGTGATTAAGGCGACCCAATTTGAAGATGCAAATATGGTCCAGATTCTGCGGCCTAGAAAAACATCCCACAATTTAAATCATATCTCTTGAATCACAATGTATTTTGGGATGAAATTTTATAGGATTTTAAGGTAAATCAGAAGATTTATTTAATTATTCTATGGCCCATTCAAATTAAGCCTTCTAAAAGGTGATTTCGGCGCCTCTATTCGGTGGATGCATGCTGGCTCCCACTTTGAGGCAAGAGTTGAAAAGTCACATCTCCATTAATTGTCCACCCACCTTTCCCCAAAAAAAATTAATTAAATGCATATGGGATGATTGGGGCTTGACCAAAGACTTCCAAAATTATTATTTAAGGTAGTAGTGGTCGAGGATTTGGAGGATCTTGGAGCTTTTTTTCATTTTAATGTTATTATGCTAATTTTTCATTGTATTGTTCTTCATTCTGATGTAAGTTGTTCAAATCACCTTAGTTTTCCTTAAAATTTCTTCTTCTTATCTTATTATGTTCTTATTAATATCGCCTTAATATCATTGCCTCAATTTGTAAACTTTTTCACACCAAACCTTGTAATTTTGTTCACACAATGGTGGAGTGATCTATATTTTTGAGTTTTTACTTCTTCAATTCCACCCTCATAAGTCTACTTCCCGCTTCCATTGAGAACATGTTATCAATGGAGGGCTAGCTCTTTTATGGGTTGATCCAAGGGGGTAGCAAGGGTCTGGATTGTATGTTATTTATCACTCTCTAAATGTTATTAATTTCTTTTATTTGAGTTTCTTTCATTAAATGATTTTTTCTCTTCCTCTTCCTTATTTAATTTATTCGCCCCACTTTTATGTGCTAATTAGATTCTTTGCCTTGGAGTGATCATGAAAATGATCCTACAAGTGTATAGGTGATTATTATGTGTTTATGGTGGTGTTTAATCGGTAAGTGATGAGGGTAGTTTGAATTAATTTCATGAATTCTTCTCAAGTTAATGAAATTGAAATTGTAAAAGAAAATGATAATTCATCCAATCTACCCCGAGCAATAACCTAGGATCAACTCATTTTCTCATAATTTGAATTCACATAGATCTTTTAGTGCTCTTTTAAAACCATCTAAAATCAACCCTCGTTTTCCAATTCATAGCCAAAAATCCATGTCTTTTCATTGAGTGTCTAAAGGTTCTTCTTAGGTCTCTGAGGATTCGACAACCCAAGCTGCACTGCAACGACCGCATACCTGTAGGGTAAATTTGGGAGAAACCATCCTTCAATCCATGGACACTCAAAATACAACCCGATGCCATGAACCTCAAGTAACTTGTATCCTCGATGTCCCGATGCCACATATCTCATATATATATATATATATATATATATATATATCACGCACCCAATATGGTGACAATCCCACTAACCAGCATCTATTCAGTCCACATAAAACTTGTGTAACTCATGCACTCAAATTGGACATGTCCCAACAGGCCATGCCAAAATAAGTAAAAAAACAGATCACGGCCACAACCATTGTGTGCCTCTAACCATTGTCGGCTCACAAGCATGCTCAGCCACTGGCATCTCCATGGCGTGCACCTATCCTGAACTACAACTGCCTGATGTTTGACCTCCCTACGGTGCTGCTCTAGTCGTCGGCCACTGACCCCTCAGTTGGGTCCCATTGTCTCTATCGTGTCCTCCATGTGCAGCTGAACCTCGGCTACCCTATCCTGATACCAAACCTGAACCAACTCCAGATACCACCGTCTGTCCTGATCCCTACATGTCGACTGTCTGAGAAGGCTCCCTGCAGAACCTCTCAAGATGCCCAACTTATCCACATGCTCAGCACTCTTTTGGAGGCCTATCGCACTGATTATGAACGTTTCCTAGCTATCCATACTGAAAGAAAACCACTAAATAACTGCTATGAGGTGGTCTAGCTGAGTCCTTGGCCTGACTGTCCTACAAGAACTCATCTCTTCCTCACTTCTTGTTGTCCAAACCATCACCTGAAGCAACCACTTGGCCAACCTGGGGCCTATACCTCTAGTTGCCCTCCGCTATGAGTGCCTGATTTATTGCCTCTAAGAAAGAACATATCCAAAAGATATTTACTTGGATCTGAATGGAGTGTCATAAGACATCCTTGAAGGGACTCACCCTTTTCGCATCATCACTTACCATACCAGGTGAAAAGTGAGACAGGTCACTGAAAGTGCTGCATAGTCCATGACAGACATGTCTCCCTACTAAAGGCTTAAGAACTCACGAGCTCTCTCTTCCCTTAGTGTCTCTGGGTAAAAGTGCTTGAAAATCTGTCCTCAAATTCTTTTCATGCTAGTCCCTCATGCATGTGAGCTAGAACCTGCACATCCCACTAGAACTTTGTCGGTCCTCATAGTATGTACGTCGCCAACTTAACCCTCCAACCTGGAGGCATCTTAAGCTACTCAAAGATCATTTTCATGCAATCAATCCAGTTCTCAACTTCCTGCAGACCACCCTCACCCTGAAAAAGTGGCGGGTATTGTGACTAGAACTACCACGCCAGATATTTCATAGATTGATATGTACCCTATGCACCTCTGTCAAACCCCTTCAAGACATGTACCAGGCAATCTCAGAGCTACTTGTCGAGCCACAGCCCGAACGCTGCCAAACCCAGCTATTGTCCTATCTGCACTGGATCCAGAACCTGATCTTTCTTCTGTGGCACTGTACCATCTCCCGCCTGCCGCTCCATCTGCGTAGACTAAAAGGAACCCACTGAATATCATAAATGTTCAGATAGCCCATATATATATAACAATATATATTCAATGCAGATAAGGAAAGCAATAAAGAGGCAGCATAAAACCAATACCCTTACTCTCCCTTATCACAACCCATTCCCAAGGCATCCCAGCCTCATGGCCTCATTACCTACCCTCAATAGAGTCAAGTATCAAAAGTACCTTGGGCCATGCCCATCCTGACAAATACTTTTTCCCCAAACCGAAGACCGAGTCTCCCAATCCTGGTGATCAAAATCACCTCAACCATAGTACTTTCCTGCTCTCATAAGATTCATACCCAAATACCTTGCCACATAAAATTCTACAAATATATAAATCATGGCATAACTCATTTTAATCAACAATAAATTCTATCAGGAATTTCACCTATTCACATTTCAAAGCATTAAAGCATGGAAATTGATACAATTCACATGGCATTATCACTTCACAAAGAATACGTACAGTTATGAAATTAAAATGCCCTAAAATGTGCCTATCAAAATCCAAGAAAATAGCCTTTCCATACTGGTACAAGGTCCAATTCTCCATTACCACACCGGGTTAAGGGTTACATTTCACAATTAATAACGTCACATACTAGGTGATCCACTGAGGTGGAAATCATATAAACTGTAATCTGAGAAAAAGAAAAATAGAAATTCCCACCCAAGGAAACTTGGTCCATCACTTGTACCTGGGGCTGCAGGCACCCAAGAACTAGCTAGAAACTTAGTTCCAATAATAACCTATCTCTAATCTACCATATCCCAAATAGTAAAACCAGTATAAATAAAAAGATATGTCTTTGTCTCATTAGTATCCAGGAAAATAGTGCTACTAAATCCCTGTCAAGAACTCCTTTGATGCCACTTTGTAACGACTCAAACCCGAGAAGCCACCCAAATAGTGCTAAATGGTTCTGGTGTTACTACTTTAGGAACACCTCCCTGAATTCCAAATGTTGCCGACTAGCATTGAGGGTCTTATAGGTATAGTGGGGAGGTTATACCCTCTCAAAAGGAAACAATGGTATTGGTCTGAGCATAATATAAAATTATAAGACTCTGTAGGCTCAAACCAGACCCACATAGTGAAATCACAATCAATAGGAATAAACATAAAAAACAATAAATATAACCGATAGTAGTAGAATATAAACAAAACTGCGTGTCGAACCACTTGTAAGAACTACTAGAACAAAAAAACATGCATCCATAGCAAGTCAATATATAAAAATGGTGTCAATGGATAACCAACAGTATCTAAAATAAATAAGTAAGCATGATGGTACAGGAAGAAATCAAAACAAAGTAAACTTCATCTAGGAAAGACCTCAAGGTCCCTTCCATCTCCATGCGACAGCTAAAACAGTCCATCTTCTAAAGTTGACCTCTTTCCTTCATGTAAATTCATAAAGTATGCATGCATCTCGAAGGGCCCATGCAGGGAGTGAGATTAATATCAATAGGATACCACCCAAAGGTGCGTACCTAAAATAAGTGTTTAAGTAGGAATGTAGTTATAAGGAAAATAGTAGGCAGTATGATGCAAAAATAAACATAAAATTCACTTGTTCTCAACATCCACCATGAAGTGTCACCTGCTTTGGCAAACGCCAAAATCCTTGTCATGTAACCAGATACCATGTGCCCCCTGACACCACATGTCTCAAGTACCGATGTCCTGAAGGTATGCCCAAGAAATAGTAACCCAGTGGAACAGTGATGTCTGTCCTCAAATAAGTAACTAGAGGGATGGTGATATCTTCCCTCAAATAAAGTATCCATAGGGACAGAGCCGTCTGCCCTCAAATAAAGGAACTGGAGGGACAGTGATATCTGCCCTCAAATAATGGTGAGCCTCTTCCCCCAACCTTATAGCCTCAATTTTATCCTCTGAAGGAACCTCAAATTCAACGTGGCTTTCTACGGAAAGAAACCCTAACCAAAAGTACCTAAACCACAACTAACGGGGGCCTCTACCCACACAAGTGTTCAAAACCACCTCGTCATGGAGTCTCTCTACGTGCACACAGTTCAAAGTTTCAGGTGAGTGGTAATCAAGAAAATAGTACCCAAGCCACAACACCTCTGACACATTGTGTCACTGTGACCTTTCCGCTCAAGTCTGATGGCCTCATCATCCAAGTAACCTCAGTCATGACCAACCTGACAGTCACCATGCCTCAAGCCGACGTCCATGATGCCTAATTTTGTGGTCATAACCACCCAATGTAACTCGGTCCAAGCCCAACCTATGATCAGCATCACTTAATAATATCCGGGCCACACCCAACACAACTTCAAGGGTTCCATAATATGCAATTCAGAAATTACATATTCAATCAAAAGAATCAGTTTTAAACAGGCAGAACAAACTAAACAGTTGAAAATCGGTAACTAAGTGTTGTCCCATACCAGCACTGGGATCTCTAAAGCCTCCAATAATTCAAATCAAGGTTTAATAAACTAAACTCAATAGTTTAATAAAATACAATCCAATTATAACAATTTTAGAATCCCCCGTCCAAAATACCCCGATGAGAAACGACCACTCACCGGGCCCCGCTCAAGAAAAATAGGTAACAAGCATACCCAAAGTCATCCCATAGGTCAAATAAACAATTGAACAGGAAATATTAGGTAAAATAGGGTCACGATCAAAATAACCAAAAATGTGCCAAAGGTCACGCCACCCAAAATTCTATGAAAATAAAAAAAAATAGGTATGCACCACCTACCTGAGACTCATAGATGTAGGCACATCTGATATCGAGCTCCAATTTGAAGCTGATCTTCATATATCTATGTTTCCATCAAATCCCGACAATTCTACTCAGATAGAAATTGTGACGTGTGAGGCAAAGGATCAAGAACAAAAAAGGGTGAGTGGGTTTATCCTTGTTGTTGTGATCCCGCAGCCACCTATGGATTGAGGAATGGACTCTCGATGAAGATTCTAGGTCAAGGTATGTTCTTCGGGTTTTTGGAGCATAACTATTCCAAATTTGGGGAATAAGAAGAGGTTTTTCAAAATAAGATGTGACAATATTTCCTTTAAGCAAATAAAAACAAAAAAACACGGCGTGTATAAAGGACTACATGTCGTGTAGTTTACTTGTCCATACTTAGACTTATAAAAAGGTAGACACACAGTTTAGGCGTGTCGTTTGGGTCGATACATGGCCTGAACTCAACTGGTACATGGAATGGTGGATACAGGGTGTATCAAGTAAACACAACACGCTGTGTAGTAGGAAATTCTTACACAGTCGTTACATGGCATGTACTCGGCGAGCACAGGGCCGATACATGCCTAACCCACACACGGTGTGTACTTTAGAGTACACGATGTGTAGTCTGGAAATTTCCAGAACTTCCCAGATTTTCCCAGTTTTTCTTAGAAACAAGTCAAAAATTCAAACAGAGTTGGGATTTTTACCCATTCTAAAAACTCAGGTTCTTACAGTTTTTCTCAACATGCATAACATCGATGTTATGTTTTACCTCTAAATATCTCCAATAAGGTAGTTTGAAAAAGATAGAGTATTTCTTTCAGATATGTTTTTGAAGACAAAAACTTTTCTTTACAAATGTTATGTTAATATTTTTCACCTTGTCATAATATTATTCAACTGAAAATGGCCGAGGGGGAAGGTTGTATTTCTATAAACCATTGAATTCCTTTTTTCAATCTATGGTAATGATGATAAATTGGAAAAAAAATATTATATAAACAATGTAAACTATCTTTCTTCCATTATGGAATTGATAATATGAAGTCTCTTCTTCTAAAGTTAGACATGCTTTATGTCCCTTAACACTATATCCAGATAAGTTTCCATATATAGGAAATTCATTTATATTGAATATTATCAAAGCACGCAAAAGAAAATACTCTTTCTTGTATTCCTTGAAAACATTAACACTTGTCTCCCATAAGAGTTTCAAATCATCAATCAATGGTGAAAGATAAAAATCAATATCATTTCTTGGCTTTTTTGGTCTAGAAATCATCATGTTAATCATAACATATTTTTTCTTCATACATAGATGTGGGAACAAGTTTTAAACTACCAACAAAATAGGCCATGAACTATGTTGGCTACTTAGACTTTGATATGAATTCATTCTATTAGTACACAATCCCATTCTGAGATTTCTAACTTCACTTCCAAAATCATGAAATTGTTTATAAAATCTCTTCCATTATGGGGAATTAGTAGGGTGACATAAGTTATTATCAGAGATGCACTCATCTAAATGTCATCTTAACCTGTTTTCATCAATTGAATTTGAAAATAGATGCTTCAAGTGAGGAATTATTGGAAGGTACCATATTGATTTATCATGAGCTATAATTCTGGTACCTAATAATGTGTCATAATAGAATTATCATAATTGTATGAAAGAATTATTGGATGATATCATTAGAAATTTCAATATTGATTTTTCAGGAGGTTAGATGTCAGTACTTGAGAATAAATCTTAGTTCAATTTTTCATCCATCTTATAGTGTGATGTCCTACATGTAAGATAGATTGATAAATATTCATATTCTTTATTATGCAACACACAATCATTGGGGAAAGCATGTATCATTTTATACACAAATCTCATTGGTCATAATATTTTATTCTCCTCGTAATTGGAATTTGGAAGCTCATTGCCTTCTGTAAGTAGATATTTTAAAAACTCAAGTAAGTTGGAGAAAATTTTATCACTCCACCCATTTCTTGCTTTCAAGTTAACTAATCTCAAAATTTCTGATAACACTATAAATTTACTATAACCTGGAAATAATGATTTCTTATAATATTTATACAATCATTCAATAGTTTCTATTTTTCGATGGTTTCAACACCTAAATAATGAATTAATTCTTCAATATGATCCTCTTCCCCATTATGAATATCATCATCAACATTGGATGTTGAATTTTTAGTTCTTTCACCATCCCGGATCCAACGTGTATAATTAAGTCTAAAACCATAACAAATGATATGATCCTTGATTTCTCTAGAGTTTAAATTTCTCATATAAAAACACTTCACACATGGAAAAAAATTAAATCAATGTTTTTAGGATTTTGTTTTGAAAATTCCAAGAATTCATCAACTCCTTTTTCATATTCACTAGTGGTTATTCATAAATTTATCTAATTATGATTCATTCAATACCTGATATCACAATATAATTGGTGAATCTATTAAAACATATAAACATTTAAATATATATATATATAAATAAATAAATTATAAAAAGAAATACATTTAATAAAAACTATTGATAATTAGATTGGAAACATCAGATATGAAACACATTTAAAAATAGTAAAAAATTATTTTAATATTAAATACATGTGTTTTGTTGATATTATACTTTAATTATTTTTAATCATCAAACATTTATTAATTCATTTTATATAGTTTTTATATTAGTTCGGTGTTGTGTGTGTGAATAGTATTGAATGTTGCATTAATTTAATAGGTAAAAAATATAGAGTCATTACATTTGATGCCCATTTTATTAATGAACGATGACACAATATATCATTATTCATTGCCTAATATCATTAAGAACATTTGATAATTTAAAAAAAACTCAAAATAAACAAAATTTAAAACAACATTTATAAATCACAATAAACTACAAACTAATAATTGAAATAGCTCAAAAATATAATTAAATGATAAATAATTTATCTTCCAAAATAAAAAAAAACTTAAAAAATTTAGAGTTAAAAAAGTAAAATGTATCCTAAGTCCTAACTTCACTCCCTTGAATGCATTGTAATAATAAACACTTCAAGATCTATAAAAAATTATTGTAAAAATGAATAATAAAGATGAACGAAAAAAATCAAACCCAATTGAATTTTGTCTGAAAATAGGTTTACAATAAAAAAAATAATTCGGTGGATGATGAAACAATGGTATATGATTAATAATGGAGATTTAAGATCATGAAAATCAAACAAAATCAACAATAATGGTTATTCGGTATCACCGAGTCACTTTTGAAGTCATCACCAGTCGGGAGGGAGTCATTGTGAGTCAGGAGAGAGGTTTTTTAGATCCAAAAAATGAGGGTTTCCCAATCCTGAATAATTTAAAAAAAATTGCACTGGTATTTACAAAAACTGATGCAGAAGAGTTTGAGAAAAAAAGTTTTGGTGTCAGTTTTTGTGAAAACCGAATTAGTTTTTTTATGGCATCAGTTTTTAAAAAAACCTACACCATAGAGAGATTCGTCAATGATTTTTTACATCAGTTGTTAGTGAAACTGATACCAAAATCATATATAAAAAATTTTACACATTTTTATTTAGTAAAACTGATTCCCAAAACCTCACAAACATACTTTGTTCATCGGTTTATAAAAAACTAATATTATTTCTACAATGTTAAAGACATTATTTCCACTAGTGTATGGTGTAAGTGGGAATGAGAGAGTAAAACCACCTAAGGGAAGTGTTTATTATTTTTTCCCCTTCATCTCTATCTTATTATTTTCCTTGATCACTTGATAGAGTATTTTGGATTGGTTTCATGATTAATGATATCATGAAGAACACTTAATCCATGAATAAATTATTGGTTTGAGTAGGCTGATTCAGTGACCCTTCTCTTTTGGGAGAATATTTACGTACTAAAATCAATTTTGTGCATAGGTTTTCAATGTTTTTAATGAGATAGGTTTGTGTCTTGAGATATCAATCATGCACTAATTGGGGTCATGAAATGATCGAATCAATCTAAATATCTATGATAGGTAGTAGAGGAGTGGATCGACTTTATTATTACCATGTTTATTGCTAACTTCATCTTGTTTATCTTCATATGGTTTTCGCTCTTTCCAGTTTATTTTCTCTATTTTTCTTCCACTCACTCCATATGTGATTTTCACTATTGTGTATGCTTTTTTTATTTACTATTTTCAAATATATAAAAACACAAACAAAGTTTCGGAAATACCACTAAGGTATTCAACACTTCTTCTTTGAGAGTGATCCCAAGGTTGGACACTGTGAAATATCTAGGGTTTTATAAATATAATTATGAATGTCCTCATGAAAAAGATTTCATCCACAAAATCTATAATTGTACCACCTCTATATTCATGACATGTGAGGGATATTTTATGTACATCCTCAAGAGGGATATGTGGAACACATAATGTACTTGAGACATTTTTTTGGGAGTGTTTGTTGGTATTTTATAGATCCAATGCAATTAGTAACATCAAAGGGGATTGTATATTTGGGACATAGATTTCCCTTCTTTTCAAATATCATGAATCTATTTAATGGAGATATGCAGAGGAAAATTTTATATATAACCTCAAACTTCAAGTCACTTTGATGATTATTAGAAGAGATTTTTTGCCAACTATGAGCTATCCTGATGTACTACTGAATAGTCATAACATTTTCTACATATCTTAAACCATTTATGATCCCAATAGATAGTGTTAAATAACTTCATCCCAACACATAGGTGAACTATATCTCTTCCCACATAGGGATTTATATAAATCCATTTGGGTGCTTGAGTGAAACTTATTATCGTATGAGAACTCAACCAAATAAAGGTGTTGATCTCAACCTTCTTTTAAGAATATTTCAAAAATCTCAAAATATCCAAAAGTGTCTATATATTCTACTCTAATTGACCATAATTATGAGGTTGATAGGTAATACCAAGGTTTAAATCTATATTCGGAGAATTTTGGATAATTTTCCATAATTTTTATGTAAATCGTGGATATAGATTACATACAATTGAAAGTGGTGTTCCGTATAGCCTCACCACTTCTCTAATGTGTATTTTTTCAATTTTTTCTAGTGAGAAGTCTTCCCAAATGGTAATTAATTGATTATCCTTTGTAAGATTATCCACTACATATGATATAAAATTACTTCCTCTATATTTATTTGGAAGACATGTGGTAATTTCCAAGGTGATGTTTTACCATTTCCATATAGGTATGGGTAATTGTTGCATCATACCCTTAGAATTTTTCCTTTATACATTCACTTAATAACATACCATGAACTTTTATGTATATTTTATGATATTATTCTTTATATTTTCCCACCATTAATGATCTCTAAGATCCCAATACATCTTCATTCTGCTTTGGCGGATGGATAATTCCAAATGATATGAATCATTAAATAACTCCTTCCTTATCCTAGGATCTTATGGTACACATATTCATGAACCAAATCTTATAACTCCATAAATTTTAAATTCTAAGGATTTCCCTGTTACTATATCTTCTAATTTCATATTTATTTCTATAATATCCCTTTGATTATTCTTTATATTCTCTAGAATGTATGGTTGGGAAATCATTTGAGATATGAAGTATGTTGTTTTTTCCTTTATAACTTCCATGACCACCCTTTTAAATTCTAATAATATTGAATCCTTTTAAATTATGATAATTGAGAAGGTTTTAGGATCCTTTCAACTTAGAGCATCTATCACTTTATTCTTCTTCAGAGGATGGTAATCGATGGAGCAGTTATGGTCCTTTATCAGCTCTAACCATCTTCACTAATCCATATTAATCCCTTTCAATGTGAATGTTTATTTTAGGATCTTATGATCCTTATATATTTCACACTTATCCTTACAGTGATAATTTTCATAAATATTCAATGAAAAAAAGTACTATTGACTCCAAATCATGAATTGGGTAGTTTTTCACATGGAATTTCAACTACCTTAAGGCATAAACTCTCATTTTATCATTTTTCATCTATATATATCCCAATCCCTTATTTGAAGAATTATTGTATACCATGAAAATTTCTACACTTGAGGGTAGTGTGAGTACTGGTGTAGTGATAAGCCACCTTTTCAATTCCTTGATTCTCTCTTCACACTCATTAGTCTAGAAAAACTTCACTCCCTTCCATGTTAGCTAAGTTAATGGGATTTATAATCATGAGAAGTTCCTAAAAAATCATTGATAGTACCAAGATATTCCAATGAAATTATAGATATTTATCACAGATATTGGTCTAGACCACTCCTCAATCATCTTTGTCTTCAAAGGATCCATAACCATCCATTTTTTGATGAAACCAGACCCTAAGAATGATACTAACCCCATTAAAATTTCACAATTATTATAATTTTTATATTTTTTATCCTTTCACAATGTCCTTAGTATTGTAATAAATTGCTCCTCACACTCCTCCTTACTTTTGGAGTATATCAAAATATTATCTATAAATATTACCACAAATTTATCAAGGGAATATCTAAAGACCAGATTCATTAAGTCCAAGAATATTTCTAGAGAATTAGTGAGTATAAAGAGCATCACTATGAACTCATAGTGTCTATACCATATTTGAAAGGTAGTTTTGCTAATTTCTTACCTCATTACCATTACTTGGTGATATCCTGACCAGAGGTCCACCTTAGAAATTTTTTGGTCCCCATGTAACTGATCAAACAAGCCATCAATTCATGGTAGGGGACACTTATTCTTTATCATGATGTTGTTTTTATTTCAAGATAATCAATATAGAGGCACATTGACCCACCTTCTTCTTGATAAAGATGACTATTGCACACCATAGTGAAGCACATAGGTGTATAAAACCCTTGGGTAGATTCCCTTTCAAATCCTTCAGTTCTTCCAATTTTATAGTGGTCATTATATAGGGATTCTTGGATATGTGTATAGATCTAGGTATATGTTCAATCAAGAAATCAACCTCTTGGTCAAGTGGAGGACTAGGAAGCTCTTTAGGGAATACATTAGTATAGTACCTCGCAATGGGCATATCTTCAAGAATGATTATCTCCTTTATCTAAATCATTTGAGCTAGAAATGATTGCTCATAAGGTAATAATATCCATACTTGAGAATAATATTCCCAAGGAGATTCATCCTTCTCCTTATACTTCTACAAAAATAATAGGATGATTCGGGATATTAAGATTTATTTCCCTCTCTTGATAGTTGATGTGGGCTTTATATGAGGAAAAGAAATTCATTCCCAGTATAATATAAAATTACACTAAAGGAAGTATGAAAAGATTTTTTGAGAGGCATAGTCCACAAACATTAACATGGTAGGAGTTATATACTTGGGATTTAATAATTACCTTATTCATTATTCTCATATATAACACATACCCTATGTTTTGAGGTGGTGTTTTAATAATTCTACTAAATTTGCATGATATGAAAGAATGAATAGGACCATAATCAAATAATTTATTCACCACTCTTAAATGGATAACTAGAATATATGTCACCACTTAATTATCAAGGTCCACATAAGCTATAATGATTAAATAATCCCTTACAATATCTCTTGGACTTAGAGGATTTTCTTATTATCTTCGACAACCCTTACTTTAGGGATTTATAATTCATAATTTTCATGTTCTTTACATTTGAAAAAGTGGAATAATAGCAGAGAGTTGATCAGAACATTTTTTTCTATATCATTAGTGGGCTTCTTTATCTCCCTTCGGTATTTATTAGCTTGATGCTGCCCTTTTCCATACTTGAAGCATCTCATTATTCCCCTAAGACAGTTTTCAGGATGCTTCTTCCCACACTTTTGAAACATGAATATGTCGGTCTTCATTCCTCTATGGAATTTATTCATTGAACTACATAAACTAAACTCTATTTTTTAATTTTTATCTCCATCTCCTAAAGACCATAGAGAATCATCAATTTCTATCTCGACTTTAAGGGAACAATAGACAATCTCTCTATAGCATTCAAAGTCATGAATCGCTCAATATTTTTATATAATTTTTTTAATCCAGTAATGAAATGTTCCTCCTTACTTTTGGTGTCTATGAAAAAGTTGATGGTGTATCGTGAAAGCCTAGTGAAGTTTGCCTCATCAGTCCCAATAGAATCATCTTCCTTTTACTCTAGTACAAGGAATCCCCTCTCTATTTTAAGATGTATAGTTCAAGGAAATATTTATTGAAAAATGTTTTCTTAATCTATCCTATTCCATGGATTTGATTTCATCCTTGGGCCTTGTGTTCTTGATTAGTGTCGTGCCATTGATCAACATCCCCCTCTAGATGATAGACAACCAGAAAATCTTTCTATTATTTATAGAATTAGAGGAAAAATAATATCTTATCAATAGAGATAATTTGTTATTCTATGATGATGGGATCACAAGATCAACTAAAAGTAGGAGGCCTTATTAACATAAAGAACTCAACTATAACTTCCTCTTTCTTAGGAGAAGGCAGATATTCCACACAATTAAATTTATTATTCATAACATGAGTCAGTTAATCTAGTACTTCCATGAAGTTCCTCAGATCCCACTCCCATCAAGTTAAGAATTTCATTAGGGTAATCATCACATTACCTATCACACAAGTTGTTTGAACGATTCCTTATATTTTCCACTATTAACTAAAATAAAGGAAAATTTGAGATGAGATTACTCAAATTAATAAACATAAAAAAGGGAAACTGTGAACATAGAAGTAATAACTCATAAATGACATGAATATCTTAACTTATGAGTCACTAAGTTTTAATCCAAGTTATCCATGGTAATTTTTCTATTGGGTTTTCTAACCTAAAAATATATTCTAGTCCTTTATAATGGTTCATAAAGAGTTTGTAAATGTACAAAAGCATGTCCTCCAAAATTTTCAAACCATGTGTGCAACAGTTCCTCTTTTTCATGCACCAGGTATAGATCGAGTTAATACTCAATAATCCCTTTTGGGTTTATTACACCTATAAATATATGTTCTAGATCCACATTCACTTGTAGTATCCATAGAGGGATTTCATTTCTTGGAAACCACTCACTCTATGTTTTACCAAAATTTCAAGATGTTTTTCTATATTTAGATTAATCCCTGTGGTTTTTAATAATTTATTATTATCCTATTCCCAAAAAATAACTAGACTTTTCTATTATACCATTTATAGATTCCCATACCTCTTACACATATTATTACATGATTTTTAAAATCATTATCCAATAAACACAACCTAAGGATTGAGAGGTTGGAAGACTAGGTAAATAAAACATCAACTTAAAACTAAAATATAAAATATTTATTTTAATATACATAGTGAGCTCTTAAATCCTTTTGAGCTTCTAAAACTGCATAGAATAACCTGTGGAATACATAAACAAAATGGGTGAGCTATATAGCCCAATAAGAGAATAATCATGATAAAAGAGTATAACATATGAGTCGAATGTAATAACATGATATCATAATGGACAAAGTACATGAATTATCACATGGAGGAATGATATAAATAATATGGAATCATGGAATCATGGTATCATAAGAATGTGGGAGAAAAAAAAATGTGACTTAGGCATAAGTCAAGGTTAACCACCAAGACAGTGTAACATAGTAGAAAAAGGCCCATAGAGGATTAGGCTTACTCCCTGATCCTATAAATATCATATCATGATATATAAACTTTATTCAATGCATTGGCATGATGGGAAAATGGTTTTTTGTGACATGTCAATTGCGACGGGTGGGTGACCCATCGCAAATAATATGTCGTCAAAGACTATTTATGGCGGACCCTTTTTCTTGTCGCAAATAGTTGGCTCCAAAAACGTATTTGTGATGAGGAATTATTATTCGCCGTAAAAGGATCCATGGTTTTTAATTATTTGTGACGGGAGTACACACCGGTCGTAAGTAGTATGTCGGCATGAAGTTATTTGTGATGGGTTTCGTCACCAATAGTTTCTTTTTACCACCGCCGCAATTAATATAAGAGCAACATTTTTGGCAGGAGTCCCATCACAAATACTCTAGTCACAAATAAGCTAACCTTTATATACCCCACTCTGAATTTGTTTCATTTCACTCTTCATTCAACTCCCCTATCATTCTCTGCTTTCAAATTTTTCTCATTAGTTATTTCAAAGTTTTAGATTTCCCAGCGAAGCAATTTTCATGGTTCGCATCTAATGAAAGATTTAGTTTCGAGGTATTTATTCATTTTATTTATTATTTATTTTATTTTATTTTTTATTAGTAATAATTAATATTAATTAGTAAAAATTATTAATAAATAAGAATAAATAGTAATAATTTTTAATAAATAGTAGTAATTGGTAATAAATTGTAGTAATTTGTAATAAATAGTAATAATTAGTAATAATAGTAATAATTACTGATAATTATTAATAATTAGTAGTAATTAGAAAAAATTATTAATAAATAGTAATAAACCGTAATAATACTTAATAAATTGTAGTAATTAGTAATAATTAGTAATAATTATTAATAATTAGTAATAAATAGTAGTAATTACTGATAATTAGAAATAATTAGTACTAATTAGTAATAAATAGTATTAATTAGTAATAAATAGCAGTAATTAGTAATAAATAGTAGTAATTAGTAACAAATAATAGTAAATAGTAATAAATAATACTAAATAGTAATAATTATTAATAAATAGTAGTAATTAGTAATAAATATTAGTAATTAGTAATAAATAGTAGTAATTGTTAATAAATAGTAGTAATTAGTAATAAATAGTAGTAATTAGTAATAAATATTAGTAGTTTGTAATAAATAGTAGTAATGGTTAATAAATAGTAGTAATTGGTAATAAATAGTAGTAATTGGTAATAAATAGTTGTAATTAGTAATAAATAGTATAAATTAGTAATAAATAGTACTAATTAGTACTAATTAGTGCTAATTAGTAATAAATAGTAATAATTAGTAATAATTAGTAATAATTTGTAATAATTAGTAATAATTAGTGATAATTTGTAATAAATAGTGATAAATAGTAATAAATAGTGATAATTAGTGATAATTAGTGATAAATAGTGATAATTAGTGGTAATTTGTGGTAATTAGTAATAAATATGGAATAATTAGCAAAAAATGCAAAAAAAAATATGATTAGGAATAATTAGAAATAATTGGTAATAAATAGTAATAATTTTTAATAATTAGGAATAAATAGTAATAACTAGAAATAATTAGGAATAATATGTAATAAATAGTAATATTTATTAATAATTAGTAATAATTATTAATAATTATCAATAATTATTAATAATTATTAATAATTAGTAATAATTATAAATAATTAGTAATAAATGGAAATAAATAGTAACAAATAGAGGTAAATAATAGTAATTATCAATAATTAGTAATAATTAGCAATAAACAACGGTAAATAGCGGTAAATAGCGGTAATTAGTAATAATTAGCGGTAATTGGTGGGAATTAGTCGGAATTAGTGGGAATTAGTGGGAATTAGTATAAATTAGTGGTAATTAGTATTAATTCATGGTAATTAGTAAAGAATTGTTATAAATTAATAAAATTTAGTGATAAAATGTGGTAATTAGCAGTAATTAGTTATAATTTGTTGTAATTAATAAAAATTAGTGGTAATTAGTAAAAAATTGTTTTAAACTAATAAATTTTTTAATAATTAGTAGTAATTAGCGGTAATTAGTAATAATTAACGATTATTAGTAGTAATTAGCTGTAATTATTAAAAATTAGCGGTAATTAGTAATAATTGGCAGTAATTAGTAAAAAATTGTTATAAACTAATAAAAATTAATAATAATTAGTAATTAGCATTAATTAGTAATAATTAGTAGTAATTAGTAATAATTAGTAGTAATTTGTAATAATTAGTAGTAATTAGTAATAATTAGCGGTAATTAGTAAAAATTGCAGTAATTAGTAAAAATTAATGGTAATTAGTAAAAAATGTTATAAAATAATAAAAAATATTAACAATTAGTATTAATTAGCAGTAATTATTAATAATATGTTTTAATTAGTAATAATTAGCAGTAATAAGTAAAAATTAGCGATAAATAGTAATAATTAGAAATAATTAGTAAGAAATAGTGATAATTAGTAACAAATAGATATAATTAATAATAATTAATGATAATTATTAATAATTATTAATAATTAGTAATAATTAGTAATAAATAGCGGTAATTAGCTGTAATTAGTGATAATTAGAATTAATCGATATTAATTAGTGGTAATTAGTAAAAAAATAAAAAAATATTAAAAAAATTTAATAATAAGTGGTAATTAGAAATAATTAGTAATAATTAGAAAAAATTTGTTATAGTTAGCAGTAATTAGTAAAAATTAGAAGTAATTTTTAAAAAAATGTAATAAACTAATAAAAATTATTAATAATTAGTGGTAGTTAGTGGTAATTAGTAATAATTAGAGGAAATTGGTAAACAAATGTGGTAATTAATAAAAAAAATAGTAATAATTAGTGGCAATTAGCAGTAATTAGTAATAATTAGAGGTAATTAGTAATAATTAGTGGTAATTAGTAATAATTAGCATTAATTAGTAATAATTAGTGGTAATTAGTAAAAATTAGCGGTAATTTGTAAAAATTAATGATAATTAGTAAAAAATGTTATAAACTAATAAAAATTATTAATTAGTAGTAGTAATTAGTAGTAATTAGCTGTAATTAGTGATAATTAATGATAATTAGTATAAATTAGCGGTAATTAGTAATAATTTGTAATAATTACTAATAATTAGTAATAATTAGTAATAATTTTCAACCCATGAGCTATAACAACTTTGTGCATACATGGTTCACACAAATTTCTAATGACCAATTTATATAAACCATAAATTTATACATACATGGTTGACACAAAGTAATGACTAATTTATTCCAAACATCTCTAAATCTTTCATTAGGTAGCCAAAACCGGGATAGATATGATGTGATGCATTGAAGGCAGTAGCATGAGGAGGAGGAGATACGTCGATGACATTACATAATTAACATAAATTGTTGTAATGATAAATTTTGATATGGTTCGAATAAATTGTTTTAATCACCTAGTGAATGTGACATCTATGATTTATACCTTTTAATAAATTATAGAATTTCTAATCTTAAGGTGATTAGAAATGACCAATTTATGCTACCCATGTCCAAATTTTCTATTAGGTCACCAGAACTAGGACAAACATGATGTGATGTGTCGATGGTATGAGGAGGAGGAGGAGGAGATATATTGATGACAGGACATGGTTGATATAAATTAGTGCAATGATAAATTTGGACATGGTTAGCATAAATTGGTTTCATCACCTAAATATTATAAAATCTAAACAATAATTAAATATCCATAATTAGAAAAAACTAACGTTCATTAGTAAAAATCATTAGTAAATATATAAAATTGACAATATTTTAAAGTAAATTATAATTGTTTTTATTTTTACTCTTTTTTGGAAAAAAATTTTATTATATAAAATTAATCATAAAAAATTTGTTTATTTTATATTTTTAGATTAATATGGAGTAAGGAATATAAAAACATTCTTTATTACGTGATCATGATTGGATAAATCATCATAGGAATCCAAATGGTTTTGGTGTAAATCCGGTATATATTGAGTGTGTTGAAGATTTTTTATCATTTAAATCATCAAAACCATAAGTTGTTTAAGAATGTAAAATTAAGTTTCTATGCAATAAATGTGATCTGAATAGGTTTGACACATTTGAAAATATTGGGGTTCATATATTGTGATTTGGTTTTCGAAATGATTGTGTTTTTTGTTATCAATATAGTTAACACAGTTTCAGAAAAGATACTAATAATTTGGCTCCAAATCCATCATGGTTTCAAAATTTATTACATGATGCGGTTGGTTCATCTTATCAACAAACTAAAACTTAGGATGGTATTGATTTAACTTCAGAGTTGTAACTATCCCAATTTTATGAGTTACTGATGTCTTTTGAGGATGTCTTATATCCTGGTTATAATATAAGAAAATTTAAAGCAGTAGTAAAATTTATAGCTACTAAATCAGATTACATAATTTTAATTAGATATTTTGATTAGATATTCTCTTGGTTTAATGCATTGTTACCTGAAGGAAGTGTGCTTCCTGAAAATTTCTCTAAGAGAAATAGGGTTATTCATAATTTGGGTCTTGGTTATTAGAAGACTCATGAATGTTAAAATGGTTTCATCTTATATTATGATGAAAATGGGTCATTAGTTAGTTGTAATACATGTGAATAATTAAGGTACAAAGAGGCTCAACTAGGGAATTCAATATTGATTCCTGTAAAACAATTGAGGTATTTCTCGATTACACCCAAATTGTAGCATTTATTTATGTCCCAGAACACAAATCCATTGATGTCATGGCACAAAAAAATATTCCAACCGGTAAAGGATTAAACCATACTTATGATGGTGATTCATAGAAACATTTTGACGAAGTACATCTATCTTTTTCTTCAAAAGCTCAAAATGTGTGATTGGTTCTTTCTACTGATAGTTTTTATCCATTTGGTTCTTGTAGTAGTTAATATTCTTGTTAGACAGTCTTTATAACTCTTTATAATTTACCACATTGTATTTTTATGAATGATACATATATCTTTTTGACCTTATTAATTCTAGGACATCAGAAAAAGAATATAAACATTTATTTGAATCCATTGATTGATGAGTAAAATTTACTATGGAGTAATGGTGTCAGTATGTATGATGTTATTGTGAGAGAAAATTTCCTAATTAAATATACATTGATATAGACAATTAGTGACTTCCTAGCATATGACATGTTATCTGGATGGAGTAAACATGGTCCAAAATAATGTTCATACTACATGAGATATAGAAAAGCATTTATGCTCATAAATGAAAGAAAAAATTATTTCTTCAACTTTCATCGAAGATTTATTCCTATCGATCGTCCTTTTTGGAGGAACATATATTATTTTAGAAAAGGTAAAATTGAAAGAGATGTACATCCAACAATAATCTTAGGTATTGAGTTAAAACCCATTATCTATTCATTACCTCTCACTACCTTTGGACTGACTATAAACCAACAAAATATATATGGCTTTGGGAAAGAACACAATTGGATTAAATGGATCATTTTTTGGGATATTCCATATTGGTCTCATTTATTGGTCTATCACATGCTGGATTTCAAGCATATTGAGAATAATTGTTTTGATAATATATTTTATACAGTTTTGGACACACCTGGTAAGACCAAAGATAATGTAAAGGTGTGATTAGATCTTTTCTAAATTTTCAATTGACCATAACTTGAACTGTTTAAAAATGATAGATCAAAGAAATTAATGAATCCAAAAGTGACTTATACGGTTTTCAAAGAAAATCATTTATTATTTTTCCAATGGATTATAGATTTTAGGCTTATATATGTTTATGTTTCCAATTTTTCTAAATGTGTTGAAAATGGTCATATTACTGGATAAAAAAGTCGTGATTGTCATGTTATAATGAAAATACTTATATCAATTAGATTTATAGGTTTATTGAATTCTATGATTTGGGATGTGCTAACAAAAATATCATATTTTTTTAAGACATTTGTGTGGGTATAATAGACTATGGAACACTAAGTAGGCTATAAGAATATATTGATTTAATTTTATCTAAACTAGAAAAAAAATATTCCTTCCAACTTTCTTTCATTTAGTGGAACATTTGATATTACATTTGTTACATGAAAAAAAATATGGAGGTTCGGTATAGTTTCTATGGATATACCCATTTGAGAGATGCATATATAAATTAAAGAAAAAGGTATGTAATAAAGCATTGGTTGAAGGATCAATAGCAGAAGCTTGTTTGCATGAGGAAATTTCTTTTTTATTCTTTCATTATTTCCAATCTGAATGTACATCAAAACATAATCACATGATCCATAATGAGGGAGATTTTGACTATGAAATGAATAATAAATTATTAGTTTTTAATTAGTCTGAATTTGGCATTGGTGGAGTTCATGAATGATGGATTTTATATTATGAACATCATAGGTCTCATACATATGTTTTTCTCAACTATGAAGAAATGACACCATTTGTACTATGAGTTCTCTTATCACTTATTCTATAATATTTTTTACAGTAAATTAGTATTATTTTGTTTTTAGATTACATGATAATTATATCAATAAATAGTGTCCACAAATTACAACAGTTTCTCTTAAAGAACATTGGCAATATAATTTTTCCTACTGGTTTCAAAAATTGATAAAATAAATTATGTATAGTTTAGCATATAAAATAAATTTATTACTTATTATATTGATAATTGTTTTAAAAAAATTCAGGTATCTCAACATGATGATAAAATTTATAATTGATTGTGTGTATTGTGTAACCCACCAAACAAAATGGTTAAATCTTATAATGCATATGTGGTAAATAGTTTAAATTTCAGACACGTGCATATGGGAATCAAAAAATAATGAATAGTTTTGTTTTCTTGAGAGGATATCATCATAGAGAATGTGAGGTTGAATTTTACAGCATTTTGGAAGAAATAATTGAACTTTTCTATCTCAAACATAATTACATAATGATGTTTAAATTTCAGTGGTTGGGTATTGAGAGAGGCTTTTATGTTCATTCGCATCATGAAATCATTGATATTAAATATAAAATCCTTGTTGTAGTAATTAAGCCATTTTTCTTAGATTATCAAAAAAAATAAAATTTATTATGAAAAATATTCTACTAATTCAAGAGAGTTTAGGTAATTGGTGGAGCAAAATAAAAATAAAATCTCAGGAAAATCAGTTTATTCAAAATTAATGTGGTTCCACTGAAGAGAAAGTAATTAAAATTTTTCAAGAGACTATTCCAAATAAAACTTTTCTTTGAAGAGACATGAATATTGATGATGGCACCCCACAGTTAAGGGTTTATGGTAATGATAATTTTATTGGTGTAACAGATGAATTTTAAATATCAAGATATAATGAAAATGAAACTCCTGTGAAAATTGATGATATTGAGGAGGAATATGAAGCTATTGAAATATTTATATACAAATATGAGGATGGAGATGAATATTTACATGGTTAAATGTTGGTTATAATCACATATAATATATATCTATATATAATAGTTATTTTAAACTATATCCTAACAATAGTTATTTCTTGTTTCAGATGGACACGAATCTGTTTCGTGAGTTGGCGGAGGCTGGTCTACCTAGTGCTGAGAATGATGTTTCATTATCTTACCCTCATATTGTTGGCAGTTCAGTGATGACTCAAAGGGGTTGTGGTCTTTCTATATTGATGATTTATGACCCTATCCTCAAGTGATGTCCACATCTTTACTTCAATTCACACATGAGAAGGTATATCCAGTTGTGTATTTTAGTTAGTTTTCATTAATTCTCATTAATTTATTTATATACTAATTTTTTGATTGTTTTTTCTCTTTTTTTATATCTTTTCATGTATAGAAGTTGGACAGGGAAGTTATATATTAGAGAATTATTTTTATAGAGCATGGGTTACATGGGATCAAATTCTTATTAATGTTCAGCACCACATGTTCAATCATTAGATGGTACATAAATAAATAATATTTATTTTAAAAATTATTTAATTAATAACTTGATATTTTTAATTATTTGTAGGGTTTATGGTATCTCATCGATGATAGCAAGCAGGACTTTATCTGGGAGGTATGGCAGGGTTATATGTGTGAGTGTTGCTGTCAATTTTTGCACAATCTAATGAGTGCAGCAATGTAGAAAGCAGGAGTCACGGAATTTGATTAGTCTTGTTGCATCCACTGACCAGATTAAATCTAATATCAGGTTTGGGATGGATTATGTTCATATTGGATGGGGGATAATTTTCAGGGGATAGCATCATTAAGTTGACATAACCAAGGGAGATTGGAGGTGATGCATCGAGTTAGTAATTGTATATTCAATACGCATTGGTAACATTTGGTAGGTATTTTTTTAAAAAATTATATAAATTTAAACATAAAAAGATAATTTTATACTCATATAGGTATTTAAACAACCTGATATTATAGAGTTCGATGTTTATAGGATGATATACAGTGATCTTGTCGCTTTAGAAATTATAAGTGATCTCCAGTATCATATTGTGGTCAGTATAATTTCATTTTTCAATTTAAAATTAACTATAAATAATATTTTAGCTATTTTATTTTTAAATTGAAGTTAAAGGAGTCATATGAGATTGTGATGTCTCAAACATAGGCTGATATTTAGGCCGAGATTGAGGATCACACCTCTAGTGTAGTAGGGTTTAATGATACATTATGGATACAAGAGACTCATTATGCCTTCAAGAAAGGCCAAGTTGTTGGTATCATCTCTCGATTGATGTCTGGGAATTATTATGGTACCACTGTGATTTCATCATACAGCTTGAGAGGAGATCATGGAGAGTTATCATTATCTACAGCACAATATGATGAGTAGTTACGAGCTCAAGTTGAGCTTATAGAGACCATGCATAGGGAGTAGGGAGAGCTCTGTTGACAGTAGCAGCAGGAGGAGGAGGAGATGTGTCGATGGTAGCAGCAGCAGCACGAACAAATGATGGAGTACATGCGATGTTTGACTCACAATTTAGGGATGGATTGGCCTCAACCAGCTCCTTCAGATGACCCCTAGTGATTTATATAATTTTTCTAATAAACATTTGAATGTAAAAAAATATAATGTTTTTATTAATCCATATATTTATATTTATATAGGGTGCATTTTTTATATTATTGTGAATATTTTACTTTTTATTATTTTATTATTTTTTATTTTTTATTTTTTATTTTTTTATTTTTTTATTTTTTTCTTATTTTTTCTTATTTTCTTATTTTATTATTTTCTATTATTTTATTATTATTTTTATTATTATTTTATTACTTTTATTATTTTTATATTGTTACGAATATTGTGTTTTTTATTATTTGTTTATTTTATAATTTTTTTATTATTTTAATTATAGTTTTATTATTTTTATTATTTTTTATTATTTTTTTATTCTACTGTTATACTATTATTATTATTATTATTATTATTTTAGTAAATTTTATTAATATTAATTTTCTTTAATTATTTTATATTTTTTATGTTTTTTGTGATGGGTGGTTAATCACATCGCCAAAGGGTTTTTTTAAAAACTCGGATACACTATTTGCAATGTCATTTTATGCAACGGGTCATTTATGATGGGACCCCATCACAAATAATTCAATTTCTAGTTGTGTGGAGTCATATCTGGGAACACCCATTGATAAGAAGCCACTCACGGGGTGCACAACAAAATAATTATTGAACCTAAGTAAAATGTAGTAGTAGTAGTAGTAAGACTCGGGTTTGTCTCTATAAAGGAAAGTGTTGTGGGATTGTTCTAATTTTTTTTAGTGAGTTCAGTATGTGAAAACAGTTTGAGAGAATAAACTGGATTAGTTTTAAATTCAATTTTAAAAGAAGTTTCCTAACCTCATATATCTCTTTACCTTCCCTGTTAAATCATCATTCCAATTTATACTCTCTTGTTTTCTCTCTAATAAAGTGAAATCTCACTCAATTTTCTTATAATGTAATTTTTTGTTTAACTAGAGGGATGAAATGATCACTACAACCTCTAATGTCCCCTATCCTAGTAATCATAGATCTATAATTACCCTTAGGTCAACTCACTACTGAAGGTGGTAAGCAATGGAGAGGACCTAAGTGGACTATGTGTGTCATCCATAGAAGAATGAAAGATGAATTCAAAGTGAAATAAATACAAAATATCCTAAAATATAGAATTCATTAATAGGGTATATGTAGAATATCCTTGGCTAATCCACTAAGGGATTAGTGTCCCACCACTAGAGTTATTACAAAAAAAACAAAGAAGTAATAAACAGTAGCAGCAATGAGTGTTTATAGAGAAAAAACTCTAAGAGTGAGCGAGTGTATCCCAACCCAATAAAAAAATATTTATTTATAGATAAACAGTAGAGGTTGATTTGAATGATTCAAAACTATCCATGTGATTGGTATTAATTTCTTCAACTTCTTCGGGTGAATTTGGGAATATTCTCTCATTTTTAGTGCAAATAAAAGTCTTCTTCTTAATTGGATGGTTTGATGTCCCACATGTGTCTACAATTGAGGGTTTAGAAGATTTAGTTGAGTGTATCTTAAATAAATTTTCCACAATGGAAATTATTCCCTCTCATGATTGAGTTTTGTGATTCCTTTGAGAATAATTAGGCTGGAAAGTTTCATTACTTCGTGGCTCTAGTGGAATATCATGGTTTGTTTTGTGTGATTTTTGAGTAATGTATGTGCAAAATGGATCTTTAGTGTTCCAAGTAGGATTCAAAATATTTATACCTAGGTTTTGAATTCATTTAGTTATTATAATATGAACTTAGGGTGATTATTTTAATGAATTCACAGCTACATCATTGGGGTAGATGGAGGTCCCGTCAGTCTTTAAAATCTAGCTCAGGAACAAAATGGAATAGAGTAATCGAAAAAAAAATATAATTTTTTCTAGTGGTTTTGAATTCATTAACACAAATAAATCTCAATATTCATGGTATATTTCTTATGTATCTTCTTGGGTTAGAACAAGTGGTTTCTATCATCGATTCTTCTTCATCAAGACAAGCTCAGATTTGGTTCACATCATATCATCACAAAAATCTTCGATTATCCCTTTATAGTATAACTTAATTTACTTTATGGGTATTCGGCTTATGGGTTTTTTGATCTTAATCATAGAACAAGGAAGAACCAATGACTGGTTCAGCCTCATACTCTATGTGGCTTGGATACCTTTTATTTAGTATTGTAGTGTGGGATTTAAACTTCTTTATCCTTGATAGGCGTGAATTATGTGAAACATTCAGAAATCTTCATTAAGTGAGCATGGGAGATATAGTCCACCTTTTACTTCCTCCTAGTCTAAGGCTTAAAATTCAATAGTCATAAGGAGATCATCTGAGGTTGGATTCTATTCTACACAATAGATCTTGGTCAGTCCAGATGTGGAAAGGGTTCATCTTCTCCATCTATAAAATCATCAAAGGTGGATCTAATCAAGGGTAGATTCATTTATATTCATAGGTCAAGATAGGCTTCTTCATGCATAAGAATATCAATCTACTTTAGGCTCGGTTGGGTTTATTGTAGTGATTTTGAAATGGAAGAATGGTATCATGTTTTTTTTCATGGTATCAGATGGTCGTAAAAGATGGGGGTGGAAGGATGGTGGAACCAGATGATGATAGAAGTATTAATCTTGGCAGTATAAAAATAGAGGACTGGTAGAAGTGACAGTAGTAGGTAGGGTGGAGGTATCATAACAGATATGGTAGCATATCTTCCTTTCTTAATGGTATAAGAGGAACATTCAATAGTACTACTAACCAAAGCAGGCCCAATATTAGAAAAGGTATTACTTCTAATGGTAGTAAGAAAGTAATCAAGGAAAGTGGTAGAGAAACTAGAAGTGGCACATCTGGCAGTAATTGGATTTGGTAACACTGCCAGTAGCAAGACTACTGATAATAGTAAGGCTAATGGAAGTAGACCTGAATAGCGGCATAATTTCATGCCATACATTTTTTTCTAAAAAAATACAACCTACATAATAAACATTTTTTAGGGTATAAAATTCTAGATTAAATTCAAAATGAATATAAAAAAAATTAAAAATAATTCCAAATAACATTAAATTCATTTTTTAATTATCCAATTTGAAATCATATTTTGAAAAATACTATTTTAATCATTTAAAGAATCATATTTTAATCCAAATTGAAAATTTAAATTCACTTTTATTTTTTAAAAACAATTTCTATTTATGGATTTCTATTAAATTTAAAAATCAATTAATCAATTAAAACTAAAAAATCCATTAAAAATATAATTTCTAGATTTAATTTAATCAAACAATTCAATTCCAAATTTAAATACATGCATTCCTTCAACATTAATTCCAAAAAATGAATATATCATTTAAATTCATCAATTGAGCTAATTTATAATAAATTAAAAAAATTAAAAGTTACAAAAAAGGAATAACATAAACAATTCCCATTGAATGTAACAAGTTACATAATTTTTATTTAGATAATACTCCAAGGATATCCCATAAGGTTTCAAACTAGAAGAAGGAATTAAATATATTGATTATTTATATTTGAATAAATAGTCATAGGTCTCAAATATGTATTTCATTTGAGAAATTCATGAGAAAGGGTAGATAATTGGGTATAAAAATGATCCTTTAAAATGGTTCTTTAAGGAATTAGTAAAAGCCTTTTAAAGAAGGAAATAATATGGTTTTTTCTTTGAAACTAGAGGTAAAAAAATATTTAAACCCAAAATAGTTCTTATTTTATGAAATATTTAATGGGTAAAATACTTTTAAATAGTTTTACATGAAATTATTAAGGGATTAAAAAAAGTTCCCCTTAATATGGTGTGATTTTAAAAGGTACTGAGAAATGAATACATGGAATGTATAACCTTACCAAGGAAATGGGATATGATAGGTACATATATAAGAGACATATATATAGAATTTATAAAAATTCCATAATATTAAATAGAGAAATAAAGTGAGGTAGATAGAAAAGGGGAATAACCCAAAGAAAAGAGGGTGGTTCAAAGAGCTTCATTACCTTAGGTCTAGATTCACTCTGAACTTTCACTTAACATCCTAAATAATTATATCATATTTATTAAAAAAATTATTTTAAAAATTATATAACTATATTTGATTTATTATTAAGATGTTATGTTAGATTAGATTCATTTAATTGAGATACTGAATCTCTATTCACTATATCAAGGTCATTTGTTTCATAGTTTCATGGTTGGATTAATTTGTAGGTAATTATGGTGTAGTTTCATAACTATATAAGTGTGTTGAAATTTTTTTAATATCATTCCTAGAGTTTGAAATGGTTTTAAATTTTAAATAGTATTAAAATACACATAGTTCATAGAGTAAAAATATTATCATTTTACAGTTAATTCACTTAGGCAGTTTTTTTGAACATGGTGAACTCACTTGGTTTTATTAAAACATACGATAATTTAACCATTCCAGAATATTAAAAAAATTATAATATAATGATATAAATAATTTTTTTCTATAATAAATTTATTAAAACCAGCCCTGTAGTTGGTGGTGAAAAAAAGTACATTGTTCATGGAAATAGTGATCCAACCATAATGTGAATAACATTTTTATTTTAAAATGAAATGAGGAGAGGTTGGATAATGGATATTACATTAACAAAAAAATCAAGTATTTTTATTATACTAGAGTAATTATACCATGCTGTATGGGGGAAGTAAGTAGGACGTTGAAAAAGAAAATAATTTAACAGAGATATATTGAGAATATTATATCTTTGAATTTTGTCTCTTGGAATACACCATAAAGCACCTTGGTTTTTCCTTTTTGTGAGACCACTACTATGAGGACATTTTGGAGAGAGTTGGGAAGATAATTGGGTAAAACTTTGGAAATATTCAAGGCTTAAAAAGTGTGAGTATAAGGGATAGTATTTATAATGAGGGGATATGAGTGTTTTTTAAATATAATATTCATTAGTTTATTATTTTTGATCAATACTATGAATAATGATGAATATTATGAATAAATAAATTAATTTATGTGTGTGAATTAAAAATAACATATTCTTACATCATCCATGACTTATTTATTCTTGTATTTAACTTATAATGTTATATACCATATTTTGTTGTATTCACTATTAAAAAAATCAACTATTTTAGAAAAATACCAAAAATTAAATCTAACCATTTTTTAATATTTAGATTCAAAAAATTAAATCCATTTTATGAAAATAATTTTCTAAATATGAGAAATTTAATTTTTAAATAAAATCCATATTTATCTAAAAATAGTAATTTTTATATTATGATCAATTTTCCAACCCTTTGAAAATTACTTATGGTCATATAAAATCATATTATCATTATAACGAAACATGATATTATTTTATAAAATAATTTTATGAAAATATACTTTCTTTTAAATATTTATATTTATCATAAAAACATAAATAAAAAATATGTGCTTTACAAAAATCCAAACACTAATTTTATCATTTTTAAAACATTTATGTATTTGTATCTTGATATAAAATATCTATGTTTTAATTTTATAAGATAATTAAATATTATTTTAAAATTACATAGATGATGTTACTATTATAATAGTGAGCTTACTATTCTCAATGGTCATATTATTATTCCAACGGTCATATTACTATTTTAATGGTCAGATTTGTAATGACTATATAGGTTCCCTACCTACTATAAACACCCCACATTCCATTCATTCATTATTCACTTCTATTTTATCTCAAGGTTATATATATTTTCATTTTCAAAATGGATATTTCATTAATAAAATTTTGTATCATTTCTTTAGTGTTGTTTGTGAATGTGATCATTCTAGGGGATTGAACATATCCAAATTTTTATATTATAGTTATCTTATTTTCTATTTTTTACCCCACTATAATGTTTGAAATTTTATGATTATATTTCTACACTAAATATAATTTTCAATTTAATATAACAAAATTTTGATGGTTTTATCATGTAGGTCATGTGCTTTATATAATACTACATTACTAAATATGACACATTTGTATAATCATAAGTGAAATTACATTTATTAAATTCTAGGAATTTACACTACAATCTACACCAATAACACTCAATTGAGGCTTTCCCTTGTGAAGGAAATGACAAAACCCTGCCCTTGATTATTTTCCCATCATCTCTTTAGAGTGGATCTTTATACCTCTACATCCTACCTCTTAACAGGCCACTCCTAGTGATGGTAGAAGAATTATGTTTCCCATACAATCTACCCCCATCTAGTTTTTCCCCATATTTAAGGAATGATTTAAAACCTCTAAGAAAATATTTCATCTGAAATATATTCATTTTGGAATGAATATAGTGACCTTAAGAATCATCAAAATACCTTACCTTAGTAGTCACATAACCCGCCAGTGTATGTGAAAATCAGAGAATATTAATAAAGTGGTAAACATAATATATCACTGAAATTCCCCTTGTACTGGATGTATAAACCCTAAGATATGTCATCCCTAAAAGTAACTAGGAAAAAACACTCAAATAATTTTGATTGAAATTTATTCTAGGACAACCCTACATATTGGTCTTCCTGGACCAGAAAATCCCTCCAGTACTTAACTAGTTCTCAAAGCATATAGGTATAAAACATCACCCACCACTGAGGGGGTTCCTTGAGGTGATCAAAGATAGTCTTCATATACTATCTAGAACTCTTCAACCTATGGTCTACCCTCCCCCATAAAGAGAGGTGGATGTTGTAGCTAGAAATCGAGATCCAAGTATGACATGGTTGAACCGACCCTCAAAACCCCATTCCCCATAGAATGTAATACCAAAAATTGAATCTCTCTGGTATGCTAATTAATAGGATATACATGTGAAACAAGTGGCTCCATCTCCACTATCAATGCGGAATGTTCTCTCACGAACTTCTGGCACTCAATAAGAGATATTCACTATGGAATATCTCTATAAATCCAAGAATATGATTTATATCAAAATTATATCACATATATAAATATCATAGTTTAGAGTAAGAAATAACAAGAACACAACATTCTACCTTAAACACACACCATACAATACCAAGGTCTTGAAAATTAGGGCTTGATTCTATCCAAACATACCCACTTCTAAGTCTCATACAATCCTTAAAAGGGTTTTATAACAATCATAACATATCATAGTAAAATTTAGTTACCATGGACTAATCAAATAGATTGCCCCTAAGAATTTATAGAGAAAAACCCTATATAAGCTATTGTTACTACTTTAAATAATCTAAACTTTTAAAATAACCAAAACATCAATCAAATTAAAGCATAAGAATGTTAGGTGAGCCCTACGTGCTGAGAATAATGCATGAACACATGCTCTTTTTCCATTCAAGGATAATAGTAAAACCTCATAAATCATAAATCAATATCAAAATTCATCATATTTAGAAAATAACTCAATTGTAAAAGTGAAATCCACAAATAATAGTTTCATCCATGGTAACATGGACTTACCCAATATATGGGTTAGCTAATCCTGAGAAAAGTATCTATAAAAAACCTCAATAACATCCTATCTTCTATCTACCATATCATAAATAGTAATAAAAAATAAAAAATAGGTACTAACACCACTTTTTAATATCCCTAATTTTATTTTCCTCAACCGTGACCAAATTGGGTGCTATTGTAACGCCCCGACCCCAATTACCCAGAGTTGGTGCACTATTATGTATCATTATCATGATCACAAAAGATCAAGTCTCTAAAGATCAATTAGTTTAGTAGCCTTGGAAGTACTAGATACATTAATAAGGTTTACATTACATCATAAAATGAAAAAATACAACAAAATTGTTTCCATAGACAATACTGAGATCCCATATACTATCCCTACAGGTCAGTTATAATATACTTCTTCGCATCCTGGTAAAAATAAAACATAAAAAGGGGTGAGCTCAGATGCTTAGTAAGGATAACAATATAGCGGAAACTTTCATAAATAAGTATAAACATTTAAGGAAATTTATATAACTAAAACAAAATCCTTTTCAACAAAAACTTCATCATAATATGGAAAATATAAATCAAAATAATGTCATTTACTTACTCACATGGATATTCTACTTGCCTAATAATCACATGAACTATCAGTAGCCACTTTTATAATGATGGAATGAATAATGCCAGACTTTCATAACCACATAGTCAAGGCCTTGTGCCAAGACTACAAATAAGATTTTATCAAGGCCATATGCCAAGACACTAGTTTGACTCATGAGACCTACTGATGCATCGAGGAGCTATAGTGGGATCCACCTATCACTTATTATTTCCAATGAATTCCTCATATGAAAATTTTGAAACATAACATAAACATTTGTATTAAAACTAGAATATGAAATGTCAATACTTTATCCAGAAACCATGAATGGTATAAAAATATCACATCCACAGTCAAAAATAACTCATTAAATACAATATGGAAGATTTTATTGTAACATATTAACCTCAATCAAGAATAATGAAGGATATTGACATAGATAAAAATAATCATCAAAACTATTTGAGAGAAATATCCCCCTTTTTCTGGAAAACATTTAAAAGTCTCACTATTTAACAAAAAGATTTTTAAAATATATTTTTGAATCAAAGTGTCCCATACCACTTTGAAACTTTTAAAAGAAAATTTAATTTTAAAACATCAATGTCCATTAAATAAAATCTTAAAACTATTTTTAAAACATGGACATTAATGAGAATGATTTAGAAGAATAAATTATTAAAACATTTAAAATGATATTTTAGTTAGAGTTCCTAACCAAATGAGAGACGCTTGAATACAAATAATTGAGGTAATCAAAACTTTATAATATCATGATAATAAAAGGGTTCATGATATACTATGTCAAGTACAGTATATACAGCAAATAAAAGTGGATTGGCGCATAACAACAAAGAAGTCTAAATGGAATGTAAGATGGGATGAATTCCATTATAAAAACTGTATCCTTAGGTTAAGGATAAATAAATTCAATAATTATGTGTGAAAAATATAAATACACTCAATATGATTGGATATTCAGTGAAAATCAATAAGAGGACATGCACACATATTCTTGTAAAAACAACACCAATGACTCAAATGTTTAACTCAATGAATAGAATTTGAGTTAAAATTACTCTTATCAAGTTTATATCGATGACTTGAGAATTTATCAATGGAGTGATTATGTGTATCAAAAGTATATCCACTCAAATGGGAGTGTAAATTACTATATAAGTAAATAAATAGTGGTTTCATACATAATCTTGGGGTAAAGTAATCAATAAATTTTTTGTAAAACTGAATGAGTGTAAATTGAAATTTGAAATTCCATTATCAATTTGGTAACATAGGAAACATACACCCCAATAAAGAAGGATCATCCAATTATGATGTAAATTCTCGATAAATTAAATTATATTACAAAAACAATACAATCATGGGTAGTACACACACCACAAAAAAGGTAGCAGTAGAAAAAATAGCATGAATATCATGGGAATAAAAGTGAGATGAAAACCCCTTACTTCTTGTAATCAATCGAGTCATATGGACAAAAGTTAATAACAACCAAATTAATAATAGAATATGATGAATATAAAGAGAATCATGATAATATATATCAAATTACAGTACAAAATACACCACATTTAATAAATAAGTGGCGAACAATGGAAATCTCACAGAATTAAAAGTGAGAAAAGAAACCCCTTACTTTGTACTTTTCCTTGGTCAATTGTATGTTAAAATCCTTTATAATAGTTAAATAATTGTTATTAAATTATACAAGAAATATATACATAAATATTATACCATATATGATCCTCTAATATTGCTTTGTTAATAATATTTTAGTAGTATCATCGTTTCAGGTGTTAACTGATTCCTTTTCCTTTATATTCTTTGTTATGTGAGTCATATTTGTTATGGATGGGATGTATATTATTAATATCCAGAATGATATAAAGTCTTTAAATATTATTTTTAGTCATACAATTAAAATTATTCTTTAATGAATACGATGGGGAATGAATCTCATCGCGTTCGTAGAGACGGTAATCCGTACATACGCACGAGCGACAATAATAGTCTTTTGATATTAAAATCATATATAATTGGATGGTATATCATATATAAATAAAAATTATCATGTTATATTTATTATTTACACAAATTATAAATCATTATTATACCCATCCAAATAATAATGTATTGAATAACAACTACACCACGACGTGGAGACGGTAAGCCGTACGTATGCACGTATGGTGGCATGTCATTAAAAGGATGGATAGAATAATGAATATGGTTGTAAAATATTTATAATAACATCACAGTATATATAATATACTGTATTTATTATTTTAGAAATTAAAAACAAAGAAATATGAAGTGGAAGAAGAAAGGAACTTGAAAGAGGTGATGAAATATTTACCTCTTCTCAGGTTCTTCCTTTTGATTTGATCAAAAGGGGTCCTTATGTTGTCTTTATGACTAAAGTAAGTCATCTAGGATGTAGGGAGGATAGTTTGGAGGATATTTTTTCACGTTTTGACCAAGAGAAATGGCTTTTAAGGTATGAATTAGAGAGAATGGGGAGTTCCCTTTTATAACAGGGGTGAGGGGCACCTTAGGAAAACTTAAAGTATTATTTTATAATAAATTAATATTCTGTTTATAATGGCTCTAAATTGATTTATTTCAAGTATATGGTGGGTATGATTCAAAACCCACTTAAAAAATAGGTTTTAGACAGGTTTGGGTCACTATATTAACCTTATCTTTTAGATTTAACTCTTAGTTAATTAGTTTGACATTTACCACATCTCTTTGTATTTTTATATTATATGGTTAATAAACTTACTATAAACTACCAATAGAACCCCGAGTGGTTCATTAATTATATACCTATCATCATATAAGTCCCCTGGATGAACCTTATATTTTTATGAATATTATATCAATTAATAATATAATATATGTTTTTAAAACTCTTTTATGTCAATTTTGACACTATTTAATAATTGATTTTTTTAAAGTAATAAAAACTTTATTAATTCTAACTAAATTTATTTAATAAATACTAACATTTCATAGTAACCTAAAAAATTTATGGATGGCATAAAAACATTCAAATTATATTTATTTTAACATTTATAATACCATTTATTTGATTCTTTCATTAATAAGGAAAATACTACATCATCATTGTGTCAGAAATAAATTTAATTAATAAATGTATAAAAATTATAAATAAAATACCATTATGTAGGAAATATTTTTAAATTTATAATTAATATTTATATTATAAGATATAACATATATAACCCTATGTAAAAATTGTTTTACTAAAAGATATATGCTTATGTCATTTTTCTATTTACTTTAACTTAATTAATATAAAGTGTCATTATCACTTACAAGTGGCTCCATGGGGTCTCAAAATCGACCCAAAGATGCCCATGGTCGTACATGTATCATAAAATAATGTTATGACATGTTTTAGGGTAATTTAATATTAATATAATATTATTTTTTTACCCTTATTTACCGGATTTACCCTTTAACCATGGTAAATAAAATATTTACCGAAGTAATTATTCAAAATGTCAAAAAATAAAAGTTACCTATTTACACAATTTTTACCTCCTTATTCTAAATATGGGATCCATTTTTCCAAATTCAAAACATATAAGTGGCAGAAATTAATTTAAAATTAATTCCTCTTGTCAAAATAAAAAGCGTGTTTTTATGAAATAATAACTATCAAAAGATTGACACTTGTTTATGTCAAATTTGAATGTGAAATTGCTTATAATGACCTAAATTATATTAAATGATAAAAATATAATCTAATTATACTTCCAAAATATTCAAATTCATAATTTATCACTATTAATTATTTATATTAAAAGGTTTTTTTTAATTAAAATTTTGTAATATTCACTATTCATCTAAATATGAAAGTTATCAGAAAAGTACCAAAAATTCACCCTAAGATAATTTCGATATTAAAAATCCAAAAATTAAGTCAATTTTGAAATATAAAATGTATAAAATTTCAAAATTTGGGTATTACTATTTATAATGGCTAGTTTGATTGGTTGTGGTGTGTTAGAACCCAAAGTTGCGTACAATGCAGGCTATTGCGTTATTCAAAGAGAAGCGTACCATGGATGCTTGGGGTGTTACATTCTTCTACCCTTTTGGAAATTTAATCCTCTCAATTTTTAAAATTAGTCTTGGTAACTTCATTGAAAGTCCCACATCAGAAAAAGTGTCAATAAAACTATCACTTTAAAAGAAAGAAAGAGATGTACAAAGGTCACCTAAGATAACCCATACTAGGATTCCATATAAGAAAACATGGATATGGATGATAAACTAAGTGTCAAGTTCTGATGGAGAGGGATAGAAAACATGATCAGGATAAAGTTAACAACAAGAAAACCACAAACTTGTGATGGGATAAACGGTCATTAGTTTCCCAGTAGGAAAAGTAAACGGACAATGTTTTTTTGTTTTAAGTTTCGTTTCATAAAGTTGAGGAATTTATTTATGAGATTGACTAAGAAAAAAAAGATATATACCTACTAACTCATCATTTTTCTAAATGATGAGTATTCAAGATGACTTGGTCACACTAGAAGATCTAGAATCAACTTCTAAATAATCACATGATCTATAAAGGATAAACTATATATTTACCTTGTCTTTAGAGATTAACCAAAACCTAAATGGTTAGTAAAAGATCATATGATCCTCAAAAGGATAATCCTTTATAGAAAGAAATACTAATCTTAATTTCTAAAATTAAACCAACAATACCCTGAAGTTAAATAAATACCATTCAATAAACAATTGTCCTTAAAATCCTTCAATATAATTAAAACTAATATTGAAACCCAAAACTTAAAAGAATTTGGTTATATAGTCTTCCAAGTTAAATTTTATCTCTAAATGACATTGACTACTCTTAAAGTAACATACATAAAAGTAATTAACCTAATCACATATTCTCTATAATAGGTTAATCATTTCCATAAATAACCCAAATCACTATAAATCCATAATAAAACATAGATAAAAATCCACCATTACTCCTCAAATGAAATCTCATAGTATTCTATTTTACTTAGTAATATAGTGTTCCCAACAGAGCGAACATATTCCAATATAACATTAATCACTTATTCACCAAATCATTTTCCTATACTAAGGGTATTCATTTGATAAGACATAAGATCCCAAATCAACTTATTATTGATCAATAAAATCATTTGACTAAAAATAATTAGTCACAATAACCAGGGACTTCGCCTAGTCCAGTGGTAGAAGATAAATCCCAATCACACTCTGGTTTTGGGTTCGATTCCCACAGCTTTGTCCAATGCAACGGGTTATCACATGGTCTGTGTGTTGTCCTTTTTCAAAAACTATATTTTATAACATTTCCAAAATGAGATAAATTCCTCTAAATAACCATAACATAATTTAACCACAAATGTTATCTTATACCTTGCATTTTCATCCCAAAATATAATAACTTGTAATTAACTCAAACTCAATGATCATATAAAACCAAATGGTTATTTATAGCTATATCCACAAGATAAAAGATAATTCTTCCTCAAATATCATTTTCACAAGAAAAACTATAGGGTTACAAATACAAGAGAAAATTATTCTAAAGTAATCCCATCAAAAAAGATCACTAATACTTTTAAACATTTCTCCAACCATTTATTTCAACATAGCTTCTTCTTTTACCAATAAAATATCCTACAGAATAGGGAATTCACTTGGGTAATGGCCAGGTCCCTTAAATTTACAGAAAATGACTGTAAATGGATTCTTGTGACCATTTTTATTTTCTTCCATAGTACTCTTCATTTTTCCTCAGTAATTCTTTACTTTATATCCTTCTTTCGCACACGTAAAGCATTTCTTTGTTCCATTGAGACACTTTCATGGGTGTCACCTTCCACATTTCCTACATGATGGAAATTGAGGATTTTTTTTCTCCATGGTCTCCACTACTGGAGCTCTTATCATTCATCGTTTTTCTCTTCTTTGTTGAGTCTGTGAGTTGGTTAATATATATTTTGTTGATCATATTTTTGGAAAACCGATTTGGCATGAACACGATATCTTTTACGCCTATCAACATTCCATTTTGCTGATCATTTCCACCATCGTTCCCACCTTGTACATCATTCTCAAAGTTAATATAACTTCCTTGGAATCCATCCATTGACTAAAACCATAAAGCATTGTGTGAGTAACAATAGTCATAAAATCATTTAGAGATTATCATGAAACCATATTTTCAATTTGAAACACCTTAGGATTTACCACATCCATTTATTCTCATATTATATTAAAATCCTTCAAATCAGTTTGTAAATAAAATATAAATTATCCTAAGCATATCCCCCAAGAATTTCATAACCAAGAGTGTAGAAAGCCCTGTTGTTGTGCACCAGTTCTTGTTCGATTCTAGCTCAAAGCGGTGTTTTCAGGTTTTACCCCATGGTACATATGTGTCATAGCCGCATCTACCTGCTCATATCCAGACGGGGATATATTTCTTGGAAAAACTCACAAAATCTCTACAATACCAAAATTCTAGGAAGTTCTTCTATACTAATCATCAAAGTCTATCTTAGGGCTATGTGCTCTAATCAGAGTTTATCTAAATCTAGTTTTCAAGGTTTGTATTAAACATCCTCTGATACTAACTGTAACACCCAGACCCCAGTTACCCAGAGTCGGTGCACTATTACATATCATTGGAATGATCACAAAATATCAAGTCACGAAATATTGATTAGTTTAGAAGCCTTGGAATTACTAAATACATTCATAAGGTTTACATTACATCATAAAATGGAAAACTACAACAAAGTTGTTTCCATAGACAACACTGATATCCCATAGACTATCCTTGTAGGTCAGTCATAATATACTTCTTCGCATCTTGGGAAAAATAAAACATAAAAAGGGGTGAGCTTAGATGCTCAGTAAGGATAACAATATGGCATAAACTTTCATAAATAAGCATAAATATTTAAGGCGATGTATAAAACTAAAAAAAATCCTTCTCAACATAAACTTAATCATAATATGGAAAATATAAATCAAAATAATTCCATTTACTTACTCACATGCATATTCTACTAGTCGAATAATCACATGCAATATCAATAGCCACTTTCATAATGTTGGAATGCATAATGTCAGACTTTCATAACCACATAGTCAAGGCCTTGTGCCAAGACTACAAATAAGATTTTGTCAAGGCATTGTTCCAAGACACTAGTTTGTCTCATGAGACCTGCCGATGCGTCGAGGAGCTATAGCGGGCTCCACCCATCACTAACTATGTCCAATGCATTCCTCATATGAAAATTTTGAAACATAACATAAACATTCGTATTAAAACTAGCATATGAAATGTCAATACTTTATCCACAAACCATGAATGGTATAAAAATAGCACATCCACAGTCAAACATAACTCATTAAATACAATATGGAAGATTTTATTATAATAGATTAACCTCAATTGAGAATAATGAAGGATATTGACATAGATGAAAATAATCATCAAAACTATTTGAGAGAAATATCCCCCTTTTTCTTGAAAACATTTAAAAGTCTCACTATTTATCAAAAAGATTTTTAAAATATATTTTTGAATCAAAGTGTCCCATACCAATTTCAAACTTTTAAAAGAAATTTTAATTTTAAAACATCAATTTCTATATAAATAAAACCTTAAAACCATTTTTAAAACATGGAAATTAATGAGAATGATTTAAAGAATAAATTTTTAAAACATTTAAAATGATATTTTAGTTAGAGTTCCTAACCAAATGAGAGATGCTTGAATACAAATAATTGAGGTAATCAAAACTTTATAATATCATGAGAATAAAGGGGTTCATGATATAATATGTCAAAGTACAGTATATACACCAAATAAGAGTGGATTGGCGCATAACAACAAATAAGTCTCAATGGAATGTAAGATGGGCCGAATTCCTTTATAAAGACTGTATCCTTAGGTTAAGGATAAATCAATGAAATAATTATGTGTGAAAAATATAAATACACTCAATATGATTGGATATTCAGTGTAAATCAATCAGAGGACATTCACACATATTCTTGTAAAAACAACACCAATGACTCGGATGTTTAACTCAATGAATAGAATTTGAGTTAAAATTACTCTTATCAAGTTTATATAGATGACTTGAGAATTTATCAATGGAGTGATTATGTGTATCAAAATTATATCCATGAAAAGGGGAGTTTAAATTACTATATAAGTAAATAAATAGTGGTTTCACACATAATCTTGGGGTAAAGTAATCAATGAATTTTGCATAAAACCAAATGAGTGGAAATTGAAATTTGAAATTCCCTTATCGATTTGGTAACATAGGAAACATAAACCCCATGAAAGAAGGATAATACAATTATGATATGAATACCAATAAATTAAAGTATAATACAAAAACAATACAATCATTGGTAGTACATACACTACACAAGAGGTAGCAGCAGAAAATATAGCATGAATCTCACAGGAATAAAAGTGAGATGAAAACCCCTTACTTCGTTGTAATAAATCAAGTTGTATGGAAAAAAGTTAATAACAACCAAATGAATCATAGAATACCATGAATATAAATAGAATCATGATAATATATATATATCAAATGACAGTACACAATACACCACATTTAATAAATAAGTGGCGAACAATGGAAATCTCACGGAATTAAAAGTGAGATAAAAGACCCCTTACTTTGTACTTTTCCTTGGTCGATGGTAAATTACACTCCTGTATAATATTTAAATCATTTTTATTAAATTATACAAGAACTATATACATAAATATGATATCATATATGATCTTCTAATATTGCTTTGTTAATAATATTTTAGTAGTATCATCATTTCAGGTGTTAACAGATTTGTTTTCCTTCATATTCTTTGTTATGTGAGTCATATTTGTTATGGATGGGATGTATCTTATTAATATCCAGAATGATATAAAGTCTTTAAACATTATTTTTAATAATAAAATTAAAATTATTCATGAATGGAAACTATGGGGAATGAATCTCATCGCGTTCGTGGAGACGGTAATCCGTACGTACGTACGAGCGACAATAACAGTATTTTGAAATTAAAATAATATATAATTGGATAGTATATCATATATACATAATCATTATCATGTTATATTTATTATTTACACAAATTATACATCATTATTATACCCATCCAAATAATAATGTACTGAATAACAACTATACCACAACGTGGAGACGGTAAGTCGTACGTACGCACATATGGTGACATGTCATTAAAAGGATGAATAGAATAATGAATATGGTTGTACCATATTTATAATAACATAAAAGTATATATAAGATACTGTGGTTATTATTTTAGAAACGAAACAACAAATAAAGAGGAAGTGGAAGAAGAAAAGAACTTGAAAGAGGTGATGAAATATTTACCTCTTCTCAGGCTCCTCATTTTGATTTGATCAAAATGGCTCCTTAGGTTGGATTTTTGACTAGATTAAGGCCTATAGGATGTAGGTAGGAGAGTTGGGAGGATATTTGGTCTGGTTTTGGCCGATCCAAATGGCTTTGAAGGTATGAATTATAAATAAGGGGGAGTGACCTTTTATAAGAGGGGTGAGGGGAACCTTAGGAAAACTTAAAGTATTATTTTATAATAAATACAAATTCAGTTTATAATGGCTCCAAATTGATTTATTTCAAGTATATGGTGGGTATGGGTCAAAAACCACTCAATAAATGGGTTTTAGATAGGTTTGGATCACTATATTAACCTTATCTTTTATATTTAACTCTCAGTTAATTAGTTTGACATTTACCATGTCTCTTTGTATTTTTATATTATATGGTTAATAAACTTACTATAAACTACCAAGAGAACCCCAACTGGTTCATTAATTATATACCTGTCATAATATAAGTCCTTTTGACAGACCTTATATTTTTTGTAATATTATATCAATTAATAATATAATATTTGTTTTAAAAAGTCTTTTATGTCAATTTTCACACTATTTAATAATTGATTTTTTTAAAGTTATAAAAACTTTATTAATTAAAAATAAATTTATTTAATAAATCCTAAAATGTAATATTAACCTATAAAATTCGTGGATAGTGTCAAAACTTTCAAATTATATTTATTTTAACATTTATAATACCTTTTATTTGATTCCTTCATTAATAAGGAAAATACTGAATCATCATTGTGTCATAAATAAAATTAATTATTAAATGGGTAAAAATTATAAATAAAATAAAATTATGTAGGAACTATTATTATATTTATAATTAATATTTATAGTTGAATATACAACATATATAACCCTTTGTAAAAATTGTTTTACTAAAAGATATATGCTTATGTCATTTTTGAATTTACTTTAACTAAATTAATATAAAGTTTCATTATCACTTACAAGTGGCTCCATGGGGTCCCAAAATCGACCCAACGATGCCCATGGTTGGAAATGTATCATCAAATAAGGTTATTACATGTGTTAGGGTAATTTAATATTATTATAATATTATTTTTTACCCTTATTTACCGAATTTACCCTTTAACCATGGTAAATAAAATATTTACCGAAGTAATTATTCAAAATGTCTAAAAATAAAAGTTACCTATTTACACAATTTAGACCTCATGATTGTAAATTTGGGATCCATTTTTTCAAATTCAAAACACAGAAGTGGAAGAAATTAATTTAAAATTAATTCTCGTTGTCAAAACAAAAAAGCGTGTTTTTATGAAATAATAACTATCGAAAGATTGACACTTGTTTATGTCAAATTTAAATGTGAAATTATTTATAATGAACTAAATTGTATTAAATGATAAAAAAATATAATCTAATTATACTTCCAAACCATTCAAATGCATAATTTATCACTATTAATTATTTAGATTAAAAAAGTTGTTTTTAATTAAAATTTAGTAATTTTCACTATTCATCAAAATATGAAAGTTATCAGAAAAGTACAAAAAAATTCACCCTAAGCTAATTTTGATATTCTGAATCCAAAAATGAAGTCAATTTTTAAATATAAAATGTATAAAATTTTAAAAGGTGGGTATTACTATTCATAACGGCTAGTTTGATTGGTTGTGGTGTGTTAGAACTCGAAGTTGCATACAATGCAAGCTATTGCATTATTCAAAGAGAAAAGTATCGTGGAAGCTTGGGGTGTTATAGATATGGAACTCAAGCACACCTACTTGTATGCCATAGGTTTTCAACCAATGATGAGAGTTGATATACATAAGTGGTCATACTATAACCTCGTGTATTGGTAACCATAAAAACATAATAGAAGTAATGTTAATGAAACAATCATCGTAATAGACAATAATATAACATAGAAATCACAGCTAAATGGAATCTAATAGTAAATAGAAATACCATGATATATCAAAATGAACAATTATACAAGTCATATAAGCCATATAAGAATAAATAGGATCTCTCATGGTAAGATCATATACATTAGGTCCAAAAGTAAAAAAAACTATAGATTACTATAGAATTGGTCATGATTCCTAGCCTAGTCCCATATCCCAACACCAAACAAGCTCCACCAACTCCATCATTAATAGTTACATAGACTTTTCCCTTACCTGATTCCCAAAATATGAAGTCTTTTCAGGCACTAGGGTTCCCTAGAAAGGAGTATGTATAAATCATTAGGTCACCACCAATGGTATCCTTAATAAGTCCAGTAGATATAGGTACGTTCTTGATATGAAGTTCTAGTAAATAAAATAGAAAAATAAAACTGCCACCCCATGGATTTCTCTCACTAAATCACATGTTATCATACCTTAATTGGATATTTATATAATGGGATGATGTACCCATGATATGAACACACCTTAAGGATGGATGATATATCACTCCTCATATAACAATAAATTTGAATAAGGTATTACTATCAAGAAAAAATAGGTGAAAAATTTATCATCGTCAAATGAAAACTTGATTAATGGTCCATCACAAAACCAATATGAAAGGTGAATGAGTCATCTCTCATTGAATGAGACATCACCAATCTCAGGTGGATGATACACCACCACTAACCTTGATCAAATGGATGATATAGCACCATTCCATAACTCATGCAGATAAGACACTACTAAGACATCCCAATTAGGTGTAAAATGTACTATAAATATCTCTTCTGGGGTGCATGACATATGTCATGACCCAACCTTCCCATGCCATGAACTTGGTCAGATGACCAAATGGGTCTCCTATAATACCATGGTTTACTTCCCACCACACCATAGGTTATTACCCACTAAGTCACTTATCTGACTAAAGGTTTCCACACAGAATAATATATTTTATTTTAGTGTCTTTTTTACTCACTTATGCATTCCCTAATAAACTTCCCAAGAGGCCACCTGTCTTGAATACAAATCCAGGAAAAACATGTTTAACTATGGAGTTCCTATCAGGAAGGCTCCTAAAAATAAAGGTTCTCCTTATTTACATGGGTAGTATCATTTAGTCCTTTAAGTGTCACATTTCCCTGGGTGTTAGACTCTCCACCCTTTTAAATCATAACACCCTCATTGTGGACCCCAAACATTAAACCTAGGTAGTGTCTAGGAACTTCAGGATGTGTATTGGATTGAATACCATTTATCACGACTTGACCTCCTCGGGCCATGAACTTGGTTAACCGACCCCATGGGTCTCCATTATTACCTTGTCTACCTTTCCAGAACAGCATAATCAATTACCTATCAGTTCATTTATTTGAATAATGATTGTCTCTATAGGCCAACATGTGTTATTTCAGTGTGATTTGTCTTCACTTACAGACACCCTATAAAAATTCCCCGAAGGTCACTCATCTTGATTACAACTTTAGGCCATGCATGCTTAACTATGTAGAACTAATTAGGTAGGCTCATAAAAATAAAGATGAACATTTTTTACATGGGTAATATCATTTAGTCTTTTAAGTATCACATTTATAGGGGTGTTAAAATTTATTATAAGAACCTATGTCTATGCAGATTGAAAATTCAGCATGAATTTTAATTTTTCTCCATTGCTGGATAGTTAATTTTGAGATATAGAAATCATAATGAGGTTCTAAAAATTCAAACATCTAAACATGGTTTTTTTCATGTTTTATGTTTTGATGGAATTCCTGAGGGTTCTGGCGAATTCCTGAGGAGGAATAGACATACTAGGATGTTGAAAAAAGTACTAATAATTAATTCATGGCCTGAATATAATTTATGACATGAATTATATTAATGGGTTTCACTTGGGAAAACTCATGATGTGAAAAATAGCTCTTTGAGGTTGGGCCCCATAATTCATGATGTGACGTATTATGTCACAAAGTGACACTAGTTAGCCAGACCCAGTAGTGATTTTCCTAAAAAATCAATATGTGAAATCATTTTTCATATCAGGAATTTCTTTTGGGTAGTTTGATGAGGGATTTAAAGGTATTAGATTATTCTGTAACCCTCAAAAATTCTCCCCCTCTAACCCCTTATGAAAAAAGCAGTGGGAATAAAGGGTTTAACCTTTTGGGAGACCATATGATCTTATCCCTCCATCATTTGAAGCATCATTGGTTTTGATATATTCCTTTCAATGAGTTATATAATTTTAAATACTGGTTTATTTCAAATTTTCCCTCAAATATCCATTTTTAATTGGTCATGGCTTAATTTTTATTGAGATTTCAGATTGAAAAATCCACCGGATCATAAAGTATTTGTCTAGGGATGATGAGATCTTGGATCTACATAGAGAGAGGTTATTACATTTTTATAAACACATGTTTTTGAATAGATGTCCATTAAAGGTACATTATTAGTTTCACTTTTCAACATTTCTAATTTAATTATATTAGATTGGTTGTTTTTGTATTACCATGTGTTAAGAATTTTTCCCAATTTAGTGTCAGGAGATTTTATTTGAATCTCCACGGATGGTTGTTAAAGGATCCAGATAGGTGATGACACTCAGAACTCTTGTATTTTTAGGAATTATGAATGTAATTTGGGTATGTTTACAAAGTTGTTGGACATGTATTTTCTTGGAGTTAACTCTGTGTGAGGTAGGTGGTCTAGAAGAACTCCCTTTTTGTATGCTTATATTTTTCTAGCATGTGGAATAAGTGTGATCTCACTATTATTCCATGTGTGTGACCAAATTAAATTTCAAATACTATTCTTTTTTTATAATTCATATGCATAAACCTCCCTCATACCTCATCGAGTCCTTTCCATTGAGACTTGGACTTGAATCCACCCAAGGGGTGTGCCAACCCTTGACATTAGATTGGATCCTAAGTAGAATAAACCTAAATCCTCTTGAATAAATGGATACTGGTTATAATATTGTTTGATAATATTAATTTTTTTTCATTTGAATTGAAAACTTGTATTGAAATGGAACTTTCCTAACCTAGTAATTGTGATGATTAGCTTGAGAATAAATAAAATAACTTAAAAGTGGATATTTGGCATATAATTGGAATTGATTTAAAATCCTACAGAATTATGGATATTATGATATGTGTAAAGTTATTTTATGCTTAATGATAAGTGAAATGGAAACAGTTACAATTATGTTGACAATTGATAATTTGGATTAAATTATTTTTTCCATTTTTTGGGTTATTAGCATGTTATTTGGCTAATTGATGAAAAGAACAATAAGGATTTGGAAACATATTTTCTATTTTGGTGTTTGGTATTGTAAATGGAATTCATGGATTTTTGTCTTGTTATGAATCTTGGTGATGTTGATATTATTATATAAAAGGATTGCCCCTGGTTATGATGAAATGGTTATATAAATGTCTTATGCCTAGATATGCAGAAATGGTTATGTAAAGGGATAACATTTGGTTATGCTAAAATGATTATATAAAGATATTTCACCAAGTTATGCTTAAATTATTATATAAATTCATCACTCCCATTTATGTTTAAATGCTTATATATAGGGTTTGTTCCCATTGATACTGAAATAATTATATAAAGAACTTGCATCTAGTTATGCTGAAATTCTTATATAAAGGTCTTACGACTGATGAAGCTAAAATTCATATATAAAGGGATTGATCTTGGTTCCCCTATGATGGTTTTTAGTATATACCCTAGGAGGGTTATGGTTATGGTTGTCTCTATTCTCACTATTCTCAAAGATATCTATAAATGTGCAAAAGAATATTTCGCTAACCTTAGTTGTCAACTCGAATCTCGAGGGTTGGTGAGTTTATTTTATATATAGTATTAACATTAATAAATTATAACCCTTGTTTTCCATTTTATTTCATGCACTATACACACATACTATATTCATTTAGACACTATTGGTGGTGTCCTACTGAGTTTTACTCACACCCCACTCAAGACAGCATTGCACGTGTGTACCCAAGTAACCCTCACTTGTTGTAGGTACAGATTGGGTTGTGACTAAGAAATGTATGGTCGAGCATGATATCTCAGATGGTATTAAGAGATTGGATGAGGTTCATCTCAGGTATTAATATATCCCTTTTTTTCTTTTCTATTTATGTGTCTGATCTAGTGGGTGGTTGGGTTTTTTAAGACATGGTTTTTTGGTCCTTTATTACATTTCATGTATTACTATTAGATGTCAATTTATTTTTCATACATTGATTATTTTTTTCATGGATGATGTTTGGTTATATATTCATTAGTGTGCACTCTGATATGAGGGTATTTTGTTCCCATCATACCATCTTAAACCCTAAGAGATATTCAGAAACCTTTGGAAAATGGGGAGGTGTGCCTAAGGTCATGTAGTGAACTGATCCAACCATTGGTTATATAGTGATATGGGGAATGATGTTACAAATCGGTATCAAATAATTATTTAATTTTATTTTTTCACATGTTTTTTAGAATATAGTAGGCTAGATATTTAGGAATGTTTCAGATACTATAATGGATGACGGGCTGGTGTGTTGTGAACACCTATACAAGTAGGAATTTTATGTTACTGGGGCATAATGATGTTGTTCTGAATTTCATTATTATGGTTGTATTTTATTATCAAATCAGGCTATGCACATTTGTTTTAGAGGTTTTAATTTATGGTAGATATCTTTATCTAGGCCCATTATCAAGATTTTAGTGATTTGATTTTGAATCTTGGAATGTATTGGTAAAACGAATCTCATGAATCATATCATGAATGTAGTATTAATGTGACATAAAGGACTTATATTATGTGATTTTATGTGTATTCCTTATAGTGGTAGTTCATGTAGATATATAGTGAGATACTCAATGGTGAGAATGGCGACAAAATCCCCATAAACATGGGGTGTAGTAACCTTGGTGGTTTAGTGTGGAATGTGGTGCTTAAGCATTGGACTCCTTGTGGGTGTTTGGTTTGGAATTGGGTTCCTTTCATTTGTGAGACCCTAGGGATGGAATTTTTTACATGTGATGTTGATAAGGGATCATTATTAATGCCCCAATGAGTTGTGACCTTCTGAGAGGTTTAATTATGAACTTGGTTTCCAAACTTAGTGTCTTCTGTGAGACTTAATAGCTAGGGATGGGTAGGAGACCTAGAGGACCTTAGCTTCGACTCAAACCCTAGTGGGTTAGTTTTTTCATTTTTATAATGGTGACCAATTGAAGGGATTACTTGGGTTTTGAGGATTTTTTGGATTATGAAATAGATTCATGGTATTTTTTATCAAGTTTTAAAAAAATCATGGTTATGCCTTGGTTTCTTTTTAATGGAAGTACCTTGAGTATTTTTGGTTAGCTTCGAGTCAGTGATGAATGAATCATGGGATTTGAGTTCGGTTCAATGAATGATCATAGGAAAGTCTATGACCCAGAGTTTCTAGTGAGTCAAGATGCTAGGCACATTATAGGGATATACAATTCCATTTGGGATATGTAAATGGGCCGCTCAATAGAAATATCTTGTCAGTTTCAATGAAATCAAGGTTTTCCATGTTGACTATAGAGGGACCGTTTGATTTTGGATCAATGTAATGGATAATTTTTATTTTTTTAAGAATAATTTGTGTCATTATGGAGAAATTTGAATAGTTTTTTGGAGTTTGTTCCACATCAAAAATTAGTTCTTGGATGCTTATAATATAGTCATGTGGTGTTAGTAAGTTTTGGATAATGACTCCCTCTTGAATCGCGGTGGTCAAGAGTTGATGAGATGTTTGTATACATGTAGTTTTGGAACCTTTGAATAATTTTGACATATACATATGGTAAGAGGTGAAATTATAAATGGATGGGTTGTGGTGGTAATCATTAATTACATATTAGTGTACTCTTATACTAGTGATAATCATGCCCAATATCTTGACATTATCCAGAGTATAGTAAGAGATCTTTGGATATACACCAATCCACCCAAAATTTATTTCTAATTGGATTAAGGGCCTTCATGGGGTTACATTGGTGGAGTAGTGTAAGGAAATATATATTGTGGGGTGACCACCATAGGCTGTTGAAGGATGAATCTCTTTTGAGAAGGATCTTTGGACTAGTTTAGTCAATCATTGGATGGTCGGGGTGGAATTTGAGTGTCAAAAATATATAAATTATAATTTATCTAGTTCCATGGAAACACCATATTTAAATTAATTCAAGATACACTAGTGGAAAATGGGTTTATACCAACACATGCATGCCCACGGTTTACAAGAACTGTTGGGAAATTGTGGTTTATTCCTACGGTTTTGCTAAAACTGTCGGTATACATTGCTGATTTCTGATTTTTATCGGGATCCCTTTCAATTTTTCACCCCCCGCACGAACCCTCCCCAACCTCGGCCTCCCGTACCTCTCCTTCCCTTCCCGACCTTGACCTCCTCGACCTCCCAACCTCCGCCTCTGCCTCTGCCTCCTGACCACCAACCCCTCTCGGCTCCCTCTCCTCCGGTAATGTTCAACCCTCCCCTATCGGCTTCATCTTCGACGATGATGTCCCCCTCCCCTATCGGCTCCTAGATCCCTCTCCTCCGGCGACGTTCCCCCCTCCGACGACGTCCCCCATACCCCTCTCTAGTCACGCGTGAGACCCCCCATGGCCAAACACCATGTGCGACGTCTTCCTCTCTCGACTCCCTCTCCTCCACCATTTCTCCCAAATTTCTTGAGGGTTCTTGATCGATACTTCTAGGTAAGAATTCATCTTCTTTAGTTCTTCAATTTCTTAGAGTTTTCCTCTCTCCGGTTTCTTGGTTTCATTCGGTTGAACCCTAGGGGTTTTGAGGTTTCTTGATTCTAACTTTGATCCTTGTTTCTAGGGGGTATCATGGTTCTCTCAGGTCGCCTGGGGCATGTTTTTGCATCCGATGCCAAAGGCAAAGTGGTTTGGATAGTATTGGTTCATCTTCCACCATTTGAGGTTGGTTTATTCTTATCTCTTTGTTTGGACCAATTTAATTTGGTGTTTGTAGTGATTTATGTGTCTATGAAAACTCTATATTAGGTATGAATTGCATGAATAAGACTACTTTACATCCTGCATATCTATTTGTGTGTGTTTGTAGCTCATATCATGGTATATGTTCAAGATTAATCCTTTGGCATAATCATCTCATGTTTGTTTATTTATGGGTGAGTGGAGATATGCTGAGAAACATGATATTGTACAATGGATATATGGGTATAATTGATTTTTTTATTCTGTTTTGGTATGTGCTATTATATTTGTCTAATACGGCCTAGTGTATGTTTGATTACACTTTCATTGAATCTTATTTTTATGATTCATTTTTTAATTTTTGAATTAATTTTAATTATATTAATCTCATTTGTGTTATTTATGTTTTTTACTTCTGTTTATTTGATGTTTCATGGATGTCTAATGTATGGGTGACCCATTCTAGATTCTCAATAATGGATTCAATGCCACACATTCTTGAGGATGAAACAAACCAATTTAAATGAAATCAGCATAAACTCATTCAAACTGAATTGAATGAAATAATACATAATATAAGTAGGAAAAATCAAAATAATCTGAATTGTATTAACCTATAAAGATTAAAATTGAATATTATTAAATAAATCTACAATAAATTAAATTGTCGTATACCGAACAAATAAATTAAAACTAAATAGATCTAAAACAAATCATATCATGTTGTATCAAAAAGAATCATACATAATCAGTGACCTACCTCAATTAGGATGACATCAAACATAAAAAACCAAGATGAACCACAGGAAACCAAACCAAATAAGATTATGATGAGTAAACCCAAAATGAGTTGAACTAAATAAAGTGGCACCATACAAACCCACAAATGATGTATCAAATTGGACCAAATATAATGAATTAAAACCTATATAACCACAACTAACATGAACTAAATTGAACTAAACCAAACTGATATGAACCAAATATATTGAAACTAAATTGATTAGAACCCCATCTTGAAGTAATAACTTGCATTCCCTTTCAATAAGAGAGTCATATCCATTTTCAATAATTGGCCCAATCAGTGAAAGATAATGTATGAAATAGAAACGGACAGATCATCTCACAATATCAACAACCTCATCAAGGTCTAATGGTGTGTACTCAAATCAAGAGATGTATAGTAGCCTGGGGTGAAACAAGGCACCAGGGATTACGGTGGTGTTTTGATAACTGTATCAATGGAGGTGATCCCCTATCTATCCCAATAAAAACTGTAAAGGACCACTAAGTCTATAAGGGATATTTTCCTATTGAATATGGCTCAAGAGATTCCAGAGGCCTATAAGGGTCAATACGACTATATTAAGAGGCCGAATTTCTACCACTAAAGCTGTCATTACCAAAGTACCAACTTGGATTCCTGAACGTGCATCCCCTACTAGAAAAAAACCACCCATTCAAAAATATTTCCATGAAACCATAAATACTAAGGATTATATATATTTACAGCCTCACCCAATAACCCCATGTGGTGTATTCTCCTACTTTTATGATTTTCGAATATAAACTGACACTATTATGGACCTTCTGAGAAGGGAACTAGTGAGGTCATATACAGGTCGGCAAAGCTCAACTACGATAGAGTAAAATATTGATCCAATATTTAAAAGAGATGAGTGGTCGTATAGAGATATAATTTCTTAACTTTTCTTTCATGATATTGAGCATATCCCTCACCAAAACTAGAGTCTATGAGGGGTTATCCCAGACATCCATGATAAGAAGAAATTTGTCTCACATTTCCCAAAGGGGTATCCTGTCTATTCAATAGACATCCTAGAGGATAATTCCAACTTTGTTGTGGGATAAATGGAATTATTTGGTTCCAAGGAACCAATGGATAATCAGTTCTATTAGAATATTATACTGGTGGTATATGATATACTAGGAAATACATACTGGTTCATAAAGATGGATAACGTGTAGCTGGTCGGAAAAATCTAAGAAGCTTTACCTAACCAAGAATAGCCATGCTCATTAATCAGAGATGTGCCCATGTGGTTCGCAAGACACCATGGAAGACCTGGTGATAGGTCTACCTTATCGCACAACATCCATTTGGCATGTCACATTCATCATAAAAAATGTTTTAAACATGACCATTTGACTCTGTGTCACAATGAACGACTCCATGGAAAAACTAAAGTGTTTTACATGATAATGATCATGCATCACCACAAGACCCTTCATTGGTGATGCAACATAGTACCAACAGGTAGAGAGATTATATTCGATAACAATCTTACAAATTTGCAAGACCCCTTGCCTTTCTCAAATAAAGAATTAAATAAAAGAGGAAATGGTGGATGATTCTTATGGAGTGTGATACGTTGGAAATTACCCACATGGTTAGTCAATACCCCATTGGTTGGACAAAGTATAATAATTGGGTTGTAGGTGGAAGGTTATTGTGGTCAATGATCATTATGTGACACCCCATGAATAAACCATTACTGGATCATACAAAACACATAACAAAAATTCCCTACATTGAATCCATCCTGAATCTATGAGATACACACCACAAAAGGCGGTGTATAAATATGGTTTTTAGGCCTCTATATCCCTCCCCCTTAGCACAAAAAAAGAAATCTATGAACTTGAACATTCAGGCATCCACAACTGATCACATACGTTTCAGATTTCTCATAGCGACCAATCTCATGATCACAATGATTACCCACAAGGTAAAATATAGGGAACAACCTAAGGGGTCATGAGGCATGCATAAACACTTTATGTGATAACATGATGTATTGCGAAGGACTTCTGGTGTGACATCCAGGTCATGTGAAGGAGGTCCTGAATATCTGATGAATCATTTGAATCCTTAACAAGATAATACTAGAAAAATATAAGGAATATATGTAATAAAATATGGAATAAAGATTAAAATACATGATATTTATGTAAAGAACATATACAATGATCCTCATAAACATCACACAACTCACCCAGATCATGTAAAAGCATCGGGAAATGTCACCCAAATAATGTGAACCTCCCTGGATATGCCATTTGGATCATGTGATGTCCTCCAGACATTTCTATAAAGTCTCATGACACCCCTTATACATGCCACATAATTCTTTTGAATCCCTATGGGCTCTCCATAAAGATCTTACAATTTCCACATATAGGTCAGAAAAATTATGCAACAACCCCATTGTCTATGAGTTAGGTCTCGCGAAGTCCTCCACACTTACCGGCCAAATCATTTGACATCCTGTAAGAATATCATGAAGGTTTCATGATGAAAAAAGGTCAATTCACCTAGATTTCACTGGCTCAATGTCTTCAAACACAGTCTTGAGGATAAATTTTGAAGTTCTATCCACATGAATTAGGAATTAAATTTCATCACATGGTATATGATAATCCAATGATAGATGATGTAGGTCCAACAATAGTGAGAGGTACAATTAATATTGATTCATCATTATATAGTGTTTTATTTAAAAATATTTCCACCAATTATATTATTTAGACCTATATTGTGTACATGATAAATCATTTTATTGATTTCATGAATTTTGTAATTTAAATTGCAATGCCTTTAGATAAAAGGAGAGAGAAAGGTCTCAGATGCCCCTCTTATGATTTTCCTTTTATGATATAATTCATTTCTATGTATTTTTTACTCTAGATATGGAACCAATGGATATAATTATTAATATGTATTGATTGATTATTATTAATTCCATGATCGACTAGAACCCAAATGAATGAAATTGTCAAAGATAATATAAACAAAAACAAGAAAAACTAAATCTAGTGGAAATTTCCCAAACAAACTTGTATTGAACAAAACCAAACTAAGCTGAAACTCGATCCAAACTAATTATATACCATTTATAGGAAGATTAATTGTTAATTAATAGGAATGTACTTTTTTATAGTATCATTGTGAAACATGGTTTTGTTTCCCCCTTTCTTGCAGGAACATGATTTTACCCATGTGGCGTTGTAGTTCTTATATGTTGGGCGATGACATGTATAGTCACAGGAGACAGGTATGTTTTAGTTTAGTTTTTATTTTATTTTCTTTATCGCATTGGCCACTTAGGTATTTTACAATTTTCTATGGACAGAGAGTAGTTATATTCTATAAAGGAGGCCAGAAGGGGTTCAGATTGTTTTAGTCCACCAGCCTTGATCCGAGGTAAGATTCTAAGATTACTACCTGTCTCACACCTCATATATTTTGGGGATTTCAATTTTTTTGACTCCATATTATGTTTTTGGTATGGCGTTGGATCATTTTGTGTTGGTTCGGGTGGATTTAGTTCTCCGCTGCCAATCGAGGTAAGGCTTTAATGTTGTTGGTTGGTTTTTTACTAGTTATGTAGGGTCCTTTATGTGTTTCAAGGTTCTTAATATACTTTGTGTAGTGCGTTGATCCCTGCTCGTTGGTTTTGAGTCACCAAGTCAAGGGTGACTCGCCTGCGTGTGCATAGGTAGGTAAGTATATGTATGTGGGTTCCCCATTACGAGTATAGTCAACCATGGAAATGATTATACACGTATGGGGCTAGGTGTGCCCATTTATATATATAAAAATGCATACGCAGGTGAGTGGAGACTGGTATATGCATATAATCATATGTGTAAGGATCCCCTTGCACATGATCATGGCCATGTGGGTGTGTACATAGGGGCTAGGTGTCCTTGAATGTGTGTGAAGGTGCGTATACCCAGGGGGGAGCAGTAGCTTTTAGTTAGAATGCTCCAAGAGCCGAAGTGGACAGCTTGGTTCCACCTTGTGGTAGAGTCCCTCTCGTAGCCTCTTTAATTTAATAATGCTTTAAATTGAATTTAGATTCTTTCTTAATTATTCTTAATTATATTGAATTGAATATCTTGAATAAGTTTTCTTTAATATAATTATTTAAATTGATAAATAAAGTCATGTTTTTATAATAAAATCACTTTTAAAAAAATGAATATTAAATATATATCTTTATCATACCACAATTCCGAATCAAGAGTCTATTTTTTATAACATAAGATTAGTTTCTATAATGTTAAGGACAACTACATAGGATTTATTTGGAATCCTGGCTGGAAGATTATGCCCCACGGATGTTGCTAGACTAGGCCAACACATTATGGTCATGCCGCGGTCACGCTGCGGTCACGCCGTGATTTGGACCTGCTCCAGGATGACACTCTGCGGCGGTTCACAGTCCTGTCGGAATTAAATGTATGATAACTAGATAGAGTTTTAGATACCTTACCCACCAATAGTTAATGGGGAGGGAGTCGATGGTTGGAATTTTTCCCCGCTTCCTCCCGCTCCCTTCGTTCCTGGTTGGATGATTTTTCCCTGTAGATGTCACTAGACTGGGCCAACATGTCGCGGTCACGCCGCGGTCATGCCGCGGTCACGGGGCAGTCACGTCGCGGTCACGCCGCAATCACGTCACGGTCATGCTGTGATTTGGCCCTGCTCCAGGACGACACCCTGCGGCGGTTCGCAGTCCAGTCAGAATTCCATGTATGATACCTAGATAGAGTTTTATATACATTACCCACCCATAGTTAATGGGGAGGGAGGCAGCGACCGGAATGTTTCCCCACTTCCTCCCGCTCCCTTCTCTCCTGGTTGGAAGATGTTGCCCCGCAGATGTCGCTGGACGGGGCCAACACGTCACGGTCACGCCGCGGTCATGTCGCGGTCATGCCGCGGTCATGCCGCGGTCACACCGCGGTCACACCGTGGTCATGCCACAGTCACATCATGATTTGGCCCTACTCCAAGATGATACCCCGTGTCGGTTCACAGTCCTGTCAGAATTCGATGTATGATACCTAGATAGAGTTTCAGATACATTACTCACCCATAGTTAATGGGGAGGGAGGAGATGGCTAGAATGTTTCCCCGCTTTCTCCCACTCCCTTCACTCCTGGCCAGAAGATGCTACCCCACAGATGTCGCCGGACCGGGCCAAAACTCCGCGGTCATGCCGCGGTCATGCCGCGGTCACGCCGCGGTCACGCCGCGGTCACGCCGCGGTAATGTCGTGATTTGGCCTTACTCCAGGACGACACCCCGTGGTGGTTCGCAATCCTGTCGGAATTATATGTATGATACCTAGATAGAGTTTTAGATACATTACCCACCCTAGTTAATGGGGAGGGAGGTGAAGGCCGGAATGTTTCCCTGCCTCATCCCACTCCATTCGCTCCTGGCCGGAAGATGCTGCCCCGCGGATGTCGCTGGACTGGGCCAACACGCCACGGTAACGCCGCGGTCACGCTGCGGTCACGCCGCGGTCACGCTGTGGTAATGCCATGATTTGTCCCTGCTCCAGGAAGGCACCCCACGGCAGTTTTTAGTCTTGTCGAAATTTGATGTATGATACCTAGATAGAGTTTTAGATACATTACCCACCCTCATTCCTGGACCCCGGACAGCCCCCCACCCTCCTCCCTGGACCCCAGATAGCCCCCCGGACAACCCCCCCACCCTCCTCCGTAGACCCCAGACATCCCCCCAAACCCTACTCCCTAGACTATGGATCCCAATCTAAGCCCTCTTCAAGATTCACCCTAAATCACAACGGAAAAGAGGGTTTTAGAGCTTCGGAAGAAGATGAGAGAATAGTGAAAACCCTAATCGAAATGAGGAAGCAAGAAGAGGATTAGAATCACCTAGATCTTCAATCTGCACTTGAAGGCACTCAAAATTCCCAAGTGATGTGTATGATTCAACCCCGCCTAAAACCGAGGAACAGTGTGACCGGTACCACTCAAAGTGCCTCACTTTTATTTGAAATGGACAATATTTTAAATGAAAACAACAACTGACATACATAAAACCGACCAAACAGATTCGGATTGTGTTGATACTTTAGAACAACGATCCATGAGTCATTTTTGACGTGTATTAGTCAACCCCTCCTCAATCTGAGGAACAGTGTGTCCAGTACCACTCAAAGTGTTTCACTTTTATTTGAAATGGACAACATTTTAAGTGAAAACAACAACTGACATAGGGAAAACCAACCAAACACATTTGGATTGTGTTGATACTTTAGTAAAATGATCCATGGGTCATTTTTGACGTGTATGAGTCAACCCCGCCACAATCTGAGGCACAGTGTGGCCGACACCTCAAAGTGTCTCTCTTTTGTTTAAAATAGACATCATTTTAAGTGAAAACAACAACTAACAAACAAAAAACCGACCAAAAGCATTTGGATTATATTGAAACTTTAAGAAAACAATCCATGGGTCATATGTGACATGCACGAGTCAACCTTGCCTCAATCCTAGGCGTAGTGTGGCCGGCACCACTCAAAGTGTCTCTCTTTTGTTTCAAAAGGAAATCATTTTAAGTGAATACAACAACTGACATACGGAAAACTGACCAAAGGCATTCAGATTCTATTGAAACTATAGGAAAATGATCCATGGGTCATATGTAACTTGTATGATTCAACCCCTCCTCAATATGAGGGCTGGTGTGGCCGACGCCACTCAAATTGTCTCTCTTTTTTTTAAAATAGACATCATTTTAAATGAAAACAACAAATGACATACATAAAACTGACCAAACGCATTCGGATTCTGTTGAAACTTTAAGAAAATGATCCATGGGTCATATGTGACGTGTATGAGTCAACCCTGCCTCAATCTGAGGTGCGGTGTGGCTGAAACCACTCAAAGTGTCTCTCTTTTGTTTCAAAAGGACATCATTTTAAGTGAATACAACAACTGACATGAGGAAAACCAACCAAAGTCATTTGGATTCTGTTGAAACTTTAGGAAAAATATCCATGGGTCATATGTGACTTTTAAGAGTCAACCCCGCCTCAATCTGAGAACTGGTGTGGCCAGCACCACTCAAATCGTCTCACTTTTATTTGAAATGGACAGGATTTTAAGTGAAAAGAACAACTGGCATATGGAAAACCGATCAAAGGCATTTAGATTCTATTAAAACTTTAGGAAAATGATACATGGGTCATATTTGACTTGTAAAAGTCAACCCTGCCTAAATCCGAGGGTCAGTGTGTCCCGCACCACTCAAACTGTCTCATTTTTATTTGGAATGGATAGTATTTTAAGTGAAAACAACAACTGGCATACAGAAAAATGACCAAACGCATTCGTATTTTGTTGATACTTTAGGAAAACTATCCATGTGTCATTTTTGACGTGTACGAGTCAACCCCTCCTCAATCTAAGGCACTGTGTGGCCGACACCACTCAAAGTGTCTCTCTTTTTTTTAAAATGGACATCATTTTAAGTGAAAACAACAACTCACATACGGAAAAATGACCAAACGCATTCAGATTCAGTTGAAACTTTAGGAGAATGATCCATGGGTCATATGTGACATGTACGAGTCAATTTTGCCTCAATCTGAAGCACGATGTGGCCAAAACCACTAAAATATAGTGATTTACATTCATACCTTCACAAACTTTGAATCTCTTGATACCACTTTGAAATATCATGAGAGATGAGTAGGGAATCAATACTTCTTCAATCTCAAAATCATTCATTGAACCTGTAAATGACATATTCATGCAACCAATCTTAGAATACTTTTGGAGTAGTTCACAGGTTACAAAAACAGTTAAAAAGTTTTTTGATTTTGTAAACCTATTTTAGATTTTCTGCAGCCATGATCAAAAAAGTTTTAGAGAAGTTCACAGGTTATAAAAACAGTTCACAAGTTCTTGATTTTTTAAACCGATTTCATATTTCCTACAACCATGCTCTAAAAACTTTTAGAGTAGTTCACAGGTTACAAAAACAGTTCACAAATGGTTGATTTTGTAAACATATTTCAGATTTTTAGTTTTCTGTAAACAAATTCCAGATTTTGACAACCCAACACATTGTTGAATTCACAGCTTATCCCTTTTAGCAGCTCTTTCTAAATACATGCTTCCCTTTTAGAGATCACTCCCCCAAAAGGTTAGAAACATATCAAACTCTAAATGCACCTATCATTTCCAAAACCACACAATAGATGTATCGTGAAACCTTAAGAACCCACACTATCAGCTCAATCATATACCCTAAATGATTTTCTATTTAAACACCCTATGAAAACTAATTGCACACATCAAGGATTCCTCACTAGAATCACAATGGCACCCCAACCAATCTAATCACAATGCCACACCAACCAATCCAAAGCCAGTTCCACAAACCTATGAGCCTTCTAGAACAAGGATTATATCTTTGCAACAAATACATCACTCACCACCATAGAAGTTTCATCATCAACAACTCACCCAAAAAACCTCAAACACTTTGTTGAACTCTCCAACCACTACTAAAGACAGAATTAGACGTGTCTGTATTTCATACACTTGAGCAACCAAATGAAACATCAAATATCACTCATTCCCTACATCCTTGAATGAAACCCAAGGTATTATTCAATATTTGATCCACTATGAGGACCTCACCCATAAATAGTCAATGGTGTAGTTTCCACCATGTGGCTTCACAAAAACTCTCCCTGATCATAACCCCTAAGATTTTTCATATCTATCCAAAAGACAGTAGGGTATCTAGACATATATCCATTTCCCCCCATTATTCTAATGAATATATTATTGTTTTTGGAATGATCGTCACTAAATAATTGTATGCTATGATTTTATCGATGAATACCACCAAAAGTCATATATTTCATATGTCTCTAATCACTACATGGACATGTCAAAGTCATTTAAAAGTCTTGGGCATCCCTACCCATGATAATATTATCACATCGAAATCATTCATCCGTCTACTCATAGTTTTCTTCCCTACTCAAGAAACTCAGCCTATGCCCTCTAATTGGTCCTACCCCTAGTAACCACATGCACTAGAAAAACACCAACACTCCAAGTGATTCTCATTTAATGAAAACCAGACACCTCCATGTGCTTCCTACCAAAACCAAATCTCCCATTCATGGTCACCACCCAAAGATAAAGTTTGCACATAAAACCACATCGACCCACATTTCCTTGAGCACCTATTATTCTCATGATCAAATTTATAAGTATAAGGACCACCCATTTTAATATACATTACACGGGCTAGGCAGCCAAACATGTCCATCCCTCTAGAATCCAACCACAAGGGAAAACCACAAGCACTGAAGTTCTCTTCCTCAAAACCAAAGCCACCCTACATTCCAAAACCCATATCAGGTTTCACCATTCATGTACTACTTTCAAAGGTCCAAAAAATACATCTTGATGTCACACAACCAAAATCACACATAGCATACTTGACCTATTTCATCTTCTGATTCATTTATCTAAGACTAATTTTACTTCTGAAGTAATCACACAATTATTCCTTTCATTTTCTCATCTTCTTCCAGAGCCTTAAACACCATATTTTCTTCTTATTTCTTGCAAAGTATTTTCAATTTAACATTTCATAATTTCTTTTGGTGATTACTACACCATGTTTTTTCCATATTTTTTTATTGAAACTCTCTTCATAAGGTGAAGTTAACCTTACATTCCTCAGGAATCAATCTTATGGAATCAATATTAAGGACATTTTCAATTCGTTAAGGTCTTCTATTCTTTCGATCATCCTATTTTCTTCATATTTTTATGACCATAGTTTCTTGGTATTTATACAACCTTCAAAAGTAAAGTGTGTGACTTATATTTAGTCTATTAACAAAATTTGTCCAGATTTTGGGACGATTTGAAGACGGCTAAATCATTGGGGAGAAATATGTTTGTCCCCCTTTCTGTGGCATCAATTTCTCTCGGTGGTTTCGAACTCACCAAACAGATTCAATCCATTTCTTTTGGTGGTCCTATGACTTTCACTGGAATCGAGATCCTCCGACTACTTCACTTTGGATGTTTTGAAACCTCCTGCAAGTTTTTTGTGGCTTGAGGTCAACCAGTGGGTTAGCGATCTAGTCCTTCATCTCTGACCTACATGGATTAGATCTTGGGAAAAAAAGAGGCATACCATGCAGGTTCACAAAACATGGAAGAAGTGGAGGCCTAGAAGGAGGGTGATGTTGGAAGAGCCATTTCCAAGGGAGTTCCCCTTCAGAACAGATTCCTAGATTTAGGTGAAGGGCCTTCAGATGATGATGATTCATGGAGTGTAAAAGGGTTGGTAACAAAAATCCCAAGAAGGCAGGGAATTTTAAAAAGTAGAAATCTTCAGTGATTCAAGAAGGATCAATTGAACCTTCTAAGAATTATCAAACTTTATTAGAGTAAGAGGATGAGAAACTAATATTTTTTTACTAGAATTGAATGAATAAAGGAAAGAAATTGGCCATTGAATTTGATGATCGCCTAGTTACTATTAACCAACTAGTTTATTTAATATATCTCCAAAATTTCATTTGGATTTTAAATCTCTATTAACCAACCTGTTTCTTTAATATATCTCCAAAATTTCTTTTGGATTTTCAATCTCTCCAAATATTAGCTTCTCAACATTTATCAAACCTTTTGTAAATAGTTATCTTTAAACTATTAACACTTTGTATTTAACTTAAAGACCAGTTTAACAATAATTATGTATCTTGGAGAGGTGCGGGTTTTCATTTTTATAGGTTGGGGATTACAGGTTGGGAAATATATTGGAGAGGTAAAGGTTTATGGTTTTACATGTTGGGGTTTACATCTTTGGAATCATGGGTTTACATGTAGGTTATTTACATGTAGGCCATTTACAGCAGGCTGTCCATTTTTGGAAGGAGGTTGTTTACAGTAGGCTGTCTAGTTTTGGGGATATAAGATGTATACCAATGGTTTTCAGAACTGTTGGAATACATAGTATGCTAAACAGAGTAATCCAATGGTTCTGCAACCATTGGTATTCATGACAGAGTGTAGAGTATGCCAACGGTTCTAAAACCGTTGGTATACAGGTATGTCAACGGTCCTGAAACCGTTGGTATACAGGTATGCCAATAGTTCTGAAACCGTTGGTATACTACGGGCTAGAATAAAATGTATACCAACGGTCTAAAAACAATTGGTATACCCACCAGTTCCAACGGTTCATCAACCATTGGTACATATATATACCAATGGTTTAAGTAGAACCGTTGGTATAGATTAATTTCAGACCATATATCCCAATTCTTCTCTAGGAATCGTTGCTATAGAGCTACTGCCATGCCTCACATACCAACGGGCTGTGAAACCATTGGGAAATATTATCCCAATGGTTTTAGTGGATATCCCAACGGTTTAAAACTGCAGGAAAAGATTGAATTTCCAGTAGTGATACTAGATGGATTTTCACGACCCGACCCTACACGAGCTTGAGCCGCAACTACCCCAAGCCCGCCTCCATAGGCCAGGGGCTGGCGACCAGCGCCGAAGGCACAATAACTCAGGGAGGCCTTTGCCTAAGTACCTATGAACACACACACACAGAACACTCGATGCAAAAGTGCAGAGTAAAAGAAAATACAAGTAAAGAAAAGGGGCAACTCCTATATAAATACCACAAATGTACATCGACCTCTAAACAGTACAAGGTACAGGCTGAAAAGAAAAGGGGAAAAACACGCGCCCAACCAAAAAGTGCCACAACCTAGCAACAGGTAAACGAAAAGAAACAGTTGACGGGTCTCCCACCTGGAACCCGGCCACGACCACCATACGCGGTCCAAGTTCCCAAACTCCTACGCTCCACTGAAGTCACACTCCACCTGTCCGTCGTTTGCAAGGGCATACCAAGTGCGGGCAAAGCCCAAGCAGGGGTGAGTATAAAAATACTCAGTAGGATACCCCAAAGGCTCGAGGGAGCAAAAAATGAGGTACCTAAGGGTGAGCAGTAGAGCGAATAGGAAAAGTAAAGGGGTACAACAGAGAGTACAATCAAATACCAGCAGAGTCCAGCTCAACCCAACAAGAGAAAGGTAGAAGACTCGTCCAAACAAAATGACCTAGAAACGGTGAGAAGATGAACTTCACGTCGAGTCTTCACTACCTATAGTAGGAGAGTAGACTCATCCAACCACGAGAAGCTAGACACGGAAAGCACGTGGCATACCCCGCGCGTCTTCGCCTTCCCTGGAAGGAGAGTAACCATACCCAAGAAGTGGGTACTAGAACTAGGTATATACATATCTTTATGCTCAACCAGAAACCCGAAAAATGTCCTAAGGGGACCTCCCTCCCGTAGCTCAGCCCAAGAAAATGAGTCGCCAACAGTCACAGAAGTAACACCATCGATGCCCAGCATCCCGCACGTCTGCCCTGAACCACAAGCCAAGGGCTCAAACACCACACCTCGACACTATCCTCTTTGGGTGGCACTGACTCGCCCACGCGGTTTTAGATCGCGTCGCAAGAACACGTCTCAGTGGGGAAAGTGCCCCTCGTACTTGAGAGTTCTGGGGGAACATCAAACCACAACTCGCCACTACCCCGCAGTCGAGAGGTCTCCTCAAAGTTAAGATGTTCCATCACAGACCCGTACAACCAAGGGTCCCGCTCTGGTAATCACGGAGGAAAGCCACAGGCTAGCCTAGTAGAAGGACTGAGCCTGGAATGCCAACAAGTGTCCCACTGCCCAGCCCTGCTGGAGGGTAATTCATAACCAAATATCGGGTGACCCACTGCCCATCCCTGCTGGAGGGTAAACCATAACACATCATCAGGCGACCCATTGCCCAGCCCTGCATGAGGGTAGACCTTAACATATCATCATGCGCCCCACTGCCCAGCCCCACTGGAGGGTAGACCTGGAATAAGTCGACATGCGACCCACTGCCCAGCCGTGCTGGAGGGTAGACCTGGAACAAGACGACGGGCGACCCACTGCCCAGCCCTACTGGAGGGTAGACCCTAAGAGGTCGTTGGGTGACCCACTGCCCAAACCCTGCTGGAGGGTAGACCCTAATAGCGTCGGGTGACCCACTGCCCAATCTCTGCTGGAGGGTAGACCCTAAGAGAATCGGGTGACCCACTGCCCAATCTCTGATGGAGGGTAAACCCTAGAAATCAGTGAGCAACCCACTGCCCAGCCCTGCTGGAGGGTAAACCCTAGAAGTCGATGAGTAACCCACTGCCCAGCCCCGCTGGAGGGTAAAACTCAGAACTGCCCTGGCCATCCCCACTGGAGGGTACAACACTGACCAATCGAACACGGAGTGGGTATCGTGTGAACACCCAACTCTAGCACAACTCACCCAAAGGGGTTTCAGCGTTTGTTCCATCACTGGGTGTCACCAGCACCGCTACCGGCCGATCCATCGAGAACAAGACCAGGGGGAGACCGCTCAACCCTACTGGTCAGACAAAAGACCACCAGGCCAGGGGAAACTCCACCCTGCTGGTCAAACAAACAAGCACAAATCCAGGGGAAAACTCCACCCTGCTGGTCAAACTAACGATCACAGAGGGACCCTCTACGTCGCGACAGGTCAAAGCACGCAAAGCAGAACCCGGCACACACGTGGGGCACACACAACGTGTAGCCCCATCGCAACCCCAACCAAGCACCCAAACGTTCTCAGGTACGAACAACCACATGTACCTTCAAGCATTCCCGTATACTCCCAGAGTATACCACATTCTCATCCTAAGGGTCATCGTTCACACGACACCCAACGTCAACGTGAAGGCGTGACGTAATATCTCTGACATGCCGCCTCAATGACTAGGGCACGACCAACCACATCTGTTTAACCACCAACATCAGTCTCCCAGGAGTGCACACGATCACATGCCAAGGGTCCGCTACAAACTCAGTAGAAGAACCGCCCCCGGGGCACCTTCACATTTCCACAAGATCGTGCAAGAAGCTCCGTACAACCAAACGGATTGCACCGTTGTAGTCCTTGTGGAAAAACACGCGATATTGACTACTTACTCACCTCCAATGGATATCCAACGAAAAAGGCACCAACACCACCTCACACCCGAACGGCGTCCCATGATCCCGATCCTCGGCCCCAAAAACAATCGGGTGCATCGCACCAATGCGATCCCCTCGAGAAAACACGTCAAAAGCACTACTCACTTGAGTGCAACAGATATCCGAAGAAAAAGATGCATTCCGGTGCACCGCAAACGAGCGGTTCCACGTGGGACCTACAACTCGGTCCCGAAACTCAACAAACGGATCGTACCATTGTGATCCTCCCAAAAAAGCACACAAGATGGACTACTCACTTGTCCAAAACGGTCGCCCGATGATTAAGATGGAAAATCGCTGTCGAGGCCCAAATGGCCCTCGTGGGCCCCGCACCATCGTGCCGAATTAGGGTGGGCGGATTGCACCATTCCAATCCCCTTGGAAAAACATCCAAAATCAACTACTCGCATGCCCCGAGCGGATGCTCGGTGAGAAAGGCGTGAAAAGCTGCACGCAACTCGAAAGACGGCCGTGGGGCCCATGCCTCAAATCCAGTATCAACGCCCAAAACTACCCTTTAAACCTCCTCCTCAGTGTCAGGGTCACAACGCCGCTGACGGCGCTTAAATCGGACGTCGGACGCGTCCGCGCCGCTCAAAACAAGACCCCCGGAAACACGCCAAACTAACTTAACGCACAAGTCATGCCACCGAAGCCCCTCGTTTCGGGAATTAAAAATTCCCGAAACCATCTCCCAAATACCTCCTCATCGATACGGATCTACTGCCGCAGACGGCGTGTTAAACGGACGCGCCGTTGGGATGTTACGGCCCCCCGAATATAAGGGGACCAACCGGGCCGGTTCACCCCGGCCGGCCCGGTCCGAACCGCCGCAGCCGGCTGGCCGCGGCCCACTCTAGCCGAACCAGACCCGCATCGGGTCCGGTTTTATTCCCAGAAGACCGGCCAATGCCAGTCTCCACGTCACACCAACAGGACCCGTAGTATGCGGGTCCTTGCTCCCCCACGTCGCCGCCAGTGGCCGACGACCCCGCTGGCGCCAGGTCGCCCGACCGCCTCCACCGGCCTCCGCACGCGCTCGCCGTGACCCCGCCGCTGAGCCGACCGCCGCCTGCGCCAGGACCGACCGCCTCCACTTTCCGCAGTCATCTGCGTCGTCTCCCTCGCACACCCAACCACCTCAAGCCGCCGCCCGGCTCACCGCGCCGCCCCCTGGCTCACCGCGCCGCCGCCTGGCCGGCCGCCGCACCTACCCGCCGAAACACCCCAGATCTCCTCCGCAAACCCGCAATCTTCGGCGAATGATTGCGGGTTCCTCCGAACTCCAAAACTGAATCATAAAGATGCGTCGGATAGCTCATAAAAACTAATACGTGCTCATGGGATTTGATTCGACAATCGAACAACAAACAATGCATATAATTGAAGTTTAAATAAGGTTCGGAAATTAAAACGCAATCAAAACCTCCTACCTCGCTGGGCTTCGCCCGGAGCTTCGTCGCAATCTGTCGGAGCCACGCCTTTCCGGAGTTGCTTCGCCAGAGCTAGAGGAGGATAGGGAGGAGTTCCTCCTTGTTTCTGACCAGGTGAGGAAGAGGAAGAGGGAGGGGGTGACTTAAGCGTTTAAATAGAAACGCTTAACCACCCGCCCGTCGGCCCGAACCCGAACCCTCAGTAGGGTCAAGGTTAAGCCTCCCCTAGGGTAAACACCATCTCCCGAGCATAACGGCAGTCTCGGAATTTTAATCCGAGACCCCGTTCAAAAGTTATTAAACCCAGCGCTTGAAGTAGGAAAATTACGAAAACGCCCCTGGAGTCATTTTTCACAAACGGCCCACGCCCGCGAAACTTATACCCCTCCTAGGGTAAACGGCATGCTCTGAACTCAACAGTGCCCTCGGTTTTCCAATCTGAGCCATCGTTTAAGAGATGCCTGCGTTTCAACATTAAACGATCAAATTAATTAGTTAATTAATCTGTTTAACGTTCCAGAAGCAGGCGATGGGTCCAAACATCCCGGGGTGAAATTTTTTTGTTGTTTATAGGGTAAAAATTTGATTTCGGACCCATCCGTACACTAGTATCCTTGATCCGGTGTAGCGTTTAGGAGTTATCAAAAAAAATTAGCGTATCCAGTGTGAACGCACTGAAAATTTAATTTCGGCCATTCCGGGGCTCGAAATCGCACGCCGTCGGAAGGTGCTGCCCTGGAATATTATCAAGAATATTTCAAAGTCTTTAGTAGCAAAAATTAGGTTCTTAAATCATTCCCTCCTTCAAGATTTTCGTCCCCAAAAAGCAAAACTAGGGAGCAACACAGGGTACTAAGCCCACACCTGGCTTTCCCGTACCCAAAAGAACCCATGCATAGCTCTGCCTCACCGCACACAGACCAAAGGATTGATCTGTTCACGCGAGGTCAGCCCTTGCTTACTTCATGCACCCACTCTAGACTTTGGGGTTAGGGCAAGGCGGTAGGGTACCTCGCCATCCCTTTGCACGGTCTCATACGGCCCGAAGGCCCTCGGGGGTAGCTCACCTCCCCAGTCAAACCTCTTTGTCGCACACCGCAACAGGAATCACCGCTTGGGCATGGGCAAGGCTCGGTGATTCCCTCCTTCAGAATATCCATATGGTGAAGCACCCAAGGATATCTGGTCACACAAGATTTCACAGCCGATGTCTCTCAACCAAGACTCTCTTACACGCTCAGAAGCGGAGGATTCAACACCGTTAACGAAAGGAAAAGGTCTCACGCATTTTTCCTTACCAAAACAGGGTTACACCCGACACCCTGAGTCACCCTGGTAACACCTCAAACAAGGATCCGGGAGAAACGCCTTTCACACGCAGAGCCTAACAATTCTACTTCAAGAAGTATAAGAGTCGCAAGGGGTACCTTTCACCATCCCGTGCTCTGCAGGATCGTAGACATCCAAAGCTCGTGGTTTTCAGTGGTCCCAACAGTCAGCTCCCAGAGCCTGACGTGGACCGCCTAGTGGTGATGGGGAGATCTTGTAAAGTCATCCCCCACTACCAGCTCCTCCTGCTCCTCTGCTAGCACCACCTCCTTGGGTACTACTCCGATCACGGCACTGCCTCTGCCGTGGTGGTGCGCCTGCTGCCTGCCCGAAGCTACCAGCAACTCAGGTTGGGCAGTCTCATTCCAAGTGACCTCGCTCATAACAAGCATAGCATCGGCGCTCTCTGGGCTACCCTGGTGCCCTCTGGTGCCACTATGGTGTACGACCACGGCCCAGGATCCACTCACAGAAGGGAATCCTTGGCTGAGGCCCTGCGCCTTTTTCCAAAGTGGTATACGACCACGTCTCCGAAACCGGCAGTGGGAAGGCTACCTGCATCGAGGTCCTGTCCTCCGGCTCCTGCTAGCTACGGCAGACGTCCCGGCTCCGTCGCGCCCACTTCCACTACCAACCGCAAAACATGACAGGAAGCCCTCTGTCACCAGCGCCTACTCTAGCACCCCGTCATATGTGTAAATGCCCAAGGTTACTCTGATAGCACAAATCTCTCAGCGGAGACCCTGCTCAAACTTCCACACTCAGAAGTTGTCGTCATGGACCAAGTTCGGGTAAAAGTGTGTACGGTCTGCAAAACTAGCCGCGTACTCGGCCACCGTCATCCCTCCCTGCTGAAACTGCAGGAGCTTTTGAATCCGAACGGAGCGCATGCAGGAGGGGAAAAACTCCTCTCGAAACAACAACTGAAATTCATCCCATGAAAGTGACGACTCGTCAAAAAACTGAGTCACCAGACTCCACCAATACCGAGCTGCTCCACGAAAAAGGGTGGCTGCCAAAGCCACTCTCTGATCAGTCGGTGTCTGCACAAGCCTGAAAAGGCGAACCACTGCCTCGAGCCAAACCTCTGCTACATGAGGGTCTGTCTTACCACTGAACCTCAGTGGTCTCTGCCGCTGGAACTCACGGAGCGCGCTCATCCTGCGCTCAAGCTCAGCCTACTCTACTGAAACTGCCTGCTGCTCAACAAGTGGGGGGTGCTACTACCAGCCCACTCGGAGAAAGGGGCTCGCATGATGGGTCCTGGACTGTGGCCCCATAGCTCACAGGGTCGTCGTCATGAACTAGAACTAGTATCCTGGCTGTCTGTCTTTACAGAGACATCCTGATCATTATCAAGGAGTGCCGCGATCAGATGAGCATATATGTATATACCAATATCAACAATAACGATGGGGAGCTGACTCAAGAAGGACGGTCAAAGACTCGATCATATGTGATGCACAAACAAATTTTCCCTACAACAAGTGTCTCAGCATGCTGAGTCAACAAGCGGGTTATCAATTTCCTGGTGAATGGATACGTCGGCCGTCGCACCATCACTGGACTCCCTGGCCTGAGAGCCACTCTAGAGACACATTAACATTGTTTCCCTATATCCCAACCAATTCCTCTTTTAGGGACGTCCGCACAACGTCCTAAGGAACGAACCACCTCTGATACCACTTTGTCATGACCCGACCCTACCCGGGCTCGAGCCGCAACTACCCAAAGCCCGCCTCCATAGGCCAGGGGCTGGAGACCAGTGCCGAAGGCACAATAACTTAGGGAGGCTTTTGGATAAGTACCTGTGAACACACACACACAGCACACTCGATGCAAAAGTGCAGAGTAAAAGAAAAGACAAGTAAAGAAAAGGGTCAACTGCTATATAAATACCACAAATGTGCATTGACCTCTAAATAGTACAAGGTACAGGCTGAAAAGAAAAGGGGCAAAACACGAGCCCAACCAAAAAGTGCCACAACCTGGAAATAGGTAAACGAAAAGAAACAGCTGACGGGTCTGCCACCTGGAACCCGACCACGACCACCGCACGCGGTCAAAGCTCCCAAGCTCCTACGCTCCACTGAAGTCACGCTCCACCTGTCTGTCTTTTGCAAGGGCACACCAAGTGCGGGCAAATCCCAAGCAGGGGTGAGTATAAAAATACTTCGTAGGATACCCCGAAGGCTCGAGGGAGCAACAAAGTAGGTACCGAAGGGTGAGCAGTAGAGCAAATAGGGAAAGTAAAGGGGTACAACAGAGAGTACAATTGAATACCAGCAGAGTCCAGCTCAACCCAACAAGAGAAAGGTAGAATACTCATCCAAACACAAGGATTTAGAAACTGTGAGAAGATGAACTTCACGTCGAGTCTTCGCTACCTATAGTAGGATAGTAGACTCATCCAACCACGAGAAGCTAGACACGGAAAGCACGTGGCATACCCTCGCGTCTTCTCCTTCCCTGGAAGGAGAGTAACCAAACCCAAGAAGTGGGTACTAGAACTAGGTATATACATATCTGTATGCTCAACCAGAAACCTGAACAACATCGTAAGGGGACCTCCGTCCCGTAGCTCAGCCCAAGAAAATGAGTCGCCAACAGTCCCAGAAGTAACACCATCGATGCCCAGCATCCCGCACGTCTGCCCCAAACCGCAAGCTAAGGGCTCAAACACCACACTTCGACACTATCCGCTTTGGGCGGCATTGACTCGCCCATACGGTTTTAGATCGCGTCGCAAGAATGCGTCTTGGTGGGGAAAGTGCCCCTCGTACTTGAGAGTTCTGGGGGAACGTCAAACCACAACTCGTCACTGCCCCGCAGTCGAGAGGTCTCCTCAAAGTTAAGTTGTTCCATCACCGACCCATACAAACAAGGGTCCCGCTCCAGTAATCACGGAGGAAAGCCACAGGCTAGCCTAGTAGAAGGAATGATCCTGGAATGACAACAGGTGTCCCACTGCCCAGCCCTGTTAGAGGGTAATTCATAACCAGATATCGGGTGACCCACTGCCCAGCCCTGCTGGTGGGTAAACCATAATACATCATCAGGCGACCCACTGCCCAGCCCTGCTGGAGGGTAGACCTTAACATATCATTAGGTGACCCACTGCCTAGCCCCGCTAGAGGGTAGACCTGGAATAAGTCAACAGGCGACCCACTGCCCAGTCATGCTGGAGGGTAGACCTGGAACTAGATGACGGGCGACCCACTGCTCAGCCCTGCTGGAGGGTAGACCCTAAGAGGCAGTCGGGTGACCCACTGCCCAGACCCAGCTGGAGGGTAGACCCTAATAGCGTCGGGTGACCCACTGCCCAGTCTCTGCTGGAGGGTAAACCCTAAGAGCATCGGGTGACCCACTACCCAGTCTCTGATGGAGGGTAAACTCTAGAAATCAGTGAGAAACCAACTGCCCAGCCCTGCTAGAGGGTAAACCCTAGAAGTCGATGAGTAACCCACTGCCCAGCCCCGCTGGAGGGTAAAACTTAGAACTGCCCTGGCCATCCCTGTAACAGCCTGAGATTTTATGAAAAATATTCTTTTTAATTTCATTAATGTCTTGTGTTGTACGCTACACCAAAAGGAGCTTGCACAACACGCATCCTTGACTTGTCTTGCATTACACGCAATCACGACCTTCCTCGATAGCATGTGTAGTACACAATAACGAGTTTCACTAAACAACAATATGCTATTAAAATATTATTAAAACTAGTCGTTATGAATAGTAATAACCACTTTTTGAAATTTTGTAAATTTTATTTTTCAAAATGGAATTCATTTTTGGATTCAGAATATCGAAATTAGCTTAGGGTGAAATTTTGGTACTTTTCGGATAACTTTCATATTCTGATGAATAGTGAAAATTACTAAATTATAATTAAAAACAACTTTTTTAATTGAAATAATTAATAGTGATAAATTATTAATTTTGGTGGTTTTAAAGTATATTTAGAATATATTTTTACAATTTAATACAATTTTGGTCATTGGATGTAATTTCACATTTAAACCAGTTATAAACAAGTGTCAATCTTTTGATAGTTATTACCTCTTAAAAATACGCTATTTGTTTTGACGACGGGAACTAATTTTTAAATTAATTAATGCAACTGATATTTTCTGAATTTGGTAAAATAGACATCATTTTTTAATTCTTAATATCAAATATATCTTAGGCCTAATTTTTGGTATTTTTCTGGAAACTTTCATTTTTTGATGAATAGTGAAACCACTAAGTGGTAGTTAAAAAACTGAATTTTTCATAAAACTTAATTTTACCGCTTTTGTGAGTGGAATTTAGAAAATCCAAGAGATATGGTTAATATCAAGAACTAAAATGTAGTTCAATGAGATGAAAATAATTTTTGGTGAATAGTAACTTTTTACTTTTTTTTACCACGGTTAAAAGTAAATAGGGTAATTAAGGGTAAAAATGATATTATTAGTACCCTAACACATGTCATAATTCTATTGGACAAGTTTAATTCGACCAAAAACAACCTTAGGAATAAAATATGACCATTTAGTCCCACTTGGATTAGATTAGGACATTTATTATTAATTTATTTAAAGAAGGGTTAAAATAGTTAAAATCAAAGTTTAATAAGTAAATCATTTTTAATATGGGGTTATACATAAGATAAATTCTACTATAAATATTCATTAGAAAGATAAAACTATTTCCTACATAATGGTATTTTATTTGTAATTTTTAGACATTAAATAATTTAATTTATTTATGACACAATGATGATGCAGTAATTATCTTATTAATGAAATATTGACATAATTGATGTTATAAATACCCAAATCAATGTAATTTGAGACTTTTTATAAATTAAACTAATTTTATATGTTAATATGACATGTTAGGATTGATTTAATTAACTTTTGTAGAAGTAATCATTCTGTTATGAGTTTCAAAACAATCAACTATTGAATAGTGTCAAAATTGACATAAAATATTTTTTAAAACAAAATTATATTATTAATTGTTATTTTATTCCTAAAAATATAAGGATCGGCCAAATGACTTAGATAAGGTTATATATATTAATAAAACACAACTTGGGGGTCGTTTTGATGTATATGGTAAGTTTATTAACTATATAATATAAAAATACAAAGTTACATGGTAAATGTCAATCTAATTAACTAAGAGTTAAAACTAAAAGATAAGGTTAATATAATGACCTAAACATGACTAAATTCTATTGTATGAGAGGATTCCAACCCATCCCCACCTTATCTTAGAAATAACTCAATTTGGAGCTATTTAATACCAAACTTGACTTTATAATAAAATAATATTTTTAGTTATTCCAAAGGTGCCCCTCTCCTCCCTTATAAAAGGGAACCTCCTCTCCATCTTCATCACACCACTTTGAGCCTTTAATCTCGGCAAACCCCTGCCATTTTCTCCTCTACACTTCCCTAGAGACATCCTAGAGATCCTGGTCTTCTTCAAAGACCAATTTTAGTGCCCTAAAAGGAGGTCTCAAAGAAGCACTTCAAAGAAGAGGTAATATCCATTACCGATCCTTTCCAATTTCTTTCTTCTTCAAATTCTTCTTCTTTAGTTGTTTCATTATGTAGTAATAACATCAGTATCACTCATATACTGATATGTTATTATAAGTATGAAACAACCCTATTTAACCATCTATCCATCCTACGGAAAATTAAATCACCGCGCGTGTGTACGTATGGAATACCGTCTCCACGCCGTGGTGTAATCTATTTTCCACCACCACCTTACTTGGATGGGTATAATGGTGTAAATAATGACTATATATGACTATTATGAAGTGATATTGATTCTGAAATAGTATACATACACTACAATATAATTCCACGATCATAGGAACGATATCATCACTCATGCGTATGTACGGAATACCGTCTCCACGATGTGATGCGACTCATTCTACATGATCTTCATTTCATAATGATTATATAAATGAATTGAATGAATTAATATGATATATATTACACTAATACCATTCTGTAAATGAGGTATCTATAACCTAAAGATAAGAATAAGAATTTATTCGACAAAACACGCATAAGAATAAAAAGTTATAAACACCCGAATAACAAGTAGCAATGAAATATTACTACTAAGAAGCTAAGAATATGACTATATATGATATCATAAAAATAAGTATGATTCTGTAATAAGTCAATAACATTATTTAAATCATTATACAGGAGGTTCGGACACGTACAAAGCAAATCGGACCTAAGGTAAGGGAAAATATCACAATCTCATTTTTTATCCGAGATTGTTTATACTTTGGTATTTACTGGGGTGTATTTTATCATCCACATCCATGTTTCGTCAATATGTAATATTATTTCCATCCACCTACAATTTTTTAAATCCAATTTTACCCTTCGGTGAGTTTTTAGTAAAATATATGAAAGGAATCTTTTGTCGTTTTTCGTACGAGGTACTTTTTTGACTTTTCCGACAAAAGTATGAGAAGAATGTTTTTTTAACTTATACGGAATGAATGGATTTTTAGAACATTATTTCCAAGAATCTTCCTTTACAAGTTTTCAAGTTTATTTTTAATCAAATTCTTTTAGTATAGAATTATATGACATGTTAATAAAGGAAAAGTGTTTTTTTGAAGTAGAAAGGATAGTTTCCACAAGAATGGAGTTCAAGTGTTTTATCAAAATTATTTTCCATCTAAGATAATATAGGGTTCTGTTTCTATCCCTATTATTACATTGATTTGATTATGTTGTGATGGAATTATTTTTATGAATTCTTTTATCTTATATTAATTGTTTTATGATGTCATGTTGTTTAAGAATCCCATTTTTATTACATGAGTTATGCAATGATGTATGATTTATGATTTTGTGGCACACATAAGAATGGTTTCATTATGAGATGGGTGGGACCTATATCTCCCTCCAATGCATTGGGTAAAGATTTTATATCTCATGAGATAGAGATGGCTGGAATGGTAGGTTATACCAGTTCAGTGAAACAGGACTAAAACGAGGGTGACTCGGTTCAGAAATGGACTTTGTCCACTAAGATAGTCTTGGCAATGAGTCTTGACTAATAAGATATGATTCTCTATGATTATGTGTGTATGCCACAAATTTTCATGTTTTAAGTTATTATTATTGGGATTTCATTTCACTACTATGATTTATCCCATGTTATGAAATTATGCTCTCTTTTGCAGGTTAAGATTTCCAAAATGTTATGTTCTTATGAAAATGATGTGATTGATATTTCTTTTTTTTACCCTTACTGATCATTTGAGATCACCCTTTTATGTTTTATTTTCCCCGGGATATAAAGAAAGGTTTTAGGTAAAAAAAAGGAAGATCTTTATGGGAGATGTTGAAGATCTTTCACCACGATTAGAATATTATATTCCGAGTTTCCAAAGACACTAAACTATTACGATCCTTGTGTGTGTGTTTTTGTTATGTACTAAGTATTCTGAAAAAGTAATGTAATGTCCATGTACGTTAAGCTTCGAGTCTCTATAGTTGGTATCAGAGGAAAATTTAGTCAACCTTTGGAAACTAGGATGTGAAAACGTTAGTGAGATCCCTAGAGATATTTCTAAGGTATGTCTAGGGATGTCCCTAAGGATAAGTATACGTATATGATATAGTCCTAGAACTATGGTAACGATATTAGATTAAACCAAAGATGTTAGATATTGAAGTTACTCCCCATTTATTATGATTTTTTCCTCTCACACTATTCTTTTTGGGTTTTAGAAAATGGATGGAAACAAGGTGATTCACGATAATGGAGGATATGATGGACAATGGAATGATATTCTTCATGAGAAACCAAATGAAATGGGATTTGGAAGTCCAAACATCATTATTATGTCGAATCAGCAATCTCATAATATGATCAATAAAGTAAAATTTGGTAAGTTTCCTGACTCGGTTAATAAGAGAAAGATGGAGTTTCATGATGATCATAGAGGAAAGAAAGTTCAATTTCCCCTATGTAAATCATGTGGGAAGAGGCATCAAGGAGAATGTTTGAAAGGAACTGGAAGATGCTTTGGGTGTGGAAAAGAAGGACACAAATCCAGTAAGTGCAAAGGAAAAGGTTCAGTTAACACCAGGGATGAGGATAATGGTATTGCTACGACATCAACAATGGTTAAATGTTTTAAATGTGGAATGTACGGGCATTATGCAAACCAATTCCCTAAGGGAAAGTCTCATGAAGAGAATCAGTATGGTCATATGGGTAGTATTTATGTGGATGATGATGAAGAGACTACAAATGATATATGAGATGAAAGAATTGTTGAAGCTCGGTCAATGGTTTAAGAATGTAGTGGAATGATTACATGTTTATCATGTGTAATGTTGTATAAGTAATCTCATGGTACTATGGAATAAAGAGACATCTAAGGATTGTTACACTGTTGTCCTTATTTAGTTTTGAAAGTGTATGATTAATGTTACCAATATTTATGAAAGGTTATTCAGATATTTTTGGAATGTAGATGATATGCGCATAATGAAGGGATAAGGAGAAAATTAAATGTTTGATAGTATTCATGAGCTCATGACTGATATAAGGAGAAGGTTATATCATGGTTTGAGTATATAGAATTTTTGGATTTTGGTATGTGGAAAGAGTTAACTTTTGACAGCATTCATGTTTTCACTAAGGTTTAATGGGTATTCATTTTTCAAGAGAATACATCATTAAGGTATTCACATGATTGGAATGTGACCAACAAGATATATGGGGTATAAATGATGGTATTCACATGCTTGGTTGACGACATTTCAAGTTATAATTTTCTTTATACTATGAGCTTGGACCGAAGTATTTTAGATAATCCTAAAGATTGGAATGGATTATGTTAACCATAAGTTAGTATTGTTTAAGGATAGAACTTTTTTTTGATATTATTTATGTGATGTTATAGTAATTTAGTTTTAGAAAAAGGACAACATATAGGACGGGCGACAGCCCATCGCGTCGGACAAGGTTGTGGGAATCGAACCCACAACCGAAGTGCGACTGGCCTTTATCGCCTACCATTGGCCTACAGGAAGTCCCTGGTTAGTAGAAACTAGTTTTATTTTATTAAGCGGTATGATATATGAAGTATAAGTTCATTTTAGGAACTATATATGATTAATCTCATTATAGATGGACTTGTTTATTTTTTTATAACTTTTCTAACCTTTTGTTTGAGACAGATGGAATGACCCATCATTCTATCACATGATCTGCTAACACATCACGAATGACAAATTCAACTTCATTTCTTTAAGAGATGAAGTGTAAATTGTCCAAAGAACGACAAACGGTGAGACTATACCAAAATCACGAAAGTATTTCTTCTAATTCCAATTTCATCAACTTTAGGGAAATGATCTTGAAAACCAAAAATGTTGTCCTAGTGCTCTTATATCTGATGAATCAGATGGTACCTTAGATCGTCACAAATTTATGGTTTTGTGATTGCTGGCTTTTCCATAGCCATGTTCTCTACCACTCTCCATCAGAACATGATGGTTAGATTTCTCTTCCATATCCATATTTTCACCTATGTGGAAACCCAGTGATTAGTTTATTTGGGTAATCGTTACATTTCATACTTTAGTTTTTAAAGCCAAGTTTTGGTATTCCTTTTTACGATGTGGGTTTCTATTAAAGAAACTTTTGAGTAGTAAACTATTTATAACCCCGACGAATTTTGATAGAGAAATTCATTTTAAGGAGGGTAGAATGTAACAGCCCGAGATTTTATGAAAAATATTCTTTTTAATTTCATTAATGTCTTGTGTTGTACGCTACACCAAAAGGAGCTTGCACAACACGCATCCTTGACTTTCCTTGCATTACACGCAATCGCGACCTTCCTCGATAGCGTGTGTAGTATGCAATAACGAGTTTCACTAAACAACAATATGCTATTAAAATATTATTAAAACTAGCCGTTATGAATAGTAATAACCACTTTTTGAAATTTTGTAAATTTTATTTTTCAAAATGGCATTCATTTTTGGATTCGGAATATCGAAATTAGCTTAGGGTGAAATTTTGGTACTTTTTGGATAACTTTCATATTATGATGAATAGTGAAAATTATTAAATTATAATTAAAAACAACTTTTTTAATCAAAATAATTAATAGTGATAAATTATTAATTTTAGTGGTTTTAAAGTATATTTAGAATATATTTTTACAATTTAATACAATGTTGGTCATTGGATGTAATTTTACATTTAAACCAGTTATAAACAAGTGTCAATCTTTTGATAGTTATTACCTCTTAAAAATACGCTATTTGTTTTGACGACGGGAACTAATTTTTAAATTAATTAATGCAACTGATATGTTCTGAATTTGGTAAAATAGACATCATTTTTTAATTCTAAATATCAAATATAGCTTAGGCCTAATTTTTGGTATTTTTCTGGAAACTTTCATTTTTTGATGAATAGTGAAACCACTAAGTGGTAGTTAAAAAACTGAATTTTTCATAAAACTTAATTTTACCGCTTTTGTGAGTGCAATTTCGAAAATACGAGAGACATGGTTAATATCAAGGACTAAAATGTGGTTCAATGAGATGAAAATAATTTTTGGTGAATAGTAACTTTTTACTTTTTTTACCACGGTTAAAAGTAAATAGGGTAATTAAGGGTAAAAATGATATTATTATTACCCTAACACATGTACTAATTCTATTGGACAAGTGTAATTCGACCAAAAAAACCTTAGGAATAAAATATGACCATATAGGCCCACTTGGATTAGATTAGGACATATATTATTAATTTATTTAAAGAAGGGTTAAAATAGTTAAAATCAAAGTTTAATAAGTAAATCATTTTTAATATGGGGTTATACATAAGATAAATTCAACTATAAATATTAATTAGAAAGATAAAACGATTTCCTACATAATGGTATTTTATTTGTAATTTTTAGACATTAAATAATTTAATTTATTTATGACACAACGATGATGCAGTAATTATCTTATTAATGAAATATTGACATAATTGATGTTATAAATACCCAAATAAATGTAATTTGAGACTTTTTATGAATTAAAATAATTTTATAGGTTAATATGACATGTTAGGATTGATTTAATTAACTTTTGTCGAAGTAATCATTCTGTTATGAGTTTCAAAAAAATCAACTATTGAATAGTGTCAAAACTGACATAAAATAGTTTTTAAAACAAATATTATATTATTATTTTTTATTTTATTCCTAAAAATCTAAGGTTCAGCCAAATGACTTATATAAGGTTATATATATTAATAAAACACAACTTGGGGGTCGCTTGGATGTATATGGTAAGTTTATTAACTATATAATATAAAAATACAAAGTGACATGGTAAATGTCAATCTAATTAACTAAGAGTTAAAACTAAAAGATAAGGTTAATATAATGAACTAAACTTGTCTAAATTCTATTGGATGAGAGTATTTCGACCCATACCCACCTTATCTTCGAAATAACTCAATTTTTAGCTATTTAATACCGAACTTGACTTTATAATAAAATAATATTTTTAGTTATTCCAAAGGTGCCCCTCTCCTCCCTTATAAAAGGGCACCTCTTCCCCCTCTTCCTCACACCACTTTGAGCCTTCAAGCTCGGAAAAACCCTGCCATTTTCTCCTATTAACTTCCCTAGAGACATCCTAGAGGTCCTGGTCTTCTTCAAAGACCAATTTTAGTGCCCTAAAAGGAGGTCTCAAAGAAGCACTTCAAAGAAGAGGTAATATCCATTACTGATCCTTTCCAATTTCTTTCTTCTTCAACTTCTTATTCTTTAGTTGTTTCATTATGAAGTAATAACATCAGTATCACTCATATACTGATATATTATTATAAGTATAAAACAACCCTATTTAACCATCTATCCATCCTACGGAAAATGAAATCACCGCGCGTGCGTATGTACGGAATACCGTCTCCACGTCGTGGTGTAATCTATTTTCCACCACCACCTTACTTGGATGGGTATAATGGTGTAAATAAAGACTATATATGAATATTATTAAGTGATATTGATTCTAAAATAGTATACATACACTCCAATACAATTCCACGATCATAGGAATGATATCATCACTCGTGCGTACGTACGGAATACCGTCTCCACTATGTGATGCGACTCGTTCTACATGATCTTCATTTCATAATGATTATATAAATGAATTGAATGAATGAATATGATATATATTACACTAATAACATTCTGTAAATAAGGTATCTATAACTTAAAGAGAAGAATAAGAATTTATTCGACAAAACACGCATAAGAACAAAAAGTTATAAACACCCGAATAACAAGTAGCAATGAAATATTACTACTAAGAAGCTAAGAATATGACCATATATGATATCATAAAAATAAGTATGATTCTGTAATAAGTCAATAACATTATTTAAATCATTATACAGGAGGTTCAGACACGTACAAAGCATATCGGACCTAAGGTAAAAGAAAATATCACAATCTTGTTTTTTATCCAAGATTGTTTATATTTTGGTATTTACTGGGGTGTATTTTATCATCCACATCCATGTTTCCTCAATATGTAATATTATTTCCATCAACCTACAATTTTGTAAATCCAATTTTACCCTTCGGTGAGTTTTTAGTAAAAGATATGAAAGGAATCTTTTGTCGTTTTTCGTACGAGGTATTTTTTTGACTTTTCCGACAAAAGTACGAGAAGAATGTTTTTTTTAACTTATACGGAATGAATGGATTTTTAAAACATTATTTCAAAGAATATTACTTTACAAGTTTTAAAGTTTATTTTTAATCAAATTCTTTTAGTATAGAATTGTATGACATGTTAAGAAAGGAAAAGTTTTTTTGAAGCAGAAAGGATATTTTCCTCAAGAATGGATTTCAAGTGTTTTATCAAAATTATTTTCCATCTAAGATAATATAGGGTTCTGTTTCTATCCCTATTATTACATTGATTTTATTATGTTGTGATGGAATTATTTTTATGAATTCTTTTATCTTATATGAATTGTTTTATGATGTCATGTTGTTTAAGAATCCCATTTTTATTACATGAGTTATGAAATGATGTATAATTTATGATTTTGTGGCACACATAAGAATGGTATAATTATGAGATGGGTGGGACCTATATCTCCCTCTAATTAATTGGGTAAAGATTTTATATCTCATGATATAGACATGGCGGGAACGATAGGTTATACGGGTTCAGTGAAACAGGACTGAAACGAGGGTGACTCGGTTCAGAAATGGACTTTGTCCACTAAGATAGTCTTGGCAATGAGTCTTGAATAATAAGATATTATTCTCTGTGATTATGTGTTTATGCCACAAATTTTCATGTTTTAAGTTATTATTATTGGGATTTCATTTCACTACTATGATTTATCCCATGTTATGAAATTATTTTCTCTTTTGCAGGTTAAGATTTCCAAAATGTTATGTTCTTATGAAAATGATGTGATTGATATTTCTTTTGTTTACCCTTACTGAGCATTTGAGCTCACCCTTTTATGTTTTCTTTTCCCCAGGATATAAAGAAAGGTTTTAGGTATAAAAAAAGGAAGATCTTTATGGGAGATGTTGAAGATCTTTCACCATGATTAGAAGATTATATTCCGAGTTTCTAAAGACGCTAAACTATTACGATCCTTGTGTGTGTGTTTTTGTTATGTACTAAGTATTCCGCAAAAGTAATGTAATGTCCATGTACATCAAGCTTCGGGTCTCTATAATCCCCACTGGAGGGTACAACACTGGCCAACCGAACAGAGAGTGGGTATCGCGCGACCACCCAACTCCAGCACAACTCACCCAAAGGTGTTTCGGCGCTTATTCCATCACTGGGTGTCACCAACACCGCTACCGGCTGATCCATCGAGAACAAGACCAGGGGGAGACTGGTCAACCCTACTAGTCAGACAAAAGAGCACCAGGCCAGAGGAAACTCCACCCTGCTGGTCAAACAAACAAGCACAAAGCCAGGGGAAAACTCCACCCTACTGGTCAAACAAAGGAGCATAGAGGGACCCTCTACGTCGCGAGAGGTCAAAGAACGCAAATCAGAACCCGGCACGCACGTGGGGTGCACACAACGTGTGGCCCCATCGCAACCCCAACCAAGTGCCCAAACATTCTCAGGTACGAACAACCACGTGTACCTCCAAGCATTCCTGTATACTCCCAGAGTATACCACATTCTCAGCCTAAGTGTCATCATGCACACGAAACCCAACATCAACACGAAGGCGTGACGTAACATCTCTAACTTGTCGCCTCAATGACTGGGGCACGGCCAACCACATCTGTTTAACCACCAACATCACTCTCCCAGGAGTGCACACGATCACATGCCAAGGGTCCGCTGTGAAGTTAGTAGAGGAACTGCCCCCGGGGCACCTCCACATTTCCACAAGATCGTGCAAGAAGCTCCGCACAACCAAACAGATCGCACCATTGTAGTCCTCGCAGAAAAACACGCGAGATTGACTACTTACTCGCCTCCAACGGATATCCGATAAAAAGGTACCAACACCACCTCACGCCCGAACGGCGTCCCATGATCTTGAACCTCAGCCCCAAAAACAGTCAGGTGCATCGTACCATTGGGATCCCCTCAGGAAAACACGTCAAAATCACTACTCACTTGAGTGCAACGGATATCCGGAGAAAAAGATGCATTCCAGTGCACCGCACACGAGCGGTGCTACATGGGACCCGCAACCCGGTCCCGAAACTCAACAAAGGGATCGCACCGTTGTGATCCTCTCGAAAAAGCACACAAGATGGACTACTCACTTGTCCAAAACGGTCGCCCGGTGATTAAGATGGAAAATCACTGTCAACGCCCAAACGGCCCTCGTGGGCCCTGCACCATCGTGCCGAATTAGGGCGGGCGGATTGCACCATTCCAACCCCCTCAGAAAAACATGTAGAATCGACTGCTCGCACGCCCCGAACGGACGCCCAGTGAGAAAGGCGTGAAACGCTGCACGCAACTCAAAAGACGGTCGTGGGGCCCAAGCCTCAAATCCAGTCTCGACGCCCGAAACCACCCTGGAAACCTCCGCCTCAGTGTCAGGGTCGCAACACCGCTGACGAAGCTTAAATCGGACGTCGGACGCGTCAACGCCGCTCAAAATAAGACCCCCGGAAACACGCCAAACTAACTTAACGCACAAGTCGTGCAACCGAAGCCCCTCGTTTCGGGAATTAAAAATTCCCGAAACCATCTCCCAAAGACCGTCTCGTCGATACGGATCTACTGCCATAGACAGTGCGTCAAACGGACACGCCATTGGGAAGTTACGGCCCCCCGAATATAAGGGGGCCAACCTGGCCGGTTCACCCCGGCCGGCCCGGTCCGAACCGTCGCGGCCGGCTGGCCACGGCCCACTCCAGCCAAACCGGACCCGCCTCGGGTCCGGTTTTATTCCCAGAAGACCGGCCGATTCTGGTCTCTGCGTCGCACCAACAGGACCCGCAGTATGCGGGTCCTTGATCCCCCGCGTCACCGCCAGTGGCCGACGACCCCGCTGGCGCCAGGTCGCCCGACCGCCTCCGCCAGCCTCCGCGCGCGCTCACCGCGACCCCGCCACTGAGCCGACCGCCGCCTGCGCCAGGAGCCACCGCCTCCACCATCCGCAGTCGGCCGCGCTGTCACCCTCGCACACTCAGCCGCCTCAAGCCACCGCCCGGCTCACCGTGCCGTCGCCTGGCTCACCGCGCCGCCGCCTGGTCTGGCCGGCCGTCGCGCCTACCCGCCGCGCCTACCCACCGGAACACCCCAGATCTCCTCCCCAAACCCGCAATCTTCGGCGAATGATTGCAGGTTCCTCCGAACTCCAAAACTGAATCCGAAAGATGCGTCGGATAGCTCATAAAAACTACTACGTGCTCATGGGATTTGATTCGACAATCGAACAACAAACGATGCATATAATTGAAGTTGAAATAAGGTTCAGAAATTAAAACGCAATCAAAACCTCCTACCTCGCTGGGCTTCGCCCGGAGCTTTGTCGCGATCCGTCGGAGCCGCGCCTTGCCGGAGTTGCTTCGCCGGAGCTGGAGGAGGAGAGGGAGGAGTTCCTCCTTGTTGCTGACCAAGTGAGGAAGAGGAAGAGGGAGGGGGTGACTTAAGCGTTTAAATAGAAACGCTTAACCACCCGCTCGTCGGCCCGAACCCGAACCCTCAGCAGGGTCGAGGTTAAGCCTCCCCTAGGGTAAAAACCAGCTCCCGAGCACAACGGAGGTCTCGGAATTTTAATCTGAGACCCCGTTCAAAAGTTATTAAACCCAGCGCTCGAAGCCGACAAATTACGAAAACGCCCCTAGAGCCATTTTTCACAAACGGCCCGCGCCCGCGAAACTTATACCCCTCCTAGGGTAAACGGCACGCTCTGAACTCAACGGTGCCCTCAATTTTCCAATCCGAGCCACCGTTTAAGAGATTCATGTGTTTCAACATTAAACGATCAAATTAATTAATTAATTAATCTGTTTAACGTTCCAGAAGCGGGCGAGGGGTCCAAACATCCCGCGCCGACAATTTTTATGTCGTTCCTAGGGTAAAAAACCCATTCCGGACCCATCCGTACATTCGTATCTCTGATCCAGTGTACCATTTAGGAGTTATCATGTTTATTTATCATTTCCAGTGCGAACGCACTGAAAATTTAATTCCGGCCACTCCGGGGCTCGGAATCGCACATCGTCGGAAGGCGCTGCCCTAGAATATTATCAAGAATATTCCAAAGTCTTTCGTAGAAAAAACTGGGTTCTTACATGGATTAAATGCATTGGCACTAATCTTATAATGTTCCAGTGTGGTTGGAAGGAGCTTCATGGGGTGTCCCCCATTTCATGACATGTTACATAGGGTGAGACACTACTCATGATATGTTTCATGGGTTGAACCAATTTTTTCTCTTGATTCAAGGGGTGAATCCCTATTTCACCGCATGGTTTATGGGGTGAAACATGAATTGAAATATTTTCTGACATCTTTTTAGGGTTGAAAAATGCAATGAAAAGTGATGAAGGTTCCATTTGGAGTGAAATGCATGTAAAATCTAAGAAAGTTGGTACCATGGTTTGGGAGTTTTTTTGGGTATAGTGAGTGTATTTTGAGATTTTTTCAGGACCTTCCAAGAAAAGGTCAGCATATGTGGGCCATATGTGTGAGCTATGGACACTCATCTATCTCGAATCAGAATTGGAGATAATATGTGGAACTATTTTTTGGGTGTTTTAACTCTTCTTAGGAGTGGTGATATGGAAACCACGTCGAGTATGTTGTGATACTACTGGGAACATGTCATGATAAGAAATACTGGTGGTGGGGAACATTGTGGGTTAGAAAAATTCACAATAATATGGGTTTTGTGGTGGGTATCACCATCAACCTACTGATGATTTGGATGATGAAACAGTCATGTTTGGAAGTATATGGGCATAGTGGATAATCATCTAGGGGTTTGGTTTTGGTGACAAGTGATGGCACATGTTTTGGTGAAAAATGAACCTCATGTTTGGAGTCTCACCGGGAAATCTCAATTGTAACTCTGAATAGGAACATAGATAATTGATTTGGGTTAAGCAACCCATGTAGGTTGGGTTAGTTTGGTAAATTCCTGATGAGGATTCTTGGGGATGAAAATTTTTTTAGTGTGGAGATTATAAGAATCTATATTTGTATGGATCTAAAATTCAGGGGGAATTTTGAATTTTCCTTTATTGGTGGATGTTTATTTCTTTATATCTAGAAATCATAATGAGGTTTTAGGAATTTGAACATCCAAAAGTGTTGTTTTTGAATTTGTTTTAAGATCTAGTGGATGTCCTAGGGGTTCAAGTGAGCATTGGAGGAGGAATGGGTGTATTGTGCTATTGAAAATTGGTCCAGTGGGTAATTCACATCCTGAATATAGTTCAAGATGTGAATTATATCCATGGATGAACCTTGAAAAACTCAGGATTTAAAAATAAGTTCTTAGAGGCTATTCCCCATAATTCATGGTGTGACACATAATGTCACATCGTGACAGTGGTTGGCTAGACCCAGTATGTGATTTTCCTAAAAAAATAGTATTTGAAATCATTTTTCAAATTGTGAATTCCAATTGGGTTGTTTGACATGGTATTTCAAGTGATGGTATTATTTTTTAACCCTCAAAAATCCCCCTCCACCTTGAACCTTTATGTAAGAAGTGATGGGAATGAAGGGTTTTTCCATCTGGGATCCCTTCCAATCTCATCCCTTCACCATTTCAAGCACTATTAATTGTAGTGGTTTTCTATCAGAGAGTTGAAGAATTTATGATCTGATTATGTTTTCAATTATCCTCAAAATATCCACCATCACTTATTTATGGATTTATTTTGATTGATAAATCATATGGAGAAATCCATTGGATCTTGAAGGATTTTTCCATAGATTATGATATTCTATTCTGTACGAAAAGATATTATTCTTTATTGATGAATGCATGTAGTTAAAGGGAATTCCATTAAATTTAATACATTAGGTTTCTCTTTTCAATGTTTCTAATTCAATTATATTACATTTTTTTTGTGTTATAGTGCGATAAGGATTTTTCCCAATTTAGTGTCGGGTGATCATATCAGTGTAAGGACCCGACCCTAGTTTCTCGGAGCTAGTGCATTATTTTATTACATTAATATATAAATAAGAAATATGAATCCTGAAGTACCAGGTAGTTTAGTAGATTTTGGAAAAAATATATATAAAAACATTTAACTTTACATCATGAATGGAAATACAACACTAATTTATTCCATTAGAAACATCCAAGCCTCTTAGATTATTCCTGTAAGTTACTCATAACTAACTTCTTCATATCCTAGGAAAATGAAACATAAGAAAGAGGTGAGGTCAAATGCTAAGTAATATTAGGAAATATAGTGGAAGATAACATAAACATAAACATTATGCAAGGTGAATAATTAAAAACACATGCTTTTGTAAATAATAAACTTGAACACATTTTGGAAGGAATATGAGCTGAGTAAATAATGCCATAATAAAACATAATCAAGGGTATTATACTAGTCAAATAACCACATGAACGTTTAATTAATAGATTCATAATTAAAAAAGTGCATATTCCAGACATTCTAAAACATTTTTTCAAGGCCTCGACCAAGGTGTCTAAAAATGATTAAGGCCTCGTTCAAAACCATATATCAAATTGGGAAAGGCCTCGGCCAATTCCACGTCTATTTGTCTCATGAGACCTATCGATGCATCAAGGAGATATAGAAGGCCCCACCCAAAACATAAAAATTACTATTCATTTCTCATATGAGTGGGTATAAACATAAGCAACATATACATTCATATTGAAACTATCATATGAAATTTAACTAACTTTTCCCAATCATTAACCATAAAACACTAACCATTCTGAGTAATAAGGTGAATGGTTTTAGGATAGATCATACATAATAAAATTAGTCATAAACCATTCAATAAAATATTTTAGATGACATAATAAATTATTAAACCCAATAATACATAATAATCAACAAGAGTGTTGAATCAAATGAAAATACTCTTATAAAATCATTAAGCAATTCTTGAGATAAATAATCTTTTATTTTGAAAAGAAGTGTTATTTTGGAAAAATATTTGTATAAAACCATAAGTTAAGTAAGGTAGTATTTTCATAATAAAATTAGTGATTTTATAAATTTAATATTTTCTAAAAATAGATTATATAATTCCCTTTAAAATAGGTAAGAATTTGATAAATTCCCTTGAATCGGGCTTGAATTTTGGAAACAATTTTGAAAGTTTCATTTAAAACGTGTAACTATCCATAAAATAAGGTAGTTTTATGGTTGGTAAAAACATATATAACACTCACACATATTATATGAGGATTAAATTATAATATACAAGAATTTAATTAAGTTAATTAGACAATAAAAGTAATCCGAATGAAAATGGAGGTTCGGGTGAGAAAACCATAACCTTAAGTCCAAATGTGTTCCAATATTGAACTTAAGGTCCTGTAATATGAAATTATACTCATTAATAACTTTATTCAGAACATATTATACATTTATTTATTTTATCATAATTTTTTTAGTTCATTTATGTCCTTATTGATAAGTTATAATATCGAATTCCATCATTTCGGAGTGTTCATTTTCTTGATTTTCATAATCAGTTCACTTGTTTTTAAGTAATGGAGTTCATGTGGAATGGTTGTAAATCTCCATAAATTAAATTAAATATTATTTATGAACATAAATAATTGTTAATGGTCATTTATATCATTTTGTTACATGGAATTAGGATGAATCATTAGATGATAACCACTTCGATTATTTGGTGGTATTGGGATTATTGTGAACTAGTTTGGTCATAAAAATTAATAATATGTACATATATTGGTTAATGAATATTAATTAGGTTATAACACATATATAATAGTCTATTTAAACCATAAAAATGGTTTCATGACTAGTAATGAAGTATAAATTGAAGAACAAAACTTTGTCATCCACAAAGGTTATAAATTGGAACCTCATGGATGTTGATTTCGTTTATAAAAATAAAAGGGAGGGAGTAAGAATATTGATGATGTTTCTTCTATTCCCATAATATAATTCCAGTATATAGATGATACTAGAGTTATCATGGTCATTTGGATAGAGTAGTTGAGAATAGGATAAAAAAATAAGATAAATTGAAATTAAACTAAATGAAAAAGAAGGGTGCTTTTACCTCTTGAAATAACCTTCTTGAGAACCTCCTTAAAGGAATAGGTTTTGGTCTTTTTGAAAGACAAAGAGATTATTAGGAACGGGGAGTGACTAGGGAAGATGATTTTTAAGAGTTTATACAAGGCTTGAAGCTTGAGAGGTGTGAGGAAATGAGGGTGTGAAGGGTGGTATTTATAGTGGAGGGGAAAGGGGATTTCTTAATATTATATTCATTAATTTATTATTTCTCCACAAGACAAAGAAAATTGAATCATATATGAACAATAATAGTAAATTTATCATGTGAATCCGAATCAATTGTTATTATATCATCATAACATCATACATGACTCTATAATTAGTGTATTTAGCTTATTTTGTAAATTTTGGTATTTCACTATTCATCAAAAATTTAAGTTTTTCAGAAAAAATCCAAAAAATCACCCCAACTATTTTTAGACATGTAGAATCAAAAAATGAAGTCCATTTTTCAAAAATAATTTTCTCAATATGATTAATTTAATATTTAATTAAAATAATTATTTATTCTAAAAAATATTTTTAAAACATTTATTTACTTATTCCAAAACATAGGTATATCATACTTCCAGTTGAATATTATTTATATACTACTATAGGTAAGGTTTATATTAATTATGGTGTATCAATATTCATAATAGTATGTTATTATTCATAAGGGTAGGTTACTATTCAACAAAAAATAATTTTTTCTTATCGGACTCCAAATAAATTACCGATCGCAATCGTGTATGTCAGATTTTCAAAATTCACATCACAGAAGTGAAAAACTTATGTTTAAAGGTCATATAGCACTTAGTAGTTAATTATGTTGTGATTTCATGTGATTATAACATATTTATAAGAAGTTAATTTCCATTGGACAAAAATATTGGGTCATTACATTCTCCCCTCCTTACAAAAAATTTGTCCTCGAAATTCACAAAATGTTACCAAAATAGATTAGAGTATGTCTTCAACATAAGCTCCTCAGGCTCCCATGTTGCTTACTACATCATATGGTTCCTCCAAATAACCTTTACCAGATGAGTCATCTTATTTATCAATACTTTTTTTCTAGTATCAAGAATCTTGATAGGCTCTTCACAATAAGATAGATCAGGCTCAAGTTTTATTTCTTCATAGGTGAGTACATGTGTTGGTTCAAGCATTTATTTCTTTAATATTGACACATGGAACACATTTATAACTATGGAGATACTCGGAAGCCTTTCCAAATGGTAGGCTACGGCTCTAATTCGGTCCATAATTTTAAAAGGTCTGATGTACCTGGGACTTAATTTTCTCTTCTTACAGAATCGTATAATACCCTTCCATGGAGATACATTTAAGAAAACATGTTCTCCATATTAAAATTCCAAATACCTACTTCAGTTATCAACATGGCGCTTTTTCCTACTTTGATCTATTTTGATATGGGTTTTGATAATCTTCACATTTTCTATTGTTTCATCAACAAGTTTTGGGCCTGCGAGCTTTCTTTCACCAACATCAACCTAGCAAGTTGGTGTACGACATCTATTTCCATATAACACTTCATATGGTGACATATAAATACTTTAATGGAAGATATTATTATAGTAAAATTCAATGAGAGGTAAATACTAATACCACATACCTTGAAAGTCATGTGAACAAGACCTCAACATGTCTTCCAAAGTTTTAATAGTCTGTTCTGATTGTCCATCAGTTTGTGGGTGGTAGGCAGTACTCAAACGAGGATCAGTATCTAGGGCCTTCTGAATACTTTTCTAGAATTGTGATGTAAAATGGGGATAAAAATAAAAAATAATTAATAAGGGTATACCATGAAGTCTTACAACTTCATTAATATATATTCTTGCTAAACGTTCAAGTGGTAAATCTTCTCTTATTGCAAGATAATGTGTTAATTTTGTAATAAAATCAACTATGACCCATATTTCATCATTATTTATTGGCGTATTTATTATCCCCATGACAATGTACATTATAATATCATCTCATTTCCACATAGGTATAGAAGGGGTTGCATGACTCCTCTAAGATGTTGTCTTCCATCCTTCACATGTTGACAAACCAAACATCTCGACACATAATCAGCAATCTCCCTTTTCATGTTGTCCCACCAAAAATGTTCCTTTAGGTCTCTATAAATCATTTTGTTATTAGGTTTTATATAGAAATTATATCTATGAGTGTCATCCAATAGTTCCCTCTTTAGCTCAGGAATAGCGAGAACACAAATCCTCTTTCCAAATTTCAAAATTACTCCTTCATATATGAATTCAATCAACTTCCCATCATTTACAGCTTTAATTTTCTTTTGAAACTCCTCATCATCAGCCAGAGAACTTTTTATCCTTTAAAGTAAAGAAGGTTTATAAACCATTTGAAAAAGTAGTGATGTGTTATCTTCCTTGATAATTCCCATATCCATCTTTACTAGATCCATGAACCAAGGATCCCTTTCAACTCACATCATGTTCAAAATTCCATGGTCATTTCTACTCAAAGCATCTACCAGCTTATTTTCCTTCCCTGGGTGGTAGTGTATTGTGAAATCATAATCCTTGAGTAGATTAATCCATCTCCTTTGTCTCATGTTGACTTATTTTAGTGAGAATATATATTTTAAACTCTTATGATCTATATATATCTCACATTTTTCTCTATAGAGGTAATGTATCCAAATCTTTAGACCAAATATTACTGCTTCTAACTCAAGATCACAAGTTGGATAATTTTGTTCATTAATTTTTAGCTACCTAGATGCATAAGAAATCACTCTATCATTCCGCATAAGGACACAACCAAGTCCTCTCTTTGATGCATCACTAAAGATCACAAATCCATCATTACCTGATGTTGGAATCAAGATCATAGAATTCACTAGTATTATCTTAAATTCTTTAAAACATTATTCACATTCCTTTGACCATATGAACTTAACACCTTTTTATGAAAGCTTGGTCATTAGGTTGGATAAACAAGAGAAGTTTTGAATGAAACACTGATAATAACCTACTAAAACAATAAAACTATATACCTCAGTTATGTTCATTAGAGTGGGAAATTCTTAAATAGCCTTTTCCTTCATAGGATCTACAGATATTCCATCCTTAGAGACAATGTTGCCTAGAAAGGAAACTAATTGAAGCCAAAAATCACACTTTCTAAACTTCTCATATAATTCATTTCTTCTGAGAGTCTTTATAATAATGCATAAGTGATTTTCATGATATTCATAGATTTTAGAGTAAACCAAGATATCATCAATAAACACCACCAAAAAGTCATCAATATACTCCTTGAAAACTATATTCATTAGATCCATGAAAACATATGGTGTATTAGTTAGTCCAAAAGGCATTACTGTAAACTTGTAATTCCTGTACTTGGTTCGAAATGCTGTTTTTGGAATGTATTCCTTCCTCAAAAGCAACTGATGATATCTAGATTGAAGATCAATATTTAAAAAATATTGAGCCCCATGAATTTTAATAAATAAATAATCAATACATTGTAGGGGATATTTTTTCTTTATTTTTATAGCATTGATCTCCCTGTAGTCAATGCAAAACCTCATAGACTCATCTTTCTTATTAATGAAAAGAATAGGGAATCAGCATGGAGAAACTCTAGGGAAAATAAATCCTTACTCAATTCCTATATTTGTTTATTTAGTTCCACTAACTCCATAATGTCCATTCTAAAAGGGGTCTTTGATATTGGCCTTGAACTAGGAATTAAGTCATTGTAAAACTCAATTTCCCGCTCTAGAGGATGTCTAGGTAAATCCTCTGGAAACACATCAACATATTCTTGAACAATATGTATATCCTCTATTTGTACATTCCTTTCCTCTCCTATAGTTATTTCACTCCCTTCCTCTCCAATAATTGAATTTAGTAGAGCTATTGGGGGTGGATCTAGATAAGAACTTGATGGTGATGTTTCTTCTATAAAGATAATAAATTCCTTATCATCATCAAAAATTGTAACCTCCTTCTTCTTAAAATAAATTTTCACATCATGATCCAAAATCCAATCCATACCAAGGATTATATCAAATTCAATCACGGATATCACAATAATATTAGTATATAAAACATGTTTATATGCCATACTGGTAACTGACTCACAAAAATTTGTTTCAATGATACTTCCCTTAGGATTTTTTACTGAAAACTCCATTAATAGGTCAAATTGAAAATATCTAATTTTCTTGGGAAAATAGGAACATATGAAAGAAAGTGATGATCCAGAATCAAATAAAGCATTGGATAATTTTGAGGAAATGATTAATGTACCTACCACCACTTCATTAGAAACTTAAATATTAGTGGTTGTGATTGTATAAGATTGTCCCTACTCCCTTGGCCTTTTCTGTTGCATGCTTCCTTGATGCTTTAAAAAATCATTAGAATAGTTCCCTATCTCCCGAAAATTATAGTATTTAACATTAATAGCTTATTTATTCCCCTTAAAATCACCAGCAATATGGCCTTTCTATCCACATTTGTAGCATACTTTATATCCCTTTAAGAACTCACTAGGGTGTTTCCTTCTACAATTATCACAGGGTGGAAATTCAACTATTCCCTTCTTCTATGTTTCCTTATTTCCTTTTCCAGAGTTTTCAGCAGCCCTCTTATTCTCTTTCTTTCCCTTAAAGTCATAAGACTTGGAAAATTTCTTTTCTGTATTAATAGCACATGAAACTATATCTTCTTATTGAGAAACTATGAGCAACTAGAGCCTGCTGGAGGAATGGATTTAGTCCATCAAATAATCGATCAATATTACTACTCAGATTTCATATGTAGTCCATAGTATTACTTACCAACCTTGTGAATTTACCTTCATACTTTGCAACATTATCATCTTCCTTTTTCTTTAAATTCAGAAACTGCCTTTCCATATATTCTCGTTGTTCACATGAAAAGTATTTCTATAGTAAGATTTCCTTAAAGTCCCTCCATTCCATTTCTTTTATATCTTCCTCCTCCTTTGTGTTTTTTATTAACAACCACTACTAATCTGCATCTCCCGATAGAAGATAAATTGTCATGACGACCTTCTCTCTTTTGTTATAACCCAAAGTGAGAAATATCTTCTCTGGGGAACTTATCCATTGCTCAGCTACAAATGGGTTTGTAGTCCCATTGAATGATAGAGGTTTTTGTCGCATAAAGAGATATAAAATATCTCATCCACATGGGGGATCTGGATGATTCATACAAGTAAGGTTATTGTTCATAACCTGAGTAAGTTGTCCTAGTATAGTTATAAGCTTCTCAACACCAGTCACGACACCAAAGCCTATATTATTATCTTACATCAGAGGGAAATCCCTACATGGGATATGCATGTTCATTTGGTTTCCATTTCTTCCACTAGGCACAATTTTTAGATGATGGCATACACTATATTAGGTTATGAATCATAATTTATAATCTTAACTTAATAAAAAACTTAGTATAAATTGAGATCCTACACTTGGCTAATCCCATAATCACAAAAATGGTTTCTTTGAGGAAAAATTTGCCTTTAAATCCTTCATAATGGATTTTAAATAAAATTTGAATTATCTTAAGCATATCCCTCAGGAGTGTCAATACCAAGAGTGAAGCAAGTATCGTTGTCGTGTACCTGGATACCCCGGTTCAAGCCTGAAACTCCTTTTCAGAGCTTTCACTCCTAAGTACATTTGTGCTAGAGCCACCTCTACTTATTTGTATCTAGAAAAGGATGTATTTTATAGAAAGATCCACGTAATTTATTCCTTACCAAAATACCAGAATTTTCTTGTAGGATTATCCTTAAAGACTATCTTAGGGATTTGTTCCCTAATCAACATTTTATAAATCTAGTTTCCACATTTTCTACTAAACTTACTTTTATACCAACTGTAAGGTCCCAACCCCAGTTGCCCTGAGTCGGTGCCTTATTTTATTACATTGGCATATAAATAAAGAATATGTATACCGAAGGACCAAGTAGTTTAGTAGATTTTGGAAACAATATACATATATAAGCTTAACAATACATCATGAAGGTAAATATAATACTAATTTATTCCATTAGAAACATCCAAGCCTCTTAGATTATACTTGCAAGTCACTCATAACTTACTTCTTCATATCCTGGGAAAATGAAACATAAGAAAGGGGTGAGATCAAACACATAGTAATAGTATGAAATAAAATAGAAGATAACATAAACATAAACATTAAGCAAGGTGAATAATTGAAAACACACACCTTTATAAATAATAAACTTGAACACATTATGGCAGGAATATAAGCTAAGTAAATAATTCCATAATAAAACATAATCATGGGTATTCTACTAGTCTAATAACCACATGAACTTTCAATTACTAGCTTTATAATGAGGTAAGTTCATATGTCATACATTATGAAACATTTTGTTAAGGACTAGGCTAAGATGTCTAAAAATGATTAAGGTCTCGACCAAAACCATATATGAAATTGGGAAAGGCCTTGACCAATTCCACGTCTATTTGTCTCATGAGACCTACCGATGCATCTAGGGGATATAGAGGGCCCCACCCATCACATAATAAGTCCAATTAATTCCTAATATTAGTGGGTATAAACATAAACAACATATTCATTCATATTGAAACTATCATATGAAATTTAACTAACTTTCCCCAATCATTAAACATAAAACACTAACCATTCCGAGTAATAAGGTGAATGGTTTTAGGATAGATCATCCATAATAAAATTAGTTATAAACCATTAAATAAAATATGGTAGATCACATAATAAATTATTAAACCCAATAATATATAATAATCAACAAGAGTGTTGAATTATACGAAAATACTCTTATAAAATCATTAAGTAATTCATGCGATAAATACTCGTTTATTTTGAAAAGAAGAGTTCTTTTGGAAAAATATTTGTATAAAACCAGAAGTTAAGTATGGTATTATTTTTATAATAAAATGATTTATTTTATAAATTTAATGGTTTCTAAAAACATATTATATAGTGTCCTTGAAAATATGTAAGAATTTGAGAAATTCCCTTGAATCGGGCTTGTATTTTGGAAACAACTTTGAAAGTTCCTTTTAAAATCTGTAACTATACATAAAATAAAGAAGTTTTATGATTTTTAAACATATATAGAACACTCACACATATTTTATAAGGATTAAATAATAATATAAAAGAATTTAATTGAGGTAATTAGACAATAAAAGTAACCCAAATGAAAATGGATGTTCGGGTGAGAAAACCCTTACCTTAAGTACGAATGTGTTCCCTTATTGAAATTAAGGTCCTGAAATATGAAATTATACTCATTAATAACTTAATTATGAACCTATTATACATGTATTTAGTTTATCATAATTCTTTTTATTTCATTTATGTTATTATTGATAAGTTATAATATTGAATTTCGTCATTTTGGAGTGTTCTTTTCTTGATTTTCATAATCGGTTCACCTTTTTTAAGTAATGGTGTTCATTTGGAATGGTTTTAAATATCCAGAATTTAAATTGCATATTATTTATGAACATAAATAATTTTTAATGGTAATTTATATCATTTTTTTACATGGAATGATGATGAATCATTAGATGACAACCACTTCGATTATTTGGCGGTATTTGGATTACTATGAACTAGTTTTATCATAAAAATAAATAATATGTACATATAATGGTTCCTGAGTATTAATTATGTTATAATACATATATTATAGTCTTTTGTAACCATAAAAATGGTTTCATGACCAGTAATGAAGGATAAATTAAAGAACAAAACTTCATTGTTCTCGAAGGTTATAACTTGGAACCTCACGAACGTTGATTTCGTTTATAAAAATAAAAGGAAGGGAGTAAGAATATATATTATGGTTCTTCCATTAACATGATATAATTATATTATATAGATGATAATGTAGTTATAATGGTCATTTAGACATAGGATGTGAGGATAGGATAACAAAATAAGATAAATTGAAATGAAACTAAATAAAAAAGAAGGATGATTTTACCTCTCGAAATAACATCCTTGAGAACCTCCTTAAAGAAATAAGATTTGGTCTTTTGTCAAGACCAAAAGATTCTCGGGCATGGGGATTGACTAGTAAATATGCTTGGGTAGACTTTAGACAAGGTTTGAATCTTGATATGTGTGAGGAAATGAGGGTGTGAATGACGGTATTTATAGTGGAGGGGAGAGGGGATTTCTCAATATTATATTCATTAATTTATTATTTCTCCACAAGACAAGGAATAGTGAGTATTCTATGACCAAGAATAGTAACTTTATCATGTGAATCTGAATCAATTGAGCTTACATCAGTAGAACATCATACATGACTCTATAATTAGTGTATTTAGCTTATTTTGTAAATTATGGTATTTCACTATTTATCAAAAATTCAAGTTTTTCAAAAAAACCAATAATTAACTCCAACAATTTTTTTATCTATAGAATCAAAAAATGAAGTTGATTTTTTAAAAATAATTTTCTAAATATTATTAATTTAATATTTAATTAGAATCATAATTTATTCTAAAACACAGTTTTAAAAAATTTATTTACTTATTCCAAAACATAGGTATATCATACTTCCACTTTAATATTATTTATATACTATCATAGGTAAGGTTACTATTCATTAGGGTATATCACTATTTATAAGGGTATGTTACTATTTATAAGGGTAGGTTACTATTCACCAAAAAATAAGTTTTTATTATCGGACTCCAAATAACTTACTGATCGCAACCTTGTATGTCATATTTTTGAAATTAACATCAAAGAAGTGAAAAAGTTGTGTTTAAAGGTCACATAGAAATTAGTAGTTCATTATTTTTTGATTTCATGTGATTATGACATATTTATAATAAGGGAATTTCCATTGAAAAAAAATATTAGGTCATTACATCAGACTCTCCATAGATGTTTGGTAGCAGATCTATCTAGGCATTGAAATACAAAACTCATGGTGTTTGAGGAAATATGAATGTAATTGGGTGATGTGTAAAAGTTCATTAGACCTATATTGTATTGGATTTAACTCTATTTGAGGTAGGTGGTCTAGAACAACTACTTTTTTTCTATTTCTCTTTTGCTAGCATGTTAAGTAGGTGTGATCGAATCATCATGTCATGTGTGCGATATAATGAAATTTGTAATCCTATTAATTTCTTAGAATTTATTTACATAAACCTCCCTTAGACCCCATTGGGTCCTTATCATTGATAATTGGACTTGCATCCACCCAAATAGTGAGCCAACCCTTAATACTAGATTGCATTCTAAGTGGAATTAACCAAAAGTACCTTGAATAAATGGATACTTATTATGAATTGGTTTGATAATATAATTTGGTTTGGTATGTGAATTGAAAACTTAGTTTGACATAGAACTGGCCTAACCAAGTAATTTTGAGTATTATCATGAGAAAAAATAACATGGCTTAAAAGTGGTAATTTTTCATGTAATTGGAATTAGTATAAATCCCTAAGGAATGATGGACATAATGATATGTGTAATGTTATTTCATTCTTAATGATAAGTGAAATGGAAATAGTTACAATTGTTGCGACAATTGATAATTTGGTTTAAAAAATTCCTCATTTTTGGTTATTGGCATGTTATTTTTCTAATTGATAAAATGAACAATAAGGATTTATGAAACATATTTTATATATTGGTGTTTGGTATTGTAAATGGATTGCTTGTATTTTTGTCTTGTTATGAATCGTGGTGATGATGAAATGCTTATATAAAGGGATTGTTCCCAATTATTTTGAAATGACTATATAAATAGGTTGTTCCTAGTTATACTGAAATTATTATATAAATGGATTGCAATTGGTTATGTTGAAATTTTTATATAAAGGGATTGCACCCAGTTATGTTGAAATTATTATATAAGGGGTTGCATCCAATTATGCTGAAATGTTTATATAAATTACTTACACACAATTATACTAAAATTATTATATAAAGTTTTTTCACCTAGTTATGATAAAATTATTATATATAGGGATTTCTCCTGTTGATACTAAAATATTTATATAAATGTATTTCTCTAAATTATGATGAAATTCTTATATAGATGGATTATGCCCGGTGATGGTGAAATTATTATATAAAGGGATTATACTTAGTTCCCCTTTGATGATTTGTAGGATATACCCTCAGAGGGTTATGGTTATGGTTGGATTGGTTTTCGTTATGTTCAGAGAAATCCAATAATGTATCAAAGAAAGTTTACCTGACCTGAGGTGTCAACCTGGAACTCAAGGTTAAGTGGGTTTATTTTATATGTATTATTAACTCTACTAAATTAATACCCATGTTTATATCTTTATTTAATGCACTATATATACAAACTGGATTTTTTTAGACACCATTTTTCGTGGCTTACTGACTTTTACTCACACCCTACTCAGGCTTCCATTACACATAGGTACCTGAGCATCTGTCACGACCCGTCCTCGGGGCCCATGCCATGACTACCCCAAGCCCACCTTCCATAGGCCAGGGGCTTGTGACTAGCACCAAAGGCATAAATCCCTAAGCTGGGAAGTCATTGCCTTTATAGTAGTAACACACACTAACAGAGTAAGCTGGAAGCAAAGCACTAAGTGAAAATTGTATACAAAAAGTAGTGCTGAAAGTAAAGGGGTTGGAAATACAAGCCCAATAGTAAAGTATAGGTACAACGGAAATCAAGTACAACTGAAAAAGGGACAACAGCTAAAAAGGGCAGCTTCTGGACCATCTGCCATGTATCCTACCTGAAGGGTAGGTACAGAAGTCCACCTCAGCACTCCGCATCTATCGGTCTGCTCCGTGTACCATCTCACCGTGTGGTCCACCTCTGGGTATCGTCCGGTCCTGGATCGCTCTCAGCCTCTGTCAACGTTTTCCGTCATCTACATCCAACACAACGAAGTGCGGGCATAGCCCGTGCAGGGGTGAGTATAATGATACGGAGTAGGGACCCCGAGACCCCTAAAGGTTTCCCAGAATCCACGAAGTATAAACCACTGAAGGAAAGATACAATCACGAAGTATCAACCAATCCTACTTAGGTATATGGCCATACATATACCAAAGTTATCAATCTCATATCAGCTCTAACTCCCGATCCCAAGCACAACCCATTCCACACAGTAAAGTAAAGTAAATCACATCGATGATAATGATTGAAAGTTAAGACTCAGCTCACACAGGTATACATATTTCGTATAGCGATAGAGATGATTAGATGTAGTCACTAATTCATCTAATTTGTCATACCCACACAGGATACAAGACCAACTAAGCTGTTAGACTCGCACAGGATACAAGACCAGCCACTCTGTCGGACGCACATAGGATACAAGTATAGAGGTCAACTTTTCGGACCCACACTAGATACAAGAACAGTAGTCGTCGCTGTCGAATCCATGGAGGATTCCAGTACAGTAGTCGTCTCTGTCGAACCCATGGAGGATTCCAGTACAGTAATCATCATTTTCGAACACACGGAGGATTCCAGTACAGTAGATGTCACAGTCACAGCCAGCTCTAGGGTTCCAGCACACAGCACACTCGATTCTGGGAGGGTCTGCTCCTCGATCCAAGGGGGGTAGATACATAAACTATCATAAATTCATGGTTTGATGTACCTCGAAGTTATGTCTCATCAAAAGAAACCCAACGCGACATACGGCGCGTCAATCGGACGCTTGGTCTAAGAGTTATTGATTTTTCCGTTCCAGGGACCCAGTTGGAATTATGCTCATTCCAAACCTGGCCATTTTCCAAAGTTGCCCAATACTCAATAAGAGTATCGAAAAAGGACCGCTCCGTCACAAGGGTCCCAGTTCCATAAATGGCGTGTCAATCGGACGTGCGGTCTTTAAGTTATTCACGTTTAAGTGAAACAGGTTTGGCCCGTCAAGCCCAGTGGGCTGGCGGGTCGGCCCGACCTAGTTCGGCAGGTCCGACCTAGCTGGGGGTTTGGCCCGGCCCAGTGGGGCACAGCTCGGCCTGGCGGCAGGCGGCCCAGCCAGGCGGCGGGCAACCCGGCGGCAGGCGGCCCGGCCCGACGGGGTGCGGCTCTGCCTGCGGCGGGCCGCGGCTCGGCCCGGCTGTCCAAGCGGTGCGGGGGGCGCGCCCCCCCCCGGTTTCCTGAACCGATGGCGCCATCTCTCCTGCCCAGCCGGGTGAAGCTGGTGGGTCTTCTCCAACGTGATCTTCCCACATAGCGGGCTACTGTCCTCCTACACGGCACCTGTGGGTGTCGCGGCCTCCTTCAACCCGGTCGGCAGGCGGCCGGCCGGTTCGCCCGCCGAAGCGGCCCACGGAACACGGGCTGTGGTCTTCCTGCAACACGGCGCTAAGGTGGAACCATGGTCCTCCAGCCCATCCGGCTTTAGTAGGCCGGTTATTCCAGCTTGTCCGGTCATGAGACCGACTAGTTCTTCTTCGGCCAAGCGGCCCGCGGTTGCGGGCCGCGTTTCTTCTACACGCAGCCGGCGCGCGGCCGCCATTACCTCTGGTTGCCACCTCCTTCAACAAAAAATCAATAAACCAATGGAGGGATGTCAAGCCGTGTTTGTTCGGCCCACGCCATCCATATTATTTGATAACAAAGGCCACTATTGAATAAAGCAAACATCGATGAACAAGAGTTTAATTTAATTCATTCAAAATTAAACATAAACCCCCTACCTCGATTTTAAGAATGGTGCACATCAACGAGCCACGGAAGACGAGTGTCACGAAGGTCCGACGTCGCGGGATATGAACGCCAATTCCATTGATGTTGGGGTGCATCCGAAGAGAAAGCATCGTTGGATAATTTCTTCACATTCTTCGTCGGAGATGTTCTTTGCTGAAGAACGGTGTTCTTCATCGAGAGAGGAACAAATTTCTTCTAATTCTCCAGAGTTTTCCCCCCACCAATATATTTGCCAAGGCAAATATTATAATATGGCTCCCCATTTTTAATAGAATTTTCATGCAATTCAAATTGATTCAAATGAGAGGTTTCAATTAATTAATGAAGATATTAATTAGATGGGTTGGCATAATTAAGAGATAAGGGAGGTGAAAAGTTTAAATTTCTTAGAGAGGAGGTGGAGAGTTTTAAGAGTTAATAAGGGGGTTTCATGGGAGTTTAAGGGGAGTTGAGGGGTTAGGATCTCATGTGGGCCCCACCACACATTATCCTCACATGGGAGGTTATGTGGGTGTGGGACCCACCTATAACTTCCCCTTGTAGGAAATAACCACCACTTAATAAATTAAATAAAATTGTGTACACTTAATGTAACACAACAATTTTGTTTTAATTTGTTACGAATCACCAAAATTAAAACTTCTACTCTCGACTAAACGCAACTACGGTAAATGTCCCCTTAAGCGAATACCAGTGCTGCGAGTTCATCGGTGCCCTCAGATTTCAATTCCGATCACTGGTTCAAAAGATATAAAAACCCGCACATACGTTTACTGAATGTACCCAAAAAAAACTTCAGAAATTGATTCCGGGCACATCGGGCTTTGGAATCAGGCGCCGTCAGAAACCGCAGTCTCGTAAAATTCCAAATTATTTAAGAAAAAAATTCCTTGAAATTTCTGGGTCTTTACATTAACCCCACCTCATATATTTATGTCCCCGTAAAGCTACAACACACACTAGAGGAACAAATGGGGGTACTGAGCACGCATCTAAGCCTCCTTCTCCCAAGTGCTCTCCTGGAGGTTCCCATGCTGCCAGCGAATGCGCACCAGAGGAATCGACCATCCACATAGGACCTTCTTCTCTCGATCCTTGATCTTCATCGGTACATCCGTGAATGTCACCCCGTCATCGATGTCCAGCTCCCTGTGATTGATGATATGGGTCGGGTCGTGCACTATCTCCTCAACTGAGATACGTGGAAGATGTCGTGCACCCGATGCAACTGATGTGGAAGGGCCAGGTGATAAGCCACCTCGCCTACTCTACTAAGGACCTGTAATGGTCCGATGAATCGTGGATATAACTTGTCGCCCCAACCAAATATCCGTAGACCTCGTCGAGGTGAGACCTGTAGGAATACGTGGTCGCTATCCTCGAACTCCAGCGGTCTCCATCTTTTTTCAGCATAGGACTTTTTTCTACTTTGTATAGTCTTCATCCACTCTTGGATGTTTTGCACCTTCTCCGTCATAGACTGAACCATCTTTGGTCCTACAAGTACTGACTCCCCTAGGTCAGTCTAGCACAGAGGTGATCTGCATGTTCGGTCGTACAATGCCTCGTAAGGTGACATCCTGATAGTGGAGTGGTAGCTGTTGTTGTATGCAAATTGCACCAAAGGTAAGTGATCCTCCCAGCTACGACCAAAGTCAAGGACACATGCATGGAGCATGTCTTCGAGAGTCTGAACAGTCCTCTTAGTCTAACCATCCTCCTGAGGATGGAAGGCGATGCTCAAGCGAAGCTGCATCCCAAAAGCCTCCTATAGCCCCTTCCATAGCCAAGAAGTGAAACGATGATCTCGATCGGAAACAATAGTCGATGGCACACCATGAAGCCGTATGATCTCCTGAATGTAGAGGCGTCTCAAGATCTCTACTGAGCCCTGCTCTCTGATCGGTAGGAAGTGGGCTACCTTAGTGAGTCGGTCTGTGACCACCCAGATAGAGTCGTGTCCTTTGGATGTACGTGGAAGCCCCGTCACAAAATCTATGGATATCCTATCCCACTTCCACTCTGGGACCTCTAATGGTTGTACCAAGACTTCTGGTACCTGGTGCTCTACCTTCACTTACTGACAAGTGAGGGATCATGATACAAACTCTGCTACATCCTTCTTTATACCTGGCCACCAGTGTTGTCGTCTGAGGTCCTGATACATATTCGCCACTCCTGGATGTACCACTAGAGGTAAAGTGTGGAACTCCCTCATCACCTCCTCCTATAGTGAAACTGGTACCATGGTATGTCCCCTGAAGAGGATGACATGCTACCCTCCTTCAGAAAATCCATCAGGTGTATGCCCTGTGGATATCTGAGCACGTCGCGTCTCACAGTCAACGTCTCCACGTTGTACCTCCTTGAATCCCTGAAGAAGTGAAGGAGTGACTGTGAGAGACTGAAGAAAGGCTGCTCCATCCCTATCCACAAAGGATATCTGCAACGCGTCTAGCTTCTCTATCACCTCTCCTAGTAGCTGAATTCCTGATCTCCTACTAAGAGCATCTGATACAACATTCCCCTTCCCAGGAGTATAGAATATCTTGAATTCATAGTCCTGGAGGAACTCGAGCCATCAACGCTATCTCAGGTTCAAGTCCTTCTACAAGAAGATGTACCTGAGACTCTGGTGGTCAGAGTAGACTGTAAAGTGCTCACCCATCAGATAGTGTCGCCACATCTTCAAGGCGAAGACCACTGTTACTAACTCCAGGTCATGGGTAGCGTAGTTTTTCTCATGCTGTCTCAACTATTGTGAACCATACACGATCACTACTCGCTCCTGCATCAGGACACACCTGAGTCCAGTCCCTGATGTGTCACAGTAAACTACGTATCCTATGCCCTCCTCTGGTAGCCTCAAGATGGGAGCACTGGTCAATCTCTGCCCCATCTCCTGAAAGCTCTATTAGCATCTCTCTGACCACATGAAGGGTTTCCCCTTCTTTGTCAAAGCTGAAAGCGGTGCTGCAACTCTGGAGAAGTCTGGAAAAAATCTCTGATAGTACCCAGCCAGACCTAGGAAACTCCACACCTCTGCCACACTCCTGGGTGGATCCCAAGCAAGTACTACCTCGATCTTTTCTAGATCCACTACAACTCCAGCCTCCGAGATGACTTGTCCCAAGAAGTGAACCTCTCAAATCCAGAACTGGCACTTCAAGAGCTTACCATAAATTTGGTGCTCTCGGAGTGTATCTAGTACAACCCACAAGTGGTAGGTGTGCTCCTCCTCAGTAGTCGAGTAAATCAGTATGTCATCGATGAAGACTATGAAAAAACGATTGAGGTAAGGCTGGAAGATCCTATTCATGATACTCATGAACATTGTTGAAGCATTGGTTATGCCAAAGGGCATAACCAAGAACTCATAGTGGCCATACCGACACCTGAAGGTCGTCTTCTTCACATCCTCGTCTCGAACTCTGAGATGGTGATAGCCTGACCTGAGGTCTATCTTTGAGAACCATCGTGCTCCATTGAGATGATCAAAGAGGTCGTCAATCCTCAGGAGTGGGTACTTGTTCTTCACGGTCACCTGATTTAGGCGACAGTATTCAACACAAAGTCGTAAGCTCCCATCCGCCTTCTTGGTGAACAAAATCAGAGAAGCCCAAAGTGAAACACTGGGTCGGATGAAACCCTTCCCCTACAAGTCCTCTAGCTGTACCTGCATCTCACGAAGCTCGGAAGGATCCATTCGATATACTAGAGTAGATATCGGTTTTGTCCTAGGGTATAGGTCAATGTAGAAGTCTACCTCTCTGCGAGGAGGTAGTCCTAGAATGTTTTCAGGAAAAACATCTGCATACTGATCCACCACAAAAGGAAAACTCAGACTCCGCACATCAACTGCTCCGAGAATGAGACTAGCCAACTGATGTGTGATCGGCAACCCTCTCCTCTGCTTGAGTCCATCCTGCACTGCAAAGGCTCCCTTCTCACCGGTGAAGGTGAACCTGGTCCCATCCGTGAGGATACACCACACCTTGCGCTTAATACAGTCGATCTGAGCATGGACTGTAGATAACCAGTCCATACCCAAGATGACTTCGTAAGGCCTCGACGCCGCTACAAGAAGATCCTAGCGGAAGATCTCTCCTTTTAGAGTAAGCTCACACTGTCGACACCAGTGCGTAATCGTCAAGTCTTCTCCTGTATGAGTCTTTAGTTGTAAGGATCGAGCCAACGGCTCCATCGGAATCTCTGAGCTCTGAACAAGGGCAGCGGAAATAAAATAATGACTCGCACATGTGTCTATAAGTACTGTAGCAAGGGTGGAGTAGACATAGATAGTACCTCAAATCATCTCAGGTGCATCGTGGTCATAGGCCTCGACTGCTTGGAGCTGATCCCACCTCTGTCCGCCAGATCCCTGTGGTTGGGGTGGACCTCCTGGTGGTGGTGGTGGTAGAGCCTTGAAACGTCATCCACCACCTGCTGCTTGGATAGCTCCTTTGCCTCATCATCCTGCTCCCGAAGGACCACCACAGTCAAACCTCTGCCTCTGTCTAGGAGGTCCCTCTACTGTCTGTTTCTTGTCTGCATGGTGGGTCGGGTAGTCATGAGCCATGTGGCCCTTCCCGCCGCATGCATAGCACTGCCTGCTCCTCGTAAGACTAGCTCTATTTCATGTGCCCTGCAAAACCGAACTTGTATCCTAAGGTCGCCCACCTGATGGCCTAGTCCACTTGGACCCAAGTTTCAACTGTCTACTGCCAGCTACAAAAGACTTGGATACGTGTCGTCCTGCAGTGGGTCTCGCCGCTGGTGACTGCTCAGTGAGAAAACTCTCCACTAGAAGGCCTCGCTCTAGCACCCCCACCTGTGTCGGGATGCTGAGGGGAATCGTCGAAGCCCTTATCTCATTCCTAAGTCCCTCCTCAAAGGTCTGGGCCCTAAAGAACAGTTCTCATACCATATACTTGGAGTAGCGTGAGAGGTCAATGAACCTCACTGAGTATTGAGCTACTGTCATGTTGCACTGCTGCAGATGAAGTAACTCCTGAATCCACACCGCATGAAGGGTGGCTGGAACAAACTCCGAGCAAAAGAGACTCTCAAAGTCTGTCTAGAGTAAAGATGTCTCATCTTGCACCTGGAGCATCAGGCTCCACCATCTACCTACTGCTGTATGTAAGAGACTCGCAGCAAGGATCACCATAAGGTCGGCTGTTACCCTACCAATCTGAAAACTCTAACGACATCCTCCAGCCAGTCCTCAACTGCCTATGGGTCCGTCTCTCTGTGGAACCTGGGTGGCCTCTATCGCTGGAACTCATGCAACACACTCAGGCGGTGTGAACTCTCTGCTACTGGGGCTGGTGGTATCGGTGGCCCAGCGGGTAGAGGTGCCGCTAGTGCCTCTGCTGTGATGGGGTCCTGCACCAAGGCCTCGTAGCTCGGTGGGCTGCCATCTCGTATGTAACTAGTAACCCTATCTCGATACATTAGTGGGGCCATCCTGGAAATAAACAGGTGCGTCATAGTCAAAATAGTATACCTGGTGAGCTGACTCAAAGTAATCACAAATAAAACTTTTGAAACACACAATCAATCAGTGTTTTCATGCACTGAGTCAGAAATCAGAGGTTTGGGTCCTTGTGTATGGATACGTCGGTCGCCGCACCAACACTGGACTCTCTGGACTGAAAACCACACTCAATACTCTTAACACTATTTATTCACAGAAAGAAAGATCATAGTCATGAGTTCTGTGGTAGAACCGACCCCTCTGATACCAATTTGTCATGACCCATCCTCGGGGCCCGTGCCATGACTACCCCAAGCCCGCCTTTCATAGGCCAGGGGCTGGTGACTAGCACCAAAGGCGTAAATCCTTATGATAGGAAGGCATTGCCTTCATAGTAGTAACACACACACAAACAGATTAAGCTAGAAGCAAAGAACTAAGTGAAAATTGTATATAAAAAGTAGTGTTGAAAGTAAAGGGGCCAGAAATACAAGCCCAATAGTAAAGTGCAGGTACAACGGAAATCAAGTACAACTGAAAAAGGGACAACAGCTAAAAATGGAATCTCTTGGAACGTCCGCTGAGTATCCTACTTGAAGGGTAGGTATAGAAGTTTACCTCAGCACTCTGCGTCTATCGTTCCGCTCTGTGTACCGTCTCACCGTGAGGTCCACCTCCGGGTACCGTCCGGTCTTGGCTCACTCTCGGCCTCCGTCAATGTTGTTTGTCATCTGCATCCAACACAACAAAGTGCGGGCATAGCCCGTGCAGGGGTGAGTATAACAATACTCAGTAGGGACCCTGAGACCCCTGAAGGTCTCCCAGAATCCACAAAGGATAAAACACTGAAGGAAAGATACAATCACAAAGTATCAACCAACCCTACTTAGGTATATGTCTATACATATACATAAGTTATCAATCTTAGATCAGCTCCAACTCTCAAGCCCAAGCACAACCCAGTCCACACAGGAAAGTAAAGTCAATCACATCGATTATAATGATTAAAAGTCAAGACTCAGCTCACATAGGTATACATCTTTCGTATAGCGATAGAGATGATCAGAGGTAGCCAATGATTCATCTAAGTTGTCAGACCCACACAAGATACAAGACCAGCTAAACTGTCAGACCCACACAGGATACAAGACCAGCTACTCTGTCGAACCCACACAGGATACAAGTACAGTGGTCAAACTGCCGGACCCACACAGGATAAATCAACAGTAGTCATCATTGTCGAACCCATGGAGGATTCCAGTAAAATAGTCATCATTGTAGAACCCATGGAGGATTCTAGTATAGTATCCGTCACTGTCGAACCCACAGAGGATTCCAGTACAGTAGACATCGCAGTCGCAGCCAGCTCTAGGGTTCCCGCACACAGCACGCTCGATTCCAGGAGGGTCCACTCCTCGAGACAAGTGGGTTCAATGCATCAAATATCATGAAGTCTTGAGTTGATGTATCTCGAAGTTCCCTCTCCTCAAAATAAACCCAACACAACAGATGGTGCGTCAATCTGATGTCTGGTCTAAGAGTTATTGGCTTTTCCGTTCCAAGGGCTCAGTTGGAATTATGCCCGTTCCAAACCCGGCCGTTTTCCAAAGTTTCCCAATACTCACTAAGAATATCGCAAAGGACCACTTCATCGTGAGGGTACCATCATCGAAGACGGTGTGTCAATCGGACGTGCGGACTTTAAGTTATTCACATTTAATTAAACGGGCCCGACCCGTCAAGCCTAGTGGGCTGGCGGGTCGGCCCGACCTGGTTCGGCGGGTCCGACCTGGCTGGGGTTTGGATCGGCCCGATGCAGTGAGGCCTAGCCTGGTGGGGTGTGTCCCGGCCCGGCGGGGCGCGGCCCGGCCCGCGGTTGGCCGAGCGGTGTGCCCCCCCGGTTTCCTGAACTGACAGCACTGAGCGGCGCCGGCCCTCCTGCCCGGCTGGCCGGTTCGCCTGCCAAATCGGCCCGCGGAACGTGGGTCGCGGTCCTCCAGCCCGGCTGGCTTTAGCAGACCAGTTCTTCCAGCCTGGCCGATAATGAGACCGACCAGTTCTTCTTCGGCCAAGCGGCCTGCGGTTGCGGGCTGCGGTTCTTCGACACACAGTCGGCGCGCGGTCGCCATTACCTCCGATCACTGCCTGTTTTGATAAACAATTTATAAACCAACAGAGGGACGTCGGGACGTGTTTGTTCAGCCCACGCCCACCGTATTATTTGATAACAAAGGCCACTATTGAATAAAGAAAACATCGATGAACAAGAGTTTAATTTAATTCATTCAAAATTGAACATAAACCCCCTTCCTCGATTTTAAGAACGATGCATGTCAACCAGCCGCGGAAGACGAGCGTCACGGAGGTCCGACATCTCGGGATACGGACATCAACTCCATTGATGTCAGGTTGCATCTGAAGAGAAAGCATCGTTGGAGAAGTTCTTCACGTTCTTCATCGGAGATATTCTTTGCTGAAGAACGGTGTTCTTCGTCGAGAGAGTAACACCTTTCTTCTAATTCTCTAGAGTTTTCCCCCCACCGAAATATTTTCCAAGGAAAATATTATAATAAGGCTCACCAATTTTAATATAATTTCCATGCAATTCAAATTGATTCAAATAAGAGGTTCCAATTAATTAATGAAGATATTAATTATATGGGTTGGCATAATTAAGAGAGAAGGGAGGTGAAAAGTTTAAAATTCAAAGAGAGAAGGTGGAGAGTTTTAAGAGTTAATAAGGGGGGTTTCATTGGAGTTTAAGGGGGATTTGAGGGGTTAGGATCTTGTGTGGGACCCACCACACATTATCCTCACATGGGAGGTTATGTGGGTGTGGGACCCACCTCTAACTTCCCCTTATAGGAAATAACCACCACTTAATAAATTAAATGAAATTGTGTACACTTAATGTAACACCACAATTTTATTTTAATTTGTTACAAATCCCCAAATTAAAACTTTTACTCTTGACCAAACGCAATTGCAGTAAAGGTCCCCTTAATCGAATACCGGCACTGTGAGTTCATCGGTGCCCTTGTATTTCCATTACAAGCACTGGTTCAAAAGATAAAAAAAAACTTGTTTGTACGTTTACTGAACGTACCCAAACAAAACTTCAGAAATTGATTCCGGGCACACTGGACTTTGGAATCAGGCGCCATCAGAAACCACAGACTTCTAAAATTACAAAGTATTTAAGAAAAAACATTTCCTTAAAATTTCCGGGTATTTAAAGCATCCCTCACTTGTTATAGGTACAGGTTAGGCTAAGACCTGAGATATAATGTTCGATAAAGATATCTCAGATGGTATCATGATATTGGATAAGGTTCATCTCAGGTTGTAGTAGATACCTTTTTTTGTTTCTTTTATTTAAGATATGTTTATATAGTGAGTCAGGGTAGGATGTTACACCATACTATCATCTCATGTTCCCATGTAGATGATGCACCATCGGGGAAACATCCATAGGTGGATGATGCACCACTAACACCATCCCCTTTTTGGATAATGTACCACTATTACCATATCTCAAGTGGTCAATAAACCACTAACATAAAATATTTGGTGGATGGTATACCACTAAAAGCAGTCCTTGAGTGGATAAGGAACCACCAAGATGACTCTTATATGTGGACAATATTCCACCAATATTAAAAAATAAAGGGAAAATATACCACTATCATGACACTCTAAATTGGAAAATTGTTCCCTATTTTATTTTCCTTACCATAAATGATGGATCAATAACCTTATTCAGGTGGAAAAGATACCACCATTTATTATCTCTATGTGGATGTGGCACCACCTCATACCAAAAAGATATTGTAATAGATTATTTATCATTTAAAATTAATAATAAACATTTATAATTATAAAACATATAAAAGTTTATACTCTTAATCTGTCAACCCTTTTTAAAGTCTCATACCTAGGAAAACTCTCCCCTAGATTACATGTACTAAATCCAATTCTCAAAAATGGTTACACTAGGTCACTAATCTCATACCATAAACCCATTTCTCCATCATAGGTACTTTTCATGGGTCCAAGGATATAGTTTCACATATCAATTCATATATTTATTTGTTTATCGGTGTCCAATGGTGTCAACATTCACCACATACAGGCCACTCATGGCCTATCATGTTCCATTCATGCCACAAGGATTTAAAAAAATCAATTAAATTTAGTTTTAGGTCATAAATGACTAATTAACGTTTCCCACATTTCATATGATGCACACTAATCAATTAAAAATAATTAGAAAATAAAAATACTACCTACCTGCTTTTAGTGGTGTCCTCCCCATTAAATAAAACTGGATGATTAAGATTTAATTGAAAAAAATTTAGAAAGCTGGAAAAAGCCATGAAATTAGGCATAATCAGCTATAAATGATGACATGTTCATAGAAAACTGGAATAGTGTAAATAGGGGTGTTAGAATCACCTATGGAACTCCCCTGCAACAAAATCCACTCTGGACTGATCCCAAACAAATAAAAAATAGCTAGGGAATTAAAAAACAAGAGGGGTATAGGGGAGCTCAATTTCCAATGATTTAGAAGACCAAATGAGGCAAAATATCATTTAATCAAAATTATACAACATTAATTAATTAATTAAAATTAATAAAAACAAATAATAAATCACCATATACATGCCAGTTAACCACTAGGTTCCTGGTACCAGGTACCCTCTCTAGGGTAACTGGCCACCCGATGACCCACCTTAAGCTACTACCCCATTTTCAACCTCTATTGGGTGCCCGATATAAGCCCAACGGGTGCCCATGACATCTGTAAAAAAATAGTTGTCCCAGTACTTAATGTATTTTTCAAAAAAGGACCCCAAAATTTCATCTGTCACCTCTAATATCTATAATTAATTGAAATACATGTGGTTCTGAAAAAAAATAGATCAAAATATTACCTTGAAAAGTTCATGGTGTTACAATGGTGTTTTAAACCCCCACTAAAAACCATCACTAAATAGTGGAAGTTTTTTGATATAATGTTGTGGATTCACTAAAACAATTTCGTTATTTAGAGAGATTTTTTAGTGGCGGTTTAAAAAACTGCCCATAAATATTATCTATTTATTAAAAACACAACACTTCTCCCCTACCCTAACTTATCCCTCTGAGTCCCCTCCCCACCCGATCTCAAGCCCTCTCCCATCGTAGTTCCCCCTCACCAGTGCTTTGGTATCTTCCAATCCCTTCAATCCCAAGCCCATTGATCCCTCATCAGTGCCACATTCACCACTAAGCCCCTCAGTCCATCGTACACACCCTCACCCTTTCCCGATCAGTCTCTCTTTCCCTACCCTGAGTTTTATCCCTCTCTCACTGGATCTATGGTCACCCTTGATCCCCATAGTCTATCACCCTAGCATTCTCCTATGATCCATCCTTACTAACCCCCCTTTTTCCATGAATTCCCCAATGGTAAGCCCTGTGTATTGTGTTCGGTTTAGGAAAATTGTTTCAATTAATGATACTTTCATTCTATTATACTGGGTTCATTTTTTTTAATGTGGTTTAGTTTTATTCGTGTAAAATCAGTTTAGTTTTGTTTATATTGGTTAAATTTAATTTTTTTTTTATTTGGTTATTATTAGGAGGGTTTGGTGGGTTTCAATTCATTTGTATTCAACCAAGTTTGATTTAGTTTGGTATAATTTTATTTTATTTTATTTTATTTATATAGGTTTTTATTAGTGAAATTATATTTATGTTTTTTGGTGTGATTCAAGTGGGGTAGTAGTGTCATGGGTCATGAAAATTTGGTTAAATTTGTTTGATTCAATTAAATTTAGTTATCTTATAATATTTATAGAATATGGTTGTTTAGTTCAATTTTTTGTTTGGTTTTATTATGTCTAGTATCTATCCATTTAAATTCAATTATTTTTTTATATATTTAGGGTTTTAAAAACAACTAATATGTGTTTAACCCATATATAGGGTTCTAGAACATTTGATAACATTAATTTGATATCTTGAAAAGATTAAGGTGATACCTAAAAAGGAAGGTATGTATATGTGAAATTCAATTTACATTTTCAAATTATTTTTAGGGTTCCTTCCTTAACTAGGATTCCAATTAGTATTTATGATAGATTTTTTTTATCTAGGGTATTTTATGACATAAATAAATGAGATACACCATTTAAAAACCATACACCTAGCCATGAAAAGTTATTACCCCATTATTCAAAACAAATAGTTAGTGTACTTGGTTTTACTAAACCATTATATTTTCTTATGTTCTTGGAGTTTAAAACAATTTTACTAGATAAATAGAGGTAATATAATGTATCTGTGATTATTTTATCAATGGAATTCAATATTTTTCATGATTTTACTTTTTACATAAAAGGATAATTTCACAATTTAATTACATTTGTACTTAAAAAATAAATTGGCACATATAATATGTTTTATAAAATGTCCATAGGGGTTTTCTCTAAAAGAAATGACTTTTACAAAAAATGAAACATGATTTATAAATTTGGGTTTCTTATATTTTATTGATTTTCCTTCCTTCTATAAGGGTTTTCTAGGTGTATTTCATCATAATATATATTTTATTTCTTGATTATAATTATGATTTTGATTCATTGATATGTTCATTAGATTTTATATTATTTTAAAGATTTATTTTAGTGATGTTACAGTTATATACATATCTAGAAAAAAATTATGAATTAAAATCATTTTGTAAATCTAAAATCCCATTTCATAAACGAATATGGTGTTTTCATCTTATAAATAAATAACTATGAGGTGGTTTCCCATGTGGCTTTGAATTTTTAATTTTTTATGTTATGTTATACAAATGAGTTATTATTGAATATCATTAATTAAATGGGATGTATTGTAATAGTTGAATGGAAGTGAGATGTGTGATTTACATGTTTTGTTTATTAGTCACTGTATCATGATTTTGTGATTTTATTCTATAGCTTATTTAGAAATTCTCATTTAAACTCTTGGGTAACATATTGATAGATTGAGGGATGGATGTGATACCAAGTAATAATATGCATTGGAAATTATACCCTATTATCCCAATGATAAGTGCAATTAATACCACAAGTTGGGGATTAATTGTTTGGAAATTGATTTTATTTGATTAAATGATATAAATAATAAGGATGAATTGTTTCACTAATCCCATTTGACTCTTAATTGAATTTTCCTCGACCACATTGATAGATTATGATCTATCGGTCTCCCTCCCTAAGCATCTGAGACACCCTTCATCTGCCCCCCTTTACCATCTCTCACACCCTCCATTTTATCAGTTTCTAGCACACACTCTGTCAGCGTCCCATCAGTAACTAAGATAGTAGATCCCTATTTAGCTACTTCATTAGTGAGGTACCAGTTCATCTTACTGGGATATTAGAGGGTGATATTTATAGGTACAAATTTTAATCTGAATAAATTTGTTGAACTTTTTTTATAATACGAACTGTTTTTTCATAAAATATTCAAATAATGTTACTATGTAGAGAAATATGAATAGTTCAGATGTCTAGTATTTTGAACAAAATAAATATAGTTATCCTATTTGACTATTATTGGGTCCCCACTAATGATACCGCAGGATTACTTGGCCAGATTCTAGAGTAGCTGGTGATGGGGCTGGCTACCTAACTGATTAACTATAAAGATTGGAGGCATGTGCCTTAGACTTAGAAAAATGAAATTTTGATTCAAAAATAAAGGTAATTTTAATACATTATTGTGTAATTGAATTTCATTATGTTATTAAATTCTAATATTTTAAAAATGAATCTCTTTGTATAGATTTTTTTCCAATTTATTATTGATGATCTAATTGCACAAAAGTGGACATTGAATGTTTTGGGTAAGAAATAGAAGGATTTTAAATGGATATTATGGAATGAATTAAATGATACTTCATTGAGAAGTCAGCATCTATATGATAAGGTACTCGAAGGGGTACCTAGAGATAAATGTAAGGTTTTGTTGATAGTCATCGTCATGAGAAGCACATGGTATTGAAATATATATTATCATATTAACCTCATTTTACATATATAAATTCATATGATAAGGATATTAAATTGCATAAATTACTATAAAATTACATGTTATTTATTTTAGGCTATTTCAAAGAAAAAACATCAAGTTGAGTTAAACAAATCATCTCTCACACTGCTATATCAAAGATTTTTTCCAAAAACAAATCGAATCTGGTAATATTTTCATTAGTTTAAATATTTATAATACAACATCATATGTTTCATATATTAAATTTTTTATTTATCATTGTTTAATGTATTTAAATAATTTAGGGAAACAAGCCTATTGAACATAACTTTGGTTAGATGTTCATAAAAAATATGATGGGAGTTATGTTAATGAGTCATCCAAAGATATTAGGGTTTTAGGGTCCCGAAAATTCCGAAAAGGGAAGGAAAATACTCTCGCAAGTTGGGTGAAGAAAAGATATAAATGTTTGATTTAAAATTTGAGAAAAAAATTAAAGAAATCAAATTTTTAAAAGTAATATGTCCTGGCCGCATACCATCACCAGGAAAGGTTAGCGAAAGGTGTAAAATGTGAACCACCAGTACATGGATGGCCTATGGTTAACTAGCCCACGAGGCATTGGCCAGCGAATGAAAATTTTTTCGGTCAATTTCCACCCTCGAACCATATTTGGAAGTATGCCCCACATACCATCCCTGTGAACGATGTGGTTGGCGGATGAGAAGAACTCAGTGGCATCCTTCACCTCCACAAATTGCGGTTGACTGAGTCATTTGCGTTCCATATTTTCTCCACGGGCTTCTGTAGAAGGTTCTGCGAGAACCAAAGATATAGCATCCTTGGTGCTCTATAAAATGGATACTAGGGGAATCAAAAAATAGAGGGGATGAAGGAAAGGGAGAGAGCTCGGGGACGGGTGAAAAGTGGATGAATAATGTTGAGGGTGTGGGAGAAATTTCTCCTACACCCAGACTGGTTTGCGGGACTCCATCCCACATCTGAAAAAAATTTCATAATCCATCCCACGAACCATATGTAGAAAGAAGTTCTCATAATTCATCCCCACGAATCCTATTTGGAAGACCCTCCGTATCTAACCTGCGAACCAATAAAAAATTATAATAAAGACGATTCACGGATGCCCATATGGGGAAGATAGTATGTGGATGCCCATATAGGGAAGACAGTTCACAGAAATCTCCTCTGTGTACCATTATACGTGGCCAACTCCTCTATGTACCATCCTACGCGGCTAGCTCCTATGCGTCCATCCCCTTCGGGAACAGACAGTTCGCGGCCAAATTTTATGCAGACACTCCTATGCGGCCAGATCTTATGTGGACGCCCTATGTGGAAAATTGTTCATGCCCACAGGTTTATACCGCAAGGGCTCTACCCCTATGACCCCACTCAGGATTGATGTCGGGCTACAGTCTCGACCCTCCGTGCCACTCCCTTTACTACCATCACACAACCCCCATGAAAAATGGAAGGTCACACCGCGAAATTTTCAGGGTCAGTTGAAGACATTTTACATTCTGAATTTATGATTCCCAAGCATACGTCCCTTAAATACCATGAGAAGATACATTCCTCATGCACCTCCCAAAAATCCCTATCACCTACCTCCTATTCTAGGTTGACTCAAAACTCCCTATAAAATTAAAACCTGAATGTTTCTTAAATTCTCGGATACATCCTTTCCATACATCAAACTTTGTGTCTCTAGTGATGTCAGATCTTCATAAACCTCCATGGAATCAGAAGCGGAAGGCCAATGTCCTATAGACACCTTTATTTGACTATGCACATCATTCCCTTGTGGATATGCATATGAAGCCTACAATATGGCCATCAATCAAAGGCAAATTCATCCTTGGGAGAGTCATTTCCTACCTTTGTATTCCTTAATGGCTTCCATGCCCCATGTTATTTCTCATGATATGATAATCCCCAAATTCACAGTTTACACATTCCTTCCCTCTCATGTTCGAGGCATGTTAGAACATCCCAGCCTGATTATCCTTCAGTTAATAATGGCTCCTTACCTGCATAGTATAAACTCTATGACCTTAAACTATGAGTCATCGTCCTAACCACGTGAAATTAAACTGTATGGTACTAGTCCCAGAAACCCTAAATTAAATAGTGATGTCATCATCCAAGCTATATGACTTTAAACTGTAGTATACTGGGCGATTTCAGATCTCTATAAACATCCATGGGCATCATAAGAGGAAGTCTAGTTCCATGTGGACACCTTTTCTTGACTATGCACATCATGCCCCAGTGGCTCTACATATGTTTTCCACAAAAATGGACAACAACAAAAGGCAAATTATTCCCTAGGAGAGTCCTTTCCTACCTCTGTATGTCTTAATGGATTCCATGCCTCATATCATTTATCTTGATCTGAGATCCTCCAGAATCATGGTTTTCACACACCATCCCTCTCATGTTCGAGGCACATTGGAACATCCCAACATGATTATACTCTAGTTAATCATTGTCCAAGCTATATGAATTTAAACTGTAGTATACCTCACATGAAATTTTGGGGCCTTCCCATTGAGGTAAGTCCCTGATCTTCCAAGGCAGGGTCGTGTGACCTTTAATGTCATTTCACATTGAAAGGTTTATCTCTCCATGCCCTCTCTCACCATCACCCCAGCCTCTTCCGTCATAATCTCTCCCTCCCCCACCAACAGGGGAGGAGGCATGTTCATTGTTGAATATTTCAAATCCTCTTGTTTCTCACATCGAGAATGACTCACGTGGGCTTAGAGGTTTCTGAGGATTACAACATGAACACCTTATGAACTACCAGAAATCTAATTCCTAACCAAGTCAGGATACATAGGACGCCTACAAGAAGGCTCGAGATCAAAAGGGTCCCCATCCAAGAGGGTCCACCCAATCATGCCCCCTCAATGGGCTTCTCCTATGAAAAATCCCCATCAATTCCGAACTATGAGAACTTTTATTCTTGATTAAATCAAGATACATAGGATGCCTACCAGAAGGCCTAATCTCAAATGGGTGCACATACATAAAGGTTCCACCCAATCATGTACCCTCAAATGGGCAGCTCCCATGATTAATCCCCACACCTCCTAAACTATGATAACTCTAATTCTTGATTAAATCAGGATAAATAGGATGCCTGCCAAAAGGCCCGAGCTCAAAATGGTTCCCTTCCATAAAGGGTCCACCTAATCATGTTTATCATATGGGCAGCTTCTATGTGTAAGACCCATGCCATCTGAACTATATGGGTTCTGATTCCTCTCATGAGGATACATAGGACTCCATTCTTGTGGGCCTGATACCAACATCAAGTCACCTTCTGCCCCCCCTAGATGATGATAAACTCTAGAGAACCTTATAATATAGATAAGTGAGTATCACCTCCATGGAATCAAACATATGCATGATCATGATGATTTTGAAAACCAAGGGTAGCCCATGGACACACTCTTTGAGAATGAACCAAGTATTCATGAACATATGAACACAACTTAACTCTATAAGAGAGTCCTAGAAAAGGAAAAAGTCCTCCCCCAGAAGGGTGCGGTGAGCCTGACCTCCCATCCTATCGACCAATGGAGTCCTTAAGTGTTGTTGGTCAAATCGTCAGTCGATAAGCACCTACCTTTGGAAAGTAGTTCCATGAATCATGGATACCAGGGTTTTTGGGTGTTCTTGGAACCATAAATAAACTATTTGGAGACCATTAGAGGAAGTTACATCTGATAATGATAGATGGCATGAGTGTTTGACCCCCAAGAAATCACCCTCTGGGACCAACAGTTCCCATAGGTTTAATTTAACCTTCTTTAAAGGATGATGACACTGAATGGTTAAAAACAAAGGAATAGAAATTTTGATGAGAACCTGCCTCTATAGAAAAAGGAAAGGGTGACGATCTTTGTCGTCCATTTCCACACCACCCATAAATGTGCCACCTCAGAGGCAGAACAAGGGTATGAATTCTTTCTTCATTAAATATAACTTATTGTCAGTTATCACTGTGTTAATATGTATTACTTAAAATATGAATGATATTGGATTTATAAGTAAAAATAATAGAACTATGGGATTCCAATCTCGTGATAATATTCTTAGTCTCCCAAGATGACCTAGTTAGTCAAATCCTTAGGAAAGAGCATCCTGGTCGAGTGTGCGGGATGGTTTTGGGACCATTACCATATGAGGTATTTGGAAATCCATCTAGGTTTACAGAAGCATCTACTCCTAGTTCTAGTGACTCCCTACCTCTATTTGGACATAGGGAGTCTTTTTCAATGCAAAAAAAAATTCATGAATAATGTCTCAAATAAATATGCAATATACAAAGGTCGATGCTCTAAAGAAAGTATTGATTGAATTATATTAGAAGATGACTGGATCTATCCCCATTAACATTGCATCAATTAATGGTAGTGAGTAGGTAAATAACACAACTTCAAAATCATTTAGTACACAAAATTTTTTTAGTTTCAATTTTAAATTTAAATATACAATATTGCTTAATTTTCAACATAATTTTTATACAAGTGTCGGTAGCAAGAAGTGGATATGGAGATGGATAGTATGTCAATGAAAGTTCATATGGTATTGATTAGGGTTTACTATATATTTGGAGATGATTTCTAACTGAACATATTATGGTTTTTTGACACATTTCCCTAATAATACTGATATTTTTTAGATTAAAAAATTGATGTTCAAAAAATAATTCTTCTCAATATCCTTTTAGAAACCTGAAAATAACATTTATATGATGTTGAATTTATAGTTCATAATAATGTAAAACAAATATTACTTCATGAATGAAGTAGTTTCTTCAACAATCTATCCATTTAATTCTGTGAGGATTTACACCACCTGAAAAATCTAGAAATTATTTCCAAAAAATGGATGGATACTATTGGGATATATCAAAATTTTCTTTGGAACATATTACACTCCAAGGTAAGCTTCATAAAAGAAGGAAATTTGATATTAGAATTTCCATCCCTTTTGTTTCTAAAATAATTTTAGAAAAAATATAACATCTTAAAAAAATATCATACCATGTTAATGTTGTATTGGTTGAGATATGATTACATCATGTCATTCTACTTTCTCTGAACCTTTAAGATTCTATAAACACAGTCATAGTGTGTCCAACTCTACCAAAAAATTAGCACTATAACACTATCTTTGAGAACCCCTTATATATTTTTAAGGTCTTTAAATCCATTTACTTGACTCCAAATTAATTTATTTCTTACTACCACCCAAATTCACACCATGGGAATCCTCGGTATTTCATATCTTCCATATATCCCAATACTCTCCCTCAATATTCTTAATCCTTGAGTTATTCTCCTTCATTTGTCCTTCTAAATTCTCAAATTGATAATTATTTTCACTATATAAATTATTCACCCATTTTATACACCTTTCTATAATGGTATTCATGGATTATTTTTGGATTTATCTTTTTCCATGCTTAATTTCACTTCATGAATAAGTTCATTAATTATATCACTTTGTTCATTAATTATCATGTTCATTTTTGTGATGGTTTCTACTAAATCTATAATAATATCACAAATTCTTCCACCTTTGACCTTTAATAACTACACTTCATATTTCATAGTTTGAAACTCCTCTTTTTGATTTCACCAATAATTTCAAGATTTTCCACATGACCCAAAACATAATGGCTCTAATACCACTTGTTTGAACCAAAAACCCCTTGGGTTCTAACATTTTTATTTTTTAGTGGTTTGGAATGATTTTATATAGTTATTGATAAAAGGTAAGATTTTATAAATTAGTTTCAAAGGATATAGGATTATTTCATATGTTTGAAAAAATAGAAAAAAGGGGTTTTATGTGTAATATTATTGTTTAATCGGTGCTTTGGATTTCAAATTCTCTCATGTGACAGTGTTAAGGTCTTGAGTTATTGTTTGATTTGGTTTCCTATTGCTTATGGATTTTTTGTGATTTATTTTATTTAATCCCTTAGTTTTAATGAGTGGATTAATACGTATTATATATTTCTCTCTTTGGCACTTCTAATGAATGTTGATATATATATATATATATACATGTAAATTATGATAAATTTGGTTTGGTTTGGAGATTTCCAACTTCTTTGTTTTTTGTTTGGCTATTTTGGGGAAGCAGATCAGGTAGCTGTATTTTTTTTAAAAAAAGGGATATATAGCGGTGGTTTAAACTATAACTATATATATCAAATTAATGTTTAGAGGTGGTTTAAAATGCCACTATATTAGGTCAAAATTTGTTTAGTGGTGGTTTTTAGAGTTTTAGAGATGATTTATTCTCCCAAAAAACAGTAAGAAGATAGCGGTGGTTTAAACCACTACTATTCACTTGACTTTTTTTGGGAGAAAAAACCATCACTAAAACTCTCAAAACTACCAATAAAGAATTTTTATATGATGGTTTTCAGAAACCGCTGCTAAATGGCTGGAAGCGACATGATTTGGATGTCGATGCCAACTTTAGCAGCAGTTTTTAGAAACTATCATGAAAACATATGGGGGTGGTTTTAACCACATCCATATCAAAAAAACCACTACTATCAGTCAATTTTGTTGTAGTGAATAGTGGTGATTTTTGAAACTTTCTACTAAAAAATTAAACAAAGACATTTAGTGGTGGTTTTTAAAACCACCATTAAAAAATAATCACTAAATTACTATTCTTTTTTAATAAGTTAGGTCCCCTTTATAAAGTTAAAGAATTTATCATTATTTAATAAAGGATGGAGTGTGGTATAAAATATTATGGAGGATGATTCACAATTTTATCCATGTGTGTGATCATTCAATGTGGATATATGATGATGCACTTGGAACTTCATATGATGCTTCAGTGCATGGAAATTAAATGTACCTTTATTTGTTCAACCATTAGTATGATCACATCAATTTAGGCCCAAGCCTGAATGAGGGATTATTATGGGTTAACCTAATTTACTGAATGGGTATGATCTGAACCATAGATCTAATTAGAAATGATCAAAAAAAATATTTGATCACCGGGAGGGTGCAGTCTAGGTCACTTATTTGATCAGGTGCAATCTGACGAACAGCCTAATATGAAAGGTAGGGATATCTTATCTAAAAATATAGTTTTATGAATATGAAAATAAGTCTCTATATAAAGAAAATATCATTTCCATTCATTCCAATACACTATCATAAATTAAGATTCCATCTCTAGTCTTCTTTATGAATCAAATATACTTTAATGGTTCACAACAACAAATTCTTTTCCATTACTCTCTTCTTTCCAAATCTTATTCAATGGTCACTCTCTACTAAGTGCTAGTATAGAGTAATGAATATTAAAGAGGATTCTCTTTATGGTCACCATCTACTATCATTTGATATTCTCATTCTATCATTATCCATTAATATCTTTGAAAATATATTCCTAATCCTCTTAGATATATTTTTTGGATCTGTGTGTATGTGGTATTCACTCATTAATGTTCTTCTCAGGTGTCACGACCCAACCCACCAAGGCCCTCCTGGCTGGTAGAAGGTTAAATTGAAACTACACCATGACCACCTCCATATACCAAGGGTTGGAGACAAGCATCTAAAGGTATAACTAAAATGTTAGTCCTTTTCCAAAAAAACTTGTATCTACACACCCACCATCTCTATGAATAAGTGAAGAGGAATAAAATAAAAAATAGTAACATCTAGAGTAAAAACCATGCATGTAATAAACTATAGGGAATACTAAAGAGTATGATAGCATAATCTGAAAAGTAAAGGGGAAAAAAACATACCCAACTATAAAATATGTTCCAGCCTAACAATAACTAGAAAAGAAAGAAATATAGGAGATAATGAATCCTAATCTCCAATCCCAACCACCATATGAAATATATGAACCCAAGTATCCCTATGTTCCTCTGAAATCATTGTTGATTATCCATCATCTTCATAAGACACTACATGTTCAGGAAAATCCCATGCAGGGAGGAGTATATACATACCCAATAGGATATGGCCCAAAAATTAAAGAGGAATTGATAAAAGACCTGATATAAGTATTCATCGCATACAAAAGTAAGAGAGAAAATAAAACCCAATGACATAGATATATATATATACTCATAAAATAAACCCATATGAGAGATAAATGGGATATCCATCTCACAAAACAGCCCAAGATGATGAGCCTACCAAAAGTTCCAAGAGATCCATCATCGATTCCCAACATCTCGCGTGTATGGACAAAGAAGTAACCATTTGGAGCCACACCTATACATTATGCTTCATATTAAAGGGAATACAATCTATAGGTATAGGATTCATGCCCTGATACAAAAAGAGGGTCCCACTCAATAGACAGAGGACCTATGACAAATTATAATAGGACATTTACACTTAGTAGATAGAGGACCCATGCCCTAATACAACATATGGGTTCCACTTAGATGATAGATAACTCATGCCCTGGTACAACAAGAGGGTTTAAATCAGTAAATATAGGACATGAACCCTAATACAACATGAGGGTTCCACTCATTAGATATAAAACTCATTCCCTAATATAATAGGAGGGTTTCACTTAGAAGATAGAAGAACCAAGCCCTGATACAATAGGAGGGTTTCACTAAGTAGATAAAGGACTCATACCATGATACAATAGGAGTGTTTCACTCAGAAGATAGAGTAACCATGACCTGATACAACACGAGGGTTCTACTTAATAGCTAGAGAACCCATGCCCTGGTATAGCAGGTTGGTTCCACTCTGTAGTTAAGGACTCATTCCCTGGTACAATAGGAGGGTTCCACACATTACATAGAGGAACCATGCCTAGATACAATAAGAGGGATAACCTTAGTAGATAGAGGACTCATTCCCTAGTAGAGAAGTATAGTTTCACTCAGTAGATAGAGAAGTATGGTGGATTTCCATACACGGACTCTCTCTGATGATCCAACCCGATCACTTCCATCGTTGAGCACTACATAAAGAAGCGCCACACTAAAAACATCTTAAATCATATCTAAAAATCCACTATTAAGTCCACCATAACATTATATGTGAAAAAATACCCAGGATAGGCTACTAAAATGCCAAAATCTAAGTCAAAATGAAGGAGATAATAGAGTCAGTAGATTCTCAAGAAGTACACAACATATAGGGGGTCCACACATCGTTTGGCCCTTCTCCACTACCTGGTCATGTACCTATTCATTCTTGGGTATCAAGAAATGTATGTGTACTACAATGCATACCCATGTTCACTTAGAGTACATGGAATTTCTGGAAAAAAAATATTGAAGAATGCACAAGGCTCATTGTCAGTTTGATGGGCTAAATTTCAAACCACAAATATGTCATTGCAAATAGCCATGAATTGCCATGAATTGCAAATGGCCATGAATTGACCCTGTTGTGATCCTCAAAGAAAAACAATCTAGATAGGATATCCACATTCCCAAATCATACAGCTAGTGAAAAAATGCATTTCATTGTAACATGCTAGAATGAAATTTCATGGGTCCAAGCCACAAGCCCAAATTAAATAACCGATATTGGTTTTGAAGCATCTGCCTCAGTGGTAGGGTCACTATACCGCAGACAGCTTGTTAATAGGATACCACATGAGGGAGGGAGGTCAGATACTATATTTCATAAAAATAATAATCATAATAATAATAATAATATTATTATTATTATTATTATTATTATTATTATTATTATTATAATTATTATTATTATTATTATTATTGGGCACCTTGTGGACCATAGCCACAAGCCCAAAAAAGGTACGCAACATTGGTTCGGAAACATCTGCCCCAATTTCAGGGTCACAATCCCACACACGTTCACCAATTGTATGTAGCGATGTATATATATAATTTAAACATGTTTTATTAATTATATTTTTATTATTAATAATAAAAATATAAATTCAATGAATATTACAAGGGGAAATGGCCTCTCTCATGTGTGCACAGGGGATTCAAAATTCCCCTACCTCATGGGTAACAACCCAGGAAATGATAGAATAATTATTTTTCATATATTTATTAATTATATAATAATTAAAATTGACACTATGTTCAATATAGTATATGATAAATCTATTTTTATGGTTAAAACATCAATTTTCTAAAAAGGAAGTTTTTTGACCTTTTGATGGCACACTTATTTTAAATATAGTTTTTGATAATTTTAAAATTATATTTGAAAAAATAAAATTCTTATTTGAAATAGTAATATCAAAATTTACTTTGGTTGTATTTTCGATATTTTTCTGATAAGTTTCATGTTTTGATGAATAGTGAAAAAATATTGTATTTTAATTGAAAATTTATTTTTCATCAAATTTATTTATAGAGTTAAACTATATATTTGAATGGTTTTAAAGTATTATTAGGTAATTTTTTATAATTTAATCAAATTTATTTAATTTTCATCAATTTCACATTTAAATTGAATATAAAAAATTTGTGAACTTTTGAACATTTTTACATTAAGAACTCATTTTTTGATTCTGTCAACAGGTTTAATTTTTAATTATTTTCTGAAATTTATTTTTTTTTAATTTTTAAAAATAGATTTTATATTTTGAATCATAAGTTCCAAATTATTTAAATAGGTTCCTTTTATTTGTAGACATTATGAATAGTAACTTTAGTATTTTTTTATTAATACACTTAAAAGTGAATAAAGTAATTAAAAGTAAAAATAATAATATAAATATTATTAAATTACCCTAAAATTTTTCCTAATCTAATTGGATGATTTTTTAGATAAAAATCACCCTTGGTACAAAATTATGATCTTTGGAATTTATTTGTATGATAGTATGACATTTATAAAATTATATTCAAAAGAAATGTTAAATTTGTCATACTTTTATTTTTAACAAGTGAAATATTTTTAATATGGGGTTATATAGGGGATATCTTCAATTATAAATAGTATTTTAAAATATAAAATATTTTATCTTTATCATGATAATTTTTTATAATTTTAAGAAAATAAATTACTAAACTAAAGGCTTATACAATGATGATGCATTAATTGTTTAATTCAATGAAATATCAAATAAATTAAATTAATTTACTACAATAAATATAATTTGATATTATTAATGTCATATATTAATTTTTTATAATTTTTTTACATGTTAGATATGTTTTAAAAGAATTAATTTGAATTTATCTTACTGTTATGTTATTTTAAAAACTCAAGTAAGGAATAGTGTTAAAATTGACATTATTTATATTTTAAAATAAATAATATTTTATTAAATGATATAAAATTTTAAAAAAATAATTTTATAAAAATAATTATTATAAGTCATAAAATTTCATCAATGACTCATTTATTGGTCCTTTGGCATTTTTTGGTAATTATATTAACCCTCAAAGTGTAAATTACATGATATCATGGTAAGAATTAAAAGGGTTAAAACAAAAAGATAAGGATTAAAAAATAATAAAAACTTGTATAATTTTAATTGGATGAATTTATTTTGACATAAAATTATCCTATACTTGAAATAAATCACTTTGGACCCTTTTTTAATGGAAAATTAATTTATATTAATTTAATATTTTGAAAATTTCCAAGAGTGCCCCTCTCCTCTCCTATAAAAGGGCACATGTTCTTATCTTTTATTAACATTTAAAAACCTCTTATTTTAAGACAATATATGCCCAAATACATTCTTATAATCCCTCCCTACATTAAATATGCATTAATTTATGCATATCACTCTCTTCATAGGTGTTAAGTTGTTAATCAAAGCATGTCATCTGAAGGAGAGTTGTCATTTTTAATTAAGTGTTTCTATTTTATTTATTTTTCCACTTACTTAAAATATTCTTCCACCATGATAAAATAATAAATATAGTATTCTCAATATACTTATATTTTATTATTTTAATATCATCACCTAAAACCATCTTCATTTCCATCAAATGGTAAAATAATTAATCGTTTTTGTGTAAGGCATGCTACCACCTCACAAACCGATATAATTAATTTCTATCACCATCTCTCAATAATGGTTATAATGGTGGAATTAATGTTTATATATTATTTTTATGAAATAATTATCATTATTAATTAATAATATATCATTTATCTCCTTACCTTTCCATGCACATAAAAATGATAACGTCGTTTGTGCGTATGTGTGAATTATCAACTCCACAGAGCGATGTGATTCATTTTTCATCACCACATCACATGGATTATATATAATAATAATATTTAAATGATTAATATGATATTTATGATATTATTATAATTATTTAATTATAAAATAATAATTACTTTTTTCTGTAAAGATCTTTGAAAAATGGAAATGCAACTTATGCGTACATACGGCCTATCGTCTTCATAATTATAACGTTGTTCAGTTTTTATAACCATAAATAAATGATTTTATATAAAAGTAAAATTTATGTATTAATTTTATTATTATTTCATGAATATTATTATGTATATGATGTACTTATAACCATTTTTACTATTAACATCATACTAAATTCATTTTCGACAAAAGTACCGAATATCGTCAAAACGTCTGATATGGACTTAAATAATTGAGTAATTGTTATATCATTATATTAAATAATATAAAAAGAATAGTAAAATTTAAAAAGGTTCTAAATAAATTAAATAATTAACATAATTTTATTATTCGTAATGTTAAAAGCACATATGTGATGAATTGGACTCAAGGTAAGGGATTTCATCTCAATTTCATTTCATTGAGGTAATTAATGATGTTATGAACCTTTATTCTATTATAAGGTGTATATAGATACTATTTGACATTATATATCAATAATTTACCAATTATAATTGTATTTAGTGTTTAAATACATTCTTTAAAGGGGTTTATGGTTCAATTGTTTCATAAGTGATAAGGGGTTTTTCTTTAGAAAATCCCCTTTTATGTTTTTTCTTCAAACTCTTTTTCTTCAATGTAAATGTTTTTAAAATGATATTTGAAATATTTTATTTATAATTTGGTTCCAAGATATTATAAATTATAGGTGTTCCCAAATAGTTTTGGGTGATCCCATTATAGCTTAAATGGTTGGTGCACCCAAATAGCACTCCAATGCATTGGGTAATCATTTGGTTCTCTATAAAATTATATTGGAAGTTATTCATATGAATATTCCAATATATAAGGGTTCATTAAGGGTTCTACAAGGGTTCTATGTGATGATTTCCCAAGGTACTTACATGAATTATGTATGCTTTCTAATGATTTTTTATGAAAATCGTTTATTTTCAAAAGGTAAAAAATGATCTTTTTTAAGGAATGTTAATTACCTTTATAGGAAGAATATTATGTTTTCAAGAAAAATATTTCCATGGGTTTTCATGTTTTCATGAACTAACAATTTACCTTCCTTTTATATCCCTTACTGATCTTTTTATTCTCACCCCAAGTTTTAAAATGCTTTTCACAGGGTATAAGGATGGTTAAGAGATAGGAGGAATTCAAGTTGAAAGTTATGAAGATTTTTCCTAAAAAATAAATCATGTTTTATTTTAAAAGTTATATATTATGAAAGAAATTGATACTACTTTATAAGTATCCTCTTTACATAAAATAGGGATGTTATGTATAAGTTATGACCTAATTCTTTAAAAATCTAAACCAGAAAGGATAATCGATGTTAAATAAAGTAATTTCTTGCCTAAAACTCAAGATAATGTACTGTTCAAGGATGGGGCTATATATTTGGTATAAAATGTGGGTTTAGATAACTTTATAGGTTAGGTTAATGCTAATAACTTCCCCATGAAATACTTTACCTTATGGACAAGTTAAAATGTAATAGAATTTGAATATTTCCATGTTGCTTCATCTAAACTATATCTGTTTAGAATAGTTTTCCATAGAAGAAACAGAGAAGATATAGTGGGAAGGAATCGAGAGGGGGATATCCTTAAAAATTAGCATCCCAAGATGGTCAAAATTGGAATAGAATAGTTTGTTGTAGTGATAGCTCATTTGACTCTGGTGATAAATTATGGTGGTGTCCATACTAGAGAGGAACCTGATATACCATGAAGGAACATTTCTATTATGGAGAATTTCATGATGAAAAATCCCCCATATTGTAGTGGATTATATGACCCAATAGTAGCTAAAGTATGGATCAATGTATTGGAAAATATATTTGATGTCATGGGATGTTCGGAACATCAAGATTTAACCCTTTTTGTTTATCATTTTGAAGGTGAATCTGATCGATAGTGGTCTTTGGTTAATAATACCAGAGAGAAATATTATATTGATTCCATGGAATTGGAAATATTCAAGTATATTTTTTTTGATAAATATTTCCCTAAGGTTTTTCAACTCCAAATGGAAAAACAATTTCTGGAATTGAGTCAAAAAGATGAAGATTATATATCTACATGTGAAGCAAACTTTACAATATCGTCCAGGTATGTGTTGGATTTTATTCAGAAAATTGATTGAAAAATTAATCGGTTTTAATCATGATTGAAACTAGGTATATGAACATATTCGGATGCTTGATAATTTAAAATCTATGAGAAATTTTTTTGTTGTGTTTAAAAGTCTGAAATTGAGTTTTCTGAATCCTATGTTCCTTATAATGATGAAATTAATATGTAGTCAAGATGGAAAGTGATGGGGAAACATACAATAAATAAATCTAGAGGTAAGAAAATTAAGTTTCAATATTGTGTTAAGTTTGGTAAAAAGAACCCTGGGTAATTTCTTATGAAGATAGGTAAGTGTTATCGATGTGTAAATTTTGGCCACATGGCACGTGAATACAAGGAAAAGAGTCCCAAGGAAGCAAAGAATGGGGTAACTGATAGTAATCCAATGGTGAGATGTTTTAGCTATAATGTGTTGGTTCATTATACGAATAAATTTCCATAGTTATTTTCACATGATAGAAATTTTCATAATCAAAAATTAAAAGATTTAGAAAGGTCATTTTCTACTACTACAGTTGATGTTGGGTTGTCAAAGGAAGTGGTGAAATGTATGTTACTTGTGTATTCGAATTATGCTAATACCCTCTTTCACTCTAGATCTTAATATTCTTTCATTTCTGAGAAATTTTCTAGTAAATTGGTAATATCACCTTATCAATATAGGATATAGATTTTGGTAAAAACTCTGGGTGGAAGTATTAAAGAAAACAAGATTTATAAAAATATTTCTATTGTTATCAGTGAGATGGTCTTTCTTGAAAATCTCATTGAAATGGCTATAGTAGAGTTTGATATCTTTATTGTTATGGATTGGATTTTTTTTATTATGATAAAATATATTATAGTGCTAATAAAGTTGTGTTCAATGATTTCATACCTTTGATAACTTACCAAGAAGCTATGAAATTGATCGTAGATGGAAATAAAAGTTACCTAGCTCGTAATTTTGAAAAAAAAAGATACAATTCAAATTATTGATATGACAGTAGTAAATTAATACATTTATATTTTTTCAGATGAATTTTCTGGTGTTACTTCTGATTGAGATGTTGAGTTTAATGTTGACTTAGTTTCTGATTCTAATCAAATTTCTATACCCCTTATTGAATGGATCAAGTGAAACTTTTAGAGTTAAAAAATCAATTTCAAGAGTTCTTAGATAAAGGTTTCATCCAACCTATCACTTAACTATGGGGTGATTCTATCTTGTTTGTTAAAAATAAATATTTTTCAATGAGTCTTTGCATTGATTATAGAGTCTTGAATAACATCACTATTAAGAAAAAGTATCCTTTTACTTATATCAATGATTTGTTTGATTAAGTCCTGGGATCATAGCATTTTTCAAAGGTTGACTTGTGTTCGGGGTACCATCAGTTGAAACTAAATGAAGAATACATTATTAAGACTGTGTTTCGTACTAGATATGGACATTATGAATTTGTAGTTATGTTATTTGGGTTAACTAATGCACCTACTTTATTTATAGATCTTTTTAATATAATATTTAATGAGTTCTTGGATAAGTTTATAGTTGTGTTTATTGATGACATTTTGGTATATTCTAAAAGTAAATAGGAATATAAAATACATATAAGGGTTGTTTTTAAAACCTTAAAATAAAATAAACTATATGGGAAATTCAGGATGTATGGATTTTTGTTGCAACAAATTTCTTTTCTTTGTCACATTGTTTCTAAATATGGAATAACTATTGATCTTTATAAAACAAAATTTATTTATGAATGGATAATACCCACAAATATAACCAAGATTAATAGTTTTCTTGGTTTAGTAGGATATTACCAGAGATCTATTGAAAAAAATCATGTTTATCCATCTCACTAACTAAGTTGACTCAAAAAAGTATTTAAGTTTATCTGGATAAAAGAATGTGATGATTCCTTTTAGGAATTGAAAAGAATATTGGTTAATGCTCTAGTTATGGCCGTGCCTTCCAGAAATGGTGAATTTTTCATCTATAGTGATGCTTCATTAAAAGGATTTGGTTGTGTCCTAATGCATAATGATTAGGTAATTGGTTATGTTTCATGTTAGTTGTAACCTCATGAGTTAAATTACCCTACACATGATTTGAAATTTACTGCTCTTGTTTTTTCATTAAAAATTTGGAGGCATCATTTGTATGGAGTAAATTGTGAAATATATACTGATCACAAAAGTTTTAAGTATATATTCGCTCAGAAATAATTGAACATGAGACAAAAAATATTTTTGGAACTAATCAAGGATTATGATTTCATGATTCATTACCATCCAAGAAAAGAAAACAAAGTGGTTGATGGTTTGAGTCAGAAAATTAATACTACATTAACTATTCTATATTTGGAAAGTGAACCTTTGGTTAATGATTTGATAAATTTTAGCTTGGAAGTTGTTGGTGCAGGAAAATAATCTCTTTTGTTTCAGGTTTCAGTGTAATGGTCTCTATTATATAGAATTAAGAAATCATATAAGAAAGAACATGATTTTCAAAAAAAGGTAGAATTGGTTAAAAACAGTAAGTTGCCTGAATTTAACATTGATAAAGATTGTGTTTTGATATTTGAGAAGAGATTATGTGTGCCTTATGATTCAGAGTTGAAGAAATAGTTTTTATGTGAATCTCATAGTTATCTATTTTTAGTTCATACTGGAAACATTAATATGTACATAGACATTTGGGGTTATTACTAATGGGATGGAATGAAAAGAGATATTGCTGAATTTACTTTGAAATGTTTGATTTTTCAGTAGGTTAAATCATAATGAATTTTTTTTAAGGGGATGATTTATCCTTTTATAGTGCTTATAGTGGAAATGGGAAAATATTTTCACAAATTTTTTAGTGGGATTACCGATTACATCTTGAGGTAACAATGCAATTTGGGTTATTATTGATCGACTGACTAAATCTGCACATTTTCTTCCTATTTGAGACACCATATCTCTATATCAACTTTATCAATTGTATCTTAAGGAGATTTTCAAGTTACATGGATTTATTTTCTCCATTTTATCTTATCATGATCCCAAGTTCACTTCTAACTTTTGAAAAGGCCTTCAGAAGTCATTGTGTACTAAATTAAATTTTCGCATAAACTTTCATCCTCAGTCTAATGGATAGTCATAATAAACAATTAAGACCTTATAGAATTTTGTACATGTGTTTTTAATGGATTAATAAGTAATTTGGGATCAACACATTTATTTGGTTTAGTTTTCTTATAATAATAGTTTTATTCTAGTATACATATGGCACCATTTGAGGCATTATATAGTAATCAGTATTGGACACCAGTTTTTTGGGATGTTTTCAGAGAAAGGAAGTTAATAGGGCCAGAGTTGGTAGAGAAAATAGCAAAAAAAGTTCATTTGATTCAATGTCATATGATAACATCTTAGAGTAGGAAGAAAATTTATATAGATAACCGTAGGAAGGATCTTTCTTTCGAGGTAGGTGATAATGCCTTTCTAAAAGTTTATCCATGTAAAAGTGTGATGTGTTTTGGTAAGAAGGGGAAACTGATTCCACGATTCATCAAACCCTAGGAAATCCTAGAGAAAGTTGGATCAATTACCTACCTAGTGGATTTTCCTCCAATTTTATCCTAGGTACACAATTTTTTTCATGTTTCAATGTTATTAATGTATATTTTGGATCCATCTCATGTTTTGAGTCCAAAAGAAGTTTGATTGGAAGAGAATATTTCTTATGAGGAATAAAAATTTCAGGTTCCCGAACATAGATAGAAAGTGTTAATGGAATAAGTTGATTCATCAGGTTAAGTTTTTATATAAAACCCATAAGGTTTAAGAGGCAACATGGGAATCTAAAATGTTATCAGGGAAAGATATCCCCACTTATTTAATAAGAGAATAAAAATTCTGAGAACACAATTTCCAAAAGGGGGAAGAATGTAAAAACCCAAGTAATGATATAATAAGTCATTTTCATATATTTATTAATTATATATTAATTAATATAGACACTACGTTCAATATAGTATATAATAAATCTAGTTTTACAGTTAAAAACTTTAATTTTCTAAAAAGGTTGTTTTTCCACCTTTTGATGGTGTACTAGTTTTAAATATATGTTTTAAAATTTTTAAAAATTATATTTGAAAAAATAAACCTATTCTTTGAAATCATATAATCAAAATTTACTTTGGTTGAATTTTTGGTATTTTTCTAATATGTTTCATGTTTTGATGAATAGTGAAAAAATACTGCATTTTAATTGAAACTACTTTTTTATCAAAATTATTTATAGAGTTTAATTATACATTTGAATGGTTTAAAAGTATAATTAGATCATATTTTTATAATTTAATCAAATATTGGTCATTAAAATCAATTTCACAATTAAATTGGATATAAAAACTTTCAGAGCTTTTGAACATTTTTACATTAAAAATTTGTTTTCTTGTTCCGTTAATGGGATTAATTATTAATTAATTTATATAATTTTTTTGTTTTTAATTTTTAAAAATGTATTTAATATTTGGAATCATAAGTTTCAAATTATGTAAACAAGTCCCTTTTATTTTTTGATATTATGATGGTAACTTTATTAATTGTCTTATTAACACGATTAATGGTGAATCGGGTAATTAAGAGTAAATAATATTATAAATATTATATAATTACCCTAAAACTTTTCTTAATTTCATTGGATGAGTATGTTTCAACCAAAATCATACTTGGTCATAAATTATGACCTTCGGAATCCACTTGGTTGAGAGTATGACATTTATAATATTATATTCAAAAGAAAATTCAATTTTGTCACACTTTTGTTTTTAACAAGTGAACTACTTTTAATATGGGGTTATACAGAGGATATATTTGACTATAAATATTCCTTGGAATGATAAAAAGTTTATATTTATCATTATAATTTATTTTTAATTTTAAGTAAATAAATTATTAAATTAAAGGGTTATACAATGATGGTGTTGTAATTGTTTAATTCAAGGAAATATCAGATAAATTCTATTAAAAATACAAAAATAAATAAAATTTGAGATGATTAATGTAATAAATGATTTTTTATATTACTTTGACTTGTTCTTTATGTTTGATAAGTATATTTTATAATTTATATTGCTTTTATGATATTTTTAAAAAGTCAAGTAATGAATGGTGTTAAAATTGACATTATTGTTATTTTAAAATAAATAATATTTATTAAATTAAATTAAATTTATAAAAATATAAATTTCATAAAAAAATGTTAAATTTGATAAAATTTAATCAATGACTCATTTATTGGTATTTTTTCATTTTATAGTAATTATATTAACCCTCAAAGTGTAAATTATATGATATCATAGTAAGAGTTAAAAGGGTTAAAACAAAACAATAAGGATTAAAAAAATAATCAAAACTTGTTTAGATTTCATTGAATGAATGTATTTTTACCAAAACTTATTCTATATTAAAAATAAATCAATTTGGATCCATTTGGAATAGAAAATTTATTTATATTAATTTAATATTTTGAAGAATTCCAAGAGTGCCCTTCCCCTCTATTATAAAAGGGCACCCATTATTCTCTTTTATTCACACTTAAAAACCTATTTAGTTCAGAAAATATCTACCCAAATACATTAAAATAATACCTCCTAAAATTATATAAGCTTTATTTTAGTCATAACACCCTCCTTAGATGTGTTAAGTTCTTAATCAAAGGAGGTTTTTCGAAGGAGAGGTATCGTTTTTAATTAAGTGTTTTTTTATTTATTCTTCCACTTACTTAAAATATTATTCCACCATGAATAAATAATAAATAAAATATCCAAAAATATAATTAGATTTTATTATGTTAATATCATCACCTAAAACCATCTCTATTTCCATCAAATGGGAAAATAATTAATCGTTCATGCGTACGACGGACTACCAGCTCACGAACTGATATAATTCCTTTTCCATCACCATCTCTCAAGAATGGTTATAATTATGGAATTAATGTTTATATATAATATTAATGACATATTTATCATTATTAAATAATAATATATCATTTATTTTCTTATCTTTACATTCATATAAAAATGATAATGTTGTTTGTGCGTACGTGTGAACTATCACCTCCATGGAGCGATGTGATTCATTTTTCATCACCACATCACATGGATTATATATATAAGAATATTTAATTTATTAATATGGTATTTATGATATTATTATAATTATTTAAAGAGAAAATAATAATTTCATTCTTTCTATAATGATCATTGAAAAATAGAAATGTTACTCATGTGTAAGTACTGCATACCGTCTTCATGATTATAACGTTGTTCATTTTTCATAACCATAGGTAAATAGATTGATTTAAAAGTATAATTTATTTATAAAGTTGATTATAATTTTATTAGTATTATTCTAGATATTATGGAATTATAACCACTTTGACTATTTACATCATACCAAATTCATTTTGGACTAAAGTACCGAATATCATCAAAATGTCCGACGTGAACTTAAATAATTGTGTAGTTGTTATAACATGATAATCACTGATATAAAAGGAACTATAAAATTTATAAGGGTTATAAATAAATTAAATAACTAATATTAGTTTATTATTCAGAAAATTAAAGTACATACGTGATGAATCGAACTCAAGGTAAGGGATTTCTTCTCAATTTCCTTTCATTAAGGAAATTCATGATGTTATGCACCTTTATTATGTTATAAGGTGTATATATAGCATATTTAACATTATATATAAATAATTTACCTATACTAATGGTATTTATTATTTAATGACATTCTTTAATGGGTTTTATGATTTAACTGTTTAATAAGTGATAAAGGTCTTTTCTTTGGAAACATCCTCTTTTTTTTCTTCAAACTCTTTTTCTTCCATGTCCATGTTTTTAAAATGATATTTGAATTTATTTATTCATGATGTGTCTCTTGTAAATTATAAATTATGGGTGTTCTCAGATAGCACTGAGTGAGCCCGTTATATCTTAAATGATGGATGCACCCAGATAGCTCTCCAATTCATTAATACTAATTTTGTTCTCTAGAGAATTATATTAGAAGTCAACCATAAGGCTATTCCAATATATAAGGGTTATATAAGTTTTATTTAAGGGTTATATGTGATGATATCCTAAGTTACCTATATGATTTATCTATATTTATAATTAGTTTTTATGAGAATAATTTATTTTCAGAAGGTAAAATAAATGATCTTTTTAAAGGAATATAATTACCTTTATGGGTAAAATGTTACATTTTTAAGAAAAGTTGTTTCCATGGGTTTTCATGTTTTTAGGAACTAAATTTTTCCTTTCCTTTTATATTCCTTACTGAGATTTTTGTGATCATCCCAAGTTTTAAAATGTTTTTCTCAGGGTATAAGGATGGGTAATACAAAAGAGGATGTCAAATTGAAAGTTATGAAGATTTCTCATGAAAAATAAATCTTGTTTTATTTTAAAAGTTCTGTATAATGAAAGAAATGGATATTATTTTAGAATTATCCTCTTTGTATGAAAGTAAGATTTTAAGAATGAATTATGACCTGATTCTCTAAAACTCTAAACCTGAAAAGATCCTCAATGTGAAAGAAATTAATTTTTTGACTAAAACTCAAGATTATGTAATATTTAAGGTCGAGTACTTATATCATGATCCACACCCCACACTAATCATAATATATTTGAATAATAATAATATTATTATTATTATTATTATAAAATCTATATAAACATTAAATTTTATGGGAGTATGTGTGGCTATATCCCTCCACCACCTCACGCACAGTGCGATTCCACCCCCTTTCCCCATTTAAATTTTTATTATTATTGTTATCAATATTATCATGTGATAATATACACCCTCATTCATGCATTCACACCCAAGCTATAGGGGATGCACAACAACCCCCCATACTCTTCACCAACATATTAAATTTAAATTTAATACTTCAATTACTTTATCCCCAATCATGAGGAGAACTACAATCATGCCTTGATCACTCACTCCATCACCAAGAAAAGGCCCTCATACATTTCATACACTAGCACAAACATGCTAAGTAGTCTCCACCTTGAGACCTCATGCATATCCTCCACTTAGATCTAATCCCATCACACTATATGTCATCGCCCCACGTCAATTGGAAAAAATTAGAACCATCAATCTAATCCCAAACCACCCTCAATCACCCATCATTCTCATTACACCTAGATCATGAAATCACACCTACAGTATCGATCTGAACCAATCTCAAATCACCATCCCTCTTTTTTCACACAACCATCATGATTCTGAGGGTTTGATCATGCTTGAACCCACCCCAACAATGTTAAACCATGACCCTGTGGGCCAACGGAAAATAATGCAAAGAACGGTGAGGAAGAAGCAAAAAAAGGTGATATTAATCATTGACCAATGAAATCCTAGTAAATGATCGATAAGTGTAGAACCATGGGTGATATAATGTCATAAAACTTAAATAATTTATTTAAACAAATCGAATTATTGAATGAGATCATGAAAAGTGTGGATAATCATAGATCAATAAAAGCATATATATGAATCCAGTTTCAAACTTTTAATTAAATGGGAGAAACCCACAATTAACGATCCCTACCTTGACTATGGACTGATTATTGGTGAATAATTCATTCTCTAGTGATTAAGGTGATTATATCGCTATATTCATCATTTGTCTCATGATTATCCTCAATTTGATCATCATTTGTCATTCGATGTTGATCTGCCAATGAAGAACACTCTCCTAATCTTACATCTAGAAAGGTTTTTACATATAACTTTTGAAAAACCATCATAATAAAGTATTTAAAGAGGATTTTTAACTAGGTCATTTCATAAAATAAATAAATTATTTATTTTAATTAAACATACCCACCAATATATACCTTAACTGGGTGTTCATATCCAACCGAATATAGTTCATGCATAGGGTAAACCCCACATTTAGGATTCAACCATGGTCTCCAATTTCTAATATGAGACTTCATTTGGGAGATATTACACTTTTTTAAGAAAATTTTGTTGTAACATCCCCACCTGAATCACCACTAAGAAAGTGGGAAGACCGGTCTCCACATGTCCTCAAGAGTGTCTCCCCGTATGCTAGAGGTTGCCGACTAGTAGCGAGGGTATCAAGAGGTGATAGTGGGAATATTATAACCTCATATCAGATTTTCACAGCAATAACATCATATAATTAACAACAATATACAGTGTAATAAATATATAAGGAGGTGACAAAGTAGCAAAATAATAACATAATAATTGAATATAAAAGTGGCCAATGCTATTTTATACAAAGTATGCATGAAAGATGATGCTACATAAGCTAAAATGGAAAAAAATATAGCATTCTTTACAAAACGGTACAATATAGGACTCAAGTAAAGAAAAAAAACTAAAAAACCCAAAGGAAATATCCACAATCATTGTGAGCTCCAGCTCATTCCTTTGATCCTAACTCCTTGATACTAGCACACAGCAACAAGAAAGGTCCAGGGCATAGAAAATAGAAGGTCTACTTGGTACCCTAGTGCAATGGTGGACTGAGTAGGGAGTGAGATATAAATCTCAGTAGGCTGGCACCCATGGTGTCTATCCCAATCTAGACAATGAAATATAAATTAAGCAGTGATCAAGTATTCATAATAATAAAAAATCTTGAATAAATAAATAACCACTCATCTAGGTTCCTAAGGGACACCTGATGGATATACCTTCTTTGGTTCATAGATAGAATAAGAGTCTAATCATGTCACAATATATATAGTATATATAGATACATACATATATATATATATATATATATATTTGGAGTGGACTGGGATGTAACACATAGGAATCCAACATGAGTCTATGAAATGATAAGCTCTACTAATGGGGTAGTAAGCTCGACATACATATTTTGTTGGAGTGGGCCGGTATGTAACACGCTGGCATCAAACACTAGTATAAGATCTGATAAGCTCTTATCATGGGGTAATAATCCCTATATACACATATTTTTATTTAGTGGACCGGGACGTAACACGTAGGCATCCAACACCAGTCTATGAGCTGATAATCTCTACTCATAGGGTAGTATGCTGAAATAAAAAAAAATCTGGAGTGGACCAGAACGTAACACGAAGGAATCCAACACCATTCTATAAGAAGATAATATCTACTAATGGGGTAGTAATCCCAAGATGCACATATTTTATTAGAGTGGACTGGGAGGTAACAACCAGGTATCCAACACCAGTCTACAAGATTATAAGCTCTACTCATAGTGTAGTTATCCTGAAATACACATATTTTACTGGAGTGGACTAGGGCGTAACACAGAAGCATCCAACACCAGTTTATGAGCTGATAAGCTCTACTCACAGGTCATTACAGTGTTCTCATGATATAATATATTTTCAATATTTTTAGAAAATTAATTTCGGTCTCACCATACGTCAAAATCGCGCAGCATCTTACTATCTAGATCTGAAAATATTTCATAATATATTTCAAATAATTATAAAGAAAAAATAAATTCTCTAAATTATTTCAATCTACAATGCTATACATCACCTAAAATCACAAACTAAGACAAAATGTGGGGATACTGAGCTCTCAACTGGGTCTCCCACTCCCAGGATATCCCCTGATGGTTTCTAGTAATGCCAAAAGACACACACCCAAGGAAAATACTTTCCTATGAAGGGATATTCTCTACTAGTTCTCAATGTTATCGGCTCCTTGAAAAAAGAAACTCCAATCTCATGGATAAACTTTCTCTATTAAATAACATATAATGATTCATGAACATACCTCCTCAACTACAATATGTAGATAACACAAGAAACTAAAACGACTATGGTTGTGAGGTTAAGTGGTACACCACCTCACTAAACTGACACAGTAGCAGGAAGAAAGGCCTACAATCATTATAGATAGTCTACCATCCTATAAAAATGTATATGATCCTCGAAATTGAGAGATATATAAGAATATATGATCTATTAATCAAACCCCAAAAATTACCATCATCAATACAAAAAGGAATACTGATGTTTTTTAGGTAGTCCTCATCCTCCCCAAGATGAACTATTCCCCTTTCACAACCATCACAGCCGCCAACCTCTTGTGTCTCACATGCTCTAACTTTGACGATGAGTACATGAGGGTACCATCAAAAAATACTACCATGAATTAACCAAATAAATATTAAGGATACGAATCATAATTATTGTGAACTCTTTTGGGCATTCAACATGCCAAAGGGTGTCACCAAGAACTTAAAGAAACCACAGAGGCTCTAGAAAACCATGATCAGTATATCCAACTCTCAAACCTAGAGATGATGATAACCCATCATGAGTTCAAACTCTGAGATCCACTTTTCCTCCATCCACTAGGTGAATATTTTATTGATTCTTATTGGTGGATACTCCTACCAGATAGTCACCAGGATCAGGTGACACAAAACCTTGTTTGACCTCAAACTCTCATCCACCCCTATTAAAACAACATGGGGATGCCTAGTAAAACACACTAGGTCTTAATAATCTTCCACTCCATAGTTTCCTCTAACCACACCTCCATATCTCATTGATACATGAGGTCATCTGATATACTAGAGTAGATATCATGTCATCCCTGGTGAAATTCCATGTAGAAAAAAAACTCTCGATGGGGATGTAAACTCGGAACATCCTCAATATGGATTCCCTCATAATCATCCATCATCATATGTAACTAAAATATCATATAATCCACTACTTCATGGGTAATACTAACTAACTGATGAGTAAGTGGTTGTAACCTCCTATGAATGAGGTCGTCCTACCCTACCCAAGGACCACTCCTTATCAAAGGAGGAAAACATCATCCCAACAAACTTGAATCAATGATACACTAACTATTACCAATCACCTGATAATGGATGGTAAATGAACAACCCATAATGAGGAAAACATCATAGGGTCCCACTACCACTATGGAACAATTTCAGGTGAGGCATTCTCTCTCTCTCCTTAAAGAGTCAAGTCACATCGATGGTAGAAATGGGTGATCATTATTCCTCTCTATAGGAGCCTCCAGTATGAGGGTCAATAAAAAAGTCCCCCACTAGTATTACTTGGTCTCAAATATGGGTAAGTATATGGAAATTTGGATTATGACTCTATGCTATAACTGACTCTAGATTAGTGGAGACACACGTTGTACCTTGATCCACACTCAAATGCACTGATCCACAAGATTACACAGACTAAATATATCCATTTAGTTTCCCACAAACTCACCACAACCAAGGATTTCTCTGATACATTAGCACATAAAAACAACTTCAAACATACAAGTTGAAGGAACTCATTTTCCACACCTCAATACTATCTAATTTGGGTGGCACTGACTCACCATCATGGTTTAGAATCACATCTCAAAAAAATGTCTTGGTGGGGGAGTGTATATATTTATTGTATGTATGAATCCACATATAAATTCACTAAAATAGGGCTCTAATTATGCCAAATGTCACACTAGAGAAGTTTTGCTACCATGACCATCATCAGGAGGGGTCTTATCTAAGTGGAACATTCACAGCACAAGATTAATCCAATCCTCTATCACCTGATAAGGGGGTCTATATCACCATGAAACTTGGGTGATCTATATCTATAAAACCTATGATTCACACTCAACACAGGTGTGTAATTTTTCAATACCTATAGATCCAAAAGCTACTCCACTGAGAAGAGTGGTCTCCAACGTAACCATCTGATCAGTCAGGGTTTTCACAAGTTGAAAAACCAATATCACAACCTCGATTCAAACCTCTACTACCTGAGGGTCTATCTCATCATCGAACTTCAGCATTCTCCGTCATTGGAACTCACGTAATGTGATAAGACTACATGCACTATTGTTCTTCCCTGCTAGAGATATCGACTACTCAACACACAAACAATCATATTCCTGATCCACAAAAGTATTCAACCACTTCTTAACTAGTGGTAGCACTGATCAATGCCTTCCTAGAGAAAACACCTCATGGGTGGATCCCTGAACTGAGGCATCATCACTCATCTGGTCATCCTCATGACACTGTCTCAAAATCCTATATGTCTTTAATCATAGATTTATGTTTAAATTTATCAATATATACCACGATCAAAGAGCATATATATATGGGGATTTAACTCAATAAGTAAATTCAAAGGACTCAATCCTATATGATGAATGTACCAATGTTCCCTACAACCAATGTCTCGGTATTCCAAGTCTAAAAGAAAGTAATCAGAGTCCTGATGAATGGATACGTTGGTCGATACACCAAAACTAGGTTCTATATCCTGAAATATTCACTCAAGACACTTTGACACTAATTCCCTAAGTTCCTAACTAATTATCATAAGGTGAAAAACTCCAAACACCATCCTGAGATTGAACCAACTCTAATACCAATATTTCATGACCCAGTCCATTGGGACCACCCGGTTGGGGGAAGGCCGAGTCGTAACTACCCCATGTCTGCCTCCATGGGATAGGGGAAGGAGAGAAGTATAGAAAGGAATAACTAAAATGGGATTCTTTTTCCTAACATACCTATATGCACACACCCAAGCATCTCCACATAGAATTGAAGAGGAATAAAATAAAAGATAGTAACATTTACAGTAAAAACCATGCATGTAATAACCTCTAGGGAATACAAAAGAGTACAATAGAATAATCTATAAAGTAAATGGGTAAAACAAACACCCAACCAAAAAAGATTTCCCAACCTAATAATAACTAGAAAAGGAAGAAATATAGAAGTTCCAAACTCTTAATATCCAAGCCTGAACACTGTACGTGGTTTATGCACCCAATTATCCCTATGATCCTATGAAATCATCATTGATCTATCTTTTGTATTCATAAGGCATGACACGTGCGTGAAAATCTAATGCATGGGTGATTATATACATACCCAGTAAGACACCCCAAAAACTGAAGAGGGGGAAATAGAAGACATGATTGAAGTAGTCAGCTCATCCCAAATCAAGATAGAGAAAAAACAATGAAATATATATATGTGGGTGTGTTCATAAAAGAAACCCATATGAGAGAGAAAGGGGATCTTTATCTCACATCCCAGCTCAAGATGATGAGTCTGCCAATAATTCTACGAGATCCATCATCGATGCCCAGCATCTCGTGTGTCTGACTAAATAAGTAACCATGTGGATACACACCTTTCCACTGTGACTCACAATTGAGTGTATAAAATCTCTATATAGTAGACCCATTCCCTATCACAACAAGAGATTTTCACTTAGTAGATAAAGGAATCGTTCCCTGGTACAATAGGAGGGTTCCACTCAATAAATAGAGGACATGTGCCCTAATACAATAGGAGGGTTCTATGAAATATTTAGAGGAACCATGCCCTGATATAATGGGAGGGTTCCACTTAGTAGGTAGATGAACCATGATCTGATACAACATGATGGTTCCACTCAGTAGATATAGGACCCATGACCTAGTACAATAGGAGGGTTCCACTCAGCAGATATATGATCAATGCCCTAATACAACATGAGGGTTACACTCAGTAGATAGAGGACTCATGTATTGGTACAATAACATGGTTCCACTCAATAGATAGCGGAGTATGGGGGATTTCCAACCCTGACCTCTCTCTAATGATCATGCATGATCACTATTGTCATTGAGTATCACCTAAAGAAGCATCATGCTCAGAACATTTTTCAACATATCACAAAATCCACTATGAAGGCCACCGACATGTTCTATGTGAAAAAACAGTCGAGATAGGCTACTCATAGGCCAAAATATAAGTCAAAATTAAGGAGACACAATAGGTATAAGATTATAAATAAGTATATGGCGTGTAAGGAGTCAACATGGTGTGTGGTCTCAGTCGGCTACCTGGCCATGTTCCTAGTTGTTCCCTGAGTATTGAGTCATTTCTATGTACCCCTAGGCATGCTCGTGCACTCTCAGAGTACATGGTGTGTCTGGCCAAAATCTTGACGAATGCATGAGGCTCGTCATCGGTTCGACGGGATAAAATTTAAAACCATAAATATGTTGTCAAAAATGTCCATGAATGGATGAATAGATAACATTGTTGTGATCCTCATAAAAAACACTCAAAATAGACTATTTACTTTCCCAAATAAGACACTCAGTGAAAAAAATGCATTTCAACTTAACATGCTTGAATGGAGTGTCATAGGCCCAAGCCACGAGCCCGAATTAAATACCATATATTGGTCTTAAAACGTTTCCCTCAATGTATGGGTCATAGTGTCATAGATATCTCATCGATCTGATATCGTATGAGGTATGTATGTCGAATAATAGATTTCATAACAATAATTATATTATTATTCTTATTATTACTATTGGTAACCTCATAGACCCGAGCCATAAGCCTAAAAAAGGTACTCAACATTTTTCTTGAAATGTATGCCTTAATGTCAGGGTCACGATGCCACAGGAGGTTCTCTAATTAGATGTCTTGATGTAAATATACAATCAAAACATGTTTTATTAATAATAATAATATTATTATTATTATAGATTAAATGAATATTATAAGAGGTTCCCTCTCTCATGGAGGAATATTGGATTCACAATTCCCCAACTTCATGCACCATACCCCAAAATCATTATAATATCTTTGAATAATAATAATATCATCGTCGTCATTATCATCATCATCATCATTATTATTATTATAAAATTTATATAAATATTAAATTTGAAAAGAGGTCCACATGGATTTCTTCCCTAACCACCTCACGCATAGCACAATTCCACCCCCCCCCCATTTATCATTTTTATTATTATTATTATCAATGTTATCCTGTGATAATATACACCCTCATTCATGCATTCACACTCAAGCTAGAGGAGATGTGTGACACCCCCTTTCACTGTTTGAAAACCCATTAAATTTAAATTTAATACTTCAATTACTTCACCCCCAATAATGAGGAGAACTCCAATCAGGCATCAAACACACACTTTGTCACCAAGCAATGCCCTCGCGCATTTGAGCCACCATCACATCTACATCGAGCATCCTCCACCGTGAGACTCCACACGTGGCCTCCGATTAAAATTGAACTCATCACACCACATGTCATCATCACCTGTCAACTGGGGAAAATGGGGATCAACGATCAGATCCCTAACCACCTCTGATCACCCATTGTTCTCGTCACACCTCGATCACAAACCCCACTACCACAAATCATGGCTAAATCAACACCTGCTTTTATTAGCACTATACAAAAAGCACTGATAAAAGGGATACCTTTATTAATGATAGCTAAAAAAACTAATAAAGGTAACTTTTATCAGTGTTGATAAAGGTACGCCCTTTATCAATGTTTTTTTAAGCACTGATAAATGTGGATCTTTATCAGCACTATTTTTAGCACTGATAAATCCTTTTAATAAAAAATATTATTAATATAAATAAAATTATCATATTTATATTCAAAAAATAATTTTTATTTATATACATTAATTAAAAAATTCATGTTTATAATTAATATAAATATGATATATTAATATATGTATATATAATTTTTTTTTAAAATTATTATAAAATTATAAATATATATATATATTTAAATAATTATAAAATTATAATAAATATATTTAAATAAATATATATATTTAAACAATTGTAAAATTATAATAAATATTTTTAAATAATAAATATTGTTATTATATTTATAATTATATATATTTATATATTAATATATATATATAATTATATAGTTATATTTATATAGAATTAATTATAAATATATTTCTTTATAATTATAATTAAAAATAATTATATATATTTAAATAATTTTAAAATTATAATAAATATATTTAAATAATATATATTTATTAAGTTTATAATTGTATATACTTATATATTAATAAATATATATACTTATATATATACTTATATATTAATAAATATATATAATTATATATATACTTATATATTAATAAATATATATAATTATATATATAATTATATAAATATATTTAAAATTATATACAAATATTTATAATTATATTTATTTATAATTATAATTATATATATATATATATATATATATGAGTGGGAGGATATAGGCCTGGAGGTCTCACCATGGAGACTCACAAAGTGTTTAGGGTTTTTCTTTGGGTATGGAGATTCCACATTTTTTGGGCTTTCATCTTATACCTAGAAATGGATCTTCAGATGCGTAGTAGCCTAAGAAAGCATCTCACGCTATCATTTTTGTTCCTCAGGTGGGTTCTTCTTTAGTATAGGAGAAAACCCAGACGCCTCATTCAAAGTTGTTCGATGAAAACCTGTATCAAGTTAGAAGTAATGGTTTGTTGCCTCAAACAAAGACTAATCAAGGTGTGATCGATGACACTGATCTAGAAGTTAGAGCTAAGGATCCTCGATTCCAAACTTCATTCAGGTACTTGGTGAAGTAAAGGATCATCAAAAAGGGCTCAATTGTGCATGTCAATGTGAACCCTGATTCCATCTCTGAGAGGCTACAAATGTGTAAGTATTCCCTGATTTCTCAGATCGTCCTTCCTAAAGAAGCTAACATCTGTTGATTGGAAGAATTGGTAAGTCAGGTTTCTTCAATTTGGGATATTTTATATTGGACATTCATTTCAATTAGGTGAGGTTATTTCCATTGCATGTTTCTATCTAATGGTTTGTTCTATAAGGCATGGAGTTTTAGATCTTTATACCAAAAATTGGGATCTTTCTGTATACATGTGTTGTCAATTGAATTAGACCCCTTTTCTGCTAAAAATTCCATTGTACATGTGTGGATAAGAATCTATGGTTTTTCCTAGATTCCATGGAATCCTAAGATATTATATTATATTGCAGATGCAATATGAATCCCCTTTCTGATGGATAGAGAAACTAAATTAACTAGATATGGACATTATTCCAGGATTTTTGTTGGGGTGTATTTAAACACTACACAAACTGTTGAAGTGGTTCTTACTACACCCAATAATGATCTTAATTTGAGGATTGAGTTTGAGAGGAAGCCTCTGCTTTGTGAATATTTCAATGTAACTGGACACTCTAAAAAATCGTCTTAGATTATTGAAATGTGATACATGCTTCAACATAGGTCACTTAAATCAATATAGTATGAGGAAAACTATGTAGGTCAACCCTCATATGTTGCATAACTTCTTAAGGGATGATCAGGGAATTGAATCCTTGTGGAATGATAGGGCCTCCATAGTTTCATCATAAGGTAATACTGGTAAAAATGGGACTAAATAGAAGTTATAGGATGTTGTTGGGAAATTATGTGGTAAATTTTTTGATGCTTCTAACGATTCATTTATTCAAAATCAATTTTTTAGGGGGCTTCCCGCTGAACATATGCAAACATTTAGGTAGCGAACATAAATGGGTATGCTGCTGGGTATGACAAAAGGCTCTTGGGCTAATGAGGTTAAATAGAATCTAGAGCTGTATTCTATGGTTGCAGACATGGGAAATATTGATGTGGTAACAAATGATCATTCTAAATTTGATTTTTTTTTTCAAGAGGTGGTTGATCAACAACTAATGCAGGGGAAATGGTTGGTCTCTTCTAGATCTCAAAAGGGAAGGAATATGTAAATGGTGAGACTCTCACTAAATCTAATAAGGCCTACTCTGGGAAGGGAAATAAGAATTATACATTATATTGTACTGAAAAATATTTTTAGGAGGACACTTGGAGAGAGAAAGTTGTTGTCTCTGCACCTAAAAATCATGGGGACTACAAGAGGCATTCATTTGAAGTCCCTATAGAAGATGAGTTTCAAGTTTTTGCCTTTAATATTGAGTGTTTGGTAGCTGAAATAGGAAATCCCCTAGACTATGATGATATGAGGATCCCCACTATAATGGTTCTGACAAATGGATACTCAAGGGACTCTAGTGGAAGATTGTTTGAGTTACCTAGCAGCAAGGATCTTAACAAACATTATGTATTAAAGCTAGATGTTTTAACTAAGGTTAATGATCAAAAGTATGGATTTAATTCAAGGATTGATCAAGTGGTGTATTAACCTTTGAAGGAACCTATTGCTTCTAATTATTTTGGCCCTACAGATCTGGAAAAAATCATGTGGCAGTGGGGATAAGTAATCAGGAACCAACAAAGGGACAAGAAGATATTTTACCTTCTATTACTACAAGGATGCCTAAGGCAGTGAACACTCAGATCAAAGGTAATATTCCCGCTAACAATCACTTTGATATTCTTGCCTCTCGCAGCAGTGAGAAGGATGGATAGAGATATATAGATATTTCTAAATATGATGAAATGAAAGATTTCTTGAGGGTTAAATCCTTTGATGATGGAGGGGGGCCTTGGTAGAGGGATAAATCATGGAGAAGGGGACATATCCCTCTTGGTCGGGGTGGAAATATTTATTATTATAGTATGAGCATGCACTATCATGAAGTTTGAATGGGTATGCTATATTGGCAACAGAAGCTCCACTATGGCCTGTTGAGTTTGTATAATTATGGACACTTTGGCATGTGTAATTTGTTTCATTTGTTTTGCTTCCTTGATGATGGTAGGTTTGTTGTTTGACCCCATCCTCTCCCATTCACTCTTTTTCTTTTTATTAAAGTTTATTTGTCCCCATTCTGTACAAAAAAAATATTTTTAAAAAATATTTATATGACAATAATTATATATATATATATATATATTTAGAAGTAATATATAAATATGAATTATATAACTTTTAATAAAAAATGAATTTTATTTTCATAATTTTATATATAAAAATTTATCAAATTTATATTAGTCAAAAAAATAATAGTTTATTTATATACATTTATTGAAAAATGTGTATATAATTAAAATGAATATAATATATTAATATTTTATTTAAAAAATTATATAATATATAAATGAATATATTTATTTAGATATATATTTATATTTATATTAAATAATTTAAAATATATGTGCATGTATAACTACTTTTATGTATGTGTATGTGTGTGTATACATGTGTGTGTATGTGTGTGTGTTTATGTGTATAGATGTGTATGTATACATATGTATGTTTGCAGTTCATATAAAAGTTGTGAATTCACTTTTTAATATTTTTGTAATTTATTTAATTTAATTTTTTCATTTATTATTATATATTCATTAACAGTGTTAAAAATATATTTAATCATTTTATAATATTTATTTATACATATAATTATTTATTATACATGTAATATTTTCAATATGTTTTTAATTTATATGAATAATATTTATTCATTTTTATTTATTAAGTTTTAACATTTAAAATATGTTTAAAATTTATATAATTAATCTATTTAAATTATTTTTTTAATAATTTTTAAATTTAAATATTTAATTATACAATTATAAATAAATATAATTTTAAAAAAATATATTTATGAAATTATAAATAAATAATTATATATTTAAATAATTATAAATTTATAATAAATATATATATATATATTACTGGTAAATGAAATTTATTGAAAGATAAAGAAAGTTACAACCATCTGAATGATGGTATTTTACAAAAGTCTCTATTAAAAAGATGAATCAAGTCATCAGGAAGAACCAAAGAAGCTATGAGTTTCTCACCATTTACCCCTTTATTTGCAAGGCTGTCAATAAGGTAATTTAACTCCCAAAAAACATGAGTGATTATGTAATTCATATTTGAGAGAGCCTCTAATAAATTGGTCCATTGGGTTGTCAACTTCCAAGATAAATGAAGATTACTAATTCTCACATCTTGAGGTAGAATCACATTCGAACCCTATATTGTTCCATCCTTTTTGTCTTTCCATATCTACTACTTTGATCAACCTGAACATTTCCACTTCAAGAGATGAGGCCAAACTACACAAACCAAAGAGGCAACTCATGATCATCCCATTGTGATCCCTAAAGATAGCCCTGAATCCTGTAGGACTAGGATTCCCTATTGAGGCACCATCAGTGTTGCATTTAATCCATCCAATTAAAGGATAATTTCATTCAACTTCCAAATTTCCTTTCATGGTAAAATAGTTACCTACAACATTTAAACGTTTTAAAATAGAAAAATAATATACAAAGTTGTTGTAGTGACCATTCTGAATGACGTTAGCCTCTTAGACAGCCATCATGATTTGTCTCCAAGCAGTCTAAATGTTTCTTATTTATTCTCCATGCTATAATTTTTTTCTATTACAAAAAATTATGAAGAATCTTAGAAATAGAAACTATAAGTAGATACATTATTTTCATTGAGAATTGGAGTGTATAGTAGATTAAAATGCAATTTTGGATAGAATTAGAATGTAGTGGGTAAACATCAAAGCAATTAAAAACCCTTCTATAGAGTGTCACAATAATATTTCATCTTAAGAACATATGGTTGGAATCCCCTTTGTGTTTATGGAAGATGCTACATCTATAGCATAAATTTATGCCAACTGATTGAATAAAATAATCCACTAGGAAATTGTTGAAGGCAATTCTCCAAACCAATGTGAATCTGGAGGGTCTCACCCATTCTTTATTGAATTTTCTAATTCAATTGTAAACATATACAGTAATAATATTTTTATAGAAAATATTTAAAGATATAATACTATTTTTAGCTGGTTCCCAAATCATAATGCCATCATGTTTGAAAAATTTATAGTCCTTCATAGTTTGCTTAACATTATCTGGTAGATTTTCTAGATTGATCATTTAGTCATGGATTGAAATATTGAGATCAATAAACCAGTCCCCCAGATTGAGAAGATCCACAAGAATCATCCCTATCCAATTCTCAAACTAGAAATCTAGATATGATTTTTTATTAACTAGCTAATGAGAATTAAGAGAAATGTTGGAAATAATACTTTTAAAAGTTTACCATACTGAAGATTCAAAATAATTCATGCTTCTCACTTTCAATTTGCTTAAAAATATATCTTTGAAAAAATCAATAGATACATCCTTTTCACTAATTAATCCCCAAATAAATTGATCTTGTTTGGAGTGATTAAAGTAATCTAGGCTTTTAATACCAATCCCTCCAAGTTAATTTGGTTTACAACATTTCCTCCATAGAACGGTGATAAGTTTCCATTCAAGGATTGATACACTCCAGACAAAATTTTTAATGAATATTCTAATGATATTAAGTAATATGGTTGTCCATTTATAAACCATAAAGGAATAGACAAACTTGGAAACAATATTATGCATCATAAGGCATACTCTACTAGCCATTGAGAGGGATTTCCCTTTCTAGTAAGTGAGGTTCATTTTAACCTAACCCGTGATTATATTGTAATAATAGGATTTTCACCTTCCCCAAAAAATTGGTACACAAAGTTAATTGAATGGGATCTTTCCTTATTTAATTAATAAGTGATGAATCATATCCCATTTTCCACTATCATAGATATTTTTTCTAAGTAATATAAAAGGATTTACTCCAGTTAACACCTGCCCCAAAACTTTCTCATAGTGAAGGAGAGAATTTTTGATGTTCCTAATGTTTATCTTATCTTCTTTCATAAACAATATGATATAATTAACATACAAAAATGGGAAGGAGAAATAAAATTTATAGAATCCCTGATAGTATTCAAAGTTCCCTTTTCCACCATATTAATAAGAATTCTACTAAGATAATCCTATGCTATAGAAAAAATGATAGTTGAATGTGGGTCACCTTGTATTACACCTATTGAGTAGTTGAAATATCCCACTAGAGAAACATTAATCAGGATTGAGATGTGTGATGAGGTGAAAATAGTTTTGATCTAAATAATAAATTTATCATCAAATCCAAAACTGATAAGAACATTGAAAATGAAACCCCAATCCATCATGTCAAAAGATTTTTTAATGTTGAGTTTCAAGGAAATGTTTCCCCCTTCTAGATCTTCTTATTAAATTCACACATTCTAAATCTATGATAATAAAATCTTGAATTTTCTTTATTTTGATGAGACCAAACTGATTTCAAGTGAAAATTTTACTTGTGATTTTTTATAGCCTATTATCAAGGATTTCTTCAATCACTTTGTGAATGATGTTCGCCAGGGCCACCATCCTAAAAGAGTTGATGTCACTTGCATTTTCCATATTTGTAATAAGTATTAAGAATTTAAAATTTACCCCACTTATGAGAGAAATTCCTTTGAAAAGGTGATTAACCATCTTAAAAACATCATATTGGATGATATCCTAGAATCTTTGAAAAATGAAATTAGTAAATCTATCTAGACTAGAGGAATTTCCAGTGTTTAATCCAAAAACTTCATCTTTGATTTAAAAATATAAAGGAATAGTATTCAATACTAAGTCATTCTCCACATTCACAATTTTAGGAATAATTCCTTCCATTAACTTAGAATTTCATGTAGTCCCATTGAAAGGATTCATATGTAAGGAGGTCACATGCTCAGATATATCCTTCCTTCCATCCAACACTTGATTGCAATATTTAATAAGAGAAAGAGGCCAGTTATCCTTCCTAACACTTTTAAGAGAGTTAAAAAAAATTGTATTTCTATCACCATCATTTAACCACCTGATTTTGAAGTTCTATTTTTCAATTTTATCATTTAGATTTAAGATACTATTCAGTTTTCTAAACATCTCTATCTCATTATCCAAATTATTTGAGAAATCAGAACAGGTTCTCCATTCCTATAACAATTATAATAGAGATTCTAGTTCATTGATCTGCATGTACATCTCAGAAAAAATTGGTTATGATCCACTTTTTGGTACCTCTTTTGAGCACTTTTAACTTGTAAATATAGGCCATTAGACTGCCTCTATAATTAATTTAATTCCAGGTATCTCTCACAATCCCCATATAGTCCAGATGAAGGGAACATGCATTATTGAATCTAAAATTAAAAACTGGTCTTACGTCCCTACCTAATAGATGTATAATGATAGGGTAATAATCAAAAATATATAAGCCTTTCCAAGGTATCAAATGAAATAGAGTTCCAAGCATTCAAACCAGCTGCATTAGAAAAGTCCCCATTGTTTCTGATAGCTTGAATTATATTGAGTACTTTCCTATACCATGTGATTTTAGCTCCCACAAGTTTAATTTACAATAGATTACTACCCTCAATGTAGGCCCTGAAATCCATTGAAGTAATAATGTTTCTTATTGATCCCATATTCTCATATAGATTCATAATGGAGTTGAAGTCGCTAATTAACAGCCATGAATCATTGATAGTTTTAGAGAGAGAAATAATTTCCTTCCACAGAGGTCTTATTTCTTAATATCTATTCAAAGCATATAAAAAATAGAAAAATTGTATCTTCCCTTCCCGTTCGAATTTGTAGGTAACAAGCTATTCACTATAACCATAAACAACCAGGTTCTCAATTTTAGAGTGATCCAAAACCCATAATCTTCTAGTTTCTAAACCTGAGTGACTCATTCCCACAAAGTTAAAGCCCTATTTTTTCAAGGAAGTGGATCTATTAGATACAAAATATTTGGGTTCATACAAGCCAATTATCAAAGGTTTATGATTTTTGTAAAAATATCCTTAAAGAGAAAAAAGTGTCAGGGTTGGACAAACCCTAAAAATTCCAAAAAATAATCTTCATTTTAAACTAAAGGAGGGACTATTTTTCTCCATTAATTTCTTCAAACTTTTAACTTTTTGATCTCCTGTTTTGGATCATTGTTAGTACAACTATCTCTATTAGTTTAATTTTTTTCATCTGAAATCCTAGGATCATTTTTAATCTTCAAATGTGTCACTAGAGAATCATTAGCTAGAAGATCTCTAGACACTTTTGATGATGATATATGAGGCTTTGTTAGACAGTGTGTTCTAAAAATAATAAGGAATCCTTCACCTAACCAAAATGTTCATAATCAACACTTTTATTCACCTATGAAAACACTGATTGTGCTACCATCTATATAGTATCCTGAGAATTCATTTTTTTATTTCCCCTGCATTCATTGAGACCACCAAGTTTCTGATATCAAAAGTGAGTTCAGTAAATAGACCAATTTCATCATTTGTAACCTTCCATTCTGTCTTCTTTGTCCCAAAAATTAGTGAAAATTTCTATAATTCCTTAGAGTTCAGATTTGTAACCATGTTAGTGATATCTTTTCCAAGCTCCTTAGCTAAGATGCAATCATCATGATCTGAGAGAGAGATATTTATATTTACATTTTTATTAAATGTTCCAAGATCAACCACTTCAACTAGAATGTTATGAGGCATATATGCATTCTCTTCCTCTTCGGCAAGGGCATCCCAGGTGTTTCCAGTAATCATGTGTTTGGATTGCACCTTAATCCATTTTTTAGAATCATTTTTCTCTATCACCTCATCCATCTATGAAGAATGGTTTGTGATCTTCCTATTTTTGATGACTTCATTCCATTCCCTACCTTCATTTCTAGATATAATTTTCTTCTTGATCACTCTAGAGTTGGCTATGGAATGTCCTACCAAAGCAGGGCAGACCATGATATATAATTATATAAATATATATAATTATATAAATATATTTATAACTATATAGAAATATTTTTAAATATATTTATTTATAATTATAATTATAAATATATATATATATATAACTATAAAATTATAATAAATATATTTATATAATAAATATATTTATAATAATTTTATAAATATATATATATATATTTATATATTAATAAATATATATATATAATTATATAAATATATATAAATATATAAATATATTTATAATTATATAAAAATATTTATAAAATTATAATTAATATATTTAAATAATAAATATATTTATTATATTTATAATTTTATAAATATATATAAAAATATAAATATTTTTAAATATTTTTAAATATATTTATTTATAATTATAATTATAAATAAGAAATATATTATTAAGATTAGATCTTTATGAGTAATGTTTTTAGCACTGATAATGATATGTCTTTATCAGCGCTAAAAAACATTATTTAAGAGTATTTGTATCATCATTTTCTATTTTAACACTGATAAAAGCCTTACGTGATCTTATGAAAATAACCCTAATAGACTGTTGTTCCCACTCACACCTTCAAACTCTCACAGAACTATACTGCTACTGATACTTCTCTCCCTATTATCGCTCCCTGCCATCATCGTCGCTCCCTCACAGAACCTAACCGTCATGGAACTGAACCCTCATTTCTCTTCATCAATGAATCTATCCTCTCAAGATCTAAGGTATGGGATCATTTCTTTTCATATTTAATCACTTCTTCCATCTAGATATTTTCCCACTCTTTCCTCCATTCATGTAGTACTGATTAGGTCATTTCCATCCCATGTTATGTGTTGTTTCATTCTCAAATACCATATGGGGATGGAATAGCATTTTGTGGTGTTGGTGGGATAACCTTCACGTCAGACACATATAACCATGTCCTTTTTGGGCAGTTTCCAATGGGTTTTGTTTGTGGAAATGGAAACTTCCAATGATTCTCATATTCATGCTCATTGAGGAACTCGGCCAAAGATACTTAAGAACTCTCATTGGTCGATAGGAAGGGAGTTCAGGCTCATGACACCCTTTTTGGGGAGAATTTTTTCCTACTCTGAGACTCCCTTAATGATTTAAGATATGTTCATGAATCCTTCATTAATCCTCATGTTTGATATAATTCACCCTTGTATTAACAATCAATTATTAGCATGTATGGGATTTAGAATCTGTATGTATCTGAGGTTCTTCGTCGATCTAGATATCTATAGGTATCTAAGGCTCCCAATTAATGTTACCCTTTCAAGAATGGCTTCGAGATTCTTTTGTCACTTGTTATTATGATGATGTTTTTTATCAACATAGTGGGATACTCTAGGGTTTATCATCATACAGGTAGACGTGAGTTGTTTTGATGTTGGGATTAGTGTCATGACCCGACCCTAACTGGAGATTGAGCCGCAAATGCCCCAAGCCTGCCTCCATAGGCTAGGGGTGGAAATAAGCACCAAAAGGTGTATCCTAAATGGTATGCCTTTTCTTAATGTATTTGTACGCACTCAACTAATCATCTCAATGTAAAAGTGCAAATTAATAATAATAAAAAGACATAACAACTATAAATTAAACCAAGAATGAAAAACCTCAAGGGTGTACATAAGTACGATAGTGACAACTGAAAAGTAAAGGGTAAAATACATGCCCAACTAGAAATATGTCCCAACCTGAAAAAAAAAACTAGAAATTAAACTGATATGAGATCCCATCTCCTAGTCTCCAAGAAACAACCATCATACGTGGTCCAAAGCACCTAGTAAGCTTAATCTCCTATGAATTCACCATCGACCTTCCCATCATTTTCATAAGACATGATATGTGTAGGAAAATCCCATGAAGGGGTAAATATATACATACCCAGTAGGATGCCCCAAAATCTAAAGAGGAATAAGTAAGAGATAAAACAGGAATATAAAGACAATGGATAAAAAACAAGATGTAGATCAACCCAATGTAATAAAAAGAGTAACCTCATCCAATAACAAGGGGGTAAACATGGTGTGTGGATGAAAAACATGTTGAGTCTTTACCATCCATAGTATGAGATTAAACTCATCCAACCATGAGAATCTAAACACAGAAAGCATGTGGCATACCTTGCACGTCTTTGTAACCCATGGAAGGAGAGTAACCAAATCCAAATGTGTGGATAAAAACATATGTATTTATGTATATGTGTGTGTGTGTGTGCTCAGTAAAAGAATACAAAATGAGAGATAAATGTTATCTCTATATCACAACTTGTACCATGAAAAGAGTCTCCAATAGTTCCAAAATTCCAATAATGATGTCTGGTATCTCACACGTCTACCCAGTAGAAACCATCCAAGTCAATACACACCTCATCAATAGGTCGCACAGTCAAGGGGACACAATATCTAGGTAAAGGACCCATTCCCTAGTATAATAGGAGGTTTCCTCTCGGGTGGTAGAGGGCTCATGCCTAACCCAGCTGGAGGGTTCCAGTCTAGTGGTAGAGGACCCATGCCCAGCCCATCTAGAGGGTTTTACTCTAGTGGTCGATAGATAACTCATACCCTACCCAGTAGGAGGGTTAAAATCTGATGATAGCGGACCCATGCCCATCCCAACTGGAGGATTCCACTCTAGAAGCCTATCGAGGACCCATGCCCTATGATAACAGGATATTTCCACTCTAGAAATCTATAGACCCACGACCAGCTCAGCTAGACGGTTCTGCTCTTTTCATCAAAGACTCATGCCCAGCCCAGCTGGAGGGTTCCACTCTAGTCATCGAGGACCCATGCCCATCCCAGATGGAGGGTTCCACTTGGAAGGTTGTAGATTACCCATGCACATCCCGGCTAGAGGGTTCCACTCTAGTCATCAAGGACCCATGCCCAGCCCATTTGGAGGGTTATACTTTAAATTCCTCTGGTGATCATCTGTGATCACTATCATCATCGAACATCACCTTAAAAAGTTTCATTCCCAGAAACATCTCACATTATACCCCAAAATCCACAACCAAAGGTACCACACATTCTATATGAAAAACACTCTGGATAGGCTACTCATGATCCAAAATCTAAGTTCAAACAATGTAGATATGAGATTTTAATGTTTCCAAAAAAGGAACTAGGGGGTACACAGCGTGTGAGGGGACCCACATAGTGTGTGGTCTCGCTCCATCACCTAGTCGTGTCCCTGGAGGTGCACATATCACCTACCGTATAGATATACACAGTGTTTGGGGGATATACACAACATTTATATTCCACTTAGTATCCTGCCCATGTGATTGGTCATGTCCGTGTATATTCCATGTGTTCATTTACTTTACCCTATGTTCATGTACTTCAGTACATGACTATGTTTCTGGCTATGTACTCCCACACAGGGTCCTACCCATGTGCTCTGCCACATGGCTCATCCACCTGGGGATGCAGTACACAACATGTAGGATGGATTAATGTCATTCCATCCTTATAATTTTTTGAAACCCTAGCCGCCATAGCATAGGGCCTAACACTCTATGTGTTCTTTGAACTACACGGTGTTTAGTCAAGATTTTTTCTGAATCCCATAGCCTCTCTTCATCTTCCAGATCTAGTCTTCCGCTATCATATTCAGCTTATTTTTCACCAAAAATTTTAGGATTTAGTTTCCATTCATCATTTTTGAATATCCTGTGGTAGGAAATATGATCCCATTGATCTGTGGGGTTTCTTAGTATGCACTACATGCCTCGAGTCCTTCTGTAGTTGATGATTCGGCCATAGATCATTGAAACAATATCCCATAAACTAAAAAAACTAGACTTATACCAGATTCATCGATTTTCTCCTTGTATGTTAATTCATCATGATTTTAGGGGTCTGATCAGGCTCAGTACTGCCTTATAACGTCGAACCAAGACCTTGGGGTCCAACCGGTGAAGAGCAAGAAGAAAATGAGGGGGAATGGCACAAAAACAAATGTTTATCAATATTTTCCAAAAAAAATCCAATAATAAAGAATGGGGATATTTGGGGTTAGAAAAAACAATTAATAATTAAATATTCAGTACAATGGCTCATATAAAGGGAATAATTAGTGAAGATCAAATGATGATATTGATTTTCTCAATAAATTTAATAAAAATAGGAGTAGTCCACAAATTTACAAGTCATACCTATAGATTGGATTGTTCTTCTTCAAATAACGTGATCACCAACCATTAAAGTAAGTCACTATGTTTGTTGCGTCCCGATCTATTATGATCTAGAGTTTTGTCATCATCTGATATGATCCACCACTGGAAGGCTGGGAAGAAGCTCTCAAATCCAACTAGGGTTTATTCATCCAACCCTAGAGGATTTTCCCTAGAGATTTATTTATAGGAAAAAAATTTAGGTAAAATGAATTAATTAATTAATTAATCCACTGAACATACCGCCAATGTCCATTTTATCCAAAATCCATGTGCCAACATCTTTTAGGTTACACCTAGGGTAAACAATGTGTTCCGCACTCAATTGTGGTATTAGATTTTTTATCCAAGGTTTTGTATAAGATTTATCACATTTTCTTTAAGAAACTACATGCACTCAATATAAAATTTATTTAATATTTTTATAAAATTAATTTTAGGCACACTGAACCTTAGAATCACATGTCATCCCAGTGCCTGGATCTGAAAATATATGTAGAAATATTTTAAAGTATTACAATAAGAAAAATGTGTCTCTAAATCATTATCTCCATTAATATTTTTATCCCTGAAAAAAAAACTAAACAAAAAACTCTGGATACTGATCCTACATCTGGCTCTCCCACTCCTAAGAGCTCTCATGCACGTTCTCATACTGCCACAACATGCGAACTAAGGGGATGGTATGCCCACATGGGTTCCTATCATATCAATCCCCGATATCCAATAGGTGATTCATAAAGGTGGATCCATCCTCGATGTTCATATCACCCTAGTCGATAACATGCATAGGGTCATGCATTTATCTCCTCATATGGGACACATGGAAGATATTGTGCACCTACTTCAGCTATGGGGGTAGGGAGAGGTGGTAAGAAACCTCTCCAGCCCTCTACATAATCTCAAACAGCCAAATGAACCTCAAGGATAACTTACCTCTCCAAATGAACCTTCTTAATCCTCATCATGGGGAGACTTTTAGGAATACATGTTCTCCCTACTTGAACTCCAAGGGCCTATGATAATGATCTGTGTAATATTTATTCCTACTCTGGGCCATCCTCATCCTCTCACGGATTACCTAGAACTTCTACGTCATAACCTACACCATATCTAGTTCCACAATAGTTGTCTCTCTAATATTTTTCTAGCACAAGGTTAGTCTACATGGTCTCCCATACAGGGCCTCAAAATTTGTCATGTGGATAGTAGATCAGTATCTGTTTTTGTATGAAAACTCTACTAAGGGAAATTGATCCTCCTAACTCTAAACAAAGTCTAACGTGAAAGCCCTCAGTGTATCCTCCAACACTTGGATAGTGTGCTTTGTCTTCCAATCGGTATGGGGGAGAAAGGTTATACTCAACCTCATTTGGGTCCTGAATTCCTCTTGCAAGCCTATCCACAACCTTGGCATGAACCGTGCATCGTGATCAGATACAATCGTCGAGGTCACCCCATGGAGGCAAAAAATATCCCATATGTTCAACTACCCCAAACTCTCCACCGAACTATGATGGTCTAAGTAAAACAATAATCTCTCTCCCAGAAGATAGTGCCTACACATACTTATAGAAAATACTACCACTGCAAACTCAAGGTTGTGAGTTGCATTGTTCTTCTTGTGGGGTCTCAACTACCTCAACCCGTGTGTGATAATTACCTGTCACTACATCAACATACAACTGAGACCATATCTTAAGGAATTGCAATGTGAAATTTACTCCATGCCTTCTCTGGTAGTCTCAATATAGGATCACTCATCAGCCTCAACCTCAACTCCTCAGGGCCCTCTGGCACTTCCCAGTCCAAGTAAAATGCTTCCCTTTCCATGTTAAGGTGGACAAAGGGGCGGAAATCATATAGAATTCTACTAAAAACCTTTTATAGTACCCCACCAGGCTAATAAATATCTAAAACTCTAAAAATATTTTGGGTAGATCTAAATAAAGCACTATATCTCTTTTCACGGGTTCTACAACTAAATCATGCTCAAAAATGACATGCCCCGAAAATTGAACCTCATGAATCCAGAACTAGCACTTTGAGAGTTACCCATAAAGATGGTTCTTCTGAAGCAAATCTAGAACCATACTCAAGTTCTCTTCATGATCCTTATATGATACAGAGTAGATGAGTGTGTCATCGATGAAGATCAACAAAAATTAGTCCAAGTATAGATAAAAGATTCAGTTCCTCAAAGCCATAAACACAGTGGAAGAATTCGTTATCCCAAAAAAATGACTAGGAACTCATAGTGTCAGTAGTGACATTTGAATTCCTACTTTGGAATATCAGCCTCATGAACCCTAAACCGGTGGTATTTAGACCATAGATTGATCTTCGAGAACCATATCATGCCTCGCAACTAGTCAAAGAGGTCATAAATCCTTAGAAAGGGGTACTTTTTCTTTATCATGTCCTGATTCTAGAAACAATAATCCACACAAATCCACAAGATCTTTCCCACCTTTTTCACAAACAATACTGGAGTGACCCAAGGGGAAACACTGGGCCTGATGAAATCCTTATCTCAAAGGTCTTATAACTACAACTAATGCTCCCTGAGCTCGATAGGGTCCATCTGATATGTAGTAGAAGATATTAGAGCAGTCTTGGGATGCAAGTTGATGCAAAACTCCATCTCTTATCTCAGAGGTAGTACTAAAACATCCTCGATAAGACGTTAATATAATCATCCACAACTGAAGGAATCTATATATATGAAGAGCCTATGACCCCAAGGTTTATACTCGTCAACTGATGGGTGATGGTTTGTATACTCTTTCTCATAGAACCCACTCATTCCCCCATGAGATATCTCTCACCCATGAAGATGAATCTCGTACCATCGGTGTGAAGGGATCTGACTTGTCTACGGTGACATTAAATATGGACTCAGACAGTGGAAAACCAATCCATACCCAAGATGATGTCATGGGGTTCCATCATGAGGAACAAAATTCCCCACATGAACCTCTCTCCACCAAGAGATAATTTTCCCTACCTAAAGATAAAATATACAGAAGAATCATTCCCCGGAGGAACCTCAAGATGAAGCTGTTAGGATAGTGACTCAACTGTGAGCTCCAGATCTTGCACCAAGAGTATAGAGATGAAGGATTGACTGGAACCTATGTATATTAATACTGAATAAAGAGTAGAAAATTCACATATTGTACATATAATCATCTCATGCAATGTGAGGTCATAAGCCTCCAGAGCCTACAACTTTCCATGACCTCGACTACTAGCTCCCTGATCCTGACGTGGGATACCTAGTTTTGATGGTGGAAGGATCTCATAGTGTTTTCCACCATGCACAGTTCCTCATATTCCTCTAACATATATATCTCCCAAGGGGCCTCTCTACCCTCTCCTAAGAGATCCTTGATCATGGAATTGTCTATGTAATGGCGGTCTATTAGCTACCTACCTATGCTCCTCAGTATGTCTGGTCGGGCAGTTATGCACTATGTGACCTCACCCATCACAAAAATAAAATCTACCCTCTCTAGGATACCCTAGTCCTCCATGCGGTCTCAGTGCCACACAAGAACATGCCTGATTCTATTAAAGATAGGATATTCTACACCTATATCCTTCCAACCAGTGCCTCCTAGCTGCAGAATATGACTTAGCTATATGGTGTCTACTACCTACTTCAGCTACTCAGTTCCCCTCTGACAGAAATATCTCTCACTAGTGCCTACTCCAGCACCCATAGGTGGGAATTCATAAGGTAATGACACTAGTATGGATCTATTTTTGGATTCACTACTCAAAATTATGTGCTCGAAATTAGCCATCTCGAATCATGTTAAGAGAGTAGTGGGTAAGGTTTGTGTACTTTGTTGTGTACTCATCCACCGTCACCCCTCCCTACTACAGTTCCAGAAGCTTTTGAATCTAAATTGATCACAAAAAGGTGGGGTAGTACTCCTCACGAAATAGCTACTGGAAGTTCGGCCATGAGAGGGTCGACTCATCATGCATCTAAGTAACAAGACTTCACCAATTCCTAGCTACTCTATGGAAAAGGATAACTATCAATGAAAACACCTAATCCATCAGTGTCTAGATGATTCTGAAAAAACAAACCAATAACTCTAGAAAATCATATTCTATTTGGGAATTTGGCTCTCTATGGAACCTCAATGACCTTTGGCACTGGAACTTATGGAGCACACTAAGCATGCACACATCCTCAACCTTATCTACTGGGATGATATGCTTTTCAATAGGTGTAGGTGCTATTACCTTCCCACTTGGAAGAAGAATTTCATGGGATAGACCATGAATTGAGGAATCATCACTCATCAGATCATCTTCATGATTCTGAATTGGTATCCTAGTTTCCTATTGTTGTGTAGGCATCCTAAAATTTATCAATACGTACCATAATCAGATGATAATATATATATATATATAATGGGGAGATGAATCAATAAGTAAAATCAAAGACTCGGTCCTATAAGATGCATGTACCATTGATCCTTCCAACCATTGTCTTGGTATTCTGAGTCGACAAGTTGGTAGATGAGGTCCTGGTGAATGGATATGTCAGTCGCTCGTACCATCACTAGATTCCTTGACCTAAGATCCGCACTCAAGACACTCTAATATTGTTTTCACTAATCCCAATCAAACCCATGTGAGGGGACTACTCCAGAAAATGTTCCAAGGAATGAACTACTCTGATACCAATATTTCACAACCCAACCCTAATTGAGGCTCAATCCATAACTACACCAAGCCCACCTCCATAAGTCAGGGGTGGCGACAAGCACCGAAAGGAATATCCTAAATAGAAGGACTTTACCTAATGTACCTGTATGCATACAACTAACCATATCAATGAATAAGTGCATAGAAACAATAATTAAAAAGATACAATAGATATAAATTAAACTAAGAATGAAAAACCTCTAGTTTGTACATGAGTAAGAAAGTTCTAACCGGAATTTAAAGGGAAAATATACATTCCCAAACAGAAATATGTCCCAAAATAAAAAAATGGATAGTAAACTACTGATAGGTACCATCTTCTGATAGTTACTAATAGGTACCATCTTCTGATCTCCAAGATACATCCACCATATTCAGTCCAAAGCACCTAGTATCCCTAAGCTCCTCTGAATTCACCACCAACTTGTCCGTAATATGCATAATACATGACACGTGTAGAAAAATCCCATGAAGGGGTGAGTATATGCATTCCCATTAGGACACCCTAATTGATGAAGTGGGAGAATTAAGAGATACAAAATGAATATAAAGGAAATGGTATGTAAACTGGATGCAGCTCAACCCAAATAAAAAAGAAAGAGTAACCTTGTCTAAGAATAAGGGGCTCAACACAGTATGTAAATGAACAACACATTGAGTCTTTGTCACCCATATAAAGAGAGTAAACTCATCCAACTATGATATGCTAAACATAGAAAGCATGTGGCATACACCACACATCTTCACAACCCATGTAAGGAGAGTAACCAAATCCAAAGGTATGGATATAGATGTATATATATATATTCTTAGTAAAATTATCCCAAATGAGAGATAAGGGGGGTCTCCATATCACAGCTCAGCCTAGGAAAAGAGTCACCAATAGTTCTAGAAGTCTAACAAAAATGCCCGATATCTCACACGTCTACCCAGCAGAAACCATTAAAGTCAAGCCATTCATTGTCACTATGTCACAAAGTCGAGGGGCCACAATCTATAGGTAGAGGACACATGCCTTGGTACAACAGGATGGTTCCACTCTAGTGGTTGAGGGCCCATTCCCAACCTAGCTGGAGGGTTCCATTATAGTGGTAGAGGATCTATTCCCATCTTAACTGGATGGTTCCACTCAAGTGGTCGATAGAGGACTCATGCCCTACCTTGTAGGAGGGTTCCACTCTGATGGTAGAGGACCCATACCCAACCTAGCTAGATTTTTTCACTCTATAAGCCTATTTAGGACCCCTGCCTTATACCAACAAGAGGGTTCCACTCTAGAAGCCTGTAGAGGACCCATGCCCAGTCTAGCTAGAGGGTTCTTCTCTAGTCATCAAGGACCCATGCCCAGCCTAGTTGTAGGGTTCCACTCAGAAGTCTGTAGAGGTCTCATGCCCAACCCAACTGTAGTGTTCCACTTTATTCATCAAGAATCCATGACCATCCCAACAGGATGATTCAACTTGTAATGCCTCTAGTGATCCCATGTGATCACTACCATCATCGATCATCACCTAAACAAGTGTCATTCCCTAAACATCTCACATCATACACCAAAATCCATAATTGAGGGAAAAATCAAATTCTATATGTAAAAACACTCAATATAGGATACTCATTGTCCAAAATTAAATTTTAAATGAAGTAGATATGAGAGTTTTAAGTTTTCTAAAAAGGAAATAAGGGGTACATGGTGTGTAAGGGGACCCACACTATGTGTGGTCCCACTCCATTACCTGGAAGTGTACTTGGTGGTACATTAATCACCTATTATGTAGGTATACACAAAATTTAAGGGATATTCATGGCATACCCATGCCACTCAGGGTGCCTCTAGTGTGCTTGGCTATGTCTATGTATTTACCCTGTGTCTGTGTACTTTACCATGTGTTAATGTACTTTGGTATAGGGTCATGTGCCTAGCTGTGTACTCCCACATAGGATCATGCCCATGTGCTCTTCCACATTACTCATCCACTTGGGGACATGGTACATGACATTTAGGAGGGATACATGTCATGTCATCCTTATAATTTTCCAAAACCCTAGTTGTTGTAGTATAGGGCCTGACACATCATGTGTTCTTCGAACTACATGGCATGTAGTTGGGATTTTTCCATAATCTCATATCCTCTCCCCACACATAATATCTAGTCTTTATCCTTCATATCTGGTTTCATTTTCACTAGAAATTGTTAGATCTAGTTTTTATTCGTTGTTTCTGACCATCTGATGACTAGAAATCTGATCTTATTGACCCGTAGGGTTTTTCCGTATGCACCTCCTTCCTAGATTCCCTCCACTGTTGATGATTCGTCCATAAATCATTGAAACAATCTCCCATAACCCAAAAACAGCCCAAATATGTCCCCGATTTGTCGATCCATCCCTCATATATTGATTTTTTATGATTTTGGGGGTCCAATCTGGCTCGGTACCGCTTAGTAATGTCGAACCGGGACCGCGGGGTCCAACTGGTGAAGAATACAAGGAAAAGAAAGGGGAAGGCACAAGAAAAAAAATTTATGGATCGTTTCTAAGAGTTCTTGGATAAATATCAATAATGGAGATATTTGGGTTTATAGAAACCAAATAATAATTAGATATTCAGTATACGGGCTCATGAAAAGGGTATAATTGGCATAGATTAAAGGATGAGATTGATTTGGCCAATCAATTTAATAAAAATGGGTGTAATCCACAAATTTATGAGTCTTACCATGAGATTTAATTTTTCATCATCAAATAATGTTCTTTCCAACAATTGAATGAATTTGTTGTGTTTATTGTGTCCTGATTTTTTCTGATCCATAGTTTCATCATCATCTGATATAATCCTCCAATAGAAGGAGGGGAAGAAGCTCTAGAATCCTCCTAGGGTTTATGTGACTAACAGTTGAGGATTCACCATAGTGATGTATTTGTAGGAAAATATTTTAGGTCAATTTAATTAATTAATTAATCCAGTGAACATACTTTCAATTTCTGTTTCATCTTAACACCTCGTGTCGACCTATTTTAGGCCACATCTAGGGTAAAAAATGTGTTCCAAACTCAAACGTGGTCTTAGATTTCTTATCCAAGATTTCATTTAATATTTATTCCATTTTCTTTAAGAAAATTCATGTGTGTAATATAAAATTTATTTAATATTTTTATAAAAATAATTCTAGGAACATTGGGCCTCATAATTTCACGTCATCTCAACTCTTATCTCTGAAAATATATGTAGAAATGTTTCAAAGTATTATAAAGAAAAAATTGGGTCTCTATAATCGATCCCATAAGAAGTCCTTCCTACATATCCTTGTGAAAGGAATCAGAACCCACATAGTTCAGTTCCACTTTATGCGACACATCAAACCTTTTAAGGTCGTGTGACAAGGACCAAACCATGTAGTTTTACATCATGCCCCAAGGATGTATAGGACAAAGTTTCCTAGTCAAAATTTGTATTAGTAATTACACTAAGGTGGACCAAGGAACCTAAAAATTATATGGTCTCTTAGTTTAGATATATATTTACATATAATATGGACTAGAGATAATTAGGGTTGATTTTGGGGTGTTAGGTTTGGAGATCATGGAGGTTTCCTATGTATCCCATTTAGACAGGAATCAAAGCCTACATAGTTCAGTTGTAAGGACCCACATATATGGGGGACCTTTGAAGTTTTATCTCATAGGTAATGTGTACATTTGATATAATTAAGGGATCATTTTGAGGCTCACACCATATAGGAGGATTCCCTGCTGAGTGGGACCATGAGGAATGTCTTGACACGTGGTGATTTAGAGGTTTGATTGGGTATTACACCTAGGAGGATGACCTTTGACTTGATTCATTGGTAATATGGGCCCTTTGAATATTACGGAGTGGTTTTATGGCTTACACCATATAAAAGGATTCCATTTTGGTTGGATACATGGCCTTGAGGACCCACGCTTATAGAGGACCTATGAAGGATGGAGAGAGGAAGATGCGGAAAAAGACTCTCTATCAAGGCATGCACCAGATCATGTGGATTTCATGATTGTAGCTAACCTATAAGACCATGTGAGTTATGATCTAATGTGATAAACAAGAGGAATCATGAGATCTAGAAAACTACACATTCCTTCTTTTTCTAGTGGAAGAGATTGGGGCTATGGGAGAAGAAGAAATTTATTTGATGTACCTTTATCCTCCTATTTTATATTCAGGATAGTTACATCAGACTATCCATATAGATACGGCCTATAAAAAAGGTGTGGGGCTTACTCTAAGAGGTAATCCCTACTCTTGATTCCATAAAAGATTGGAGGATATGAAATTAACCCTCAAAGGGAAAAGAAAGAGTAATCCTCTCCCTCCCCCTCTAGGAACTGAAGGACCCTAATCTTTGAGATGATAAGTTAAGTACATGGCCTTAACCCTCATACCCAAGACCAAGAGGTCCCTAACACTACCCCCAAGGTTAGGGTCCTTGTGACTGATGGAATTCATAACTACATGCACCCCAAGGACCATACCCATTAGGCAGTACAAGTGTGGGACATCTATGACCAATGGAATTCATAACCAAATGGGAAAAACATTGGTGTGTGTCTCTCCATGGTTTTTCATGTATTAAGGATTCATTCGAGGCTTTAACTTGGTCCCCCTTAGATAGGAATCCAAAGGAAGGAGAGCCTTTCTATTATTGGCTTGAAAGAGGTATTGGAAGGTGTCTCACATAGGTCAAGGTTTGAGAGTAGAATGTGTTTCACACAGGGTGATCTGGGAGGAATTGGAAGTTCTTCACATAGGGGTAGGCCTATATGAGCTTAAGGTGCCTTGGGAGATGGACCACCTAGGAAACAAAACTCGGGTGAGGAATTTCTCTAGGCACCAATGGTTTCCTCATATATACATATAAGGGTCTCACATAGGTCTCGATTTTGGGAAGGGACCTTCGTGCTAGTATCTATCTATGAGGGGGAAGGGGTCCTCACACAGGTGTCTCATGTTTCAGAAGCTATTGGGACTTTGATCCCACTATCCCCCTTAATTCCCTCTTCTATTGGGTTTTTGATAGCAACCTGAGGGATTTTTTAGGACCTGGATGAAAAGGGTATGTGTGACCAGAGGTTGGAGGTTTCTTCCATTTTTCTAGTCTTACAAATGAATATCCCTGGGTTTATATTTATAGTATAATATGGGACCATAGTTTAAGGACTTTTTCTGCATAGGTACTTTGTCCAGGTACCCCACACTAGAGAGGCAGTCCTTCAATGTCATGTAAGGGGCTGCATGAGCCTTCTGATGTGCAAGCTGGGTGTTCGCAGTCTAGTTTTAGGATAGTTCTCTTGATCCTTATTGGGACTCTTAACCTATCTAATACTTGGGATACTCTTCATAATCTTTTCATCCCATGTGAAAAAACAGATTTTCAAAAAAGGCCCCCCTCAAGATTGGATCTGATTGAAAGAAGAGGGTCTAGTCCTGAGTTAGAGGGAGGAAAATATTTTAAAGGTTGAACGGGTCATTTGTGTAGGTTACCCATGAGTCAGCAGCATAGTTATGGTGCCTAAGTTTGATGCGTAGGATAGTGGTGTCTATAAATACTGATGACGCTCTAGTAAGTAATTCCTTTCACCTGCATGTTCTTTTTCTCTCGTCGCCTAGATCATCCATGTTGTTGTGTCATGATTGTAATTTTCATAGGTCTTGTGAATAATCTCCTTCATTAAAGTACATAGTATAGCCACTTGAGCAACCTCTCTACATGGAACCACCTTTTCGAGGAGCCTGCGTGAGGCATCTAGTCGAGGGTCCTGCATGAGGAACCAGGTTGAGGGGCCTACCTGAGGGACCTTCCTTTTCCAAAATTCTTGATCTTTATAAAATAAAGATTTTTACTTTAATTAAAAATCTCGATGTCATCTTATAGGTTTTCAATGACTGTTGTGATGGATTCCCATGAATAAATTGGTGTGAATATATCAAAGATCATCAAATATATTGGACTAGATTACTATGACATGTGTGAATCCACTCTCCTAGACTTAGAAAAGAAATTGATTCAATATCAGTGAGAGTATCCATGAAGTAACTATTGACCCCTATATGATCATGGGATTCTGAGAGACACCCTCATTCTAAAGGCTCGAAGCTACTTTCTAAAATATTGGTTCGTAGAATATACCAATTTTTCCACCACTAATGTCTCCTCTAAGGTCATATACATCAAGGAAGGAACAGTTCCTACTGCTTGTTTCATGTATCAAAACTTATGTACACCAGCTCTAAATCCTCACACCCAAGATTCAAAACCTCATTGCTATGAGTAAACCTTCCACACTTCTCAGACAGAGCAGTCACAGGATTAGAAGGAGGATTGGGACTTATGATCTAGAGTGGTAGTTAGGCTTGAATAGATGTGGGTGTACTGGGTGTTCCAAACTTTTATAGAATCCAAGACCCGGCTTTAATACATCATTATTTATTATTTTGTTTTTGTGGGGAAAGCATATGTTTACAAGAACCCGGAAATCATCCCTGGGTTGTTGAGCTGATAGATTCCTTAGGAAAATTCTTTTTATCTAACACATAGATAATTTGACATTAAATTATGGGGCATCTATAAGATTTATAGAGATCTTATACATGGTGATATGTATGGTGAGTATATCATGCTAAAGAAAATGTGGCACGATACTGAAAGGATGCCAATTTTGGAAAATGATCTTTTTAAGGTGGATCAGAAGGTGCAGAATAAAGGTCCTTGTCCAAGGGGTGAAATTCATCTTGAAACGTGGATAAATGATTTTTTTATTCTATAAGAAAAAGGTACCACTTGTTAGTGACCTATGGGATGCCCCACATTAGAAACTCATAGCACTCAGGGAATGTTTTGGCCTACATTGGAGTAAGGCCAGTATACCCATTGGGGTTATAAGGTTAAGTTTTAGGTTTTTGTGAGGACCCATTTGACTGGCTTCCTTACGATGTCGCAAAGTATCTACCTGATGTCAGTCTATGAATCAAATAGTGGTGTGAGACCATGAAAGTTTTTTTTAGTGTAAAAACTAGAAGAAGGGGGCATATAGGGTTGGATTCCTCTATCTTGGTGAATATCTATAAGTGTTTACTACATGTGTACACTGAGAAGGCCTCATTCAGAATCACAGGGCCATTCCAAGTGTTGTGGGGGTTGATTTCAGAACACTTTATTCTTACACAATGCTAAGTGGAGTTAATGTACCTAAAGGATTATTTTTTCAATTTTTTTAGGATTTTTCCGGTATCCATACCTTAACCTTAACACATGATGTAGTCCTAGGTATTATGAACATATCGGGAGCGTTCAACTTCTTCCCGGATGGTGATACACCAACTAGGACATTTACTGACAATGGAAAAGCTAACGATGATTTGAGTTCATACATGGTTTTGTTCAGAGATGTCATACCGGAATCCCATATTGATATAGATATCATATATGATGCACATTATTCATATTGATTTACTCACTAATTAATGTGTCGGTAATAGTCAAGTTTCTCTCCTCCCATGCATGTTCAGATTGAGAAACACCCAATGGTGGTCCTAAAATTCTGGATCCTAATAGCCATAGAGGTGTCCCAAATTCCAACCAAGATGCCTCCACTAGGTTCATCAATCAGTCTAGAATTTGGGTATTCTAGCACTCGTATTTCTTCATACCCCCAAGGGGTGTTAATGAAAGTTGTTCCTTGAGTTACGGCTATGATAATTGCTGGTCATGGAAAATGTTAAAGGAAGGTCCAATCCAAATTTTATGATGTTGAAGCTCCAAAATCTTCCAGTTTACCTTGAGAGAGGACTACATAGCAGACCAGGGTTGAGAAAACCACATCTTATGGGCCAAGGTGATCTAGTCATCATCGGTGGGAGGAGACTCGAGTTCTAGTCACTCAGTCTTTTGTGAGAGAAGAGAGGCCTGAAAAGGCTTCAATGGAAAAAGACATTGGGTATTCCTCATAGCTATCTACATTATAATCAGATTATATGTGACCTCTGGAAATCCAAGTTTGGCAGGGCATAACTTGCGACATCAAAGACATGTGGGTATTTATTCAGGCTAGAGTACACATCCTAGTGTTGGGATATATCTTATCTCTACCTTGATAGTAATTTGAATGAGGTGGGGAAATATTTTTGGGATCTATAAAATGTTTATATATGAAACTAATGATAATATCCTAGCCAAAAAGTGGGTATATGAAATGTTGGATCGAGTAAACAATGAAGGGGTAGCTTCTGAAGAGGAATGGGACTACTATGTCAACCCTAGTGATGTATCTCTCCTTTCTCAATTATATTTTTTCTCTTTCATCCAAAATCATTAATTTTGAGGGGATATATCTCAAATTTTGTTGGAGAAGAAAAATAACTAGTAGAAAAGGCACTTAGGTAACTGGAATAAAGGCCCACATGAACCACTATCAGAGTAGTGACTAAGTATCCCATATCCCTAGAACTATCCCTAGGTTAAAGGATAATGGTGGAAGAAATGTAAGGAGGGTCTTCTTGACTACCACCTCAAGTTCCTATTACTAGGAGTATTGACATGGGACCCTCTTCATCTCAAGAGAATAAATGAAAGAGGTTGGAGAAGTTGGCCTAGCATATGCATCGTAGTTAGTCTTTTCACTATCATTTGATCTCATGAACTTCCTAACAAACTCATTTGACCATTCTTTCCTTTTTACAGAATCGGATTCACTTTCCTCCCTTAAGGGTTCCAGCACTGATATCTTGAGGATTGAGGGGGACATTACATAAGAGAATCAGAATCATTCTGATGAATCTATCCCTTTGACATATGAAATCCCAAGAGATGTAGCCACATCTTCCCCATCATTGTATAGAGTGTAGAGGGTCATGGTAATTACAGATGTATATTATAAGGTTTCATGTTATGGTTATTAACTTTCCTCCTTGTGATATTTCAGATCTTCCATATACACTAGAGGACCCTATGGCAACAACCACTAGCCCTATCTCCGCTATAGAAGTGGATTATGAGGATATTAAATGGTCTAATAAATGTGTCTATTCAAATACTAACACTGTGGGGTTTTAAGACATTGTTCCTACCAAGAAATTGGCAGATAGAATTGATGGAGTATCTAATTTGGGTTCTAAGAAATGAATATCAGATACCCCTACTGGTGAGGATACTATGATGCTTGAATCAATTTTTAATTAATTAATAGAACTTGAGGATATGTTAAAAAAATATTAATATTCCCACCTATTTCAAGTATTTTTAAGAGTTTAGTATGTTATTTGATAGACATGAGATTTCTATTTCTTTCATTTTTTCAAATACAGCCAGTATCTTTTCATTTGATGTCTTACATTAGAGATTGACCTATATATATTTGTATAAAAAGAACATTGCCAAGAAAATTCACAAATAAGGAATCCAAGTCCATCCTACTCCCATTTCTGAGGGAGTGACAACTGATATCACTAAATGGGGAGATTCCTAGGAGCCCTTGATCTTGGTTTCCAAAAAAACTCACAGGTACATTCCTTCTCAAGAGATTCTTACCCAGAATGTTGAGGCTAGGAGTAATGGGGAGGCATTAATCCCAAAATTTGATCCAATAATGGGTGAGTGTTATTAACTTATTTAGCTGCTTCATCACCTTTGATTTCTATTAATCCCCTGATTTTGATGAGGGGTCTCACATTCTATTCAGTTTCATCGACTTCAGTGCCTGATCATGAAGTGGGGGATTCTGTTCCAATTCAGTTAGCACTGGTAGGCTAAACTTAGGCTGTCTTAATGGGAGAAGAATAAGGTGACACATTGAGTTCACTAATTTAAGAATACATCTCTCCTACTGAGAGTGGCTCTGAGTCAGACTTGGCGACACTGGATGCATTTTTCCCACATGCTATATGGTACGGAGATACATCTAGAATATTTTATTAGAGACACCTCTTGAAAACCTTCTATTACAACTTCACCAACTTCCAACCTTGTTTAACATTTTAGGGTATGGTAGGATTAATTACCATTTAATACACCATGCCATGAATTCAATCATCTTGCAATGGGAGGAGCAGTGAAGTTCGCAACAGGAAGAGGCATATCTATTAGGATAATTTCAAGATTTCAGGGCTACTATATCCCAAGTCGAGCTAAATCATTCTAAGGAGGTGGATGAATATTAGAAACTTCTTGATGAGAAATATCTCCAAGAATAAATGGATGTTTTGAAGGAAGATATGGTCTAACTCCACTGATCTTTGAAGGGGTCCATGGAGTAAGGAAGAGACTTTATTACTGCGGAATAAGAGAAACTTTGTATTGCTAAGGATATTGTCACCACCCAATTGGTCAAGTTTCATAAAATTGCAGATAACACCCAATACAAAATCCAACAACTCAAATCTTATGTTGAGTATAAGTTATAATATTTTTTGTAAAGGATCCAATGTGTGGATGTTCCTTTACATTTTATAAAATGAATGGAAAAAAAGTATTTTTTTCAATCATCTATTCATGAATTTCTATCCTCATTATAATCATAATATAACACTGAAAATGACTCATTTGATTGAATGTCATTTCATTATAATTAAAATGATAAGGGTGAGTGGGAGCTCTAATTTTTTTCCTAATCCATGGGATCTAGTGAGCATAGTTTGACTGTTTCTAGGGTTATATGAACAACCCTACAAACTTTCTTTCTTTTGTGTCATTATCCTAATTTTTAACTTGGTCCATTATAAAGAAGACTTAGCCGTGAGACTTGGAGTTTTCTTAGGCTTCCCTTTGTAGGTTTTCATCCTAGCAAGTTTTGTGCCTTTTATATTTTCATTTCTTGATTCTTGCCTAAACCATGCAGAGCATAGGCCTAGCGAGCTGAGACTCGACTTTACCCAAGGTTCTCTTTGCGGGTTTTCATTCTAGCGAGTATGACATCTCTTTTTTTGTGGTAATTTTAAATTATTACATGAAAAAATAATGTGACTAGTGTTTTAGTTCAAACATATTTGACCATGCGTTTTGGAATGATAACCCAAATAGGGATTGCTATCCAAGAATGTTCCAAAAAACTTCGTATACTTGAAGGGGGATTTTGATTCACAGTTTTGTGATTCTCATATCTAAAACATGTTGCGAGACAAGTATGTGAGTAATGGTCATGTATCAAGTTTGAAAAGTGGTTTCTAGCATAATATTTTCAATTCATGTGGGAATATAGGAGGTATATCCTAAGGACGAATGTGTCTCTAGTTAAAAATACCTTTTTATGGAAGACGTTATACAAATCCAACTACGTCATATTACTACATAGTAAAATAGTGGAATCCTCTGGTTGACATGACTTTTTTATGGGTGACTTATGAAAAGAAAATTGGTTAATATTACTATATAGTTAAATAAAAATATCCTTAGGAATTATGATATTCTATAACCAATGGTTAGGAAGATTATAAAGATCTAGATTTCTCAAAACCATGATGGTTGTTTTTTAAGGGAATATGTCTAAGAATGAAGACCATCTATATTATAATTGGTCATGAAGGGGAAATCTCTCCTACATGAAGTTGTCTTGTTTGAAGGAGGGTACATTCTATTGAATGACTGACATCAGGGGGGAGGACCCTCTCTAACAAGGGTTGAATCATTGTTTATTTTAATTTCATGAGACCAAGACATAGGCTATATAGTTTAATGTTTTAAAGTTAAGAAGTTGTTGTATAGTTTAACTTATTATTACTAGGATGTTACAATATTCAGTTTCACTTCATATAACATGGAATTTGGGGGATACAATTTAAGGAACTTTAGATATGACTGAAAGATTAGTGATTCTCCCTTTCATGGTAATCCACCTAGGAATGTGATATCATTTTTAGGTATGAAAATGGAAGGTTTTAAGATGTAATATAGTATTTTCATATCTAAAGGTTGATATGTAGGAAAGGGATCGTGGAGATAAGAGAGGTCTCTCTTGGGTACGAATGTGCCTCTAGTTGAAAAAAACCTTTTTGTGGGTGACTTTATACAAATCCAACTGGGGCATGTTACTGCATAGTCAGACAATGGAATCCTCTATATAACAGACCCTTTTAGTGGGAAAATTATGAAAATCTAAATGGGTCATGTTACTACATATTTAGATAAAGATGTTCTCAGGATACTGACATTCTATTACTGATAGTTGGAGGAAGGTTATGGAGATTCAGATTTCTCCAGACATAGAGTTTGGTTTTTGGAAAGAAAATGTCTGAAAAAGGGAGGATCATTTAAATTAAAAAATACCCTAGAATAGGGGGAAAGTTTTCCTATGTAGGTATGAATTAAATGCAGAAAAAGAGGGTTTTTTATTGAGGCTAGACCCGAATCATAGGGTTTGAGCTTCGCTACGAATCTCATTTAAATGAGAATCAAGCCATGCATGGTTTTGAAAAATTGTGTAGTTTAAAGTCTTATAATTGGGACTTATCGTGAATTTTAATATCATGTGACAAGGATGATATGGTTCTTGTAGTTTTATGTTATATGAATATGATCATGGTATTATGGAAATAGGGGTTAATATGAGGCCTACCAAACCAACGTTGTGCTGGCATACTTTGAACATGAGGGAGTAAATTATAAAACAAGATTTTGGGGGTTCTCAAATCAAGAGAAGTGACATAGAAAAATCATGAAATGGATGACCATGGACTATGGTCTAATAGCAGGTTCTATCATGATGTCGTTAGGGCTTATGGAGATAGAAGAGGCTTCTCCCTTGAGGAAGAATTTGACACCGGTTGACAAACCCTTTTTGTGGGTGACTTTATGTATATCCAACTAGGGAGTATTACTGTATACTCAAATAATTAAATCCTTTGGCTGAAAATACTTCTTAGTGGGTGACTTATGCAAAGATAACTAAGGAATTCTACTTCATATTCATGCAATGGTGTGCTCTAGTATTAGACATTCTATTGTTGGTAGCAGGAGAAATATTATGAAGATAAAAAATTGTCCAAGATTAGGAGTATGACGTGTGGAAGGAATATTTCCAAGAATAAAGGAATAATTTGGACCAACATTGGCCATGAAGTTTAGATTTACATAGATCTAGCTCATATGTAGGAGGGGACATTTATATTTCCATGATTGGACCCCTGAATGAGGAAACCCAAATTAATATCTCATACAAATATCTTTATTTATATATAGGAGAGGGGGGATTTTTCTTTACCCCATGGTTGGGAATATGACATGAGGTCTAGGAATCATTGTGTATCTCATTGGAATGATAATCAATCCATACACAGTTCTTGAGGAACAATTCCTTTTAGTGTCATTCGGAAAGGATATCAGCCATGTATTTTAACATTATGCGATAAGGATGAAGGTGACTTGATGTGAAAAAGGAATATTATGTCTAAACTAGGGTATTGGACTTGGGAGTCAATATATATCTTGTTAGATAAATAATCAATCCATGCATAGTTCTAGAAAAGATTCCCCATGCTGATTGAATTCTTGTGTCGAGAAGGATATTTTTTGAAATACAGTCTCATGAATTGGGAGAGAACCCATATTGGATCATCTTATGTACATATGACTTGTACATAGGGGATTGGGGGAATTTCTCATATTGTAGCTAAAACAGGATGTAGGATTCGGGCTTCACTACATATCTCATGGGAATGAGAATCAATCCATATGTAGTTCTTAAAAAACCATGCAGTTTAAAGTCATATGTCAAAGAAATCTGGTGTTACTTTTTATGTTCTTTTGACCAGGACCATAGTAATCCCAATGTGAATTGATATTCCTTGCTTATGTAGGGAAATTTTTACCAAAACTCCTAATCTCACATGATATATTCTCAGTATGAGAAACAAGGAGTGGAAATGGTTTCTTCCACCACGTAGAGGTGATACAAATAAAGGATATGGGTATTTATATTTTTTGGTGGTTGGACCAAGATATAAGATCCTTGCACTTTTATGTATCTCATTAGAGTGAGAATCAATATGTACTTAGTTCTTTAAAGGATCCCTATACAGGTATGACCTATACATAGGGAGGGGTGGACAGTTATTATGTCGTGGTTGGGTCTAGGATTAGATATCTTAATTTACCTGTGTATCCTGTGATAGTAGGAATCAAGACACACATATTTATTGAATAAAGGTGTGTTTGGATACCAACACTGAAGATTATGATATTCTCAAGCATAGATTTAAATGTTACACATTTTTACATTGTGTAATAAGGACATGAACCGTGTAGTTTTAAATCATGTGGTAAGGATGTTGTCATATAGTAATATAGTTTAACATCTTGTGAATAGGATGTTAGGCTATGTAATTTAAAGTCTTATATCTCAAACTATAATGTATTCTAGTTTCGATCCATATGACTAGGACCAAATTGGGTGACTTTAAAGGTCGTGAATACAAGACCATGATGATATGCATTTTAATTTCATACAAAAAGAAAATTGGTTATATAAAATTTATCATCTTGTTATGTGGATGACATGTCATGATTTTAAGGTCATGTGACGAAGAATGACTATGTAGTTTAACATCATTTAGTTGAGACATATCACTATTTTGTCACACGATGTACTTTTTGAGAAACCTTGCATTAGTTGGGGCTATAATGAGCTCTTCATCCATCGATATCAGAGAATAAGATCTATTAGAGTGGACCTTGTGTATGGAATAAGGTCCCTACCAAATTGGATCAATATTTGGAGGATTATTCCCTGGTATCATTAGATTCCTAAGGACCAGTACCAGTTCTCCTTGGAGGAAAAAATAGAGGAGGACCTTATTGTTAAAATCCAAAACTATCTGATTTTGATGGACCTGCGAGTGATGCAAGGTATAAATATTTTCTCGTCGATTGGATCCAATTCATCTAGTTGTTTCTGGGATTTCTCATTCATGGATAGTTGATCATATATATAATTGTGGAGCGATGGAAACTGGATCTCAATGGGTATGACTACTTCTATTACGATTGAATATGGGGGCACTCGTGTTGAGGTATGGGTGTCAGTCCAGTAGGCCCACAAGTCATAAAAGAGCTTGTCAGGATAAGAGTTTTTATCCTTATACACCATCTTCTGAAGTATGTTTGATAGGTTTTTTTTAATGCCTTTATCTATCCATTATACATTGTATTATAGTAGGATGAATGGTTGGATTTGATATTATACTTATGATATAGCTTCTCCAACTCAGCAGAATTGAAATTAGTGTCGATGTCCATTAGTATTGTATGATGGGTGTCAAATATGGTAATTATGTTGTATTTCATGAATCTGATAATGATTTTGGCCATGAATTCTTTGAGGTGTATTTCCTCAACCCATTTGGAGAAGAAGTCAGTAGCAGTTAGAATGTATTTGAATTTCTTGGTCGTAGCTAGAGGATATGGCCCTACAATATCCAACCCCAATATGGAAAATTTCTAAGAGTATTTTGATATGTGAAATAACTCTGGGGGTTTATGGATAAAGTTTTCATGCACTTGTAAGGAATGACATTTCCTAGTGAACTCTTTGCAATCTTGTGTCATCGAAGGCCAAAAGTATCCAAGCCTTAGGATTTGATAAGAAAGTAGGAAAGCTAATTGGTGGGAACCATAGGCTCCCACATGTGCTTATTTCATGATAGAAATGGTCTCTTACCTATCAATTCATTTGAGGAAGACTCTATAAAATCTCCATTTATAAAGTAATTTCTAATAATTTGGGTCTTCATATAGAGTAAAGTTTTTCACTCATCATCAAGTATTCTCTTTTCTAGTTATTTCCTATGATAGAACATTGTTTTAAAGGTATTCCACTATGGCTATCATCCAACCAATCATGGGAACATATGGTTTTGGAATGAGACTAACCTCATTGATTTATTCCATGCTGACTTTAGAAAAAGGGTACGCTATTCAGTGGTGCGTGAAGTTGATGATTGTTTCATCCTAGTTTGGATCTTCCAAATCTTAGTTTCATTTTCCAACGCATCTTCCTGGGCAATCTATGATCATGGGATTTCATTCAATGTTGGATCCAAGGGTAATTTTATCATTAACCCTCAAACATATTCAATCAAGGGAATTTTATCTTCTATTATGATGTCATAATACCTATTGATTTATTTAATTACCAACTCTGAATCTCTTTTCACCACTAGGTGGCCCACTGGTATTTGAAGTTACATTTATAGTAATTCAATGAGGTCCTAATATTCTAAATCATTGTTTGAATAGCCCTATGACAATAGTAAGGGTTAAGGAAAAACTACCTTTGCTAGAGAGATGAACAAAACTCCCATCCTGACATTGTTGAGCTTAGGGTCTTTCATTCTCTTCCATTTTGGGTTTCTGGATACACTATCAAAATAAATTTCCCATGTATGGGGGCCATACTGAATAGAAAATATCTATTCATATGGAAATTTAGTATTTAATGATATTTTTTCTTTATAATGGTGTTCTGTAAGAAAATCTTCTGATGCCTATCCTTTCACCACTTCTAAGGCACAAATTTTATGTCAAAATTATATAGGATAACTACCCACCATGCTAAAATTTCTATCAATATATGACGGTTGAGGATATATTTGATTGGTTTATTATTAGAGACCAAATGGACCTCATGGTGTTATAGGTAGTACCTCAGTTTTTGAATCAAAAAAATATTAATTTCAAGAAACTATTTTCAATATCTAAATAATGATTATCATCATTGATCATTGTTCGACTAAGATAATAAAGGTTTTTTTCATTTATGGAATCATTATTTTGTGTGAGTAAAGCACTCAATGATCACTCTAGGGTTGTTACATACAAAATGAGTGGATTTCATTCAACGGGTGGCATTAACAATAATGGGAATAAGTTATTCTTCTTGATGTTTTCAAATACTTTCTAATAGTTGTTGGTCCACTAATATGTGACCCCCTTCTTCATCAACCTAGTGAAGGGAAAACACTTGCCTATGAGTTTGGCTATAAATCATCAAATGTAGGCAAGGTTTACATGTAAATCCCTCAACTCTTTTAGGATCCAAGGTGGTTACATACTGAGTATAGACCTTTCCTTCTTAGGGTCAACTTTAACACCATGATGGCACATGACGAAGCCAAGTAATTTCCATAAGGTGACCCCAAAACCACATTTCAGGGGGTTTATTTTCAATCTATGTGGTCTTATTTTTTTAATATGGTCTAAATATTATCTAGGTGTTAATAATTCTATTGGTACTTAATCACTAGATCTTCAACATAGCATTCAAAAAACTTCCCTAATAAGGGTTTTAAGATGTGATTCATGGCACATTGGTATATGGATTTGGCATTCTTCAGGAAAAATAACATTAACCAATAGTAGAATAATACATGGGTCCCTAAAGGTGTTGTATTATTAATATTATGGGGATATTAAAATTTTGTTATACCTCTAATATCCATCCATGAAATAGAGGGCTTGATAACCATCTATTTCAAAAATTGGTAGCTCAATGATCGGAACTATGAAGTTATCTTTAAAACAATGTCGATTGAGATATTTGAAGCTGATATAGACCATTATTTTCCAAATATTCATCTTTAACGAGATGATATTTACCATCCATTTTAGATATTGAACTTCCTAGATGAATTCATCCTTGATTATCTTGTCAACTTCAGCCTCAATTTTTTAGGCATGATTTGGGTGTGTCCTTCAGGTTTCCTATTTGTATCCCTGGTGTTTTTTAAGGAAGCCTATGTAGTGAATGGCCACCTCTAGATCGAGGCCTAGAATCTCTATGTAATTACAGGAAAACACATACCAATGTTAATTCAAGGAGGTGCATAACTCTTTTTATTAGGAATATATTGTTTCACTAATCAAAGTGGGTCATGGATCTTCTTTTGTACCTAGATTTATTTTTCTCATTTCATCAACGGTGGTAGCAACACCTTTCTAAAATGATGTAGGGGAATCCCTAAGGTCTTCCTTATCTTCCTATTCCTAGTAATCCTCCTCCTTCACCTCTATCTTGTTCTTATTGGAAGTATGTGATGAATCAAATTTCTCGAAGTTAGGGGAGGATTCAATATTTTGAAATTTGGAATGTAAAGTAACTACTTACAACCTATCTGATGATACAAGGTCCCTTTGAAGGTCCAAAGGGGAGATGGGGGATAGAGGATGAGTATATTAATTTTCTCTCAGTGACATGAAAACCTCTTATGACCCAGATAATGAGTTAAGTGTTTTTTGAAGATCATGGGATGGAATGAGGGTATTTTTACCCAGCATTCTGTCACTATCTAGAGGGTCAAAAACTTATATATCACCGATAGGTTCAGTTTTCACAAATATCATCATGGAATTTTCTAAATATGTGCCTAAATTCAGACCTTCTTATTCGATATGATTTATGTGTAGCACATACTCTACACTGATCTACTTGAAGGGATTAGTCGGGGTCATCTCTAGAGAATTTGGGGAATCAATTCGAGAAACATTGTCAATCATGGGTTATTTCCCTTCCCTCTAATAGAATCTCACATCAATGTATTTTTATTTTCAAGATTTAAATGAGGATTTATCACCTTAAAATGTCCCAATTTGACCATTAATGTAATATATTAGGCATTGATGGTATGATGATGGAATATTTTCATGATGATGTAACCAAGGCCTTCCATGAAAAACATTGAAGGTCGTATCTTTCCAAAAAACCAGGAATTCTGAGTCAGATATGAGATCCTTAAACTGAGTTCTGAGCTCGATTTTTCCAAGAGGCTTTTGGTCACTCTTTTCATAACCCTGTATAGTTATATCCGAGGGTGATAAGTGGAGATATTTGTATCTAAGTTGATGAAGTGTTTGAACTTAAATGAGGTTGAATCCTAATTTGTTGTCAATAAAGTCTTATCATATATCAATTTTATTTATCCTACTAGATATATACTAAGTTATTATGTGTCCTTGTATAAAGGAATATTTGTCTTACTCTATGAAAGAGATGATCATGTGGAATTCTGTAGGTTCTATCTCTACATGATATACTTCAGCAGTAGAAAATTCATCCTCAAATTCCTAAGGTCTTGAAAAATCATCTATGAGGGATTCTCAAAGGTCTGTTGATAGAATTATAGAATTTAGGATTGACAACTTGTCTAGAACTAGGGCCAACTACTTTAAAATTTTATACTTATAGGATAAAGGTCTATGCTTCCCAGCATGGGGATGATATTTTCTAGGAACATTAGGAATTTAAGTACTTCATTTAAGTGGATTAGCCCTTAGAATAGGAGTTGGTGGAACTTCCTTCCCTAGTGGGTTAGGTCTACTAGGTCTTTCTACAAACCGAGGGTGATTTGGAAACAGAGTTTCCTCTGGTTAATATTCTAGAATGATCGAGTAAGGGAAATATCTAGCATGTTTGAAGGAACTTTCTTGGTCCTACTGATCTCACTAGAGGACTCTCCCATTATTTTTGGTTGTGTAGACAGTCTGAGTGGGGATGCAGTCGGAGTATTGACTTCTAGAATGACCGCTTCTTCCCATGTATCCTTGAATATAGCAGCCTCTTTCCCTAATTTTCCAATTAAATGTAGGGTATTTGGGTTCATAGACACACTAATCATCTAAAAATGGATCCATTGAGTGAATAAAATTAATGGAACTGAAGATAAACTCCTCATTTGATGAGGACTCTATCTTGTCGGTCAATACTTTTTGTACCATTTGGAGGGGCATTTACCTTGCTTCTAGGACTATGGGCATGAAGTCCAAGATAGTCAAATCTAAATTTATCCTTGGTATAGGTTTAGCTTCCTATGTTTTCTTCCCTATCTTCCAGCCATGTTGTTTCTTGGAAGACTAGATTTTAGAGTATTGTAGCATTGATGGAGTCGGTTATGCCATTGAGGAAGTAGTTAAGGGCATGGTTGGTTGTTTCAACTATTCTCAAAGGATAGAATGAGTCTAGTTGATCTTATTATTAACCATCCAATCATTGAACTTATATATACCCTTTTTTTAACTTCCTACCATTTATTCTCCTTCTATGGATTGGCGTAATAAACACATGCTACCTACGTGGGTGGCTTTCCCAACTTCACTTTCCCATAGTCCGCCATTTTCTCTAGAATGTCTTTGAAAACAAAACATTCCTAGATGGTGTGCCTAAATTCCTATTGGAAGGGTAAATATTTTGGTATATCTTCAACACTATCCTAGTTTGGATTTTTTTTTCTTTGGAAACATGATCAAGTTGTTCTCTAATGTTGAGATGAAGCATCCATAGACTTGGTCATTTAAAAAAGAATAAACTTTGCTATTTGTCTCTCCTTAAATTGTGTTCACCTCTTCTACCTTTTCTCATCTTGATGAGGTGGGAATTTATTATGATGCTTAGTAAGGGGGTTACATGATATTTTGTAGGATTTAGAGCTAGATCAGGTGCAGGTGATGACTTAAGTGTAACAGTGGCAGCCTCTACTTTCTTCATTCTCTTTCCTGGAGCTGATGGGATTACTTAAGACTTAGACTTGGTTCATATGATGGATTCTTCTATTATTTGAGAAATTGTTGCTATATCCTAAAACCCACTTTTATATTTCATAGGTATGAGTGGTGTGAAGAACCCATCATGAAGATTTTCAATACAGATGGACAAAAAGTCTTCTAGAGTAAGTTTTTGGATTAAGGATTAGGTTAGCCCCTTCCACCGAGAAATGAAATATGAGACCCTCTCATTCTCCCATTATTTTAAGTTTTAGAGGTCAAGTATTTTTTTTCTTTTGTAGCATCAAGATATATTAGGAGAGAAAATTTTGATGGAGATTTTCACATCCTATGATTAAACAAGCTATAAAGCTATTATACCATACAAAGGATTGACCCTACAGTGTTTGCATGAATCACCTAAGTTTTACTGCTTACTATTTTTTGGGGTCCCAATCATAGGATCACAGTAGGACATAAAATGTGTCAAATGCTACTCTAATTACCTTGATGCATTGAAAATTGAAAATGTAGTGTTCCTAAATTTCAGCGAGGGGGGAGTTGGATCAACCCATTCCGGGTAAGGATTATTTTCTAGATGTACCAGTGCATGTCGTTCCACCATAGCTTCCAGTCAATCCATTAGAGGCTCAATATTATTGATGAGCCCTTGAGGAATGTCTATCTAAGCAAGAGATTTAATGATGGAAGCAATAGGTAAGGCCAATTATGGCAGCCCTGCCCGTATATTTTTTGGTTAACCTATAGGGGTAGTTTTATAGGGATGCGGCTGGACCTATTCTATTTGTATACCCAATAGAGGGAACTCCCAATCTACCATTGTGGGATCCAAATATATTTTATGTTGGTACCCCACATTGAGTGTATGTTTTGTCTCCATCTCAGTTGTTGTGGTGAACTCTCTTTGTTAAAGTATGACGGTTGGGAGTGTAAGTTGAGGATATATTTATATAACATATCTAGTAGGAATGTTTCCTTGGAGTATTTATGAATTTAGTCTCCTAGATCCATTCATCTCTTTATCTTGTGGATAAAATATTTCCTCAAGTGTAAGGGGTTCAACCTCTTCAAGAGGTGGGTGAAGTGCAACCTTACCTTTACCATTTTCATTGGTGGATGTTCTCTAAGGAGATAGTGATGGAGTGATTGAGGGAATAATCAATTTCAGGTAAAGTCTCTAGTTCTGGGTACATACACCTCCTTCAATAATTTCAGTGTAGCAGTTACTGTTCGGTACTGTAGTAGTTGGAACTATTCACCTTGGGCCACCGGTTTGGGCTTGGAGTCCTTAAGGCCTTCGTTCCACCCAAGGCCTTTGGGTCAGTAAGGCTTTAGTGCCACCTCAAGGTCCTCAGGGACACCTGATTTTCAGTTTCATAGACAGATTCTACAAGGAACCACTCCAGAAGAGGAAAGATAAGGACACATCCACCAGAGCAGGGCTAAACAGACTTTGGAAGATTGAGAGGGTATGGCATTTTCCATCAGTGCTGCACCTGTGCACCCCTACACATGGACATTCTAGCCAAACAGTCAAGCAAAGGTGGAGATCTAATCACGATGGAGATGCTGGGGAGGAGCAGTTTCAAGTAGTCATAGTTTGTATGATTTCCTTAAGACCTACGGGTCATGAAATGTCTCCAAGCCTACGTCCAAGGTAATTCCTAATCCTACAGGCCTTGTAAGGGTTCCCCCTCATCCCTTGAAATGGGGGTTATTAGAAAATCAATAAAAAAAGAAGGCCTTCAGGGCATTCAGTCAAAAAGAAACTTCCCCCTACTACTCCTCTGTATTGGCCTCATGTTCTATAGGATCTAAAAAAGTGTTGTTAATGAAATTAACTAATGTGTAACACATTGCATACATTTCATTTGTCTCTTTTCAAGACTGCCTTTATCTGCACCCACTATGAGACCTCATCTTCTCCTATGCTAGTTCTCTTAGAGTTGTTTGGCAGATGTTAATCTGAAGGGAATCTCTAGGTAATTCTTTCATTCATGTTCCCAATGAGGATATTGGATCATGGGATGAGATGAAATAGGAGTATTTGTTATTCTATATCCCCCCTAATTGAGAGAAGACTAACGTCCACTAATTATGAGGTTGTTGAGGTAAATAATCCCCCATATTTATGAGATTGGACTATTCCTTTTCCATTTTTATAACTTTTTTAACCTGGTTTTATGACCTCAAAGTTCATGTTAAAAAACACCCCAGCCATACGGGCTGGGGTTGGTCCTGGATTGTCATGGATGTTACTATCTTGTCTTCCTTCTTGATTTTATGGAGTTTTGTTCAAACATGGGCTAGGTGAATCATACAGCTTTCACCTAAACCTCCTGAATCCAAATACATTTTCACCATTTATGACAGTTGGTCTATCTGACGATTGAATTCCCTTAAGTGGGAGGATTGATCGATATTTTCATATGCCTAATGAAAAATTATTTCAATGGTTTACTATCTTATGTCCTAAAATCGATGATATTCAGTCGAGGACTATTTTTATTGAGAATATCATATTTTTTAAGAAGATTCGATTTGTTAAAGGCAATATGAAGCTATGACATTGCATGATGTCATATTTGGTGGAATTTTCTAATTGGGGAGCAAGGTGAAATTAAATAATTCATGTTCACCCCATCCTCTAATATTTACACTGGATGGGGCATCTATGATTAGCTGATGCAATTCTTTTAATGTGCTGAAGCGTGCGTGCTTAATGTCACAGGCTGAGTATCCCAACATAGCAGTTCGCCCATACAGCACCCCAACCCCTCCAAGGCGGGCGGGGTTAAGCCTTATAGCTCTTTATATGTGAGTTTCACTGGTTTTTTCCTTCCATGGACTCATCAAGAAAGTGGCCCCAACTCCCAACCAGTGGTGTCAAGATTGACACGCACCATCCTCCTCTTTTTAGGGGTGACTCTTATCTCTTCGATGGGTACAAACCATATGAACCATGGATTTTATGTTCTTGCTGGTGTGGGAAAGAACCCCCATTATTGGGTCGTGACATTCTCTCACCACCATTCCATGCACACCCTCATGCATGCAGGATCGTGGCCTTCTGTGTGTTCGCAAAATGGTGCTTCCAACTAACTGGCTACCAAGCATAGCCTCAGGGAATGTTTCTTCCTTGTCATTGGCATCAATGGCCCACCCACTCTCTAGGTCACAAACCACTGTGGTCCACCCTCTCTCTTAGGGTCAAAAACCACCTCCACAAGACCCACCCTTAAAAGTGGCATCTCTGCCTCTGACTTCTCTCGAGCATGACCTTCTCTATCATGTCACCTCTGCATGACACCCTGGGACTCCACTCCCACCACCAAGGTATGTCCAGAAGCATTCTGCGACACCACGAAGCACATTCCCTCTAATTCCACTTGTCACGGGTTGAGCGTCTCAGCACAGCGGTTTTCCCGTGCGGCACCCCAGCCCCGTCCAAGGTATGCGGGGTTCAGCCATCTAACTCTTCATATGTGAGGTTCACTAGTTTCACCCTGCCATGGACTCATCAGGAGAGTGGCCCCAACTCCCATCCAGTGGTGTCAATATTTACATGCACCATCCTCTTCTTTATCAGGGCGACTCCCATCACTTTGATAGGGATAAACCATATGAACCGTAGCTTTGATGTTTTGGCTGGTGTGGGATAGGACGCCCATGATTGGGTCTCGATAACCATTGTGGGTGCCCTTATAGACACCCCTCTTCTCGGGTCCTCCATGTCTTCATGATATGGCTTGAGCATACTCACATGGAAGACTATATGAATCTTCATCTTGGGAGGAAACTCCAAGCGGTATGATACCTCCCCAACTCGGTGCACGACCTCATATGGTCCCTCATATCGCCGAATCAGGCCTTTGTGCAACCTCTTGAATTCTTTGTGTTGTTGATGCAAGAGTTTCACCATTACCTTATCCCTATGTTGGAAGATCACATCCCTTTACCTTTTTTTTCCACTTCTTCATCCTCTTGTCATCTTTATGCGAGTGGGTTCTTGTCATCTCGGCCTGCTCATGCCACTCCTTGGCCATAGTGTAGGCGGTCGGGTTGCTTCCTTGTCACTTCTCCCCAAGTACTGCTATGTGAGGAGTGAGGGGTTGTTGTCTATTCACCACCTCAAAATGACTCTTCCTCATTAACTCACTCATTTGCAAGTTGTAGGAGAATTGCGCCACATCAAGCAATTTTTCCCAATCACCTTGTTTGGCACTCACAAAGTGCCTCAAGTAGAGCTCCAACAAGGCATTTAACCTCTCTGTCTACCCATCCATATGGGGGTGAAAGCTGGAAGAGTAGTGGAGCTTCGATCCCAAAAATCCAAAGAGCTCAGTACACAACTTACCCATGAAGTGTGGATCCCGATCGCTGATGATGTGTCATGGTATCCCCTAATAATTCACCACATGCTTGAAGAGTAACCTTGTGATGAGATATATAGTCATATCTGTTCGAGCGGGGATAAATATGGCATACTTTGAGAGCTTTTCCACCACCACGAGGGAGTGCATGGAATAGTGGTTGGAAAATGTCACAACCCAATCATGGGGGTCCTGTCTCACACCAACAAGAACATCAAAGCTGAGGTTCATCTGGTTTGTTCCTATCAAATAGATGGGAGTTTCCCCAACAAAGAGGAGGATGGTGCGTGTCAATCTTGACACCACTGGTTGGGAGTTGGGGACACTCTCCTGATGAGTCCATGGCAGGACTAAATCAGTGAACCTCACATATGAAGATCTTGACGGATAAACCCCACCCACCTTTGATGGGGCCAGGGTGTCGCACGGGCAAATCGTTGTGCTGAGACGCTCAACCCGTGACAAGTGGTATGAGAGGGAATGTGCCTTTTGGTGTTGCGGAATGCTGGAAGATGGACCTTGGTGGTGGGATCAGAGTCCTAGGGTGTCATGCGGAGGTGACACGACAGATAAGGTCGCTCTCAAGAGAAGTTAGAGGCAGCGACGCCACTATGAAGGGTGGGTCTCGTGGAGGTGGTTTTTGACCCTAAGAGAGAGGGTGGACCACGGTGGTTTGCTACCTAGAGAGTGAGTGGGCCATTGATTCTAACGACAAGGAAGGAGCATCCCCTGAGGCCATGCTTGGTAGTCGGTTAGTTGGAAGAACCATTTCATGGACACATAGAAGGCCATGATTCTGCATGCATGAGGATTTGCATGGAATGGTGGTGGTATAATGTCACAACCCAATCATGGGGGTATCTTCTCACACCAGCAAGAACATCAAAGTTGCAGTTCATCTAGTTTTTCCCTATCGAAGAGATGGGAGTTGCCCCGAAAAAGAGGAGGATGGTGCATGTCAATCTTAAAACCACTGGTTTGGAGTTAGGGCCACTCTCCTGATGAGTACATGGCAGGATGAAACAAATGAACCTCACATATGAATAGTTGGATGGCTGAACCCCTCCCGCCTTGGAGGGGGTTGGGGTGCCGCACGGGCGAACCATTGTGCTGAGACGAAACCACCTCCATGAGACTCAGCCTTCATAGTGGTGTCTCTGCCTATGACTTATCTCGATTGTGACCTTCTTTGTCATTTCACCTCTGCATAACACCCTGGGACTCTGCTCCCACCACCAAGGTCCATCTGGAAGCATTCTACAACACCACAAGGCACATTCCCTCTGATACCACTTGTCATGGGCTGAGTGTCTCAGCACAGCAGTTCGCCTGTGCAGCACCCCATCACCCTCCAAGGTGAGCGGGGTTCAGCCATCCAACTCTTCATATGTGAGGTTCACTGGTTTCGTCCTGCAATGGACTCATTAGGAGAGCGGCCCCAACTTCCAAACAGTGGTGTCAAGATTGAAACGCACCATCCTCCTCTTTGTCGGGGAAACTCCCATCCCTTCAATAGGGACAAACCAAATGAACCATATATTTGATGTTCTGGATAGTGTGGGAAAAGACCCCCATGATTGGTTCGTCGAATTATCCCACCACCATTCCATGAACACCCTCTTGCATGAAGGATCATGGCCTTCTATGTGTCCATGAAATGGTGCTTCTAACTAACGGGCTACCAAGCATAGCCTTAGGGGATGCTCTTTCCTTGTCGTTGGAATCAATGACCAACCCACTCTCTGGGTCGCAAACCACCATGCTCCACCCTCTCTCTCAGGATCTAAAACCACCTCCATGAAACCCACCCCTCATAGTGGAATCTCTACCTATGACTTCTCTTAATCACGACCTTTTCTGTCATGTCACCTCTACATGACACCTTGGGACTCCTCTCCCACTACCAAGGTCCGTCCAGCAGCATTCTATAACACCATGAGGCACATTCCCTCTGATACCACTTGTCACAGGTTGAGCATCTCAGCACAGTGGTTCACCCGTGTGGCACCCCATCCCCCTCCAAGGCGAGCGGGGTTTAGCCATCCAACTCTTCATATATGAGGTTCACTGGTTTCGTACTGCCATGGACTCAACAGGAGAGTGGCCCCAACTCCCAACCAGTGGTGTCAAGATTGACACGCACCATCCTCCTCTTTGTTGGGGTGACTCTCATATCTTAGATAGGGACAAACCAAATGAACTGCATCTTTGATGTTCTGGATAGCATGGGACAAGACCCCTATGATTGGGTTGTGACATTCTCTCACCACTATTCCATGCATGCCCTCATGCATGTAGGATTGTGCCCTTCTGTGTGTCCAATAAATGGTACTTCCAACTAACCGGATACCAAGCATGGCCTAAGGGGATGCTCTTTCCATGTTGTTAGCATCAATGGCCCACCCACTCTTTGGGTCACAAACCATCATGGTCCACCCTCTCTCTCAAGTTCAAAAACCACCTCCACGAGACCCACCCTTCATAGTTGCATCTTTACCTCTGACTTCTCTCGATCATGACCTTCTTTGTCATGTCACCTCCACATGACACCTCAGGACTTCATTCCCACCACCAAGGAATGTCTAGTAGCATTCCTCAACACCATGAGGCAACCTCCCTCTGATACCACTTGTCACAGGCTGAGCGTATCAGCATAGCGTTTCACTCGTGCGGCACCCCAACCCCCTCCAAGGTGGGAGGGGTTCATCCTTCCAGCTCTTCATATGTGAGGTTCACTATTTTTTTCCTACCATGGACTCATCAAAAGAGTGGCCCCAACTCCCAACCAGTGGTGTCAAGATTGACACGTACCATCCTTATATTTGTCAGGGTGACTCCCATCTCTTTGATAGGGACAAACCAGATGAACTGTAGCTTTGATGTTCTTACTGGTGTGGGACAATACCCCCATGATTGGGTCGTGATATTAAGGAATCCTTACTATTTCCCTAATTTTGGATGTCACGCATCTAGGAGAGAATCAAAGTCAATTAGGCGATGTATCCCTTATATTACTTTGATGTGGCTTAGGTATTAATCATAAGGTAACATTTTTCTCTTAAATGATTAATAGTGTTTCATATATTGAGGTGGATTTTGTCAACACAATATTCTAACAACACCTATGGAATCTTGTACCAGGGTGTAGATAAAGGCCAGAACATGATTGGTATGTCGTCTTTAGCTAGCTATTTACTCATGTTTAACATGCCTTCTTCATATATTTTTAGAGGTTCCTCAACCTGGATTGACCAAATTGGATACTTCCTTGTGGCTTTATTATAAATAAAAGTATTGGAAAGGAATTATTCTACCATATTGGAAGGTAAATGATCTAAGGGTGGTTCTGAGAATGATCGTCATCTTGGATTGCCTTCTAGTTGAGAAAGGACTTCACTTTTCAATGATAAGGCATCAAACATGAATGGACTCATTTCCCCAAGTGTATCACAGTAGGAAGGCTTTCTCATCATTAAATTACCAAGGGGAGACCCTTTTGATGAAGTGAAATGCTAATACAGAGAGAAATTTCACAGTGAATTCCATTATGGGGAGGACTACCATTATGGCTTGATGTCTGACTATAAGAACAAGTCTTACAACATGTACCCTAGGTAAGAGCTTTAGGGTGGACGATGGTAAGGGGGATACCTTCTTACTGTTTGATCTTCTGGCCACACTGAGGGCTACTATGACTCTCATTAGAAGATGGTCTCTCAAGATAGATCAGATTATGGAAATGAAACAAGAATTCATGGTGAAGTATCTGGGGAGGACCTTAATAATTACTACTACTATACCTATAATTTGGTAATGGGAGATTAGGATCCTAGGATTCCACAAATAAGCATATAAGGGATTCAATAACTCTATCATTAAGTAGAGTGAGATTTTATATCAACTCCTAACTTTCCAATTGACTCTAATGAGGCATATTTTTTGATTCCTTCTTGTGAGAGATTGGGACCGATTACTGGGGAAATTGATTTTCAAGTATGGAAGCTTTTTGACTAGATCATGTGTCACTACTAGAATTTTCTAGTAGGATCTTGGAATTTTGTAAGGGGTTTGTGCACATCTCGTAGTGTCCATTGTAATGGGATGATTTCCTCCATTTGGGATGGGGGTATAGGCTCGATCCATTTTTCCATATATCATGGGAAAATTTGGATCATGAACCTCCTATATGAGAGTATAGGTGTGTGTTTTCTCTGGAGGGATGTGTTGAGGAGTTACCCCATTTACGAGGACAAAGTTGTGTATCTGTCCCTCTACCAGTTTTGTTTCCATTATGATGTCCTATATAGTTTGTAGGATGTGGGAAGGAATTTTCACCTACCCTTTCACCATTGTTAGGATGTTCTTGGAAACTTTAGCTACTCAAATGGGGATATATTCCCATTCCATGGTTGGACCAGGGGTGTGTACCTACTCATATCATCCACTTCCTGCCATTGGATACTGACAGTACTCACGTTTGGGGGTATAAATTTGGGTTTTTCCTTATTCATCACTAGGACTTGTCAGATAACTTCTCCATATGCTTCTAGATGAGGCTAATAGTAGGCTTAATAAATGAAGGTGGGTGCATGAACCTTCTCATGGTTTTTCACTGAATTTGACTGGAAGACTTGATTGATGTGGTAAGGTTTTTATACCTACTCATGGCTTGAAACCAATTTTGAATAGAGGGATTATTTGAACACTTCTATAAAAGAATGTTGGAAGTCTTGGTTGGAGTGGGAAAGTGTTTTTTTATGCTCATAGTTTACTACCTAATTTTATTAGTGGGGTTTTTTGGATGCTTCTTGATGATTCTTCTAGTAGTATTAATATGTTTTGGAAGGTTTTTTTTTGACCACTTTTTTCACCTTATTTTGTTAGAGGGGTTCTCAAAAGGGGACATAGGTATGGCCATATTTCCTATTGACTAATCGTTTCCCTCTTCAAACCATATTTCATGCCCAGGTCTAGATGACCTGAGTCGAATACCCAAGGACGGCACCCTCAACATGCTGAGGGTTCACTACCACATAAAATTGGTGGAGATGACCCTTTTAAAGGACTCTTTTATCCTTTGGGTGAGGCCATTTGTGGATTCTTGGTCTACCTCCCTAAGATATGGGAGAAGCTAATTGTTATGTTCTATAGATAATCACTCGATATGGTTGAAGATGTAGATTGGTTCCACCTGATTTTGTACCACCATCCATCACTGAGTGGATGAATAGAGGGGCTTCATGAGTTAGAGGGACTATCAAGAAGCCTCTGGGGTTGGTAAGGTACCATTTTGGTGGTACTCCCAGATCAACATATTTGAGACCCAGCGTTGAAGATGTTGGGTGGTTAACAATGTCCTTTGTTTGGTTAGAAACCCATATTTTGTCGTGGATGATGCGCACACCTAAGAGAACTGGTATGTAGCCATTTGGATCAAAGGGATATCTTTTTGAAGATTCCTAGAATATAGGTGAAAACAAAAACAAGAAAAACCCTTAAAATCATCATCTCAATAAATGAATACATTCACAATTGATTTTCTTGTTTGTACCTCTTTCATTTTGAGAGAGAAAGGGTCCTGATAGGTGGGTGACACCATCATCTTGATTAAGTATTCACATCAAGTTAACCATTTATTTTATTCTCAAATACCATGTGGGGATGGAATGGAGTTTTGTGGTGTTATTGGGACAACCTTCACAACATACACATATACCGACATCCTTTCCGGGTATTTTCCAACAGGGTTTGTTCATGGAACCAGAAACATCCAATGGTTCTCATATCTGTGATGACTTATGGACCTATTTTCCAAAGGTAGGTACTAATTAGGGAACTCAGCCAATGATACATAATAACTCACATTGGTCGATAGGATGGGAGTTCGGGATCATCACACCCTTTTGGGGGGAATTTTTTCCTACTTTGGGACTCTCTTAAAGATTTAAGATATGTTCGTGAATCCTTCACTAATTCTCATGTATGAAGTAGGTCACCCTTGTATTAACAATCAATTATTAGTATGTATTGGATTTAGAATATATATGTATCCAAGGTTCTTCATCAATACAGATATATATATATGTATCCTAGGATCTCCATTAATGGTACCCTTTCATGAACAGATTAGATATTATTTTGTCGTTTATTATTATGATGCTAGTTTTGAGCCACACAGTGGGGAGCTCTAGAATTTATCATCATCTAGGGAGATGGGAGTTATTTTGATAACAGGATTGGGACAATAAGTTGGTATTATTATGTATCCTTATTAAAGGAAATCAAAACTCATGTAGTTTAGTGCCACTTAATGGTACACATCATACCTTTTAAGGTCATGTGACAAGGACCAAACCTTGTAGTTTAACATCATGTGGAAAGTAAATCTAGGTGAAAGGTGCCTAGTCAAAATTTGGTGTGAGACTTACGCTAAGGTGGCCCAAGTAACCTGAAAGGGATATGGGATCCCATGTTATATATGACTCTTCTGGGAATATGGCCCAGATAGAATTATGGTTGATTTTGGGGTACTGGGTTTTGACTAAGTGGAGGCTTCCTGTATATCCCATTTGGATGGGAATCAAAGCCTACTTAGTTTGGTTGTAAGGACCCATGTCTATGGGAGGCCTCTAAAGGTTTTCTCAGAAGTAATATTTCCCTTTGAGATAATTAAGGTATGATTTTGAGGCTTACATCATATAAGAGGATTCCATGGTGAGTGGATCCATGAGGAATGTCTTGACCCATGGTGATTAGGAGGTTTGATTGAGGCTTACACCTAGTAGGATGCTATTTGACTTGATTCATTAGTAATGTGGGCCCTTTGAAGATCAAGGAGTGGTTTTGGGTCTTACACCATATATAAGGATTCCCTTTTAGTTGGATACATGGACTTGAGGACACATTCCTATGGATTCCCTCTAAAAGAAGGTGACAGGAAGATCTGGAAAAATATTCTCTGTCGAGACATGCATCGGACCGTGTGGATGTCTTGATTGTATCTAACCTCTAAGAAAACATGAGTCATGCTGAAATGTGAAAAACAAGAGAAATCATAAGATCTAGAAAAACACACTAGCCTTTTTCCACTAGTGGAAGAGTTGAGGCTATGGGAGAAGAAGAAAGGGATTTGATGTGCTCGTCTCCTCCCATTTCATATCCAAGATAGTCACACCGGACTACCCATCTAAATACGGACTATATTAAAAGGAAAGAGGCTTACTTCAGGAGGTATTTCCTACTCTTGGTTCCAGATAAGAGAGGAGGATATGGCATTAACCCTCAAATTGAAAAAAAAAGTGTGATCCTCTCCCTCCCCACCTAGAACTGGAGGTCCTGAATATTAGAGATGATGAGTTAAGGACATGTATTTAACCCTGATACCTAAGACCGGTAGATCCCTGACACTGCCCCCAAGGTCGGGGTCCTCATGACTGATGGGATTTATAAGTGAATACACCCTGTGGACCCTACCTATTAGGTAGGATAAGTTTGGGACCCCTCTGACATATGGAATACATAACTGAATGGAAGACACACCGGTGTGTCTCTATCCATGATCATGCAAGTATATAGGCTTCAGTGGAGGCTTCAACTTGGTCCCCCTAAAACAAGGAATCCAACTTAAGGGGATACCTATCATTATGGATTGAAATATGTATTGGAAGGTGTCTCACATAGGTCAAGGTTTGTGAGCATAAATTACTTCGCACAGTGTGACTTGGGAGTAGTTGGAAGTACTTTACACAGGGGTAGTCATGTGCGAGTAGGATGTGCCTTGGTCAATGGAACACATGGGAAACAACACTTGGGTGAGGCCTTTATCTAGAAACCAAGGGTTTCATCAGGTGTCCATGGAAGGGTCTCATTTTGGTCTCAGGTTTGGGAATATACCTTACCACTAGTGGTTTTCAACTAGGGGGAAGGGGTCCTCATGCTTGTGTCTTGTGTTTTAGACCCTGGAGGGACTTTAGAGAGCTACCTGAGGGATTTTTTTAGGACCTAGGTGAAGGGGATATGTGACTAGAGTTTAGAGGATTCTTCTTTTTTTAAATCTTGCAAATGAGGATCCCCAAGGTCCTATTTTTAGGCAAATATTAGACCCTAGTTGAATAATTTTGTTCACACAGGTACCTAGTGTAGGTACTCCGAACAGGTACCCCACATAGGGGTTGTTATCCTTTAGTGTCATATAAGGAAGGCTATGTGATCCTTCTGGTGTGAAGGATGGGTGTATGCAGGCCATTTTTATGTGAGTTACCTTGATTCTTCTTGGGATTATTCACCTCTCTAATACTTGGGATACTCTTCATAATCTTTTCAACCCATGTGACAAAATAGAGTGTTAATAGGTGTTCACCATCAAAGGTGAGGCATTTCTATTTAGAATATATAGTCATTTCTATGAAACCTCCATTATAATTAATATCTTGGGATTCTTAGTGGTTTAAAATGTTTTCTTATAAATTTATATTCATATTATATACTCATAGTGGGTTGGAAATGTTTTTCAAATGGGTTTTGATGTGCGACATGGGATAGTTTCTAAATGGATTTCTCTTGTTTTGTTTTGTATTGATTTAATGGAATATCATGTGTTTGATTAATGGTCCAAAAAGACCTTTAAAATTAATTCAAAGGTTTTAAATAGGTTCTTAGCACTGAGAATTTTTTAAAGGGAGGATTTTTGGTTTTAAAGGGGTGTGTTAAACCCAATAAAATGGTTTTATAGATTTATTGCCTGTGTAGAAATTTTTTTGGAGATTTTTGGAAAATAGATGGTTTATAAATAAATTTAAAAGGGATATTTGATAATTTTATTTCAATGGATTTTTTTAAATATTGTTTCAAATAGTGTGACATAGCTTTGCATCATGGAATTTTAGAACTTCTAGATGGTACCCCATGATTGCTTTAGGATACTAGGATAGTTATAGGGCCAGACTAGTTCGATAGGATTACTAGGATAGACATGTTCTTATAGGTCGGCCTAAGGTTTGTGTCGTCATTTTAGATCATGTTACTTGAGTCCTAGGGATTTTCATATGATTCTTGGGTCCTTTTTGGATGATTTAGAGTATTTCATCCTATAACTTATTTGTATCCCCTAATTCTCTACTTCAGTACCTAGCACCATCACTATTGCTACGTTTGACATCACTAATTCAATCACTTATTAAGTGTTTTTGTATGGGTGTTTCAATATTGTTAAGTGATATTGAAATAATTATTTAAAAAATCAGCATGGAAATAATTATATAAGTGATAATTGGTATAAAATAGGTGATATCAAACAATTCCAAGAAACACTACCCACTAAAAACGTCTTTTATTGAAAAAATAACTTGTTTGAAATATTTTTTTCTTTTTTATTTAGAAAAAACATTTTAGAAAAAAACATTTTATACATTTAAAAAAAATTGATTTTATGTTTTTCCTTAAAAAAATTATTAGATTTTTAAAGATAATTTTTCAATTCAAACAATAATTGAATTTATAATTTAAACACAAAAATATTGTTTTCACATTTTCGTGATAATTTTTTAAACTATCCTAAAGTTAGTTATGTTTTTAAAATTAAAAATGTGGGTTTCATGAATAAAATTATTTTAATAGTAGGACGAAATTTTATTTTATTTTATAATAATTCAATAACACTTATGCATCTATAAACTGAAGAAACGGTGACAAACATGGTTGTGATGACCAAGACTATAAGATCATTTTTTAATCCTATTACGTAAAGATTGTCCCACATATAATAAAAATTTCCCAATAATATACATCTGTAAGAACCCGGACCTTCTTTTCAGGTATGTTTTTCCTTTTTCTGGAGTTTTTTAGAAAAGAGGAGTTTCTGGAAAATTTTGAAGTACACGTCGTGCACTTCGATGCCGCATGAGGCCGTGTGTTGGCCGTGTCTGGGCCACACACACAGTCATGTGGGGTGATGTGGAGGCCGCTTAAAGTGGAGTACAGAAAATCCTAGTACACGCCGTATACTCCAAAATTACATGCCATGTACTTTCTTTTTTTATCATTAAATGGACCGGGGTCACGTCTAATCGCTAGAACAAGCTTCTTCTCCAGATTTTTCAACCGAGAGTGTCTCATACGGCCACAAATCTCCTCTGAGCCCCCAAGCCTTCGTCTGTTCTCTGAATCGACTGACATCGATTGCGTTGGAATCGCAGCGGTAAGATCTTCCTTCTTCTAGGGCATCATTTTCCAATTCCTCCTATTTTTCAAGTTATCTTGGGTTGAAAATTTTTTGTGTTTTCATATATCTACGTCGTTATAAGGAGATTAAAGCCTCATGGTTCAAGTATATTGATCTTCTAGCATCAAGGTAGGTGGTTTGTGCCTTTCCATTCAAATTCTTTGAGTTTATATGCAATTTTCTACCAATACCCATGAACGGGGTATTGCATCTTACTGTTTTTCCCCTGTTGTTTTTCCTTCCTTGATTGTATGCTTGTTTAGAGGTAATTTGTCTATGTATAAGGATAATTTATATGCTTGGATGTTTTTCCCATGCCTTGTTCTATTTATGACCTTTTGGTCTTGTTCTGCCTTTGGCCGTTATACCTGTTTTCCATGCCTTATGACCGTAGGATGGAGCATTGTTCCCTGACATGCTTATTATGCTATAGACTAGTTAGCCAAGTATCTTTGTAGGTTTACTTTGGCCATATAGCATTATTATGCACTGACTTACACGGGTCCGTGAGAACATAGTGCTATAGACTATAAGAGGATAGACTGAGTGAGCTTACTCAGAGAGTCTTGGACATTATAGACTATAGGGGATATACCAAGTGTGCTTCCTAGAGAGTCTTGGATATTATAGACCACAGGAGGATAGACTGAGTGAGATTCCTCAGAGAGTCTTGAGCTTTATAGACTATACGAGGGTAGACCGAGTGAGCTTCCTCAGAGAGTCTTTATTTTGTTTTATTTTCCTTAAACCATTCCAGGCTATAGGAGGAATTGACCAAGTGAGCTTCCTTAGAGAGTCTGTGATAGACTTGAGGCTATAAGAGGAATTGACCAAGTGATATTCCTCAGAGAGTCTCTAGACCTTGGGGCTATAAGGGAAATTGACCGCGTGATCTTCCTCAGAGAGTCCTTGACTACCTTAGACTATAAGGGGAATTGACTGACCGTGCTTCCTCAAAGAGTTTTATAATTTCATATGACCAAACCATAGGGGTTAGGCTGAGTGTACTTCCCAAAGGGTTGTTGTTACTTCTTGGATAGGACTAGAGGGTTTGGATGTGAGTACTTCCCAGGGGGATTCCTATTTGTGGTTAGTTGTTTTCTTCACTGCTGCTTGTTGATCTGTGGATTGTTTATTACTGTGTATTATCCTGTTTACTGTTTACTGTTCACTATTTACTATACTATTACCTGCCTTATACTCACTGGCTATTAGGCACAGATCTTCGGGTGGTTGCCTACTAGGATTTAGTCTCACATCCTGTTTGGGTCATGATTTTGGGCCTAAACAGATTATATTGTTGTGGGTATAGACAAGGGAAATCACCCTCCGCCTTTAGGTACTTGATTGCATTGGAGTAGAAGAGCATGGGACCAAGCCGAGGCTTGCGATGCTGAGGATTTGTTTATCTATTTTTCCCTTTTACTTTTGTTTAGTATTGTATTCAACATTGTGACTTGTTTGGATTCTTTCCTAGACATATGTATCATGAATTATTTCATATATATGTGTGTGTCATCTAGTTGTTTATTGTTTTATTCTTCCATAGTTTATTGTTGTTGAATATTTACTGCTTTTTCTATTTCATGTGTTGTTTACTTCCACTGTGTACTCTGCCAATGAGGGCATAGTTTCCCCACTAACACACCCAAGTCCCTCGCTGCTAGTCGGCATCCTCTGAAGTTCGGGGAAATGCGCTTGAGGCCATGTGACCAACCGGGTACGGGGCGCCTCTGGGTGGCTTTTGGAACCGATATGTTACAAAGTGGTATTAGAGGAATTCTTTTCTATTGACTTACTGTTTGGAGACTATATCCAGGGATATGATGGAATAGGTACTTGGTAATAAGTTGTGCCCGGGAGTAGCTAACTCGTGTATAGGGAAAAGCCATACTACCATGTTTATTGAAATTTTATTGGTTTTCAATTTTACAGTTGATATGATTTCACTGTTGGGTAATTCAAATGCTTTATGTTGTTACTGTTGTTGTTATTGCGGTTCAATTTCTATCACAGCCTGAGGAGATAATGTTATTCCATCTCATGCATCATATAGGCACTTGTTAGAAATCACATGGCATGAATTTTTTCCATTCAATCTAGGATGCATTAGCGCATGTTGTTGTGATAGACATTGTGTAGATTATGCATGTTGCGGTGATATATGATTTGATATAATCTCTGCTGTTTGATAGAGAATTTGTTTGTATAGTACTTTGCTTAAATGGATGCTAAACTTTGGTTCTTGAGGTGTCATGGGACCTCATGGATTGAAATTTGGTGGATCATTGCCTGGTTGCCTTGTTATAACTTGTATAAGATTCCAAGATCTGATTCGCGTGGAGTATGGGCCCTCACGGATTGTAATTTGGAACCTTAACTCTTTTTTTCTATGTTTTTTGGGCTTCGGAGCAGTTTCTGAGCTACTACCCAGAAAAACCTAGAATACACGGTGTTTACTTTATTAATACACGTTGTGTAGTTTTTAAACTGTGTCACTGACTGTGTGGGTAGAAACATAGGGTTGTGAAAAATCTTCAGGAACACACCGTGTACGGTAAGTACACGCTATGTTATAGTGACCGTGTGTCTACTCATGTGACTAATGACACGGATGGATGAAACTTCAACTTTACACACTGTGTCCTTTTATCACATGCCATGACATGTAACCTAAGTACCCGGTCGTGTCACAAACAACACGTGTCGGGGAAAACATTCAAGTACACACCGTGTTCTCAGGGAGCACGTCGTGTAAGAGTGAACCGTGTAGACGACCATGTAAAGAACAACACGGGTTGGTGTTATCCTTTCTTAATACATGCCGTGTTTGTTTGTAACATGCTGTGTCATGTAACCTGGGTACACAGGCTGTGTAACTAACAACACGGGTCATTGAAACCTTGTCTAGTACACGTTGTGTCCTTTGTGAACACGTCGTGTAGTCTAGGATTAATAGGACTGTGTGGGTTAGCCGTGTAAGGAGACTCAGGCAGGTAATAGAGTTCAATTACACTCCGTGTGTGGGGACAACATGCTGTGTGGTTGGGGAGTTACACGACCAGTTGTGTCATAAGTACATGCCCATGTGAATGGATTAAAAGAACACGCCGTGTAGTTTTTATACGCGCCGTGTAGTTTTTATACACGTCGTGTAGTCATGTTTTGTAAAACTTGAATGTTTCCTTCTCCTGTTCCCCTATTGTACTCTTGTGTTCTCAGTCTTTGATAATCCTGGTCTAAGGTATTATTTTGACCTTTCAGATTTATTCCACTGATACGTCCTTTGGTTGTACGTCAGCTGCCAGACGGTGATCAGACACTGGATATGGCCGATCAGGGACCTCCCGCAAATCCTCCTGTTGTGCCAGCCTTGGCACCAGCAGTTATACCAGTTGCAGGTGCTGATGCATAGTTTAGGGAAGAATTTATGAGGATGATGTAGACCTTCTAGGGAGCGCCGCCTCCTGCCCCGTTGATGGCAGAGTTGACGCAGGTTTTTCAGCAGCATTATCTTCCTACTTTCTCAGGGGATGGAGGACCTCAGGCTACAAAGTCGTGGCTCGAAGCCACACTGACAATCTTTGAGAATCTGGAGATACCTCCAAATAAGAGGGTGAATCTCGCTACCTATATGCTTCAAGACTCTGCCAAGAGGTGGTGGGAGGTGATCTCACAGTCAGGACGCCAGCAGGGTATGACTTGGGATGAGTTTTGGAACATCTTCTATGATTACTTCTACACGGAGACCATGAGGGCCGACCGAGACCAGGAGTTCATAATCTTAGAGCAGGTTACTCTTTATGTTATGGATTATTCCTCTCGTTTCATGGATCTCTAGCGTTTCATGCCTATCCTAGCAGGTGATGAGTTGTTCCTAGCTAGGAAGTTTGAGGACGGTCTCAGGAAGGAGATCCATTCCCAGGTGAACATCTTCAGGTTGACTTCGATATCCTCTATCATCAACCAGACACTAATCACAGAGCAAAATCTGAGGGATTCTGAAGCAGTGAACCAGGGCGGTTCGACCTCCAGAGCTAGTGTTCCTCCTACTGATAGCAAGAAGCACCGTAGGGAGTCTACTCGAGGAGATCAGAGTAGGCAGAATGTATCTTCGGGAAGCCAGGTAGTATGATACCAATGTGGGAGGAGTAGGCATACTAGGCCTTAGTACTAGAGAGACCCGATGGAGTGCCGATATTACAGAAAGATGGGCCATCTTCAGCGTTTTTTCTGATCTTCTCACCTATAGCTGGTGGTAGGGGTTCTTCTATGACCCCTCATTCAGGAGATGCATTTCCAGTTTCTCAACAATCTGGGAACTGGAGTTCTTCCGGCCATGCGGGCCGAGGTGGAGGTCGTGGTCGTGGTGGTTAGTCACCAGGTTACCAGCGAAAGTAGAGTGGATCAGCTCAGAGTGGTCATCTAAGGTCGCAGGACCACGGTACAGGCCAGACTTTCACTGTGGAGCAGACCCATCAGGAGCAGGATCCCATACCTTCTACAATTAGAGGTATGATCTTAGTAGCCTCAATTTTATCTTCAGCTCTTTTCGATACTGGTGCTACACATAGTTTTATCTCTGTTTCTGTTTTGGAGAGCCTTGGGTTGCGCATCTTTTCCTCTGTCGATACCTTGACACTGGACACACTGTTGGGGACTAGAGCAGTTAGTGTACGTCAGTGCAGAGAGTGACCTCTTGAGGTTGCAGGGTGTCACTTCTTATGGGACCTCTATGTCTTAGAGATGACGAGCTATGGTGTCATTCTCATAATGGACTGGTTAGTTCCCTTTCAAGAATTCGTTGACTTTTATCGCCATAGGGTGTGTTTCATATCACTAGAGGGTGGATCTTTTCTTCATAGAGGTGAGTGGGATGTCCAGGCGAGTCGAGCAGGACCTGAGCTTCATGGGCTAAGAGGAGTTACAGCCCATATTTCTAGTGTTTATCTGGATGACCAGGGGAATTCACAGTTAGACATTCCTCCGGTGGTGGATCGTTTCAGGGATGTCTTTCCAGAGGACTTTTCAGGTTTGACTTCAGAGCGTAACGTAGACTTTTTTATTGAGCTTGTTCCAGGAGCGGCACCAGTGCTCATTCCTCCTTATAGGATGGCTACATCAGAGTTGTAGGAGATCAAGAAGTAGTTGGAGGAGTTGTAGGTAAAGGGTTTCATCCGACCTAGTACTTCTCCTTGTGGTTCGCCTGTCCTGTTTGCGAGGAAGGTAGATGGTACCCTTAGGCTGTGTGTGGACTATCGGAAGTTGAACCAGTTGATGGTCAGGAACCGATATCCCTTGCTGAGGATCGATGATCTCTTTGATCAGCTTCGAGGAGCTCGAGTGTTCTTAAATATTGAATTGAGATCCTTTTATCATCAGTGTCACGTTAGACCATCTGATATACCTCTTACAGCTTTCTGGAGCAGGTATGTTCTATATGAGTATATGGTTATGTCATTCGGTCTCACGAACGCGCCAGCAGTTTTCATGGCACTGATGAACCGAGTTTTCCATCCTTACTTAGATTCCTTCATGGTGGTTTTTTTGGATGACATCTTGGTGTACTCCCACACTCAACACGGCCATTCTACCCATCTTGAGATCATACTGAGTACATTGAGATAGCATCATCTTTATGCTAAACTCTCAAAATTCCACTTTTGGATGGATCAAATTCACTTATTGGGTCATGTTATCTCAGAGACAGGAGTATCAGTAGACCTAGAGAAAGTGAGAGCTATAGTTTCTTGGGAGCAGCCGAAGAATGTCTTTGAGGTGCAGAGTTTTCTAGGGCTGGATGGATACTACAGGCATTTCATACAGGACGTTTCACGCCTAGAATAACCACTGACAGGTCTGACCAAGAAAGGGGCAAAGTTCTTATGGTCAGATTCTTGTGATTCAGCCTTTTAGGAGCTGAAAGGGAGGTTGACTTCAGCACTGATACTAGTCTTTCCAGATCCGGGCAAGAGCTATACCGTTTATTGTGATGCTTCAGGTATCGGGCTGGGAGTTGTGCTTATGCAGGGAGATAGAGTCGTTGCGTACAGGTCTTATCAGTTGAGCCCACATGAGAGGAACTACCCAAATCATGATCTATAATTGGTAGTTGTTGTTCATGTCTTACGTTGTTGGAGAAATTATCTTTTGGGAGAGCATTTTTTGGTCTTCACTGACCACAAAAGTCTCAAGTACATCTTCACTCAGCACGATCAAAATTTGAGACAGCGCAGATGGGTCGAGTATCTTCAGTCCTTCGACTTTGAGCTTGCCTATACACTTGTAAAGGGAAACGTAGTGGTTGATGCATTGAGTAGGAAAACTCAGATACAAGTAGTTCAGGAGGCCAGCAATGAGTGGCATCTTATGGCTCTATTCTCTGAGATGCATTTGGAGGTTCATGATAGACAGGGGAAGACTTTTCTATCTTCTATAGTTGTTACCTCTACACTTCTTGATCGAGTAAGGATGAGGCATCTATCAAACTCAGAAGGACTAGTCCTGTGGGAAAGTGTGTTAAGAGAGGACCCTCTTCCTGGATGGACATTGGGTGAGGATGAGATCTTGCATTTCTAGGGACACGTATGGGTGCCAGCAGACATACGCGTGGAGCTAATGTGGGATTTTCATTCCTCAATTTGGGAAGTTCATCCCAGCGTTACCAAGATGTATCATGATCTACACCGCCAGTATTGGTGGCCAGGTATGAAGAGAGATGTTGCTAGTTTTTTCCTGAGTTGTTCCACTTTTCAGCAGGTGAAAGCAAAGCATTAGCGACCATAAGGTCTTTTGCAGCAGTTACCCATTCTGAAGTGGAAGTGGAACGATGTCGCGATGGAATTCGTGACTGGTTTGCCAAGGTCACCTCGAGGGAATGATTTTGTTTGAGTTATCATCGACAGGCTTACGAAGGTTGATCACTTCTTGCTGATCAAGAAGACCTTCAGTGTTGATGAGCTGGGATGGTTGTGCATCCGATATATTGTACATCTGCATGGAGTTCCACACTCCATTGTTTCAGATAGGGATGCGCGTTTTACTTCTTGGTTCTGGCAGGGGCTTTAGAAGGCTTTGGGTACACATGTACTTTTGAGTACAGCATACCATCCCCAGATAGATGGTCAGTCCCAGCGTACGATTCAGGTGCTTGAGGATATGATCTGAGCTTGCATTATGGACTTTGGATGTTCTTGGGAGAAGTATATCCCTCTTGTGGATTTCTCCTACAACAACAGTTTTCAGGCAACTATTCATATGGCACCTTATGAGGCTTTGTACGGTAGGCCATGCCGATTACCTTTATGTTGGTTGTAGGTAGGAGAGGTGGCTTTGCTGGGACCTCGTCTTGTTTAGGAGACCTCAAAACAGATAGAGTTTATTCAGAATAGGATGGATATGTCATAGTCTCGATCGAAGTCTTATGCTGATCAAGGGAGATGGCCTCTGGATTTCGAGGTTGGGGATCAGGTTTTCCTACATGTCGCACTGAGGTTGGGACACAAGAGGATTTGGAGATAGGGTAAGCTTTCACCCAAGTACGTTGAGCTGTTTGAGGTGTTGGAGAGAGTTAGGCCGGTTGCCTATCGATTGTAGTTACCTCAGAGGTATCGGGATATGCACAACGTCTTCCACGTTTCTCATCTCCGACATTACTTTTCAGACCCGTCTCATGTCTTTCAACCTAAGGAGATTGATCTCAAGGAAGATGCATAGTTTGAGGAGAATCCTATCTGAATTATCGATCGTAGTATGAAGGTTCTACGTGACTGGTCTGTTCCTCCGGTACGGGTGCTATGGTAGCACGGGCGAGTACAGGACGAGACTTGGGAGAGGGAGGCTGATGTACGATCGTAATGGCCAGAGTTGTTCGGGGTTTCTTCTTCTATGCCTCGCTAGGGAAATTCGGAGATGAATTTCTTTAATGGGGGAGTTTCTAAGAACCCAAACCTTCTTTTTAGGTATGTTTTTCCTTTTTCTGGAGTTTTTGAGAAAAGAGGAGTTTTTGGAAATTTTTGAAGTACACGCCATGTACTTCGATGTCGCATGAGGCCATGTGTTGGTCGTGTCTGGGACACACACATGGTTGTGTGGGGTTATGTGGACACTGCTTAAAGCAGAGTATAGAAAATCCTAGTACACATCATGTACTCCAAAAGTACACATCGTGTACTTTCTTTTTTTTCATTAAATGGACCGGGTCACATCTAATCACCAGAACATGGTTTTTCCCCAGCTTTATCGACCGAGAGCATCTCGTACAGCTATGAATCTCCTCCGAGCCCCCAATCATCTGTCCGCTCTCCGAATTGACCATCGTCGATTGCGTTGGAACCGCAGCAGTAAGCTCTTCCTTCTTCTAGAGCATCATTTTCCAATTCATCTTTTTTTCAAGTTATCGTGGGTTGAACGTTTTGTGAATTTTCATAGATCTACGACGTTATAATGAGATTAAGCCTCATGGTTCAATTATATTGATCTCCTAGCATCAAGGTAGGTGTTTTGTGCCTTTCTTTTTGAAGTCTTTGAGTTTATGTGCAATTTTCCACCAATACCCTTGAACGGGGTATTATGTGTTTACTGTTTTTTCCCTGTTGTTTTTTCTGCCTTGCTTGTATTCTTGTGTAGATATAATTTGGATATGTATAAGGATAATTTCTATTCTTGGATGTTTTGCCCATGCCTTTTTCTGTTTATGAACTTTTGGTCTTGTTCTGCCTTTGGCCGTTATACCTGTTTTCCATGCCTTGTGACCGTAGGATGGAGCAGTTTTCCCTAACATGCTTGTTATGCTATATACTAGTTATCCAAGTATCTCTGTAGGTTTACTTTGGCCCTATAGCATTATTATGAACTGAATTGTACGGGGCTATGAGAACCTGGTGCTATAGACTATAAGGGGATAAACCGAGTGAGATTCCTCAGAGAGTCTTAGACATTATAGAGTATAGGGGATAGACCGAGTGTGCTTCCCAGAGAGTCTTGGATATTATAGACCATAGAAAGATAGACCGAGTGAGCTTCCTCATAGAGTCTTGAGCTTTATAGACTATACGGGGGCAGACTGAGTGAGTTTCCTCAGAGAGTCTTTGTTTTGTTTGATTTTTCTTAAACCATTCTAGGCTATAGGAGGAATTGACCGAGTGAGCTTCCTCAGAGATTCTGTGATAGACCTGAGTCTATAAGAGAAATTGAATGAGTGATCTTACTTAGAGAGTCTCTAGACCTTTGGGCTATAAGGGGAATTGACCACGTGATCTTCCTTAGAGAGTCCCTAACTACCTTAGACTATAAGGGGAATTGACTGAGTGTGCTTCCTTAGAGAGTCTTATAATTTCGTATGACCAAACCAGAGGGGTTAGGCTGAGTGTATTTCCCATAGGGTTGTTTGTACTTCTTGGATAGGACCATAGGGGTTGGCTTTGAGTACTTCCCAGGGGGATTCCTATTTGTGGTTAGTTGTTTGCTTTACTGCTGCTTGTTGATATGTGGATTGTTTACTGTTATGTATCATTCTGTTTAATGCTTACTATTTGCCGTTTACTATACTATTACCTACCATATACTCACTGACTGTTAGGCACAGATCTTCAGGTGGTTTCCTACTTGGATTTAGTCTCACACCCTGTTTTGGTCATGCTTTTGGGCCCAAACAGATTATATTGCTGCAGGTATAGACAAGGGAAAGCACCCTTCGACTTCAGGTACTTGATTGCATTAGAGCAGGAGAGCATGGTACCAAGCCGAGGCTTGCGATGCTGAGGAGTTTTTTATCTGTTCTTCCCTTGTACTTTGGTTTAGTGTTTTATTCATCATTTTGACTTGTTTGGATTCTTTCCAAGACATATGTATCATGCATCATTTCATATATATGTGTGTGTGTGTGTGTGCTCCAGTTGTTTATTGTTTTAGTCTTCCATTGTTTACTATTGTTGGATATTTACTGCTTCCACTATTGTATTTTTTGTTTACTTCCACTGTTTACTCTTCCAATGAGGGCATAGTTTCTCCACTAACACACCCAAGGCCCTCGCTGCTAGTCGGCAGCCTTTGGCATTCAGGGAAATGTGCTTGAGGCCATGTGACCAACCGGGTGTGGGGTGCCTCTTGGTGGCTTTCGGAACTGGTACGTTACAACATCCAAACACTCACATAAAAAATAAATAATATTTTAAAATATTAGGCCAAGAAATCTCACCACTTGAATAATATTGAAACTCTATTTATAGAGATGAATATCAAGATACAAAACTAAAGATAAATATAAAATACAATATATAAACTAAATATAAAATATATATGAAATACCTATTCAATAGATCTATCATAGTTAGATTCATACCCTCATTATTTAAGTATTCTAAAACTATATTTTAAAATGGATCTACTCTATCTCATTTCACTAATTTAAAAAAATGGAACTTGTGATGACAAACTTCCTTCGAAGGCGATGTTACTGACACATAAAAATGTCCAATGTAGATAATTCCAAAATTGTTGTAAAATGTTTTCTTATTTTAGTTATATGGTAGTCATGGGTTCCTATACATGAAAAATATTTCAAAATAGGTTTAAATTGGTTATCTTGAACATGATTTATGGAAAAGATCGTATTTAAAAGGATTTATGTACAAGATTTTTTGGATGAGGATGAAAGAAAATTGGAATCTAAAATAAAACATAATATCTTCAAATACCATGTAAGATAAATTTTTGGAAAATAGGTATGTAAATCATAGGAGTGAAAAGAGGGAATCTAAAAGCAATTACACTGGAGGGAGGGAGGGAGAGACGGAGGGAGACTTCTAACCTTTCTAGGCTATGATACCATGTAGAAAGAATAGAACAAAAAAAATTATTTAATAAGGTCAAAATTTTATTTATAAAAATAGATAATGAGATACAATACTCGAGATAGATAGAAAATTAAAAAAAATCAAACTAATAGTAAAATGATAGGATGTACCTATTAAAAACAGTCATAGATAGATCACTATCTTAATTATTTATGCACCCTAATAGATTGGTAACACAAACTCCTTATGAAATTCAAAATAAACCTTATAATTTAAAGTAACCAATAATAACCCCACTATATTTTAAACTTTATTGGTTAAATAGTTAAACTTCCCTCCCATACAGTAAAACATAATCCTTCTACCAAGCTAACCATTTAATCTTCACCAACAAGCATATACCACCATCAAAATGTGAATTAATGTTTAACCTCATTTCAAATCCTAAACCTACTTTTCATTAAATAGAACCTAAATGGTTTAAATTATGGGATTCCTATATAACTACATCTTCTCTCTGATTTGGTGTTATCTTCTAGGGGTTAATATCAATTAAAATGTGGGGAAAGATGGATGAGAAACTATGTTAGTTATTCAGTTGGGGAAAAGGTATAAACCATTGGAATTAGTAATAATATTGATGATTGTTGGGTTTTAGAATGGTATAGGTAAGCCTTAAAGTTTAATTACTTCTTTTGATGTCTATGTATTTCAAATTTGATGGGTGTTTTCGATGTCGTTCAAGAATATTCATCATCCAACCTTCTATGTGGTTGAATAGAACTCCCTCAAGATTCTTGTTTTGATACTCAACATATTTTAAACCAGTTTCTAGTATTGAATAACCTATATCTAAATTTATTTTTAAGGATTATATCAAATTAAAAATGAAAATTTATTAATTTTAATTTATAATTCAGTTTTTTGATTTAAGGAGAAAAATTTCATCCACATCAACTTCATATCCCAAATATTTATTATTTCATTTTATTGCATGAGACTTGTCTCCCATATCTTATGGGCATGAACCTATGTTGTTTAAACTACCCTGAGTAGTGGTCATACCATACTAGGTATCAGTTATCATTGTGGATTAATTCAGATGATAACACCTACCACCAGTGGAGTAATTCTTTTCTTAAATTCAATTACCCATTTCCTTCAATGCATGCTGAAATTATTTAAAACATTCAAATATTGGGATACCCTTATTTTAAATTCCCCTTTTGTGTACTTATTTATTTTTTAAAATTTTAATATTACTAAATCAAATAGTATGGATATGAATCAAAAATGGATGGATTCCAATCATATGAAAAAAGAGTATGAAGATGGGGTGAAAGAGTTCATCAAGTTTTAAAAAATCGTGTATATGACCCTTTTAAAATACTTTGTACATGTTTACACTATTATTATTCAATACTAATTAGTCTAGAGTAGTTTGAAGAACAGTTGACCTGTCATAGAATATACTGAAGTTATAAATTTTGGAATAATTAAGGGGAAAATTAATGTAAATAGTGAATGGGATAACACTGCATTTTATGGATCATTTTATATGATTGCAAGTGTGGAAAATGAAGAAGATCATATCAAGGATGCGATTACAGGTGTGAATGTTGATGAAGATCATATTGAGGAAATGACAATGACAGTTGAAGAAAAATTTCTTGATTGTACAAAATTATTTGAGAAGTTAAATAGTTGTGAAAAGACACAATTGTTTGATGGTTGTATTAAATATACAGTATTTTCATACTTACTGAAGCTATATAATTTAAAATATAGCAACCAATGAAGTGACGTCATTTTTATTGAACTACTTCCTATTTTGAATGATATGATCCTAGAAGATAATGAGATTACTATCTGAACATGTGATGTTAAATGAATGCTACATTCAATTGGTATGATCTCTAAAAGAATACATGCTTGTTCGAATTATTGTATATTGTTTCTCAAGGACCAAAAATCACTTAAAGAAAGCCCAAAGAATGGTGATTCTCGATACAAGAAAGATGAATCGGGTCCTATGAAATATTTGTGATAATTTTCAACTATCCCAAGGTTTAGACACCTATATAGAAGTGAGTAGAATGCAAGTAAATTAACTTAAAATATGGATAAAAAAATAAATATATGAAAGTTCATCACTCAATAGACTCTCCTAAATGGAAAATAATTGATCATGAGTGTCCTAAATTTGGAAATGAGCTGAGAAACCTTCATATTGATCTATCTATAAATAGAGTGAATTATTTTGGTTTTTAAAGTAGCAATCACATTACATAGATGGTAATGTTAGTAAATTATAACATTACACCATGGTTATACATTAAATGAAAATACATTATGTTATCTATGCATATATCAGGACCAAAACAACTGGGTAATGATATTGATGTTTATTTGTATCCATTGATCAAAGATTTTAAATTATTGTGGGATTCAGATGTTATGTTGTTTGATGCTTATAGAAATTAAGATTTCATGTTGAGATCCATGTTGTATGAGATGATAAATAAATTTCCTTCTTATAGAATTTTTTCAAGATATAGCATTAAAGAAACTCAAGGGAGACCCATTTGTGAACAAGGTACATGAACAATTAGGTTGAAACATTCATCAAAGATTGTGTTTCTATGTCATCACAAATTTTTACCCTGGAGACATAAGTACCGATCTTGGACAACATCATTTGATGGGAGTTTGGAAGAATGTACAACACCATATCAAATAATAGGTGATCAAAATTTTGATAAAGTAAAAGATATGTACACTACTTTTGGTAAACCATTTTTAAAAATTCTTACAAAAACTGGGTAGAAAAAGTGATCAATTTTTTTTTGAATTACCATACTGGAATTTCCTATACGTCAGTAATTTTCTTGATGTTATGCATGTTGAAAAAAATGTATGTGATGGTGTCATTGAAACATTAATAAATTCACTCGAAAAAACAAAGGATGTAATTAAGCATAGGTTAGACATGATTGACATGGGAATACGGGAAGAGTCGACGCCAGTGAAGGGTAAAAAATAGACCATTCTTCCTCCAGCTGCTTACACTCTTTCTAGGTATGAGAGATATCAGTTTTGAAACTTCTTGAATGATGTAAAGGTTCCATAGGTTTCATGACCCGTCCCCCAGGGCATGTTCCATGACTACCCCAAGCCCGTCTTTCATAGGCCAAGGGATGGTGACTAACACCGAGTGGGCATATCCCAAAAAGGGAAGGCATTTCCTTTAAACCTGTACACATGTACAAAGATCAAACTGTGGAAAGTAAACACAAATTAAACCAAAATTGTCACTAAGAAAACCACTGATATTACAGTAAAAACTAAAAGTACAAAGGGGCTAGAATACAATCCCAAAACCACAAAGGAAAGTACAACCACCGTGGTCTGTCCGCTCAAGAACCTACCAAAAGGATAGGTGAAGGGTAGTTGCATGTAGCCATAGAAGTACGTCCATCCATCCCATCTCACTGAGCATTACCTGGCCTCAGACCACTAAGGTCTTTGTCAAATCATCAATCACCTACACGAGACATGACACAGATGGGCGAAGCCTGTGTAGGGGTGAGTAACACAATACTCGGTAGGGACCCCAAACCACAAAGGAAAGACCAAAAAGAAAGACCAAAAATCAAGACCACAAAGCAAAGACCCCAAAGCAAGATAGCTCACACCAGGTATAGCTCAAAGTATAGAAAGTAAGATTATCATTCATAAAGTTGAATCATCTTGTACTGCTAAGGGACTCATCCTTGATGAGTCACTGATGTCCGCTCGGCTACTGGACCACTGAGGTTCGCTCAAATACCGGATCACTGAGGTCCGCCTGATTACTAGACCACTGAGGTCTGCTCAGCTACTAGACCATTGTGGTCTATTGAGCTACTGGACCACTGAGGTCAATTCTGCTACTGGAACACTCAGGTCTACTGAGCTACTGGACCATTGATATTTGCTCTGCTACTGGAACACTAAGGTATACTCTACTACTGGACCACCAAGGTCTGCTGAGCTACTGGACCACGGAGTTCCTCTCGGCTACTAGATCACTGAGGTCCCCCTCGTCATATCCTTCATGCCACATCCAACCGTAGGATTCCCGATCTACATTATGCTTGATTATGAGAGAATATACTCCTCAATCCATTGTTCATATTTATACTACCATGAAAACTCACTTAGAGTATACCCAAAGGATTGTCTCATCATAAGGGTCTCAATGTTGCAGACAGCGCATCAATTGAATGCTTGATCTGAAAGATATTGGCGTTTTAGTAAACAGGGGCCGGTTGCATTTGGGCCCAGTCTGACTTGGTCAGACTGACCCAACCAACCCATTCTGGGGGTCCCACATGACCCGACCCGGTTTGGATCACCCGACCTGACTTGGTTGGGTCTGGACTGACCCAGTCCAGCCTGGCCTAGTGGACCTTGCTGAACCCGGCCCAGTTCGCATGTGGGTCCAGCTGAATGGGTCACCCAGCGACCCAGTTCTCATCTGGTCCGGTCTAACTTATTTGAACTGGTTCTGACCAACCGGGACTCCCAACGGCCCGGTTTCCAATCCGGACTGGCCCGTAATTTGGCGGGCTTGTTCTTCTCCAAACTGGGCCACCCAACAGTACAATTTACTCCATCATCCCAGCTCGGATTGTCGGGTCAGCTTGGGTCCATCCTGGATTTCCACTGGCATCCGGTTTGTGTAGCCACATAGACGGCTGAGGTTGACCGCCTCCCTCTGCATGCAGTTCATCATGGATCGCATGCCAGCACACTTCATGGCCCACCCCACGGGCTGCTCCACCTAACGCGGTGCCCAACCGGTGCCGCCACCCTATACTTTCACGACCCCTAATGGTCGTACCCTCCTCCTCCTGATGTATCAATGTGGTTCTACACTGTCGCAGCCCACTGGTCGCGGCCTCCTTCATTTCGGCTTGCCACCAACACGTTGCCTCCGATGTCTCATTCCTTCATTGTCTCACCACCCTGGTGTCATCACGTGGTAGGATCTTTGGTCTTCGGTTGTTTTATCATGGATCGATGGTGAAATGATCTCTCGTTCATAAGCCATGAATATGAAAATAAATAGCGTGGGAGAGGAACACGCAAGGAATGCATGAAGGAAGGATCATGGTTGTTGTTCATGTCGGCATGTATTTTTCCTTATTATATGGTTTAACGAGGAACAACAAATCACATGAATCCCACTCCCTTAAATTCTGACAAGTCAAATATCATCCCGCAAGAACATACAACCCAAGGATTAACTTATTAGTGGGTTGATCTACATTCATTTTTTAGAAAGAAAAAATGGGGAATCAAATTCAATGATAATAAACCCATGCCTCGAGGTTGGATCATTTGATGGTGAAGACCGGTGTCACACTACTGACATTCTTCATTCCTCAATCCTCAATTTGTCATCATTGGAAATTTGACGTTCATCGTTGTTCTTCACTTTCCAATGGAAAGGATTTCTCCAGTGTTCTCTTATCCTCCAGAGCTCGCAGGGAAAAACTATCATACTTAAACCCAACGATTTAATATTCTTTTTAGAAACAAACATGTTTCAGCATTTCTGTTTCATTTTAAAATACTGTCTCCGCCTTGATTCATTAATGTATTTCATTAATGAGTTTCAGCGTCGTCACGTTGCTGAATTCTAGTGATGATGTGTCACTACAAAAAGTTAAAAGAAATAAAATAAAATTTTTCCATGTTTATCTTATTTTTCTTTAAAATGTCCAAAAATTAACTTTCACCATCGACCTGCGCTGGTCGAGGTTAGTCCCTGCTTAAGGAGAACATCTCATTACGAAGTGGTCTCATATTTTCAATCTGAGTTTCCGTTTGTGAGTTATGAGGATTCAAAAATAAAATAATCTTTTTTATTTAAATTATTTTATTTATGGTTACATCCCAAAAACCAAATTTCACAGTCGTCCCACATCGGCCGATGTTAGGCTCCGCTTAAGGGAAGAACACCCTCACGATCTCAACAGTACTCTTGGATTTCTAATCCAAGTTACTGTTTATGAGTTATAAGGATTTGAAAATAAAATAATCTTTATTCAATTATTTTATTTACATAAAAAACTAGTTTCCACTATTGGCCCACGCCAACTAATTTTAGGCTCTTTCTAAGGAAAGCATGCCCTCACGAGCTCAACAGTGTTCTAGGATTTTCAATCCATGTCACCATTCATGAGTTATAAGGATTTGAAAAATACAATAATTTTATTTAATAATTTTATTTACGGTTATGCTATTTTCAGGTTTTCTCATTGGAAACTCACGCCGACTAAAATTAAGTCATTCCGAGGGTAAACCCTCCATATTTAACATAGAGATGCCCTTGTAAATCTGATCTGGGCATCTTTTTAAGTGTTATTTCACTTTTTTAGGAAAACTACTCATGCGTACTATTTAAAACTTAACATTTTTCGACAGGCCATTCTGGGAACATCAGGCCTCAGAATTGCACGTCTTCTCAGTTCCTGGTCTTGGAATAATCTCATATAATTAAAAAAAATACATGGAATTCTGGGACATTACAATAGGGGTATTTATTGAATATAAATAATATTTTTTCAATGACTGATTTAAAGTTAAAGGGCCTTAAATCACATGAATTTTATGTTTTAATGCAAGATCTAATGTATGTAGCTTTAAGTTTCATTTTTTCTAAGAATGTACATCATACATTAACCAAACTATAATTATTTTTCAAATCTATACACATCAAATTTATAAACCCAAAGAAATTTACAACTATAGAAAAAGAAATTTTTGTCATATTATGTGAATTAAAAAATTTCTTCCCAAAAACATTTTTTGATATAATGGTTCACTTGGTAAGAGAGATTTTATTATGTGGTCCTATACATTATAAATAGATATACCCCACTGAATAGTATTTGAATATTTTGAAAGTGTATTTAAAATATCAAAGTTGTCCAAAAGTTTGTATTGCATAGTGATATATTGTTGAGGAAGTCATTGAATTCTGTACCGACTACATGTCCGATGTGGAAAGAAATGGTCTGCCAAAATATCATCACACTGGGAAGATTATGGGTGAAGGAATTTCTAGAATAGATGTTGTCACAATCACTATTGCAGAACGGGATCAGGCCCACATTTATGTTTTCCATAACATTTTAGAGGTGTCCCCATATTTTGAAACCCATAAAGAAATTATTAGGCACTTGAATCCATCAAGGGTTGAAATATAGATATCAAATACACATAATTGATATTTTATAACATGGTTTAGAGACCACATTTTTTAAGGATTCATATGAAAATACAGATTCAATTTCATTATGACTTCGATGGCTAGCTAGAGGACCAATCATGAAAGTATTATCTTATAATGGTTATTTAATTAACGGTTATACATTCTATAAAAATGAAAATGATAAAGGTAGTACCATGAAAAATAGTGGATTTGCGCTTGTGGATGAACAATGCATGTATCTGGTACCAAGGAAAAATTCAATTTATGTGAATATGTCATACTTTGGAATCATCAAACAAATATGGGAGTTGGATTATAAAATATTCCAAGTGCCATTTTTTCAATTCATGTGGGTTGATAACATGAGTGTTGTTAAAATATATAAACTGGGATTCATTAAAGTGGATTTCAATAAGGAAGGGTACAATGAAAAATCATTTATAATGAAATCATAGGAAGTGAAATTATTTTATGTTTCATATCCCAAAAATCAAAAGTGGTCAATTATTATATTTTCAACCAAAAAAACTAAAGGGTTAGATGAAAATTCAACTGAGGATGTCCCTTTCATTGGGAAATCACATTCAATTCACAATAGTATCAATTTATATGGGGTCTTGTATGTTAAAGGATACCAAAATGAAGGTATTTGGATACTCAGAAGGGGGGTAAAATCCCATCAACCTTTTTAAAAAAGAGATTTCAATAACTAGGTTATATTTTTTTGTAATATGCATTGTGTTACCTCTTATTATTATTTATTCACTGCTGCATTTACATAATATAAATTAAATGTTGAAATACTTCTACAGATAATGACTTATGCATGTGTTGATGCTCCCAATCCTAAGGAATAATTGGTTTCTCAACCTAATGATTCTCACAATATAGAGGAACAATAACCTTTTGCACATGTTGATGCTATCAATCCATAGGAATAACATATTGCTAGTGTTAAACCCATGGAAATAGTATATAGAAAATAATTGATGTTTTGGAAAAAAAAGAAGCACCGTAGCATGGCAGTGTTAGAAAAAATTATTTAGTCGAAAAATAAAGGTGTCAAATTGAAGGTTGGATGGAATGTGCATGACTGGACTATTAACCCTAACAAGTCCATGTTCAGTAGTTTCATTGGTATTACCACTCGACAATGCATTATAATTGATATAGATTTATGGAACCATGTTGTTCCCATGCTTATGACACTGATTTGGGAAGAGACTAGGGTAAAATTATGATATCCTTTATTTATTTTACTAAAAAATAAAATAATGAAACATTTACTTACTCTTAATTATCCCTTATAGAGTGCATTTATAGTACATTACTCCCACAAGTAATTTGTCTTAATGCTTACTGGAAAGGATCATGGAGGATTTCACACAATTCTAATGAAGTTTCATCTCAAAGATATTGAAGGGAAAATAAACCTACACCCACCACATATGTATGCACACCTAATAATCCATGAAGCATGGGATGCATTTACTAGATGTCGTAGGGAGACATCTTTTCAGGTACATTCTGGTTGGTAATACATTGTTTGAAAAATAAATGTATTAATCATTTTGATTAAGAATTTTTAATTTATGAAACAATAATTGAGTGATGAAAATAAGAAACGGGTAGAAAAACCAATGTAACCCTACCTTAAATCAAGGATGGGGTATGCTTCACTTGGAAAACAAATTGGTACATATTTTAAATATTCCATAATACTTTTATGTGACATGAAACAACAATATAATTATGTTTCTTTGTTTATATACAGTTTGATGAATCCAAATCCAAAGACACTTCCATATCACGTCATGTGCTATAGGAGGAACGGGTAAATAAATATGGGATACTAATAGATGAAAACAAAAAAATGTGGGAAACATGGATAAGTATGGAATGATAAAAAAAACTTTCTTTAAAACACTATTACATAATAATGATTACTTATCTTCCTATATTTTTTATCTGAATTAGACATAGGAATCATCATTAGTTGTACCAGATGAATAGATACTATCAGTGGCCTTGAAGCAGCCAAAATAGTATGGTTGCATTAGAGATGTGGGTTTCGTGGTGACACCCCGAACATATTTTGAGAAAATAAAAGAACAAAGGGATAAATATAAACAAATGGAAGATATTTACACACGATTAGATGATATTGAATAAAAATTTCATTGGCAGTCTGAGTTTCTAGAAAATTTTATGGGAAGGAATTAAAGAGAAGAAACAACTAAAGAACAACCATTTCATGATGATCCCCCCCCCCACTATATTTGGTGTGATTAATTCCCCTCAAAGAGCTATCTAAGATTAGGCGAATGATATTCTCATAATTGTTTCTGTGAAATATGAATCATAAGGACACTAATACCTTTCCTGTACTAATATTCTATAGGGTGAAATTGATTGTGATTTATACCTATCAAAACCCACCCATCACCTTGTTATGAGGGATGCCTTGTACAATATCCAAGAAGATACTCTACACAACAAACAACTTCCAATAAGTCATGTGAGATTGGGGATTAGTATAGATCATGAGTCGAGCATCGAGCTACCTATTCCACTTTATGATGCGAATATTCATATGGTCAAGAAAGCTATTGGAACATTCGTAGCATGGCCATCATATATTTTAAAAAACATCTCGATCATGAGGTATTCATTTCCAGTTTATTTTTCATGAAAAACCTTTAACAAATAATGAAAAAAGGTATGAATTGATGAATATTATTATAGATTAACAAATAGAATGGGTGAAAAGAAAAGTTGAATCAAAACAATATAGAGGATCAACCGAACAATCAAAAATATTGTCATAAAGCACCTTTACCCTACCCCTTAAATATCTACATTTACTAACATTAAAGGTTCATATAGATATATGGTTACCAAATGGTAGTAATGAAATATTTTATTTTGGAAAACAAATGTATGGAGAATCCATTTAGAATAAATTTCTATGGATAATGTAAATGAAATCATTAATTATGACTGGTTAGGTGTTTTTGTTGTAAATGTATACATGAGGTGTGTTTTTATGATTTTTTTCAATAGCTTATCTACTATGTTAATTATGACTAAATATAATTCATATTTTTTACAGGCATCTATATCAATACTATTTAAATGGATAGCCCTATGAATATAAATATGGACTCATTGGACCTCACATCACTTATATAGAACGAACCTCATTGGATTTAGTTAAAATTGATGTAAGAGTGGAAAAACTGGATGCATCATCTAAAAGAAAACTTATGGATGACAGACTCTTTTTATTACTAATAATGCAGAGGTAAAACTCTACAATTTAATTATATCAAATATATTTTTGCTCCTTTCATTAATTATTCCTTTTTGTTTTTTTAGGAAACATTTGGTACTCATTGTAGTCAATTTTGATACTCTAAATATTTATTTTTTGGATTCACTGCATGGATACCCAATAAGCTGACCACATGTAATGATGTTTTTCAATTCATAATACACTACATCCAAGGTTTTATAAGTAAACTTAAAATGATATATTTTATATTATGTTTTAATGAGAATTTTTTTATGATGGGAAATGTTTAAATATAATGAAAATCATGTCATGAGGATAGTCCATTCATAAAAGGAGCCTATAAACTTCTACAAGTGGATAAGTATTAGGGTATATATAATAATATTTCACTATAAAAACACATCAAAAAAAATTACTTATTTTTATCAATTTTTTTGCAGTGTATGAAAGAAAGAAATTAAGAATATTATGGTTATTATGTTTGAAATTTTATGAGAGATATCATATACCATCAACAAACTAACATCCTTGAAGAGGTATTTTCGAAGATAATTACTATTTCATTTAAAATATTTATTAATCCTTTTTGTATTTATATTTTTTCAGTACTACCATGACTATCAAAATTCATCTTATTAAAAATATGAAATAGATTTATTTATTAATGAATGGGAAGCATACCTGGTGTCAGAATGTATACATATATCATGAAGATGTGACTTTTTACTACTTATTTAGTTGATTTTCTCATCATTTTATCAACTTTTTTTAGTTAATTTACTACTCATTTTTATCTAATACTTATTTTGTTAATTTTCATAGTGGTCATAAATAAATGACTTTTTCAACAAGAATTATTCACTCTTATTCTATGATCATGAACTATAGGATAAAAAGATGTGGTGGAATCAACCATACCTCAATTTGAGACATGATGTACCCAATATGACTCAAATTGTGTGTTTTTAGTTTAAAATTGAAATTTTATTAATGTATTGTTTCATATTTATGTTTAATTAATTTATTTATAGTATTTATAACATAATAATTGTTTTATTATGCAGTTATATTCTTTTAGAAAGTCATATTTTTATTTCAAATGTCTCCATCAAGCCAAAAAAAAGAGAGAACGTGTTGCTTTTAGATAAGGCATTTCAGGTAGCATGGGGTTTCCTCTTCCATACAAATAGAACAGTTATCTCTTTTCTAGCTTCGTGTGGATAGTTAAAAGAAACCACACATCACATACTTAATCATTCACACCTCAACCTGATACACAGTGTGCTCGTTATGACTCAAATAGTATGTTTTTAGTTTATAATTTATATTTTAGTTAAAAACACACATCACATACTCAAAACTAATCAAGAACATTGATATTATTTTAATACTTTATTAAAATGATAATCCATTCATTTTTTCTATGTAAGAATCATAATCACCTCAATCAAACACATGTTGTGACTGGTATAACTTCAAGTGTGTCTTTTTATTTAAAATTGACATTAATTTTAGTAAAAATGCAATTGATATACTCAAAACTGAGAAAACACATTTGTATTGTTTTGATACTTTAAGAAAATGATACATGTGTCATTTTTTATGTGTATGAATTATTCACACCTCAATCTGATGCATGATGTGCCTGATATAACTCCAAGTGTGTCTTTTTATATAAAATTGAGATTTATTTTAGTAAAAAAGACAACTAGTATACTCAAAACTAATAAAAAACATTCATATTGTTTTGATACTTTAATAAAATGATCCATAAGTCATTTGTGACATGTATAAATCAGTATCACCTTAATATGATACACAGTGTGCTCAGTATGACACAAAGTGTTTGTTTTTAGTTTAAAATTGACATTTTAGTTCAGAAAGTGTTTCACTCACTGAAAACTAATCAAACGTACTCTAATTGTCTTGATATTTTTTTTAAAAAAATGATTAATAAGTCATTTTTTATGTGTAGTAATCATCCTCACATAAAACTAATACATGATGTGACCAGTATGACTCAAAGTGCATGTTTCTAGTTTACAATGACATTTTAGTAAAAAAAATAAGTGACATACTCAAAACTGATAAAACACATTCATATTATTTTTATACTTTAGGGGAAAAATACATAAGTCAATTATGATGTATATGAATCATGTTTACCTCAATCTGACACACAATGTGACCGGTATGACTCCAAGTGTGTGTTTTTATTTTAAATTTAATTTAATTTTTGTAAAAAGAACAAGTGACATGATGAAAACTGAGAAAATGTGTTCATATTGTTTTTGATACTTAAAAAAATGATCTATAAGTCTTTTTTGATGTGTAGGAATCAAATTAAACTTAATCTGATGCACGGTATAACCAGTATGACTCAAAGTGTATGTTATCAATTTAAAATTGACATTTTAGTTCAAAAAGTGTGTCGCTCACTGAAAATCAAGAAAACTCACTATGATTGTATTGATATTTTAGGAAAATGATTCATAATTCATTTTTGACATGTTGGAATCAGTCTCATGTAAAACCGACTCACAATATGACTGGTATGACTCAAAGTGTGTGTTTCCAATTTGAAATGACGTTTTAGTAAAGAACACGAGTGACATACTCAAAACTGAGAAAATCAATTCATATTGTTTTGATACTTTAGGAAAATGATCCATATATAATAAGTGACATGTAGAAATTATCCTCACCTCAATCTGACACATGGTGTGATCGGTATGACTCCAAGTGTGTCTTTTTATTTAAAATTTACATTAATTTTTATCAAAAAGAACAAGTTTACATACTCAAAACATCAAATGAATTTTGATTGTTTTGATACTTTAGTGCAATAATCCATATGTCATTTTTGATTTATAAGAATCAAAATCACCTCAATCTAACACATGGTGTGATCGGTATGTCTCCAAGTGTGTCTTTCTAGTTAAAATTGACATTAATTTTAGTAAAAAAGAAAAATGACATACTCAAAATCAATCAAATGCTTTCAAATTGTTTTGATACTTTAGAAAAATGATCCATAAGTATTTTTTTATTTGTAGGAATCATTTGAACCTCAATATGATACATAATGTTCTTGATATAACATAAAGTTCATGTTATCAATTTAAAATTAACATTTTAGTTCAAAAAGTGTGTTACTCCTTGAAAATTGAGAAATCCTGCTCTGATTATCTTGATAATTTTTTCATAAGTCATTTTTACTGTGTAGGAATACGTATAATGTCAAACTAATACATGATGTAACCGGTATAATACAAAGTGCGTTTTTCCAGTTTAAAATGACATTTTAGTAAAAAAAGTGGCATACTCAAAACTGAGCGAACACATTTAGATTAGTTTGATATTTTATAAAAAATATCCATAAGTCATTTATTATGTGTAGTAATTATCCTCACCTCAATCTGACGTATGTGTTACTGATATGACTCCAAGTGTGTCTTTTTATTTAAAATTGACATTAATTTTAGTAAAAAAGAAAAATGACATACTAAAAACCAAGAATAAAATTCATATTGTTTTGATACATTAGTAAAAATATATATAAGTTATTTTTGATGTGTAGGAATCAGACGCACCTCAATCAGATACAGGGTTTTCCCGGTATGACTCCAAGTGTGTATTTTTATTTAAAATTGACGTTAATTTTATTAAAAAGGACAAGTGGCATACTCGAATCTAAGAAAACACATTCATATTGTTTTGATACTTTAGGAAAAAGATCCATAATTCATTTTTGATGTGTATGAATCAACTTCATCTCAATCCACTTTGTTCACATTATGACTCCAAGTGTGTCTTTTTATTTAAAATTGACATTAATTTTAGTAAAAAAGACAAGTAATACACTAAAAACCAATAAAACACATTTAGATTATTTTGATACTTTAGGACGGTGATCTATAAGTCATTTTTTACATGTAGCATTCATCTTTGCCTCAATATGATACACGGTGTGCCTGGTATAACTCAAATTGCTAGTTATTAGTCTAAAATTGACATTTTAGTTCAAAAAGTGTGACACTCATTGAAAACTAAGAAAAGATGCTCTGATTGTCTTGATAATTTAGGAAAATTATTCATAAATCATTTTTGATGTGTATTAATCAGTTTCACATCAAAACGACACAAAATGTGATCGACATGACTCAAACTTTGTGTTTTCAGTTTCAAATGATATTTAAGTAAAAAACACAAGTGAAATACTCAAAACTGATCAAAAGCATTCAAATTGTTTTGATACTTTAGAAAAAATGATCTATATTTCATTTTTGATGTGTATGAATCTACTGCATATCAATCTGACACATGATGTGATAGGTATGACTCCAAGTGCGTATTTTTATTTAAAATTGGCATTAATTTTAGTAAAAAGGACAAGTGACATACTCTGTCATGACCCCCTCCCACCAAAGATGCCCCTCCTGAGCTGGAAATGGTTAAAGGGAGATAATGAACCCTGAGTCCCGCCTCTAGTAGGCCCTGGAGTGGCGACTAGCACCAAGGGTATGAGTTTTCACAAATATGGGAGGCATTACCCTTTTTATTATTTAATATCGGGAGATAGGACAAGTCAACCACCAAAAAGGAAAAGAAAAAGTGTATAGAAATAAACCCAAACCAATCCCACATGCATGTTTAAATAGTTCTGAAACAAGATACAAGTACAAGAAAGCTCAAAAAGTAAAATACCAAAAGAAACAAGTACAGAAAACTGCAGCAACTCTAACTGTCCTGACTAGTAGGGTCCCGCATGGCCCTGGTAGTCCTCCTGGAAACCTGAAAGTAAATGTTGGGTGAGCATACAAGTATACTCAGTAGGGAAACCTAAAGCTCTCGTGCACAAGTGGGGAGACATCCTAATGTCCCGTGAGAAAAACAAAAGAAACCAAAACCTAACAAGGTATTCTATCCACCCAACCTCACCAGCCACACTCACCAAAAACACAAAAAATAGGTAGTAGTGGTATAAGAACAAGAGTATTGGGTACCCCGCACCATTTTCCCCCACTAGTTAGCTGCTCTTCCTAACGGCGAACGTCCTGACGCTACCACTCTCTTCTCGCCCGCACACACCTGGGCCTCAGAACCACGTATCCCACCCGCACACACTTGGGCCTCACAACCATGTATCCCGCCCACACACACCTGGGCCTCACAACCATGTCTCCCACCCGCACACACCTGGGCCTCACAACCACGTATCCAGCCCACACACACCTGGGCCTCATCCCGAAGGTTCTTGGGAAAATAGTAAAACATGCCCAAAGAGTCTTGGGCTAAACCACCCCAATCAAAACCTACCTGAGGAGTCTTGGGTGTAAGGTCGCCTCAAGTCATCACAGCCTAGGGAAGAAGGACCAGGACGGAGCTAGTAACTAAGGGGAAAACACCCTCTCCCATGAAATGGTAGTGTTTGGCACTAAGTTCTCAACATGGGTGGGGTGCGATAAAATGCAAAGATAAAGATATATATATATATACCAAACACTCAGCCCAACCTATGGCTTCTAATCAGAGAACTGAGCACGTGCCTCGGCATTTCTACTACGAAGCATGTATACAACAAACAACCCCAACCCCATTTAGGTTTCCATGTTTCAACATAATTAGTTTATTAGTTCCTTAACTACTGGGCAACTATCCACAACCAACCACATCGATCATTCGTAAAACATATCCATGCCATCCACAAATCAAGTTAGGAAAACACAAGCAACACAACCAAGTCCTTCTTATTAACCAACCAACCCCATTAATTATTATTCCCATTCCACTATCATTCCCCACCATTCATTAACTCTTCCACTTTTATTTATTAATCACAACTCATAGTTCGTTCACATTCAAACCTATCCTTGCAGCCTCGCTGCCAACCACCATAACCACAACCACACCGTACATCATTATCCCTTGATACCATTCATTGCAGCCCTGTTGCCCATCACAAACATAGCATTCACACCAACCCACAACCAAGCCAACTGTAGCCCCACTGCTCACCCGATCCACAAAAACCCACAAAAACACCTCTTCACATAAATTAACCCCAACAGCACCCACATGTTTATTATTTCAGTTTAGTTCAACTGGGGTGATCACACAAGGGTTCCAGATTTTCATTTAATCAGCCAACTTTACGTGATTAACCAATTCCACATTCAACAAAGTTCCATTCACAAAAGTAGTATAGAAAGATAGGGCAACATTTAATTGTGCAAGCAAAGGCCCCCAACGACCATGATTTTCAGTAGGCATAATCCTATTCAATTCACAACATAATATCACAGGATGTAAAATAATGTAACAGTAATCAAAAATTTCTCAGCCCCGTTATATAAGCCAGTTATTATCTTCATTAAACCGGTTCAAAGGTGTTTCACATAAACAAGAGGACACCCACCCTGCATGATGCACAATTTAGAGAGACGAAGTTAATACCCCTACCTCAATAGGTTCTGATCACAACGCTCCCCCGGATCAACTTTAGAAGACGTTTTTCGATGTCCGTCGCTCCTGGAAAAACCCGGAAAAACCTCCTTGGGTGGAAGCTGGGAAGGAAAGGCTGAAAGTAAAGCAACAAAACCAAGCTCAGATGTTTCGCCTCGTCGTTACGATCCCGTGGCCGCTGACAGATCGTAAATCAGAGCTCGGACGAAGAAGTTATGGATGAAAGGAGACTTCATGTCTCTTGGGAGAGCTCTGCTCGAGGGAATGGGGAGGAGAGGAGTAAGTTGAAAATGAGGAGGGGACCCCTCCTTTTATAGGCGATAAAAACAAAAGTACACAGCGTGTACTTTATGGTACACGGAGTGTACTTGTCCATTTCACACGGTCACCACGCGGCTTCCAACACGGCCTTCAACGCGGCACGCGGCCATTGACTGGTCAACACACGGTTTGAGGGTAACGCATACACGGGGAGGGACTACACGGCATGTAGTATTGGGTACACGGCATGTACTCATTTATTTCACATGGCAAGGACATGGCTCCAACACGGCACACGGCCGTTGACTGGTCAACACATGGTTTGAGGGTAACGCGTACGCGTGGAGAGAATACACGGCGTGTAGTATTGGGTACACGGCGTGTACCCATTTATTTTACATGGCAAGGACACAACCTTCAACACAGGGTATACCCGGTGAGGGGGTACACGGCGTGTACTCACACTACACAGCGTGTAGTTTCAAAATTCTGGAAAGTGTGGGAAAAATCTATTTTACCCTCCAGAACACTTCGTGACCTTCTTTTTGACAAATGAATGGGCCGGAGAGGTCCGGTCCATTACATCAGATACCTCTAAAAATATTCTCATCCTTGAGAATTAAAAACCCAACCTAAAAGAAAGAATGGATCCGAACAACCACTCCGCAAGATACCTCTTAGGGCTCTTGTCATAACAGGAAACAACCGACAAGCCTGATTATATGAGTTAGGAATTCCTTCTCCCATATCGAGATATTATCTACTTTAGGCGGCACTGACTCGCCTGCACAGGTTTAATCGCATCCACATTAATGCGTCTCGATTAGGAATTAGGTCTTACGACTTCCATATATTAGGATTTTCCAAACTTACACTACCCCCAACACCATACAAAACAACAATAACTTTCTCGAACACATGGCTTGAGGAATTCCTTCTCCCATGTCGAGATATTATCTGCTTTAGGCGGCACTGACTCGCCTGCATGGGTTTAATCGCATCCACATTAATGCATCTCGATTAGAGATCAGGTCCTCCTCTCCCCACATGTTAGGACTCTTTACACACGAAAGAGGGAAACAACTTAGCATTATAGACTCATGAAAAACAAGGTCCAGACCCAAAGCATGGGCGAGAATGAGTTTCAACAAAGGAGTGTGATGCTCCTGAATTTAAAAAAAACATAAAGGATAACATTCAAGAAAACTCAAACACATCTCTATCGATCTCGGGTCCTTCTAGAGATGCCGCCTCTGCTGCATGCAACTATCGGCGCCCAGCTCCTCTGCCTCTCTGTTGACGTATGCCTCCTCGACCACGTCCCAGTTGGGATCCTTGAGGAACTCCTTGTGGTCGGCCTCCTCCTACAAGGTCTGCCCTCGGAGGAGCAGGGTCCTGCTGTTGTTGGAAGGGCCTTGCCGGCAACTGGTGCTGCTGAGGCTGGCGCTGAACCTGCCCACCTCCACCGTACTGAGCTTGGGTCGGGCACCGACTCTGAATGTTCCCGAAACCTCCACAAGAGAAACACTTCGGTCCCAGGCTTGTGAAAAAGGGACGATGACCCAAAGATCTGAACTGGAACTGTTGGGGCCTACTCCCCACTGGCCTGAACCTGGAAGGTCCCGTCATAGGAGACCTGCTGCTGACTGCCTTCCCCTTCGATGAACTCAGCTGAAACCCTTCATGTGGTGCACCTCCCTGTGAGTGCATCCTCTCTACAACCTCTGCCTTCTTCTGTACTGCCAAGTACGTCGGAAGGGTGAAGGGGGTGACAGCATACTGGAGCGAAGGATGAAGCGCCTCCTCTAAACGTCTCGCCCGAGACTCCTCATCCGGAAAGAGATCCGGAGCAAAGCGTAGAAGATCCTTGAACTTGATACCCAACTCTCGTACTGACATACTCCCCTGCTGGAGGGAGAGTAACTCCTGCCGCTTCTCCGCCTTGATCATGGAATAAAGGAATTCCTCTTGGAATTACTTCTCAAAGTCAGCCCACAGAACCTCTGCCTCTATCCTCTCTCCGAGGTAGAGCGTCCACCACTGCCATGCCGCACCTCTCAGCTGACTGACTGCTAGGAGAACCTAGTACTCCCTCGGAGCACGGATCAAGGTAAAAGTGATTCCTAGCTCCTCAAGCCACCCCTACATCTCCGTATCTGAAGTACTATTCTCATACTTATTGAGGGTTTACCGCTAGAAAGAATGGAGAGTCCTCTACCACTGGCTATCTTCCTCCTCTCGGTCAATCCTCAACTGATCGACCGCCTGAATCTGCTGGGCCTCAGCCGTCTGAGTTACCCAGGGACGACACCCAGGTGCCATAGCTGTACGATAAACAAGGATCGCCTAAGCCCAAGTAGTAAGGAAATTTCTCAAGGTTTTATTTTATCACATTATTTTAATTACTTTCCCAGAACGCCCAAATCAAGTAAAACACAATCATGATGATGCATGTACCTTCCCTAGGTTCTCTACCCTGCAATTAATGTGGTCTCACTTGGTCGTTCGGTAGGCTCAGAGTCCTTTCATCGGATCATAGGGGGCCCTAAAATCATGTGTCCTAGTCGGTCTTCCCTGGCCTATGTCACGCACCAAGATCAATCAACACTGTTTCCCTACCATCCCATGCAATCCTCACTGTACCTAACTCCAGACTCCATCCTATCTCTCAACCATCACCTCTGATACCATTATGTCACAACCCCCTCCCACCAAAGATGCCCCTCCTGAGCTGGCAATGGTGAAAGGGAGATAATGACCCTCAAGTCCCGCCTCCAGTAGGCCTCGGAGTGGCGAATAGCACCAAGGGTATGAGTTTTCACAAATATGGGAGGAATTACCCTTTTTATTATTTAAGATCGGGAGATAGGACAAGTCAAAAACCAAAAAGGAAAAAAACAAGTGTATAGAAATAAACCCAAACCAATCCCACATGCATGTTTAAATAGTTCTGAAACAAGATACAAGTACAAGAAAGCTCAAAAAGTACAATACCAAAAGAAACAAGTACAGAAAACTATAGCAACTCCAACTTTCCCGACTAGTAGGGTCCCGCACAGCCCTGGTAGTCCTCCTGGAAACATTAAAGTAAATGTAGGGTGAGCATACAAGTATACTCAGTATGGAAACCTAAAGCTCTCATGCACAAGTGGGTAGACATCCTAATGTCCTGTGAGAACAACAGAAGAAACCAAAACCTAACAAAGTATTCTATCCACCCAACCTCACCAGCCACGCTCACCAAAAACACAAACAACAGGTAGTAGTAGTATAAGAACAAGAGTATTGGGTACTCCGCACCATTTTCCCCCACTAGTTAGCTGCCCTTCCTTACAGCGAACGTCCTGACGCTACCACACTCTTCCCACCCGCACACACCTAGGCCTCAGAACCACGTATCCCGCCCGCACACACCTGGGCCTCACAACCACGTATCCCGCCCGCACACACCTGGGCCTCACAACCACGTCTCCCGCCCGCACACACCTGGGCCTCACAACCACGTATCCCGCCCGCACACACCTGGGCCTCATCCCGAAGTTTCTTGGGAAAATAGTAAAACCTGCCCGAAGAGTCTTAGGCTAAACCACCCCAATCGAAACCTACCCGAGGAGTCTTGGGTGTAAGTTCGCCTCAATCCATCATATCTTAGGGAAGAAGGAGAAGGAAGGAGCTAGTAACTAAGTGGAAAACACCCTCTTCCATGAAATGGGAGTGTTTGGTACTAAGTTCTCAACATGGGTGGGGTGCGATAAAACATAAAGATACAGATATATATATACCAAACACTTAGCCCAACCTATGGCTTCTAATAAGAGAACTGAGCATGTGCCTCGGCATTTCTACTACGAAGCATGCATACAACAAACAACCCCAACCCCATTTAGGTTTTCATGTTTCAACAGAATCAGTTTATTAGTTCCTTAACTACTGGGCAACTATCCACAACCAACCACATCGATCATTCGTAAAAAATATCCCTGTCATCCACAAATCAAGTTATAAAAACACAAGTAACACAACCAAGTCCTTCTTATTAACCAACCAACCCCATTAATTATTATTCCCATTCCACTATCGTGACCCACAATTCATTAACTCTTCCACTTTTATTTATTAATCACAACTCATAGTTTGTTCACATTCAAACCTATCCCTTCAGCCCCGCTTCCAACCACCATAACCACAACCACACCGTACATCATCATCCCATGATATCGATCATCGCAACCCTGCTGCCCATCACTAACATAGCATTCACACCGACCCACAACCAAGCCAACCACAACCCCGCTGCTCACCCGATCCACAACAACCCACAAAAACACCTCTTCACATAAATTAACCCCAACAGCACCCACATGTTTATTATTTCAGTTTAGTTCAACCGGGGTGATCACACAAGGGTTCTAGATTTTCATTTAATCAGCCAACTTTACGTGATTAACCAATTCCTCATTCAACAAAGTTCCATTCACAAAAGCAGTCTAGAAAGATAGGGCAACATTTAATTGTGCAAGCAAAGGCCCCCAATGACCGTGATTTTCAGTAGGCATAATCCTATTCAATTCACAACATAATATCACAGGATGTAAAATAATGTAATGGTAATCACAAACTTCCCAGCCCTGTTATATAAGCCAGTTATTATCTTCATTAAACCGGTTCAAAAGTGTTTCACGTAAACAAGAGGACACACACCCCGCATGATGCACACTTTACAGAGACGAAGGTAATACCCCTACCTCAACAGGTTCTGATCACAACGCTCCCCCGGATCAACTTTAGAAGACGTCCGTCAGCGTCCGTCACTCCTGGAAAAACTCAGAAAAACCTCCTCAAGTGGAAGCTGGGAAGTAAAGGCCGAAAGGAAAGCAAAAAAACCAATCTCAGATGTTCCGCCTCGTCATTACGATCCTGTGGCCGCTGACGGATCGTAAATCGGAGCTCGGACGAAGAATTTATGGATGAAAGGAGACTTCGAGTCTCTTGGGAGAGCTCTGCTCGAGGGAATGGGGTGGAAAGGAGTGAGTTGAAAAGGAGGATGGGACCCCTCCTTTTATAGGGGAGAAAAACAAAAGTACACGGCGTGTACTTTATGGTACACGGCATGTACTCTGCCATTTCACACGGTCACCACGCGGCTTCCAACACGGCCTTCAACGCGGCACCCGGCCGTTGACTGGCCAACACATGGTTTGAGGGTAACACATACGCGGGGAGGGACTATACGGCGTGTAGTATTGGGTACACGGTGTGTACTCATTTATTTCACACGGTAAGGACACGGTTCCAACATGGCACACAGCCGTTGACTGGTCAACACACGGTTTGAGGGTAACGCGTACGCGTGGAGCGAATACACGGCGTGTAGTATTGGGTACACGGCGTGTAGTATTGGGTACACGGCATGTACCCATTTATTTCGCATGGCAAGGACACGGCCTTCAACACAGGGTATACCCGGCGAGGGGGTACACGGCGTGTACTCACACTACACGGCGTGTAGTTTCAAAATTCTGGAAAGTGTGGGAAAAGTCCATTTTACCCTCTAGAACACTTCGTGACCTTCTTTTTGACAAAGGAATGGGCCGGAGAGGTCCGGGCCATTACATACTCAAGACCAAGAAAACACATTCAGATGGTTTTGATACTTTATAAAAATTATCCATAAGTCATTTTTTATTTTTAGGAATTAGTCGCACCTCAATCTAATACACGGTGTGCCCGGTATGACTCAAAATGTTTGTTATCAGTCTAAAATTGACATTTTAGTTCAAAACGTGTGTTGCCCACTGGAAACTGAGAAAAAATGTTTGGATTGTCTTGATACTTTATGAAAATTATTCATAATTCATTTTTGATATATAAAAATCATTCTCAAGTAAAAAAGACACACGATGTGACAAGTATGACTCAAAGTGCGTGTTTCCAGTTTAAAATGATATTTTACTAAAAAAGACAGGTGGCATACTCAAAACCGATAAAATATTTTTAGATTATTTTGATACTTTATGATAATGATTCATAAGTTATTTGTGATATATAGGAATCATATGTACCTCAATCCGACGTATGGTGTGACCGGTATGACTTCAAGTGCGTCTTTTTATTTAAAATTGACATTTTAGTAAAAAACACAAGTGACAAACTCAAAACCGAGCAAACACATTTGGGTTGTTTTTATACTTTAAGTCATTAATCCATAAGTCATTTGTGATATGTAGGAATCAATCTCACCTCAATTTGTTACATGGTGTGCTCGATATGACTCAAAGTGTCTGTTATCAGTCTAAAATTGACCTTTTAGTTCAAAACGCATGTCACTCTGAAAACCAAGAAAATGCGCTCGGATTGTATTGATAATTTAGGACAATGATTCATAAGTCATTTGTGATGTGTATGAATCAGTCTCATGTCAAACCAATACACGATGTGACCAGTGTGACTCAAAGTGCATGTTTGTAGTTTAAAATGACATTTTAGTAAAAAAGACAAGTGACATACATAGAACTGAGCAAACGTATTCAAATTATTTTGATACTTTGAAAAAAAGATCCATAAGTCATTTGTGACATGTAAGAATCAACTTCACCTCAATCCAATGTACGGTGTGACTGGTATGACTCTAAGTGTTTTCTTTTATTTAAAATTGACATTTTATTAATGTATTCTTTCATATTTATGTTAAAATTATTTCTTTATAGTATTGATAACATAAGATTTTTTTTCTTATACAGGTGGATTCTTTTGCTCGGGTTGGGATGGTTTTTTCAGCAACTGATACCATAATCTGGCTTTTTTGAGAGGTAATCATGGGTGCTAAAGATGATGAAACATTGACGTTTTTAAATTTTTTTAGATAATAATTGCAAATGTAATTATACAAAACATTGTTTGAAATGAATATAATATAGTATTTTTTTTGTATTTGTGTTTTAAAATTTATTTCAATTAAATTATGAATTTTCATACAGGTGTATTTTCATACAGGTATATACAGGTGTATTTTTGTTGCAGTATGTTGTTATTCAAACAACACACTAAAGCAGTAGGGCCTTTATCAACTCTATTTATAATGTTGTTGAAGCCCTTTGTGGGTTGTTAAAGGGTTGAACTGTGGTAGTTCCCGCACCTGGGGAATCGGTCTGATCTATTCAAAAGCCCCCATCCTGCTCATTGTTCGCACAATCGTCACGATTTCGAGGGTTCGATTGTGCTCAAACTCAACCCGACAATATCGAACCACAACCCCATGAGCCAGCAGTAAAAAAATGCGAAGAACAGTGTGGGAGAAGCACGAAAAGAAAGGTGATATTCATCATTGACCAGTGCGATCCTGACCAATGATCGATAGGTGCATAACCATGAGTGATATAATGGTGTAACAAAATAAATAATTGATTTAAACAAATTAAATTATTAAACAGACTCATACGAAGGGCGAATAATTGCAGATCAATCAAAGCAGATATGAATCAATGCTCAAACTTTCAATCAAAAGGGCGAAAACCACAATTGATGAGCCCTACCAAGATTATGGATCGATTGTTGGTGAAGAACGCATCCACTAGCGATGCAGGTGATGGTCCTGCTGTGTTTTTCATTCGTCTCACGATTATCCTCAATCCAATTTTCGTTCATCATTCGATGTCGATCCACCAACGAAAAATGCTCTCCTCCTCTTAAATCTAGAAATGGTTATGCGGCTAACCCTTGAAAAATTGTCACAAGTGGATATTTATAGAATATTTTTAACTTGGTAGTTTAATAAAATAAACAAATAATTTATTTATTTATTTTAATTAAAATGCGTTTACTAACGGCTACCTTAACTAGACGTCCAGTGTTGACCAACTTTAGGTCGTTCCTAGGGTAAACCCTGCATTCTGGATTCAACTATGGCCTCTGATTTCTGATCTAAGACTCTGTTTGGAAGATATTTCGTTTTTTCAGGAAAACTGTGCACACGTGATATAATTTTTTTTTAATATTTTTATAAAATTAATTTCATGCTCACTAAGTCTTGGAATCCTGTGTCAACACAGCGTCTTACTTTAAAAATATTTCTTAATATATTTCAAAGTCTTACAAGACAAAAATAGTCTCTACATCGAATATGCTGACCAGCATAGAAATGCATTGTTGGTGTCTTCCATCAAATGTTTTGTAGACAAGTGAATGTTCTGCCCCAAATGAATGTTTTGTTGACCCAAATAATGAAGTTTGTAGCCCTAGTTCAATTAACTACTACTCAATCCTCTCTTGTTTTTTCCGAAATTAAAATTACAAATGTCACTATCATAGAATCGACTTTACATAGTGCCACCTTTTAACAGCGTTAAAAAACATTGATAAAGAGGGTATCATTATCAGCGCTAAAAAAACTCGGTTAAAAGGTGCTTTTAACAGCCCTAAAAAAGCACTGATAAAAATACTCATTTATCATCGTTTTTTTAGCGCTGATAAAAGTACCACTTTTATCGGGGGGGTTTTAACGATGATAAAGGGTATTTTTATCAACGCTTTTCTTAGCGCTAATAAAAGGTATATTACATAAAAAATATTTATCATTAAAAATCATATATTAATATATAAATATATTCATATTCATATAAATATAATATATTTTATAAAATATGATTTATATAAGGCTAAATACGCATTTACACATAATATATAAGATATTTAGTGAAAAATGAATTATAAAATAATTAAAATAATATTATTAATTAATAATTTTCTAATTATTATCAAGTAATAGTCATTTAATAACAATTTGAAGATATAAAAAAATTAATAAACAGTCTAAAATAAGTTGAAAATGTGACTCAAACTTCAAACGGTCATAACTTTTGATTCGAGTGTTCGTTTGTGCTATACCACATATCAAATTGAATCCTGCGATGAGCTCTACACACTAGTGTCATGGTGGAATCCCTTATCACATTTTTCGAAGCTAAAAAAGTCTCACAAGACCTCCAAAACTGAGTTTTTAGTCGGGGTATTCTAATTTTTTAACATTCAATGGGCTTTCAGCCTCATTTAAGGGGGTCTTTTTGCCTGTTTTCAGGGGTGATTGAATTTATTCCCAATGCTTATATTCATATTGATATTATGGTTGTGAAATTTTATCATTTTTCATAATATAGTTTTATTTATAATCAAATATATAAAAATATATACATATTTTGTATATATTCACACAAGAAAATTTAATTTTATAAATATATATATGTAAACATATTTACATGTAACGTATCTTTCTAAATATATAAACCTCATCTAAATAAAAAATAATTTCCATTTTATTTAAAATAAAAAATTATTTATTTATAAAAAATTGTGAATATTTATATCCATTTTAGTGGGTATTGTGGCGTGACGTCTAGTCCCAGACGTACACAGAGGCAGGCAAGCTGTGGGGATCTCAGAGGCGGGAGACGACTGTGGCGACCCGATGCAGATGTCAACGTGTCTACGATAGTGGGCGTCGAAGGACCAGACGAACCTCCTTGGAGGAGGGCGGCGACTGTGGCGAGTGAAGAGAGGTGATCAGAGCGAACGCTGACTGAAGGTGGCGACGGTCTGATACCGGCCCGTTGTTCGGCGGAGGTGCATCGATGTGGGGCGGTAGGGATGATGATGCGGCGGTAGGGTAGCAAGTCGGTGTGGAGACTAAATGGCAGCAAGCCCGTTGACTAAATGGGATTAGCGAACCCCGCTCGATGATGGGGGTAGTGCTCGGTTGGAGCTTACTGGGGATCTAGTTATAGACTTTTTGGGGCAATAAATGTATGAGTCTATGGGCCATTAATGGGTGGGTCAACCCTAAGGTGGGGGGGGCTATGACCAGCCCATTGGGGTTGAGATGTGTGTGTGTTTCGGTGTAGTTGTACCCCAAATACCATATATATATATATATATATATATATATATATATATATATTTGTGTACGTGTGTGTATTTATAAACACACAAAAAACATATTTTATATATGTATTTAAATATATATATACATATATATGGATTAAAAATGTAACGAAATATATATAAATATATAGATATATCATAAAATACAAAACAAAACAATATAGACGAGTGGAATAGTCGTGAGCGTATGAGGGAGAGATATCAAGTTCGAAACCCAACAAAAGCAGGGGCGTGCGGGCGGGGGAGGCTAGCGTTGTTAAAGGGTGGGGGTGAGATGAGCGATGTTATACAGGGGGTCGAGCGTTGATAAAGGGGGTGGTGGTCCACCCTCCGATTTATAAAAAAATCTTTTTAAAAATTTATTTTTTGACATTTATTAGCATTAAAAAACGTTGATAAATGTCTTTTTTTTATCAGCATTTTTTTAGCATTGTGTTTTTTTAACGCTGATAAAAGGGGCATCTATCAACAATTTTTTTAACGCTGATAACAGTGACTCATTTTTAACAGCACTGAGGATAATAGCGTTGTTAAAGCCTTTTTTGTGCGCTATTAAAAAAACGTTGATAAATGTCTTTTTTTATCAGTGTTTTTTAGCAGTGATAAAAGATCCTTTTTATCAGTGTTTTTTTAACGCTGATAAAATGGGCCTCTATCAACGGTTTTTTTAACGCTGATAACAGTGACTCTTTTTTAAGAGCATTGAGGATAATAGTGGTGTTAAAGCCTTTTTTGTGCGTAGTTAAAAGGACCGATCTGCAGTAGTTCGTATAGTATTAAAATTACATGCGGTGTACTATGAAAATTCTTCCAATTCATGTTCTCCAAAAAATCAAAATAATTAGTTGAATTATTCCACATATACTATAAATAAAATAAATGCATATTTTAGGCAAAATCCAATATAATAACCAATTAAAACCAAACCCATTAATGCATAAATGTTTCTCATATCAAGACGCACCAGAATTTAAAATATTCAAATTTTTTAGTACCACATGACTCCATGAGCAAGGCACGCCCCTTGGCTGGCTCCCCCCCCTGAGGGTTTTCTCAAGATAAATATTGATGCTACTGTCTCGATCAATTCCAGGGTCGGTATTGGACTCATTGCTCATAACAGTTGTGGCCAGATTGTGGAAGCTCAGTGTCAAGTTGTGCCTTGCTCATGGAGTCCTATGGTTGCGGAGACCTCTGTCATCCTTCAGGGGATCCTTTTGGCCCGTTCAAAAAACTGACCCAAGGTTTTGGTGGAATCCGACTGCCTCGAAGTGGTGAACGCTCTATCATCGAAGGACGATGACTCTCAACCGTATGACCTTATCTTGAGGAAGATTTGGTCCTTAACCGAAGGCTTTGCTGCATGCAATTTTTCTTTTATCAAGTGAGGGAATATGAAAGCTCGTTATTTGGCCTGTTTTGGAAAATCTCGGGGTGATCATTGTTGGTTAGACTCGTTCCCTGCTTGGCTTTGTAGGCCTGGTTTGCTTGATCAGTAATTTTACTTATCTTTTTTCAAAAAAAAAAATATGATTCTAATATTTTATTGTCATGTGAGATCTGATATTCTATGATTCATGAAATGATGATTAATATCATATTTATGTATTTCTATTAGCATCTTTTAAAAAATATTTGTTACAAATATTTTCAAAATTGGTTTATGTGTAACACTACAATATACATCAATATATATATGATGACATATCTATGACGAATTTATTTAATAAAATCAAATAAAAACACAAAAATTTAAGTCATATATGTTTGTGCGCACGCGGCGTACGCGCCCCGGCATGCGTGTCATTTTTTGAAAAAATAATTATATATACGAGTAAATATAATTAATGTATATAATTTTACATATATATGATTACCCCCTTACCTATTTCCTTTGATTTGTAAGTAGGAATTAACAAATTCTTTTTTTTTTAAACTCGCGGTTTCATTTGTGTGTATATCTTATTTTGTAATTTGAGATTATACGTGAGATTGCTTCTTTTTCCCACATTGATTCTTTTTTTTTAAATCATTTTCCATGATCATATAATATTTTTATTTAAAAAAAACATACATGAGGGTTATTTAAATAACCATCATATATGTCTATATATGTGATGACTATATCATTATACATAATATAATTTTTTAGAAGTAATATATAAGAGGCATTTTAAACGTAATGCATAAAATATTATTATATTATGATTATCAACTGTTACGTGTTTTTTTTTTTTTAAAACATCAAATATCCTTAAATCTCAATTAAAAAAATATAACAGCAGTGGTACATTACAAAAAAGATGTTGAAGAATGTACAATGAATACAAAAACTGATAATTTAGTAATAAAAATATAATTAATAAAAAGGACAATTTTTTATTTTATTTTATCGGGACAATACAAAGGATCCTTTGAATCGACTTGTGCTAATATTTGTTTGATTTTATAAATGGATCAAAAAAACAAAGCTATGCAATACGCTTAGGATCAGTAGTGAGCGATGTAATGTATATGAAATAAATAAATTGATGACAGTTGGTGGAAAATCACAGCTTGCCTCCACAATTTGGTGAGGCCATGATTTATCAGCAATTATTACATTCATCATTACAGTTGTTGGCGCAACATCCATAATCACCAGTCCCAAATAAACAGTTTATCTATACTTGACAACCATAATGGTTTTTTTTTTTAAATTTCTCATTTTCTTGTTTAAATAGCAATTTAGTCTGAAAAGTTGGTTTTGTATATTATATTTGAATGATATATATCTCAATGGGTATGGTAGGGTATGCTACAGTCAATTCAATACAACCACAACTATAAATCCTCATTTTATCGGCGCTTAAAATGACTTTTGTAAGTGTTAACAAAATGTCGGTGTTGTCAACGTTAAGAGTAAGTTTTTATCAGTGCCAAAAATTAACATCGATAAAGTCCTTCAAAATATTTTTAAAAAATTTCCGGATAAAAAAATATTGTGTTAGCTCACTCGCGCAACCCAACACATACCCCCAAGACACACACAACCCCACAAAATTCAGAATCAATTGGAAGACACACAAACTCTCTATGTATATATATTTTAATATATTCTTCTTATATATATATATATTAAAATTTATTTACTTAAATTAGAATACATATAATTAAATACAAATATGTTTATTAATATAGTTATGTGTGTGTGTGTATACATTTAGATATATATTTATATATAAATGTTGTATATTATATATATATATATATATATTTAAATGCAATTATATACATGTATATATGTGTGTGTGTATTTATTTAATATGATTTTTGTATTTAAATGGACACTATATTTAATCTGTATGTTTAAATATTTATTTATATAATTATTTTTATATGTTAATATATGGAAATATATTTATATATTTTATATATCTATTTATAAATAACACTACTAAACGAAAAACGATAAAATTTCGACACCATAATATGAATATGAATATAAGTCTAGAGAATAAATTTAGACTGAATTGAAAAAAGATAAGAAGATATCTTAAACGAAACTGTGATTCCATCAAATGTTAAAAATTATGTTATCGGAACTAAAAACTCAGGTTTGAAAGTCTTTCATGCCACTTTTGACGAAGAAAAAAATGGATATAAGGGGGTTTTCCCTACATTAAACATCGTAGAGCTCGTCATAAGCTTTGATCTGATATCTTTTGGTGTCTAAACTGACACCCAAATGAAAATTTATGTCCATTTGAAGTCCAAGTAATATTTTCAACTTCTCTATGGATCTTTATTTATTTATTAATTTTTTTATTATCAAATTATTATAAAAAGCGCATTACTTAATAAAAATTGTTTTTTTAATTAATATTAATTATTAATTATTTTATAAATCACATTTAAGTAAAAATATTATATATTAAATTTAAATACATATACAATATTATATAAATCAAATTTAAGTAAATATATTAAGTTTATATCAATATAAATATATTCAAATATTAAAATTTGATATTTAATAACACATATAGCATTTTTATGAAGATCACCTCTCATCATTGTTAAAAAAAGTATTGATAAAGGTTATCATTGTTTTTCGCATTGATAAAGGGTACTCTTTATCAGTATTTTTTTTAGCATTGATAAATGATATCCCTTTATCAGCACAAAAAACAAGGATACCCTTTATCAATGTTTTTTTAATGCTGATAAAATGCACTCTTATTTTTAGCATTGATAAAAGACACCACTTTATCAATGCTTCTTAAGAAGCTGATAAAAAGAATATGCCGCATGACCTTTATCAGTTCCTTTTAGAATCATTGATAAAGACCCACCTTTATTAGTGTTTTTTAAAAAACGCTAATAAAAAAACCTTTATAGTGCTTTTAAAAAAGCACTGATAATGATGCGTTTTTTAAACCAGTTTTTGTAATGGTGCTTATCTTAAATAAACTTTTTTTAACTTTATTTTTCATTTAACATTTGGTAGAAGACATAAAATGATGTAAACAAGATTGTTGATTTCACAATTTAATGGATGTTGGACTATGACACCCACATTTTTTGTATGAATTTGAATGTTTATTTTTAATTTTTTTTGAGAAATGGAGATATTTGGGAAGAATTTGGATAATACATGGTTGTAGTAACCATTAATGGGTTTTGGGGATCATCGAATGATCTTTGGTAGTGGAAGAAACCCATGAAATAACCTGATCCAACATCAATAATAACAACACATTAAATGAAGAACATAAAAATTGGTGTACCATTACTATTGAAAACTCCATCTTTTACTCTTCGATGGAGTATGCTTGCTAGGGATCATTGAAGCAATAATCAAAAGACTCTTGCCTCCGAGGGAATTACACTTGCCTTAGATCTTTGTTCGTAATGAGAGGACTCATGTTCTTCAAAGGTGTGTTAGCACATTCATTGATGAAGATGAATGAAGAACCAAACACTGAAGAGAGCTTCGAGACTTAGGCATGCATGCATTACAGTTCCATTAATGGGGGGGGGGTATATCCCATTTATAGACTCATCATTAAATTAAGAGAGTCAGAGCATTGACTTTCATCTCATGAAAACCGACATACATTATTACTGGTTGAAGCTTTAATAACTGTTTGAACACTTCAAAATATTATACTATAAACATTTAGCCATTAAATAAATTAATCTTATTGATTCGTGACTGAAGAAACTGATTGAGAAGACATGGTAGTGCACACATGTGATATTGCATACCACATGCCCATCTTACTCCATGATGGTCCTGAATCACAGGGTATGATATTGACAACCACATGCCCATATCACCAGCTATGATTTAGGGATATCATAAGATATGATATCCCCCATTTTCTATGAATTTCCAACAATTTCCCATTTGCACTAAAATCCCATAAGGACTTCACAAATCATTGTGAATCCATCCAAAATTCTTTTGGATATAGTTTATCAAACTCTCTTCATTTTGGAGCAAACACTTTATCTGAAACTTAATCGTTATCCTAAGACCTAACTATGTGACCCTATGAGCCTTTCTATCTTTGAGAACATATATGAAATCCCCATTTCATAAATGTAACCAAAGAGTGCCCTCTAATAAAACATCAGTGCTACGCAAGCTACAAAGAGGTTTGGTGTGATCTCTATTAAACAAACTCATATCTCTAAACGAACATGTTTACCACAAGATTTATCATATACATTGTATGCATACTTATATAATCTCTTTGGCCATGACATTGAGTGACCACTAGACATGGAACAATTCAATCTTGTATAAGTAAATTCTTATATTTATGATTCTCCTGAAAAGATAGACTAGATCGATGAATACATTACATGTCCCTCACCCAAGTAGCTGAGCACATCACATGTCACTCAACTAAGCATGACCATTAATTTCCTCAGTCTAATTCAATTAAGAGCCAAATGTATTTTCTCATCACATGAGGGGAAAATCCCATCTTGGTTGAGCTCTAACCAGAAACATGATCAACAACACACCTAACCACTCCCTGACTAGCTAATCCTCAAAGATTATGAAGGAAAGGTATCAAATTATGAAGGTTCATATGCTAAGAATCTCTCTGACCACATGTAAAAAAGGATTTATAGTTAGCATGCACCCCTAAGTATATCAATGACTGTATGAAATTCCATGATATTTATGCTAGAAGGACTGTCTAAATAATAAGTCTCCACTTATTATTTCACATGTCCACTACTCATAGTAATCTTAACATATTATCACAACCCATAATACTCAATTTTGATCATCGATTAGGGGGAACTCAGAGTCATACTTTATGGGGATGGTATCATTCCACTATTCATGTAAAATAAGTTACAACACAAATGATTGAATGATAACTGAAGATGACCTTTATTATAAAATCATGATATATTTTGCAACGATTGCATCTAATATCTCATGTATCTTATACTAATATATTCAACATGACTCTCATGCTTATGTTGTGGTAATGGTTTCATTAATAGATCCACTAAATTCTTCTATGTAGCCACCCAATATATCTTTACATCTCCCCCCACAACAACCTCTTGATTAATATTGTATTTATGAAGGTTGTGTGTGGTCCTTTGGTGAGACCAAAGTTCTTTATAATAGGTAATAACTCCATTATTATCACAGTAAAGCTCGATTGATCCCTTGATGCTAGTAACCACCCCAAGTTCAGAAATTAACTTCTTAATCCAAACAACTTCTTTTACGAAATTTTATGTAGTGATGTACTTTGCCTCTTTTGTCGAGTTAAATACAATGACCTGTTTGGAACTCTTCCAACTGAAAACTCCACCATTGAGGAAAAACATGAAACTATATTGAGATCTCATGTAATATTTATCATATTGGAAACTAGAATCAATGTAACCCCTTACACAGAGCTCATCTTCTCCTCCAAAGTCCAACAACATACCCTTAGTTCTTCTCAAGTACTTAAGGATATTCTTAACAATAATCCAGTGATTCTCACTAGGATTGGATAGGTATCTACATGAAATTATTAAAGCATAGGTTTCATCGAGTTAAGTACACAACACAACATACATGGTAGATCCTACAGCTGACAAATAATACATTATATACGTCCTTATTATCTATTTAAAATGATCTTAAATCTTCCTAAGAATTTTGTCATGTAACAATGGTAAAGACCCCATTTTGGAGTTCTCCATGCTAAACCAATTTAACACTTTACCAATTTATGTGTCTTGACCGAGTCAAATAATTCTATAAGATATATCTTTATAGATCTTCATACCCAGTATAGAGGCTGGTTCACCCAACCTTTCATCGAGAAAAATTTATCCAACCACATATTTATATAATCTAAAGTTGGGATATCATTTTAGTCAAGAATTATGCAGTCCACATATATTAACAGAGGCACAACAATAATCTCACCTTATATACACAAGAATCATCGGTGTTTTTGATGAAACCAATCTCTTTAATTGCATCATCAAACTGAAAATTTCAACTCTAAGAAGATTACTTCAATCAGTAAATGGATTGTTGCAACTTACACACCTCAGTTGACTCATTTAGAACTTCAAAACCTTCAAGATATATTATATAAAATTCCTTGACTAGATTATTATTAAGTAAATCAGTTTTGACATCCATTTGATATATCTTATAATCAAAATGAACCGGTATTATAAGAAATATCTGAATGGAATTTATCATCACAAATGGTAAAAATGTCTCTTTATAGTCAATACCATGAATGTATCAATATAACTATTTCACTAGGAATGCTTTATAGGAAGATAATATATAATCCAAGTCATTTTTCTTTTAGGAAACCCAATTGAACCCTATGGGTCTCACCTCTTTAGGTGTAAACACCAAGTTCCAAACTTAGTGTACATGGACTCCATTTCAAATTCTATGTCCTTTAGTAATTTCTCCAAATAATAACACTCAATGGACTCTAAGTAGGTACTAGGATCATCACTTATGAAAATTAATTCATTATCATTTTTTATAAGAAATACATATCTCTCAGGATCCTGATGAATCGTACCAGTCCTTTGAGGTTCTTGTGTAGCCTAAGTCATTTATTCTTCCATAAATCTTTGCAGAACTAACTATACATCCATATCAAGAACACTTCCACTTTAGTGGTTCTAAAATTATCCAATTTCAACTTTCCTCCCACTAACTCTGTGACTTAAGTGTTTATTTTTAATGAAAGCACCATGTTGGTCCACAAAAACTTTGTGTTCACACTACAAAAAAATGACCACTTTAGAAGGGGTTATAACCCCTTATAAAGACATTAGCAGCGGATTTGGGAAACCATCTCTAATGTACCCACCTACTGTTAGTAGAGGTGATTGTGAGGGACCACTACTAAATTCATAGTGAATTTAGTGGCGGTTACATTAGATTCATTCAAACCCCCTCTAATGTTGCTCAAAATTTAACACATTAGAGGCAGTTATAACAAAAATCGCCTCTAATCTAGGGATTTAGAGGCAGTTTGAACTGCCCCTAATGGAGATTGCATTAAGGGGCATTAAGGGAGGTTTCCACACAACTGCCCCTAACCCCTTGACACCCCACTCTATGGGACCACCCTTCTAAAGACATTAGCGACAGTTGTGGGAAACCTCCTCTAATGTGACTGCCTACTGTTAGTAGAGGTGGTTATGAGGAACGTCTGCTAAATTCATAGTGAATTTAGTGGTGGTTACATTAGAGGGGGTTTAAACCCCCTCTAATGTTGCACTAAATTTAACAAATTAGAGGAGGTTATAACAGAAACCACATGTAACCTAGGTATTTATAGGTTGTTTGAACCGCCCCTAATGGTGATTGCATTAGGGGCATTAGGGGCAGTTTCCACCCAACCACCACTAACCCCTTGACACCCCACCCTGTGGGCCCACCCTTTCCCAGTGCCCCTATTGAAACCCCCCTCCCTTGCCCCGAGCCCACACCCATGTTGACACCCCCAACCTTTCCCCGAGCTCGCACCCCTATTGACACCCCCACCCTTGCTTAGAGGGCCCCTTTTGACATCCCCACCCTTGCCCAGAGGGCCCCTATTGACACCCCCACCCTTGCCTTGAGCACCCGTGTTGACACCCTCCACCCTTGCCCTAAAGCTGCTCCCTTTTTGACTTAAGTGTTTCCTTTCAATGAAAGCACCATGTTGGTCCACAAAAACTTTGTGTTCACACTATAAAAAATGACCACTTTAGAAGGGGTTATAACCCCTTCTAAAGACATTAGCTGCAGTTGTGGGAAACCACTGCTAATGTGCCTGTCTACTATTAGTAGAGGCGGTAGTGAAGAACCACTGCTAAATTCATAGTGAATTTAGTGGTGGTTATATTATAGGGGGTTTAAACCCCCTCTAATGTTGCTCAAAATTTAACACATTAGAGATGGTTATAAAATAAACCGCCTCTAATATAGGGATTTAGAGGCAGTTTGAACCACCCATAATGGTGATTGCATTAGGGGGAATTAGGGGTAGTTTCCACACAACCGCCCCTAACCCCTTAACACCCCAACCTATGGGCCCACCCTTCTAAAGACATTAGTGGAAGTTGTGAGAAACCTCCACTAATGTTCCTGCCAACTGTTAGTAGAGGTGGTTGTGAGGAACCGCTACTAAATTCATAGCGAATTTAATGTGGTTACATTAGAGGGGGTTTAAACCCCCTATAATTTTGCTTGAAATTTAACACATTAGAGGCGGTTATAACATAAACCACCTCTAATCCATGGATTTAGAGGCGGTTTGAATTTACCCTAATGGTGATTGCATTAGGGGGCATTAGGGGCGGTTTCCACACAACCAACCACAACCCCTTGACACCCCACCCTATAGGCCCACCATTTCCCAACGCCCTTATTGATACCCCCACCCTTGCCTCGAGCCTACGCCCCTATTGACACCCCCCACCCTTTCCCCAATCCCACACCCCTGTTGACACCCCCACCCTTGCCCAGAGGGCCCCTGTTGACACCCCCACCCTTGCCCCGAGCCCGCGAACTTGTTGAAACCCCCTCCCTTGCCTCGAGCACCCCTATTGACACCCCCACCCTTTCCTGAAGGGCCCCTGTTGACACCCCCTCCCTTTCCTCGAGCGCCCCTGTTGACACCCCCACCCTTTTCCGGAGGGCCCCTGTTGACACCCCCTCCCTTGCCTCGAGCACAACTATTGACACCCCCACCCTTGCCCGGAGGGCCCCTGTTGACACCCCCACCCTTTCCCTGAGCACCCATGTTGAAATCCCCCACCCTTACCTCGAGGCTGCTCCCCTATTGACACCCCCCGCCCTTTCCCTGAGCGCCCCTGTTGACACCCCCTACCCTTTCCCCGAGCGCTTCTGTTGACACCCCCTCCCTTGTCCCCCTGAGCTCGCACCCCTGTTGACACCCCTCCCTTGTCCCCCGAGCCTGCGCACCAGGCGTCCCTAATGACACCCCCTGCCTGCGCACCCTGTTGACACATTAAAGGCAGTTATAATAGAAATCTCCTCTAATCTAGGTATTTAGAGGCAGTTTTAACCACCCCTAATGGTGATTGCATTAGGGGAAATTAGGGGTGGTTTCCACACAACCACCCCTAACCCCTTGACACCCCCACCCAGTGGGTCCACTCTTGCCCAACGCCCCTGTTGACACCCCCGCCCTTTCCCCGAGCCCACTCCCCTATTGACACCCCCACATTTTCCCAGAGGTCCCCTGTTGACACCCCCAACCTTACCCTAAGGGTCCCTGTTAACACCCCCACCCTTGACCTGAGCACCTGTGTTGACACCCCCACCCTTACCCCGAGGCTGCGCCCCTGTTAACACCCCCACCATTTCCCTGAGCTCACACCCCTGTTGACCCCCACCCTTGCCCCACACCCCTATTGACACCCCCACCCTTGCCCCAAGCACCCGTTTTGACACCCCCCACCCTGTGTACCCCTTGCCCAACACCCCTGTGGACACCCCCAACCTTGCCTCGAGCCCACACCCCTATTGAAACCCCCTTCCTTGCCTCGAGCACCCCTATTGACACCCCCACCCTTGCCCAGAGGGCCCCTGTTGACACCCCCTCCCTTGCCTTGAGTGCCCCTGTTGACACCCCCACCCTTGCCCGGAGGGCCCCTGTTGACACCGCCACCCTTGCCCCGAGCACCCATGTTGACACCCCCGCCCTTTCCCCAAGGATGTGCCCCTGTTGACACCACCCACCCTTGCACCGAGTGCCCCTGTTGACACCCCCCGCCCTTGCCCTGAGCCCCCCTATTGACACCCCCTCCCTTGTCCCCTAAGCTCGCGCACCATGCGCCCCTATTGATACCCCCCGCCCATGCACCCTATTGACACATTAGAGGTGGTTATAAAAGAAACCGACTCTAACCTAGGGACTTAGAGGCGGTTTAAACTGCCCCTAATGGTGATTTCATTAGTGGGAATTAGGGGCGGTTTCCACACCACCGTCCCTAACCCCTTAACACCCCCACCCTATGGGCCCACCCTTTCCTAGAACCCCTATTGACACCCCCCGCCCTTTCCCCAAGCCCGTGCCCCTGTTGACACCCCCACCCTTTCCCGGAGGGCCCCAATTGACACCCCCACCCTTGCCCTAGGCACCCGTGTTGACACCCCCGCCCTTGCCCCGAGGCTACGCCCCTGTTGACACCCACCGCCCTTGCCCCGAGCACCCCTGTTAACACCCCCACCATTTCCCCGATCCCGTACCCCTGTTGACACTCCCACCCTTGCCCTACACCCCTGTTGATGTAACGTCCCGGTTCTGAAAGCTGCCTAGAGGCGCCCCGTACCCGGTTGGTCACATGGCCTCAAGCACATTTCCCCTAATGCCATAGGCTGCCGACTAGTAGCAAGGGCCTTGGGTGTGATAGTGGGGAAACTATGCCCTCATTAGCAGAGTAACACAGCGTAAGAGAAATAGATAATAATAGCGGAAGCAGTAATAATGGCATGCAATATTAAACAGTGGAAGACTAAAAGTAATAAGTAGCTGGAGCACATATATAATGATGCATGATATATATGTCTAGGAAAGTATCCAAACAAGTCACAATGTTGAAATACAGATCTAAACCAAGTACAAGAAAACAAGAAACAAACTCCTCAACATCACAAGCCTCAGCTTGGTCCCATGCTCTCCAGCTCCCAAAGCAGTCAAGAACCTGAAGTAGAAGGGCACTTTACCTTATCTATACCCACAACAATATAATCTGTTTGGGCCCAAAATCATGACCCAAATGGGGTGTGAGACTAAATCCCAGTAGGTATCCACCAAGAGATCTATGCCTAACATTCAATGAATATATATGGCAGGTAATAAGAAAAATAAATAGTAAAAAAGGAAGTACTCAACAGTAAACATTCCAACAGTTTAAAAGCATTCAAACACCACATGGCAAGAAAGCAGACAATCACAAACAGGTAACCCTCCAGGATGTACTCACAGCCTATCCCCTCTGGTCCTACCTAGAAAGCACAAGCAACCCTTTGGGAAGTACACACAGTCTAACCCCTCTGGTTTAACTTTTGTAAAGGCTCTCTAAGGAAGCACTCAACGTCAATTCCCCTTATATCCAAGTATGATTAAAGACTCTCTAAGGAAGCACTCACCATCAATTCCCCCTATAGTCTTTAAAAGAAACTACAGGTACTCTAAGGAAGCACTCAATGTCAATTTCTCCTATGGCCTCATATCATAATTATAGACCCTCTGAGGGAGCACTCAACGTCAATCCCCCCTATGGTCTCGTAGCATGATAAATAAACAGACACTCAGGAGAATCCCTTACGTCCATTATCCCTATGGTCTACTACACCAGGTTTTCACAGCCCTATGTAAGTCAAAGAAGAATGGAAATGCATATCAGCCAAAGTAAACCTCAAGAAATACTTGGCTAACAGTCTAAAACATAACAGCATGACAGATAAACAAAATCACTCTATCCTACAATACTAGGCATGAAAAAAACAACAACATCCTAACAGGAAAACTATACCAAATAATCATAAACAAAATATGCATGGGAAAACACTTCCAAAGCATAGAAATTAACCCTATTCACATTAAATTAACCTCTATTCTAGTATACAAGCATAGCAGGAAATTAACAGGGCTAAAACCGTAAACACGTAATACACCGTTCAAGGGTATTGGGCAATTTTTTACATATAAATCAAAAACTTTAAATGGAAAGGCACAAACCACATACCTCGGTGTTGTATGATCATTATACGTGAAACTCAATTCATTAATCGCCCAAGAACACTGTAGATCTACAAAAACGCTAAAAACGCTCAACCGAAGACAACTCTTGAAAGAGGAGGAATCATGAAATGAAGCTATAGTAGAAGGAAGAGCTTATTGAGGCGATCCCAATGCAATCGACGATAGTCGATTCAGAGAATAGACGATCAATCGGGAGTTTGGAGAAGTATCATGGCCGTAACCTCTCTCTCGGATGAACCAGACCTAGAAGGAGGGCTTTATACCAATTAGACGCGACCTCAATGTATTTAATGAAAAAAAAGAAAGTACATGGGGTGTACTTTATAAGTACACAACGTGTACTTGCCTTCATCGGCCCCCACATTAGGCGGTCTCCAGGTCACCACACACAACCGTGTGCATGGTCACTACACGGCCAACACCCAGCTACCCGCGGTAACCAAGTACAAGGCGTGTACTCATAAAGTACATGGCGTGTACTTAAGAAATTTCCAGAAACTCCTCTTTTTTTCCCTAAAAAACACCAGAAAAGGGAAAACATACCTGAAAAGAAGATCAAGGTTCTTACAAACTTCCCCCCTTAAAGAAATTCTTCCCCAAATTTTCCTAGTAAGGCGGCATAGAAGAAGAATCCTCAAATAGCTCCAGCCACTGTGATCGTACATTGACCTCCCTCTCCCAGGTCTCATCTTGTACTCGCCCGTGTTGCCATAGCACTTGTACCAGAGGGATAGACAAGCCACAGATAACCTTCGTACTACGATCAACAATCTAGATAGGACGCTCCTTGAACAAGGCGTCCACCTCTAAATCAACCTCCTTAGGTTGAAAAACATGAGACGGGTCTGAGAAGTAACATTAGAACTGAGAAACGTGGAATACATCGTGCATATACCAATACCTCTGAGGTAACTGCAACCGATAGGCTACCATCCCAACTCTCTCCAAAACCTCAAACGGCCTGACGTACCTAGGCAAAATCTTACCCTATCTCTTAATCCTCCTATGCCCCAACCTCTGTGCGACATATAGGAAAACCTGATCCTCGAACTCGAACTCCAAAGGTCATCTCCGCTAATCAGCATAATACTTCTAATGAGACTGTGTAATATCCATCCTATTCCGAATCAACTCTATCTGCTCTGTGATCTCCTAGACAAGACGAGGTCCCAACATAGCTACCTCTCCTACCTCCAACAAACATAAGGGTGATCGACATGGCCTACCATACAAACCTCATAAGGTTCCATCTGAATAGTTTCTTGAAAACTATTATTGTAGGAAAAATCCACAAGAGGTATGTGCTTCTCCCAAGAACCTCCAAAATCCAGGATGCATGCACGAAGCATGTACTCAAGCACTTGAATCTTACGATCAGATTGGATATCTGTATGGGGGTGGTAAGCTGTACTCAAAAGTACATGTGTACCCAAATCCTTTTGAATCCCATGCTAGACCTAAGAAGTAAAACGTGCATCCCTGTCTGAAACAATGGAGTGTGGAACTCCATGTAGATGTACTATCTCACGGATGTACAATCGTCCCATATCATCAACACTGAAAGTATCCTTGATCAGCAAGAAGTGAGAAACCTTTGTGAGTCTGTCAATGATAACCCAAACAACATCATTCCCTCGAGGCGACCTCGACAGACCTATCACGAAATCTATCATGACATCATTCCATTTCCACTCGAGAATGGGTAACTGCTGCAAAAGCCCAGCTGGTTGCTGATGCTCCGCCTTCATCTGCTGACAGGTGGAACACCTCATCATGAAACTAGTAACATCTCTCTTCATACCTGGCCACCAATACTGACAGTGTAGATCAAGATACATCTTAGTGATGCCATGATGAACTGCCCAAACTGAGGAATGAAAGTCTCGCATCAACTCCTCACGTATGTCTGTTGATAACCATATACACCCACAAAAACTCAAGATCTCACCCTCTCCTATAGTCCATCCAAAATAGGGTCCTCTCCTGAAATTCTTTCCCGTAGGACTAGGCCATCAGAATATGATAACTACCTCATTTGCACTCGATCAAGAAGAGTAGAGGTAACAACTACAGAAGAAATAAATGTATTCCCCTGCCTATCGTGCACCTCCAAATGCATCTCAGAGAATAGAGCCATAAGCTACCACTCACTGCTGGCCTCCTGAACTACCTGTATCTAAGTCCTCTTGATTAGTGCATCAGCCACTGCATTGCCTTTCCCAGGCATATAGGTAAGCTCAAAGTCAAAAGACTGAAGGTACTCAACCCACCTTCACTGTCTCAAATTCAAGTCACAATGAGTGAAGATATACTTGAGACTTTTGTGGTTGGTGAAAATCACAAAATTCTCTCCCAACAGATAATGTATCCAACAACGTAAGGCATGAACAACTGCAACCAACTCAAGATCATGTGTCGGTTAATTTCTCTCATGTGGCCTCAACTGCTGAGACCCGCACACAACGACTTTTTCTTCCTGCATAAGCACTTCTCCAAGCCTGATACCTGATGTATCACCGTACACTATATAGCTCTTTCCCAGATAAAAAAAAACTAGTATTAGTGCTGAATTAAACCTCCCTTTCAGCTTCTGAAAGGATGAATCACAAGAATCTGACCACAAGAACTTTCCACCCTTCTTAATCAGGACCTTCAGTGGTGCTGATAAGCATGAAAAGTACTATATGAAACGTCTGTAGTATATAGACAGCCCTAGAAAACTCCGTACCTCAAAGACATTATTAGGATACTCCCAGGAAACTACAACTCTCACTTTTTTGGCTCTACTGATACTCCTGTCTATGAGATAACATGACCCAAGAAGTGAATCTGGTCCATCCAAAAGTGGCATTTTGAGAGTTTAGCATATAAATGATGCTCTATTAGTGTACTCAAAACAATATCAAGATGGGTAGCATGGTTTTGTAGAGTGTGAGAGTAAAAAAAGATATCATCCATGAAAACCACCATGAAAGAATCCAAGTATGGATGGAACACTCGGTTCATCAGTGCCATGAAGACTGCAGGCGCGTTCGTGAGACCGAACAACATAACCACATATTTTTATAGACCATACCTGCTCTGAAAAGATGTAAGAGGTATATCAGATGGTCTAACACACAACTGATGGTAACTAGATCTCAAGTCAATCTTTGAGAACACCTGGGATCCTCGAAACTAATCAAAGAGATAATAAATCCTCAGTAAGGGATATCGGTTCTTAACTGTCAACTGGTTAAGCTTCCAATAATCCACACAAAGTCTGAGGGTACCATCCGCCTTCTTCACAAATAGGATAGGTGAACCCCAAGAAGAAGTACTGGTTCAGATGAAACCCTTATCCTCCAACTCCTCTAACTGTAACTTGATCTCCTGTAACTCTGGTGTAGCCATCCTGTAAGGAGGAATGGACACCGGTGCTGCTCCTGACATGAGCTCAATAGAAAATTATACTGCTCTCTCTAGAGGCAAACCTGAAAATTCTTCTATAAAGACATCCCTGAAACGATATACCACTGGAGGAAAGTCCATATGCGAAGTCCCATGGTCATCTAGATACAGACTAGCAATTTGGGCTATAACTCCTCCCAACCCATGATGCTCAGGTCCTGCTCTTCTCTCTTGGACATCCCATTATCCCTTATAAAGAAACAATCTACCCTATGGTGATGTGAAACTCACCCTATAGTGATAGAAATCAGAAAATTCCTAGAAGGGACATAACCAGTCTATTCCGAGAATGAAATCATAGCCTGTCATCTCTAGGACATAAAGGTCCTATAAGAAGTGACACCCACCAACCTCAAGAGAGAACTCCTTTCACTGACATACACTATCCGTTCTAGTCCTCAACGGTGTGTCCAACATCAAGACATCAACAGAAGAAAAGACACAGAGCTCAAGTATCTTTACAACAGCAATAGATATAAATCTATGGGAAGCCCTTGTATCAAAAAGAGAAGAAGCTAAAACTCAGGCAACTAGGATCATACCTCAAACTATAGAGGGTTCATAATCCTGCTCCTGTTGGGTCTGCTCCACTGCAAAAGGTTGACCTGCACCACGACCCTATGACCATACCTGACCACTTTGAGCTGATCCACCCTATTGTCGCTAAAATCTCGGTGACTGACTACCACAACTATGAACTACACCTCAAATTGAATGGCCAAAAGAACTCCAGTTTTTAGACTGATGAAAAACTGGTGGTGCTACTCCTGAACGTGGAATCATAGAAGAACCCCTATCACCAGCTACTGGTGAGAAGATATGACAGAAACGCTGACGATGACCCATCTTTCTACAATATCGGCACTCCACTGGGTCTCTTGGGCAATATGGCATCGTATTACCAACCTTCCCAAACTAGTAGCATACCACCTGGATACCTGAAGGTGCATCCTTCATACTCAGATCTCCATGAGTAGTCTTCCTATGAAGCTTCCTACTATCAACTGGCAAAGCACTAACTTTGGATGATGAACCACCCTGTCTCATAGCTCCAAAATCCCTCAAGTTACGCTCTGTGATCAGTGCCTAGTTGACAATAGAAGATATCGAGTTCAACCTAAAGATGTTCACCTGAGCCCGAATTTCCTATCTGATACCATCCTCAAACTTCATTTCTAGAAACAAACCATCTCCCCCTAGAAAGGATGTAAAGCACTACAGCTCAGTGAAGAAAGAAGAGTAATTCATAATAGAAAGAGTATCCTACTCCTAACTTATGAACTCTCAGGATCGATCGACCCTCAAAGTCTCCAGATAGAAGTAATTGTAGAAGGTACACATAAAATCCTCCCAAGCCATATCCTGTTGGAATCCTTCCTGTGAGATCACATCCCACCATCACTTGGAGAAATCCCGAAGCATGTACGTAGTGAGCTTGAACCTCCTCTCTAGAGGCCTCTCTAGATTCTTGAAGATGGTAAGCATGGATTCTAACCATGACTCTACAGCCTGAGGTCCTCCTTCCCCTGTGAAAGTGGGAGGATGCTGCTGCTGGAAAATTCATGTCAATTCTGCCATTGATGGGGTAGGAGGAGGTACTCCCTAGAAGGTCTGCATAAACATCATAAATCCCTCTTGGAACTATGCGTCAGCACCTGTGTCCGGAATGACAGTCAGTGCCAAGACTGGCACAACTGAAGGATCTGTTGGTAGTCCTTGATCAGTCATGTTTAGTGTCTGATTGTTGCCTTATAATTGGCGTACAACCAGAGGATGTCTCAGTGGCATGACTCTGTAAGGTTAAGCGCACACCTTAGATCAAGATTATGAAGGAATAAAAACTAGAAGAGTAAGGAGGGAAAATGAGAAAGAAATCATTCAAGTTTTTCAAAACATGGATACACGGCGTGTATAATGACTACACGACGTGTCCCCTTAAGCCTTTCACATGGGCGTGTACCTCTACCAAAACTGGTCATGTAACAACCCCATACATGGCGTGTTGTCCTTACACATGACATGTACTTGAATCCTCTTCCCCTACCTGAGTTCCCTTAAACGGCTAGGCCACACAGTTCTCCTAGAACAAAACTACACGGTGTGTTAGTTCCAGACACGATGTTTACTAGGCAAGCTTCACCGATCCGTGTTGTTAGGGACACAGACAGATACATGACTCACACTACAAGACATGTTCTATATGAACACAATGTGTACTAGGAAGATTTTTTCTGACCTGTGTTGTTCATTACACGACTAGTACTCAGGTTACACTACACGACATATTCCAGATGGACACGACGTGTATTAAAGAAGACTCAACCAACCCGTTTTGTTAGTGACACGACCGGTTATGCGGTTCTACAACATGGCGTGTACATCCAGTACACGGTTTGTCCTACCAAAGATTTCCAAAACCTGTGTCTCTACCCACACAGTCTGAGACACGGTTAGAGACTACATGGTGTGTACATATGGTACACGACGTGTACTTAAGAAAAATAGTTTCTTCCTGAATAGAAGAACACATGGCATGTATTCAACATTACATGGTGTGTATTTTGGGTTTTTCTAAATAGTAAGCCTCAGAAACTACTCCGAAGCCCAAAAAAACACTGAAACGAACATTAAAGTGCCAAATTCTGATCTGTGAGGGCCCATACTCCCCGCGAATCAAATCTTGAAAACTATACATGTCATAAACAAGCATAATAGATCAATGATCTACAAAATTCTGGTCTATGAGGGCCCATAACACCTCAAGAACTAAATTTTGGAATTTATTAAAAAAAACCTTACACAAACAATACCCTATCAAACAACATGTATTTTTATCAAGACATCTATCACAAAAACATGCATATCTTGCACAACATCTATCACAACAACATACGATTGCTAATACATCCTAAATGGTAGGCAATAATGCATGACATGTGATTTTTAGCAAGTGCCTATATGATGCATGAGATGACATACCCTCATCTCATTTGGTTGTAATAGAAATAGAACCTCAATAACATCAACAATAACATCACAAAACATGTGAATCACTAAAGGAAAAAAATCAAATCAACTGTAATAATTGCAAAACCAGAAAAATTGCAATAAATGAGTGTTTCGCATGGAATCCGGGGAGGACCTCCTGGATGGGAGATTCAAACGTTCCGATCGGTTTCTAACGGGTTTGTTCGTAGAACCGGAAACATCCAATGATTCCACATCCGTTGGGACCTACTTTCCAAAGGTAGGCGCTCATTAGCTTGTGGACTGATGAGGCTTAGGAATTTGCATTGGTCGAGAGGATGGGAGGTCGGACTCATCACACCTTTTTGAGGGGAATTATTGTCTACTCCGGGACTCTCTTTATAGATTTAAGTTTATGTTCGTGAATCCTTATTACATTACCAAGTATAAAATGAGCTTTCCTTAAGTTTTAACAATCAATGATTAAATATGCAAGAAATTTAGAGAATCTTTTATATGTATTCGAGGTTCTTCATCAATAGAGAATCATCTATATCTGTTTAGAGATTCTTGGTCAATGGTATCCTTCAAAACATTTATATAAAAGTCTCTTGGTCATTATGATGACCAGACTGGTTTTAAAGCCACTCAGTGGGGCACTTGAAGTTTATCATCATTCAGAAGGACAGAGATTATTCCAAAGTTGGGATCGAACCCATAAATGGGCTACCTACGTATCCTTTGTTTTTTTGGAAAAGGAATCAGAACCCACGTAGTTCGAGAAATGGAGTATGATGTTTATGATTGATAGCTCAAAGATGAATGTCATAATTACTTTTACACTCTAAGCTCACGTGAGTCATGCTCGGTGTGAGAAACAAGAGGTATTGGTAAAATTTAGACAATTGTGCCATGAAAGATGCAATCATAAGAATTTGTTTGGGGCTTATGTATGGATGACTGCCCAGATAGATGAAAATTTAGGATTTACTTTTAGAGAGAAAATCCATGAACAGGGTCCATAAAGTTATATGTGCTTCATGGAGATTTGAATACTCTAATCTTGGGACTTACTCCTAAGGAGGATGCCCAGATTAGGAGGGGACTTATGATTGGGTTTTACTCCTGAAAAGGAAACCCAAATCAAGGGTAAATTAGGACTGGTTAAGAGAAATTTAAAGGGACTTGGGGCTTATTCCTGAAAAGGAGACCCAAGGTTATGACTGAGTTTTATTCCTTAAAAGGAGACTCAGGTTAGGGATTAAGGTTTGGGGCTTACTCCTGAGGAGGATGCCCATATTAGGAACTTTAAGAATTTGGGGCTTACTCCTGAGGAAGATGCCCAGATTAAAGGTTTTATAACTGGGGATTATTCCTAAAAAGGAGACCCAAGTTAGGATTCTCTCATCTTAAAGGATGAGGTTGAATGAATGAACTCTTCTTATTTTTAGTGACATAAGGATATTTAAATCACTAGACTTTGAGAGAGATTCCACAGAATTCCTTTCAGATAAGAAAGTCAAATCAAGAAATCATGCCATAAATGGATTTGAAGAGTGTCTTGAAGACTGAATCTTGAATAGGAAAGGTGAAATGGCTTAAGAGGGGTAAAAAGGGGCAAGATGGGCACCTAAAAAGATAGGGGCGCGCAAGTCTTGAAAGGCGCGCAAGTCCTGATGCGGCGCGCAAGTATTTGGTCGCGCAAGTATACTTGCGCGACATGAGGGGTACTTGCACGATTTTCAACCAGCATTGAAATGCTTGAGCGACTCTTTATTAAACCCTTTACAATCCTCTTGAGGTTCTTCCAAAAAAGGTACGCGCAAGTTATATTGAAGGAATTAAGTCGACACGCAAGTGTTTGATAAGTTTCAACACTTAGGCCTTCCTTCTTCTCTTTAGATCTTCCATTCTAGGTAAGAAATTACCTTAGAAGTGTTCTGGAAGCTTTGAGAAGAGACTTGAGCGTCGGGAGATTCAATCCGAGTTTCTGGAAAAAGATCCCTCTGAATGGGGGTCCCACAGGGTCTATTTATAGGCAAAAGAAGACCCTGGGCGGTTACCGGGCGGTTACCGGGCGGTTATCACTTAGGTCGCGCAAGTCACTTTGCACGACCATAAGGCGTCACGCAAGTACTTTCATGACCACTAGGCGGCGCGCAAGTGTACTTGCACGACCATGAGGGAACTTGCGCGACCTATGGGCAATGTTCTCGATGTTCATCCCTTTGTCGATTTTTGATGTTTCTTCAAAGGATGAATCACATTGGACTCAGATATTCCCTTTTTCCGATTTTTAGATTCTGTGATGAAAGGAGCGTCAACAAAAGTCCCCCCTCAGAGTGGGATCCGGAGAGAAATGAGGATTTCACTCTGAGGAAATTGAATCCATCCAAAGGAAAAAGGGGGTGCACAAGACTTTAGGGCACAGAGGGCAGTGCACAAGTGTGCTGGAACTTGACTTTTATTCAAAGTTCCTTTGTCTTTTGTGGGCAGTTTAAAGTCATGCATGCCGGACATAAAGGGGCTAATGTTTAAGGTCGAAATAGCTTTGACCAAAAAATGGATTAAAATTGATTCAATTCCTTGACAATTTATCTGAAAACATATTACCATACTCGAGTATGAGGAAAAATATGTAAACTATGGCTAAAGAATATTTGAATCTGAGGAATGATATGAAAAAGAGCTAAAAAGGCATTAGAATAAGTAGTTTCCAAGAATGAAGTTACTATTATTTAACAAAACCCGTTAGGGGGTTGAAATATGCAGGGCCACCTATGGGCATTGGCTGCATGGTCAAACAAATAGCATCTTTTGGCTGACAAGTCTGTTATGTGGACTGTTTATGCAAGGCCACCTATGGGCACGTGCTGCATAGTCAGGAAAAAGAACTCCCAGAAATTTACTTTCCTAGTGCTAAAAGCCAATGAAAGTTTATGGAGATTCAAATTTTCTAAAGTATAGAGTTTGTTGTATGGAAAGGGGTACTTGAATATGGAGAAGATATTTCCGAACAAGAATATCGAAGAACTGGATGAACATCACTCCTACGAAGGTCTGACCCAAACGTAGGGAAGAAGAATAAACCATAGACTTGAATACTTTCAGATCATGAAAAAGGATATGGGAAACATATGTTAAGGATGGCTATTTTTTGCGGATCCCTACATACTGTCGTTTAAGACAAATAAGGACAAAAGAGGCATTCTTCCCAAGAATGAAGTTACTATATTTTAACAAAACCCGTTAGGGGGTTGAAATATGCAGGGCCACCTATGGGCATTGGCTGCATGGTCAAATAAATAGCATCTTTTGGCTGACAAGTCTGTTATGTGGACTGTTTATGCAAGGCCACCTATGGGCACGTGCTGCATAGTCAGGCAAAAGAATTCTCAGAAGTTTGACATTTTTGTGATTAGAAGTCAGGAAAAGGGTTATGAAGATCTGAAAATATTTAAGGTTAGGATTATAACACATAAAGATGGGTATTGTCCAATGTATATAGAGATACATAGGTCAATGATAACCATAATCATGTTGTGGCTGGGTCCTGAATTGAAATTTGGACTTCACTACGTATCTCATAAGAATGAGAATCAAGCTATACGTAGTTCTTGAAATGCAGTTTAACGTCGTGCAGGACGAAAGTATGAGTGATCTTAGTTTAGGGTCATAGAATTCAGACCATAATAATGAATACACAATGTGTGTTTTCATGAGGACTTTTCAGCCAAGGGACTGAAATTGAAATTTGGGGTTAGGCCCAAAAGACTTGGGACTGGATTCGAGGGACACTCGAATGTTCCTACGTATCCCATAAGGATGGGAATCAAGTCCACGTAGTTCTAGAATTACCCTTTGTACAAATTTGGTTCGTACATGTGAAGGGTGAAAGGGGATTTTAGTACAATGATGGTTTAACCTAAGATAAAAAGTTCAGGCATTACCATGTATGCACGTAAAAAATGAAAACCATGATTGAAAAATCAATGTCAATAATAGTTCTCTTTCAAATGAGGAAATCAAAGAATATTGTAGTTTATTGTCATACCGGACAAAAGTGTTGTATAGTTTAACGTCATATAACAGGGACGAAAGTGAATCAATGTAAAGATATTGATTCCAGGGGCGGTTTCACAAATCAACATCATATGAGGTTGTGGTGAACCGATGTGAAGAGATTGTTTTTGGGGACAATGATCTAATAAAAAAAATGTTGTTGGGACTTACACATGGTTAGTGGCCCAAAGGGAGTGTTATGGTTGATGTTCTCTCTAAGCTCACGTGAGTCATACTCGGTGTGAGAAACAAGAGGTAATAACAACCTTAACGATGCACAGTTTTAATGTCATGTAGGACATAAAAAAGGGACTATGCAGTTTAAAGTCTTGCAGTTAGGACTATTGGTGCTGCACAGTTTAATGTCATGTAGCAGGGAAAAAATAACAGTTTAATGTCATGTAGGACATATCAAGGACTTTCTGTACAGTTTAGCGTCATGTAGTTAGGACGATGGGGATAAAATATTTTAACGTCATATTGGACGAAAGGGGAATTGTGCAGTTTAATGTCATGCAATAAGGACAACAGAGTGTACCATTTTAACGTCATGTCGGACGAAAGTGCGAATAGTTTAAGGTCATATGCATGGACCGTGAATGGTGCAGTTTAATGTCATACTGGACCTTTGATATTATATAGTTTAACGTCTTTTCGGACATGAGGGACTTTTATACAGTTTAGCGTCATGTAGTTTAGGACGTCACAGTTTAACGTCTTGCTGGACATAAGGGATTTGCAAATAGTTTATGGTCATATACATGGACTAGGGATGATGCAGTTTAAGGTCATGCTGGACGGTTTAGGGAACTTTTTCACAGTTTAATGTCGTGTGGGACGAAGTTGCAGTTTAATGTCATACTGGACCATTGCTGTATAGTTTAACGTCATATAGCAAGGACGAACTGGTGCTGTACAGTTTAATGTCATGTAGCTAGGACTAAGGTGAACCAATATGAGGATATCAGTTCTAGGGACTTTTTACAGTTTATCGTCATGCTGGACGTTGGAAGTGCCACACATTTTAATGTCATGTTGCTAGGACACAATATAGTTTAATGTCATCTCGGACAAAAAAAATATAGTTTAATGTCATCTCGGACAAAAATATGGCTGTATAGTTTTAACGTCATATAGCAAGGACGAACTGGTGCCGCACAGTTTAGTGTCATGTTGCGGGGACATTGAAGGTGACACAGTTTAACGTCATGTCAGACGAAAGTGCGAATAGTTTAAGGTCATATGCATGGACCGTGGATGATGATGCAGTTTAAAGTCATACTGGACTATTGCTGTATAGTTTAAAGTCATGTAGCTAGGACTAAGGTGAACCAATATGAGGATATCCGTTCTGGGGACTTTTTTACAGTTTAACGTCATACTGGACGTTGGAAGTGCCACACAGTTTAATGTCATGTTGCTAGGACACAATATAGTTTAATGTCATCTCGGACATTGAAGGTGACACAGTTTAACGTCATGTTGGACGACGTTGCAGTTTAAGGTCATACTGGACCATCGCTGTATGAACCAATTGTAAGAGTCTTGGTTCTGGGAACAATATTTTGTGTTCATACAAAATATTTCTTCAGAAATCTGGCATTAGTTGGAGTCGTGATGTGTTCTCCATCCATTGAGATTAGAGAATACGCTCCATTGGAGTAGACCTTATGTATTGAATAAGGTCCTTCCCATTTTGGTTCAAGCTTGGGAGGCTTCTTTCCTGGTATCATTGGTGCTCTGAGAACCAATACCAATTCTCCCTGAATGAATGAACGAAGACGAACTTTTTTGTTAAAAGCTCGTGCTATCCGATTCTGATAGATTTCCAAGTGGTGCAAAGTGCACAATCTTTTCTCATCTAACTGTTCCAATTCATTCAAACGCTTTCGGGATTGCTCATCTGTTGATAACTGATCACAAATGGCTATTCTGAGTGAGGGTAATTGAACTTCAATTGGCAAGACTGCTTCTGTTCCATATACCAATGAATATGGAGTAGACCGCGTTGCATTGCGAGTGGTAGTCCGATAAGCCCATAAAGCATGAAAGAGTTTATCAGGCCATGACCTCTTATCTTTATCCACCATCTTTTGCAGTATATTTGAAAGAGTCTTGTTGAAGGCCTCTATCTGGCCATTAGCTGCTGCATGATATCAAGATGAATGGTTGGACTTAATGTTGTATTCTTGATACAATTTCTTTACCTCATAAGAACAGAAATTGGTGCCGTTGTCCGTCAATATGGTATGAGGGACACCAAATCTAGTAATGATGTTAGACTTGATGAAGCTAACAATGCATTTAGAACTGACTTCTTTGAGAGGTACTGCCTCTGCCCATTTGGAAAAGAAATCAGTAGCAGTAAGAATGTACTTAAACTGCTTGGCCGTAGCTGAAGGGTAAGGTCCCACCACATCCATTCCCCATGTGGAAAATGGCCATGAGTATTTAGCTGTATGAAACAACTCTGGAGGTTGATGAATGAAGTTGGCATATACTTGGCATGAATGACACTTCTTTGTGAAATTAACACAATCTTGTATCATTGAAGGCCAAAAGTATCCAAGCCTTCAAATTTGATCAGACAGTCTATGTCCAGACTGGTGGGCACCACAGACTCCTGCATGCACTTCTTTTATGACAGCCATTGTCTCTTCACCATCAATACATCTGAAGAGAACTCCATCAAAACCACATTTGTAGAGAATTTTCTCGAGGTGGTTTGGACCATCATAAAGAGTAAAATTGACCACGCGTCGCCGAATTTGTTCTTTCTCGGCTCTATCAGGTGGAAGTGTTCCATTTTGAAGGTATTCCATGATAGGTGACATCCATCCTGTAGTATGACCATACGGTTCAGGAATGGGACTAATTTCATTAATTTCCTCTGTTCTGACTTGAACATAAGGTGAAATTGCACGACGGTGGGCAATACAGATGGTTGTCTCGTCCCGATCTGGATCTGCTAAAGCTGTGGCTATATTAGCCAGTGCATCAGCTTGAGCATTTTGTGATCTTGGGACATAAGAAAATGTCGGTTCTGAAGGGAATTTCGACATTAACTCTCTGACGTAATCATACAAAGGGATTAATTCTTCTTTCCTAATGGTATAATCCCCATTGACTTGTTTGATTACCAGGTCTGAATCACCTTTCACTTTTAAGTGATTCACTTGTGCTTGAAGCGCTAATTCCAATCCTGTAATGAGAGCTTGGTATTCAGATTCATTATTGGTACCACCTTCCCAAAACAAAAAAGAATAAGGTAACACTGCCTTATCTGGAGAAATGAGCACAATTCCTAAACCAACTTTGTTGAATTTAGGATTTTCCATTTTCTTCCCTGTTGGACTTCTAGAAGCACCATCAAAATACATTTCCCATGTTTGAGGATTATCTTGAATAGAGAAAACTTCCTCATCAGGGAGTTTGATATTTGAATACGTATCTTCTACTGAAGGATGTTCATCCAGGAAATCAGCCAGAGCTTGGCCCTTAATTGCCTTTTGAGACACATACTGAATGTCGAACTGTTGTAGAATAACTGCCCACCTTGCCAGATGTCCTGTAAGCATTGGACGACTAAGGATAAATTTGAGCAGATTATTACGAGATACCAATTGGACCTCGTGATGTTGCAGGTAGTGTCTCAGTTTCTGAACTGCAAAGATTAATGCCAGGCAGCACTTTTCAATACTTGAATACCGGGTTTCTGCTTCAAGCATAGTTCTACTGAGATAGTAGAAACTATTTTCATTCCCAGCATCATTCTTTTGAGCAAGAAAGGCACCCAATGACCGCTCTAAAGCTCTCACATAGAGGATAAGAGGCCTACCCTCAACAGGTGGCATGAGTACTGGTGGACTCAAAAGGTATTTCTTGAGAACATCAAATGCTTCTTGACATTCTTCATTCCAGTGGTAAGTGACTCCTTTCTTCAATAATTTGGTAAAAGGTAAACTTTTGCCTGCCAAATTGGCGATGAAACGCCGAATATAGGCTAAGTGTCCTTGAAGTCCTCTTAATTCTTTCAAATTCTGAGGAGGTGACATACCAAGGATTGATTTGGTCTTCTCAGGATCGACTTCAATACCACGATGGCGTACAACAAAGCCAAGGAATTTTCCTGAGGTTACCCCAAAAGCACATTTTAAGGGGTTCATCTTCAAATTATGTTGTCGAAGCTTGTGGAATACGACTTCCAAATCAGCCAAGTGATTAGAACGTTGTTTGGATTTAACCACCAAATCATCCACATAGAATTCAACAAATTTCCCTAGAAAAGGTTTGAAGATACGATGCATGGCGCGTTGATATGTTGCACCTGCATTCTTTAAACCAAAGGGAATCACCCGGTAACAAAATACACCTTGAGGAGCTCTGAAGGCTATATATTCCTCATCTTCTGGGGTCATTCGGATCTGATTATATCCAGAATATCCATCCACGAAAGAAAGTACTTCATATCCAGCCGTCGCATCAATTAAGAGTTTTGTAATCGGAACTGGGAAATCATCTTTAGGACAATACTGATTAAGATCTCTGAAATCGATACAAACCCTAATTTGTACGTTCTTCTTCTTTACAGGGACAATATTAGCCAACCACTTGGGATATTGAACTTCTCTGATGAAGTTAGCTTTGATAAGCTTATCCACTTCAGCCTCAATTTTGGAAGCATAGGTTGGGTGTGTTCTTCTCGCGGCTTGCTTGAATCCTCGATGTTCTTTTGGCAAGCCCAAATGATGGGTGGCAACATCAGGATCAAGGCCAGGCATCTCTGTATAATTCCAAGCAAAAATATCTTTATTTTGCTTTAGAAAAGAAATATACATCTCTTGCTCTTCAAGGGTCATGGCCGCACTAATCAAAGTGGGGCGTGGATCTTTCTCTGTACCCAGATTTACTTCTCTGAGTTCATCCACAGTGGTAGAGATACCCTCTTCAAATTCTGGAGGAGCATCTCTAAGATCTTCCTCTTCCTCTTCATTACGTGCTATTTCTTCCATTTCTACTTGCAAAGTAGATGACGAAACGAAATTCTCATGATCATAAGAGATGTCAAAATTTTCACATTTTGAAGAAGAAGCTTCCATTTCTGACCCTATTGATGACAAAGGGTCTTCTTTGGGAAATAAAGAGGAGATGATGGATTGAGAATCAACATTATTATTCACCTCTGGTGTTGCTATAACTTCTTCTGGCCTGATTAGCGAAGTATAGACTTGTTGGACTTCAGCAGATGAAATGAAAACGTCACCACTTATGCTTTCATCACTGCTTGGTAGGTTACCAATTTCTCCTATGTTGTCTGGCTCAATTTCCGTAATTGACATTATGGAGTTTTCCATAAGAGTATTTTGATTTGGACCTATTTTGTCAATTTGACTGATAGGTAACACATAATCTGTACTCACATGTGAAAATGGATTTATTGGAATTTTCTCCAAACCATATGGAGCATTAACTTTGGTAATTTCCTTCACTGTAGATTTCTCTCTTCCCTTCATGTGATAAAATTCCGCCTCAATGTATTGAGACTCACATGTCTTGAACGGGGCCTTATCACCATACAATGTTCCAACTTGACCATCAAAACAGTATTTGAGACATTGATGGTATGATGACGGAATAGCTGCATGCTGATGTAGCCAGGGTCTTCCGAGCAAGATATTGAAAGCTGAGTCTTGATCAACAATCATGAAATCCGAATTGGAAACAAGTTCTCCAAACTGAGTTCTGAGTGTAACTTCTCCCAGTGGTTCTTGTTCATTTTTATCATATCCTTGTAACATCATGGTAGAAGGAGATAAATCAGATATCGTGAGGCCCAATCGACGAAGTGTACGAATGGGCATGAGGTTGACTCCTGAACCATTGTCAATAAAAGCTCTTCGAACATCTATACCATTGACTTTGCCAGACAAGTACAAAGGTTTTATGTGCCCATGCACAACATCATCTTCATCTTTATCAGTAAAAGATATCACTGCATGGAATTCTGCAGGATTATTCTCTATGTGATAGATTTTAGCTGCAGCAATTTCAGCTTCAAACTCCTGAGGACTTGACAAAGCTTCAATAAGTGCTTCCCGAAGATCTTTTGACAGATTCAAAGCATCCAAAATTGATAACTTGGCTGGTACTTAGGCCAAGTGTTTCAATATATCATACTTTTGATCTAAAGGTCTGCGTTTCCCAATAGGAATATGCGGTTTAGCAGGTACCTTGGAAGCAGATGCTTTGGAAGCTGATGCATCTTGTATTGAAGTTGGCAACATCCTTGGTTTTGGAAGATTAGACTGATTATATCCATCTACTTGCTGAGATAAAGAAGAGGAACCTTTAATCGGTCTTCCAAAATAACTGTGCCAAAACTGAGTTGGCCATTGGCAGAAGAACTTGCTTGTTCTTTTTGAGCTCGCTGAAGGGCTCTACCATGAGTTTCTGCTGCATATACAGTGCTAGCAGGGGTAAAATTAGAGTAGTGGCTTCGGAAAGATCCACGTCTTCCCCTATATCCTGAACCTCTAGAACTTCCTCGGGTTCCTTTATTTGATACAGGGAATTCATGCTCATCAAGACTGGAATATGAATCTGTTAATTGAATCATATTAACAGAACCAAAGATTAACTCTTCGTCTGATAAAGATTCTGCCTGGTTAGCCTGTTTAGGCTGTGCCGTTTGATGGGGCGGTGCCCGTGGCTTTGAAGTAGATGGCATGAAATCTGCCAGAGTCAAAGACAATTTAGGCTTTGCTACATACTCATCTTCTCCTGATTCCTCTTTCTTCTTTGAATTACGCTGCCCTTTTGAGGATTTGTCTTTTGATGGAGTCTTTACTGCAGCTTTTGTAGGAGACACAATTGGTTTCTTCAATTGTGTTCGCAAAATGGAATGGGTCCGATTGATTGTCTTTCTGACCATCCAATCATCATATTTTTTTTACAGTTTTGCTTTTGACTTCCTGCCACTCGCCTCCTTCCTCTGGATCTGTAGCGGTAATACACGCTACATGAGCTGAAGAACCCTTCAATTTGACTTGTCCCAAGTCAACCATCTTTTGCAGGAGGTCTTTAAAGACAAAACACTCCTGGATGAGATGCCCCAACATTTGATGAAAGGGACAATAATTGGGACGGTCTTCATCTCCTTCCTTGTTTGGCCTTTTGGGCACTGGTAATTGAACCAAATTATTTTCCAGAGCTGAAATGAAGTAATCAGGAACTTGCTCATTTAGGAAAGAGTATGTTTTACTCTTCATATCCTCAAATTGTTTTCGTCGTTGATCTCTTTGATCATTTGGACGAAACAGCCTTTGTTGTTGGCGTTCAGGAGGTGGAGTCCTTCGAGAAGATGAAGGTTTTGAAGTAGATATAGGTACAGGTTCTTGTTTAAGCATAACTATAGCAGTTTCTGCTTTACCCATTCTTCTTCCTGGAGCTGATGGAATTACACGAGATTTAAACTTAGCCTGTATAAGGGAATCTTCAATCTGCTGAGCGATTGAAGTAAGGTCTCGAAACCCTCCTGTGTATCTCACAGGGATCAATGGCGTGCGTAATTCGTCACGTAAATTTGCCACACAGATTGGCAACAATTCCTCCTGAGGGAGTGCTAAACTCAGGGAATACGTTAATCCCTTCCAACGAGCAATGAAATCAGAGACTCTTTCATTCTCTCTTTGCTTACAGTTTGTAAGATCGAAAACTGTCGTTTTTGGCAAAGTTGAGCTAAACTGAAGAAGGAATTTTTGACGAAGATCCTCCTATCCGATGACTGACCGGGATTTCAAGCTTGTATACCAGACAAAAGCTGGTCCTTGCAAGGTTCGCACGAAGCATCTGAGTTTCACTGCTTCTTGCTGCTCTGGAGTTCCCATCATAGGATCACAACAAGACACGTAATGCGTCAAATGTTGTTTAGGGTCGCCTGATCCATTGAAAGTAGGGAAAACAGGGTTTCCAAAACTGGATGGAGGAGAAATTGAATCTACCCATTCAGGGTAAACCTTCTTTTCAGGTTGAACTTGCACCCGTTTCCCTTCCATAGTTTCTAACCGAGCTGTTAATGACTCAATAGTAGTTATTAACTTTTGAGAAATGTCAGGTTGAACTTGGTTTTGGGTAGGTGCAATGAATGGAGCTTGGACAGCCGTGGTGGTTGGTGCTGCAACTAATGGTAGTGCTTCCAACCGTTGTTGCGTTTGACCCGTAGGATTAGACCTCTGTGGGTGTACTGATAAAGGAGGATATTCCTGATCCATCTCAGTAGTTACAACAAATTCCTTCGGCTGTAGGACTTCAGCATTCTTAAGAAGAAGACTATTCTGAAGTAGTTCTGCATTCAACCTTCTTAATTCTTTCATTTCTTCCTCCTGTTGTGCAAACCTTTGCTCTAATGAGAGCGATTGACCTCCTTCAGAGGAAGGGTGATAAGTAACCTGATTCTTTCCTTTCCCCTTATTGGATCCTTTTCGGAGAGGGGGAAGTGGGTTACTTGAAGGAATACCCAGATTTTGGGTAAGCCTTTGATTACGTGTGCGCACACCTTCTTCATTTAGGTCTGTGTGCGCAACTTCTTGAGCAGGAACCTCTTCGTCTGATCCCTCTGATTGAGCCTCATCTGGTGAATCAGCAGCAACGGCATTGATGACATTAATGGATGCATATTGCATGGAATCCTTTCTATCAGCATTTCTGTGATATTGTCTTCTTCCATGTCCATGATGAGACATGACATTCCGTTGACTTGATCCTTCAGGAACTTCTTGGAGAACCGTCACTTGGAGAGAATCTCCTGATAACTTGGCTCTTCGTTCCTCTTGAGGCTTATTCCCTAATCGAGAGAATACTGACTTTCTCTGAGGGAGGGATTGAGGATTTGAAAAAGTCCCCAGTCTGGTGGACTGGGGATGTTCCTGCTGCTTCCGCTCAACTCCTCGAATCCCATTTGTTGACTCTGAGGGTTGGGTTAGAGAAGTCCCCAGTCTGGCAAGCTGGGGTGTCTCTTGACATGCTATGTCTGAGATCTTCTTAAAATCTCTCTTGATCTTGCAAATCTTAGTTCGGAAATTAGCTGGATGCATTAACCTGTATCCATTTTTATCACCTGGTTCAACAGACCGTTGGATGATTTCTGAAACTTCTGTCATTTGATGACGTGTTTGCTCCAGACGAGAGGCTTGTGCAATATTCTCGCTTGCTTGATGTAGGAGCAATTCAACAACTTGTTCTCTATATACTTGATTTTGAGAGGAACTAGTTGAAGCCTGTTCTTGAGCAAGCTTTTGATTATGAACAAAGCCCATTGACTGTGGCCGGCCATGGGCAATAACATTGCATGAGACCATTTTCGGCGGGCTTTGCTGACCGGAAAGCACTGTGAAATGTAGTGCTCCCTGAACACCCCATCCTCTGACATGAACATCAGATGGAGAATTGGTAATTAACTGACGCAATTTTCTTAGTGCGCCAAGGCATGAATGTTGAAGGGTTCTCTGTTGCTTTTCAGCCTTCAGATACCGAGAGACTCATAGAGATGCCAAATCAATATGACGTTGTATCCCTTCTATTATCTTAATATGATTTTCATAATCACCATAAGATAATACTTTCTTCTTTAATTGACAAAGAGTCTTCCATATGTTGAGACGAATATCATGGATTCCATCATCCGTCAACATCTTTGGAATGTCGTACTGGGAGTCAGCCAAAGGCCAAAACATGACTGGTACTTCACCTTTTGCCAGTTTTTTCCTCATATTCAGCATTTCCTCTTTATCATTAAATGAAGATTCTTCTACCTGTTTTGACCAGAGTTGGTGTTTCCTTGTTGCTTCATCGGATTCAACAAGACTGGTAGAGAAATCACTATTCATGCTGGAAGATGAATGACCCAGGGATGGTTCGGAGAATAACCTGAACCCCAAGCTATCTTCTGATGGAGAAAGAGTTTCACCTGCCGATAGTAAAGCATCAGACATGACTGGTTTTACGTTTGCAAGTGCCTTGAGATAGGAGGGCTTTCTCGGCACTACATTGCCTTCTGAAGAATTTTCGAGACAATGTGAATCACTACTGCGGAGAGGACTTTCGCAGCGAAGTTCATCACCATGAGGAGGACCGTCATGATGGGTTAAAGCAAAAGATGAAATCTCTTGCTCCTTAGTCTTCTGACCACACAGAGGGTTCATGTGGTTCTCATCTGAAGAAGAAACTTCAAGATTGACCGAATTTTCATGAAGCAAGCCTTCATGAGGAAGTGTCTGTTGAAGACCTTCAGAATTAATGTTCCCGTTATTGGGAATTAAGGGAGTAGAATCTTGAATTCCGACAGATAAATGTCGGAGGGCTTCAAGAACTCCAGCATCGAGCAAGGCTTGGTTACAGATTGGCCTTTGATCTCCTGACTGTGCTGGGCGGATCTTTTTCTTAGATGCCTTCTTACTCGCTTTAGAAACCACTTGATGACGAAAGTGATTGCTCTGAGCAGGTGTATGTGCCTGATCAGGAAAGATGGTCAGGTTAGGCTGACGATCTCCACTCAAATCAGGTGTATGTGCCTAACTTGGCTGTCCGTATGACATGGGGGAGTATGCCCCATAACCCTCTTGGACTGGAACAGATGTGTGTGTCTGTTCCGGAGTGAATCGTTGATGTGTCACTCCACTGCTAGGGATAGATTTATGTGTCTGTCCCTGTGATGATGCTGAAGTTGTTATGATATCCTGGCAAGCATCCAGAATATGAGCAGGAATTTTCTTCTGCTCTTTCACCATTGACAAAATATGTTTGGTGACTTCAGCTGCCGGAACGGGGATATACGTCCATTCCGGGCTTGGAGTAGGTGTATGTGCCTGCTCATGTCCTCCTTTTCCTGTCAGTGAATCCTGACAGTACTCAAGTGTGGAGGCAGAGAGTTGAGTCTGCCTCCTGTTTGTCGTCGGGACTTTCCGACTGACTTCTCCGTGCGCTACCAAACGAGACTGTTGGTAGGCTTGATTAGTATTAGCAGGTGTATGTGCCTGCTGATTACACTTCGCCAAACGCGGTTGACGAGATCCATCGTATGTATTCAGACGAGCCTGCTGACTAACTGGTGATGTATAAGCAGGTGTATGTTCCTGCCTATAGTACTCCGCCGGAATTGCCTGGCGGGATTGGCTTGATGCTGCCAGACGAGTCTGCTGGGCAGCGGATTTAAAACGGGCAGGTGATTGTGCCTGCTCGTTATTTGCCACCAAGTTAGGTTGGTGGACTTCTCTGGAGATGGCAGGGATGACAACCTGCCTATTGTTAACCGGATTCCGTCTCTGGCGGTTCATCTTGCCTGCTCGGGTTCGAGGAACCTGAGCTGAATGCCTGGAGTCGGTACCCTCATCATGTTGAGGGCGCACTACCGCACGAGTCTGGCGGAGATTGTTGATGGGAGCCCTTGAGAAGGACTCCTGTCTTTTTGAATTAAGGCCCTGTGGGACCTGCTCATACACTTCCTCAGAGTAAGGAAGTAAATGGAAATTGCGTTCCAGGGATAACGACCCGAAACGGTTGGAGACGGTAGTCAGCACCGCCTGCTTCTTGATTGCTGGCCGCCGTTGTCCGGACGACCAGGTAGAGTTGTTAACTTGGAGGGCTTGACGAGCGGCCTCCAGAGTTGGGATAGTACCGTTGCGACGGTATTCCTTAACCAGTGCATTAGAAACCCAGCGTTGAAGACGCTGAGTTGGTGATGTCATCCTCAGAGCGGATGACGTTCCAGCAAGAGTAGCAGCATTGGTTTTCACAGCAGTAGACCTCACAGTAGAGGTGTTCACAGCAGCAGTATTCACAGAGGTGAATTTAAGGAAATCCATTTTGCAGAAGATCTTGAGAAAAGAGTGCCTGTTCCATATAACAGACATAATCAAGATGAATCCGGCCACTGCATCTTTTGGATGAGCATATGTTAATGATTGATTTTTTGGCCCAAGGGGCCTAACAAATAAGAATAACTTCACTTTAACTTGGTTAAGGATTCACGTCGGGTTCACCATTTTTGTTTCGCACGGAATCCGGGGAGGACCTCCTGGATGGGAGATTCAAACGTTCTGATCGGTTTCTAACGGGTTTGTTCGTAGAACCAGAAACATCCAATGATTCCACATCCGTTGGGACCTACTTTCCAAAGGTAGGCGCTCATTAGCTTGTGGACTGATGAGGCTTAGGAATTTGCATTGGTCGAGAGGATGGGAGGTCGGACTCATCACACCTTTTTGAGGGGAATTATTGTCTACTCCGGGACTCTCTTTATAGATTTAAGTTTATGTTCGTGAATCCTTATTACATTACCAAGTATAAAATGATATTTCCTTAAGTTTTAACAATCAATGATTAAATATTCAAGAAATTTAGAGAATCTTTTATATGTATTCGAGGTTCTTCATCAATAGAGAATCATCTATATCTGTTTAGAGATTCTTGGTCAATGGTATCCTTCAAAACATTTATATAAAAGTCTCTTGGTCATTATGATGACCAGACTGGTTTTAAAGCCACTCAGTGGGGCACTTGAAGTTTATCGTCATTCAAAAGGACAGGGATTATTCCAAAGTTGGGATCGAACCCATAAATGGACTACCTACGTATCCTTTGTTTTTTGGAAAAGGAATCAGAACCCACGTAGTTCGAGAAATGGAGTATGATGTTTATGATTGATGGCTCAAAGATGAATGTCATAATTACTTTTACACTCTAAGCTCACGTGAGTCATGCTCGGTGTGAGAAACAAGAGGTATTGGTAAAATTTAGACAATTGTGCCATGAAAGATGCAATCATAAGAATTTGTTTGGGGCTTATGTATGGATGACTGCCCAGATAGATGAAAATTTAGGATTTACTTTTAGATAGAAAATCCATGAACAGGGTCCATAAAGTTATATGTGATTCATGGAGATTTGAATACTCTAATCTTGGGACTTACTCCTAAGGAGGATGCCCAGATTAGGAGGGGACTTATGATTGGGTTTTACTCCTGAAAAGGAAACCCAAATCAAGGGTAAATTAGGACTGGTTAAGAGAAATTTAAAGGGACTTGGGGCTTATTCCTGAAAAGGAGACCCAAGGTTATGACTGAGTTTTATTCCTGAAAAGGAGACTCAGGTTAGAGATTAAGGTTTGGGGCTTACTCCTGAGGAGGATGCCCATATTAGGAACTTTAAGAATTTGGGGCTTACTCCTGAGGAAGATGCCCAGATTAAAGGTTTTATAACTGGGGATTATTCCTAAAAAGGAGACCCAAGTTAGGATTCTCTCATCTTAAAGGATGAGGTTGAATGAATGAACTCTTCTTATTTTTAGTGACATAAGGATATTTAAATCACTAGACTTTGAGAGAGATTCCACAGAATTCCTTTCAGATAAGAAAGTCAAATCAAGAAATCATGCCATAAATGGCTTTGAAGAGTGTCTTGAAGACTGAATCTTGAATAGGAAAGGTGAAATGGCTTAAGAGGGGTAAAAAGGGGCAAGATGGGCACCTAAAAAGATAGGGGCGCGCAAGTCTTGAAAGGCGCGCAAGTCCTGATGCGGCGCGCAAGTATTTGGTCACGCAAGTATACTTGCGCGACATGAGGGGTACTTGCGCGATTTTCAACCAGCATTGAAATGCTTGAGCGACTCTTTATTAAACCCTTTACAATCCTCTTGAGGTTCTTCCAAAAAAGGGACGCGCAAGTTATATTGAAGGAATTAAGTCGGCATGCAAGTGTTTGATAAGTTTCAACACTTAGGCCTTCCTTCTTCCCTTTAGATCTTCCATTCTAGGTAAGAAATTACCTTAGAAGTGTTCTAGAATCTTTGAGAAGAGATTTGAGCGTCGGGAGCTTCAATCCGAGTTTCTGGAAAAAGATCCCTCTGAATGGGGGGCCCACAGGGTCTATTTATAGGCAAAAGAAGACCCTGGGCGGTTACCGGGCGGTTACCGGGCGGTTATCACTTAGGTCGCGCAAGTCACTTTGCACGACCATAAGGCGTCACGCAAGTACTTGCACGACCACTAGGCGGCGCGCAAGTGTACTTGCGCGGCCATGAGGGAACTTGCGCGACCTATGGGCAATGTTCTCCATGTTCATCCCTTTGTCGATTTTTGATGTTTCTTCAAAGGATGAATCACATTGGACTCATATATTCCCTTTTTCCGATTTTTAGATTCTGTGACGAAAGGAGCGTCAACAATGAGGTAGATTAGATTTTCCCTATACACGGGTTAGCTACTCCTGGGCACAACTTATTACCAAGTACCTATTCCTTCCTATCCCTGTATATAGGCTCCAAATAGTTAGTCAAGAGAAAATAATTCCTCTGATACCACTTTGTAACGTCCCAGTTATGGAAGTATCCCAGAGGCACCCCGTACTCGGTTAGTCACATGGCCTCAAGCACATTTCCCCTACTGCTAGAGGCTTCCGACTAGCAGCAAGGGCCTTGGGTGTGATAATGGAGAAACTATTCCCTCATTAGAAGAGTAACACAGCAGAAGAGAAATAAATAAAAATAGTGTAAGCAGTAATAATGGAATACAATAGTAAACAATAGAAGACTGAAAGTAATAAGCAGCTAAAGCACATATATAATGATGCATGATACATATGTCTAGGAAAGCAACCAAACAAGTCACAATGCTGAAATACAGAACTAAACTAAGTACAAGAAAACAAGTAAACAACTCCTCATCATCGCAAGTCTCATCTTGGTCTCATGCTCTCCAGCTCCCAAAGCAGTCAAGAATCTGAAGTAGAAGGTCGCTTGCCCTTATCTATACCTACAACAATATAATTTATTTGGGCCCAAAAGCATGACCTGAATAGGGTGTGAGACTAAATCCCAATAGGCATCCACCAAGAGATCTGTGCCTAATAGTCAATGAATATATATGGAAGGTAATAAGCAAAAGAAACATTAAATAAGGAATTACACAATAGTAAACATTCCTACAGTTTCAAAGCATTCAAACACCACATGGAAAGTAAGCAGACAATCACAAACAGGTAACCCTCTGGGATGTACTCATAGCCTATCCCCTCTGGTCCTACCTAGAAAACACAAGAAACCCTCTGGGATGTATACACAGTCTAACCTCTCTGGTTCATCTTTTGTAAAGGCTCTATGAGGAAGCACTCAACTTCAATTCCCCTTATATCCAAGTATGATTAAAGACTCTCTGAGGAAGCACTCACCATTAATTCCTCCTATAGTCTTTTAATAGAAACTACATGCACTCTGAGAAAGCACTCAACGTCAATTCCTTCAGTGTCCTCGTAACGTAATTATAGTCCCTCCGAGGGAGCACTCAACGTCAATCCCCCCTATGGTCTCACAGTGTGATAAATAAATAGACACTATAGAGAAGCCCTTACATCCATTCTACCCTTGGTCTACTACACCAAGTTCTCATGGATATGTGTGAGTCAAACAAGCATGGAAATGTGTATCGGCCAAAGTAAACCTCAAGAACTGCTTGGCTAATAGTATACAACATAACAACATGGAAGATAAACAAAATAACTTCATCCTACAATACCAGGCATGAAAAGTAAACAGCTGCCTAATAGGAAAACTATACCAAACAATCATAAATAAAATATACATGGGAAAACACTTCCAAATCATAGCAATTAACCCTATTCACATTCAATTAACCTCTATTCCAGCATAAAATCATAGCAGACAATTAACAGGGCTAAAACCGTAAACACGCAATACCCCGTTCAAGGGTATTGAGAAATTTTACACATATAACTCAAAGACTTTCAATAGAAAGGCACAAACCACCTACCTCGGTGTTGTACGATCGTTATATGTGAACCTCAATCCTTGAATCACCCAAGAACACCGTAAATCTACAAAAACACTAAAAATGCTTAACCAAAGATAACTATTGAAATAGGAGGAATCAGGAAATAAAGCTCTAGAAAAAGGAAGAGCTTACCAAGGAGATCACAACTCAATCGACGATGGTCGATTCAGAGAACAAATGCTCGATCGGGAGCTCGGAGAAGGATCGTGGATGTACCCGCGCTCTCGGACGAACCAAACCTAGAAGGAGGGATTTCTTCCAATTAGATGCGACCCCAGTGCGTTTAATGAAAAAAGAAAGTACATGACATGTGATTTATAAGTACACAATGTGTACTTTCCTTCACCTACCCCCATATTAGGTGGTCTCCAGGTCACCACACACAACCATGTGTGTTGGGAAAAAATCCCTCAAGGTAACATTGCAGTATTTTTGGGTTGATTGTGTTTGTTGAAAAAGAAGGTTTCCATGGTGAATTGTCAAGTTCCAGAGATATTGTTGACAATCAATGTTGACAAAGAACCATGAAAAAGGAATGGAAGATCTGGAGGTGGTACAAAAGAGCAGTATAAGGTGGCATCGTTTTCCAGTGTGCCAAATTTTTGGGGTCCAAAATTTGGAGTTTAGTGAGCATCGCGAAAATAAGATTTCCATGAAGATCATAATTAAATATGAAAATGGAATGAATTTCTCAAATAGAGGCTTCATGGTTTGGAATTCGTGAGGACCAGAAGAATGATGGCGGTGATTCTTCGTGATTACGTCAAGCTTCGTGAATGGAAGAGTTGAAGCACATGGCGGTGGTGAAGGGATTTATGAGGGAGCTTCGCGGCGGCGACGTAAGGTTATTGAAGGAACGCTCCGCGATTACGACAAGCTCTGCGATCTGAGAATTACTGAGGTGCTTCACGATTTTGAGAGAATTCTGGCAGAAATTTCAGAGCTTCACGATTGGCAATGACGTGGTGCTGACTTCGTGTGGAAGGGTTGATGGTCAGTGGAATTGCCTAAAAATAGAGGTCGACCCCCTCAAGATAAGTAGAGAGAGCTTTCAAAGAAAATCCTTTTCTCTCGGTTCGCAAAGGTGGTTCACGAAGGAAGTGTGCTTCATGAAAGAAGAGCTTCACGATGGCTATTGTAGCTCCGCTAAAGTTGCGAGATCCGCATTGGCTCAGTGAGCTTTGCGAGGGAAGTTGCTCTACGACGACTTGAGCTTCACAAGAGTGCTTCACAAGAGTGATTCGTGAAAATGCAGGAGCTTTGCGTAGGCTTTTTTGAGCTTCGTGAAATTGGGAGCCTCGCGAAGTAGGGTGCTTTGTGAACGTATTTTCAAAAGGAATTGCCCAGTGTTTAAGAGGAAAAGGGGTATTCATCAGTGGATGAAAGTTGGACTTGAATAGAGCATCTACCAACAGTTGAGGATGCAAGATTTCATGCGAATAAAGAGACCTACAGGTCTATAAACTGTGAGTGGATCCCTTCCAAGTGCAGTGAGCCAAGGAAGAAGAAGAAGGTAATCCTTTCTATCAGCAGTAAGCTAGTGAAAGAGAAACTAGGAGTGACCCTTGGGAAAGCAGTGAGCTAACCCTAAACATTTTAAAGGAAGTGAGCCTGGGCATAGAAGTGATCTAGCCCGAACATTGTAAATTGGCAGTGAGATTTAGTGGATTTGGTACAGTGGTACATCGCCGTTGTATGCTCCTTGGATGTAGCCCAGTGAGGGTGAACCAAGTAAAAATCTATGTGTCTTCCTGGTTGCGTCCTTGCACTGCAACTAAAGCATAACCATCAGATAAAGATAAAAATAAGTGATCAACATAAACACATAAGAGCAAACAAAGTGACCCTTGTAATATATAGGTCAAGATCTCATGGGGCAAGAAGAATTATGAAAATAGAATATCCATACCATGATTCACCCCCCTCTCAGGGTATCTAGGACCCTTTTGGTCCTAAAAATTGGTATCAGAGTGAGGTTTCTTTTATCAGATTTGTTTGCTTCAACTTGGTGTAGTCAATCTGCGTGGTTAAAGAATTAGTCTGCTCTTATCTCAGTGTGCCATGGTAAAGGGAAAAACATCAAAGAAGAATCATAAATCAGGTGGTATCTCTCAGTGTGGAAGTGTTTATGGAAAAAGTGTGATTCAACTAAAATAATCAAACAGCTTACTAAAGGAAGGCCTGGATGAATCTGATAGGGAAAAGATTGATTTACTCAATCATGATGTAGGAATGAGTGAAGAACCTGATATTCCAAGTGATGTTGGAACTACTGATGATGAGGAAGCTCCCAGAAGGTGAAAAGTGGAAGTTGTCCATAAAACAAAATAAGTGGATCAAAAGTTGAATGAAGAGATTAAATCTAAAGACATTCGGATCCAAGCACTGGAAACTGAGATCAATAAGCTAAGAGGTTTGAATCAAAGGCTTATTGATGTAGCTACTGATCTAAGGGAAAATAATGATTCTCAAGGCGATGAACTACAAAAGATGGATAAAATGAAGGGAAAACAAAGGGTTGATGATTATGAAGAGAATAAAAAGTCAGATGAAGTTCAGAATCTGAAAGCCAGAAATGCTGATATAACTACACAGCTATCAGAACTACTTCAGAAGAATCAAAGGCTACAACAATAGAATGCATGTTGTTCTGATTCTGTTGCTCAATAAAAATTGAAAGTAAAGGGGCAAAGTGAAATGGTAGAAAAGATAAGAGAACTAGAATATGAGATGATTAGAGGGAAGCTTATCAAGAGAGAACTTGATGTCCAACTTGAATCAAGGGATATGAAGATTCAAAAGTTGTAATAAGAGCTTGAATCAGTAAATAAGGAAGTGGAGAAATCCAATACCAAAGGAAAGCCTAAAATGAAGGATGCCTTGCACTTACTATTTGATTATCCTTCGGCAGGTGATGATGAAATGAAAATAAAATTTTCTATTGATGAAAAGAGGAAAGAACAAATTTTCTCAGATCAAAGACCATACAGTTTGGGAAAAACTGGTATTGGATTTGATGAATTCCCTCTCAGGCAGGACAGAAAGAGAGGCGTGAATAGTTCTATAAGTGAAGAAATCCTATAGGTACTAGAGAAAGGCCTAAGAGGACAGTTTCAAAAACAAGTGATGATAGGTGCTATTTCTGTGGGATTCATGGCCACACATCAAGCTTCTATTCAGAGGATCTGGAATACATTTCAGGCTGTGAAAACAGAATCTATAATAAATCTAAGAATAAGAAGAAACATCATAAGAAATCCGAGAGAAGAGTCTCTCAGAGGAAAGCATTTATTAGATGCTATTACTTTGGAAGAATGGGACATACCATGAGTATGTGTCAGGAAGCTCAGGAGCTCAATGTCATAAGAAGAACTCAAGATGCATCAACATCTCGATAGAGAAATGATGAAATGAGGTATGCCTTTGATGTAAAATGTTTTATATGTTCTAATTATGGGAATTTGGAAAGACATTGTAGCAAGAAGAAAACAAGAAAGGAAAATGAAATTGAAATGAGATTCTCAACTCCAGGTGTGCATGATAAGAAATTATGCACTAGAAGACAAAGTGAATAGCTCCTGTAGAGAGAATGTGAACAAACCTGGAAGATTAAGGGGAGATATACTCCATCTGTGAGTAAGAAGAATGCACATTCAGTGGAAGACTCACCACCAGTGAAAAAGAGTGTGGTGACTCAAATATCTGATAAAAGAAAGATGAACAAAGAATGCATTGAAAAATCTGCATGTCGTGTTCCTCAACAAGAAGTGGAGGAAAGAGAACAATCCCTGCAATGGCGGAAGAAGCAAGGGAAGATGAAAAACAGAGAGATTCCTACCCAGATAAGGAATCAAGGGAAATGGAATTTTGGTGGAACATCAAAGAAAGAAATGTGTACTAGTGGGTTTAAACCCCAAATGGTGAGAAAGGCCAAGCCTGCATAATCTACATATCAAAAAAAGACTCAGCATGTGGCTAATGAATCCTTAGTCATATGGCCAGAGCAGTTGAAGTTGGCTAGGTAGTTAGAAGAAGCATGGAAGGAGTGTGATGCTCTATAGGAAAGAATCAAAGGGTTGACCCATCAGGATCAACCACAATCCTAATCTTGAGGATTCCAGAAGTTACCCCTCTCCCAATGTATAAATGTTGTTAACTGATGATTCATGTGTTTCAGGTTTTAGGGAGATATAATCCAAGGGGAAGTGGTATCTAAAGATGCAAATTAGAGAAGTGATATGCTTCAGAGTTTCAATTGACTCGAATTCGGTACCTAAGTTGAAGAAGAAGGGGATAAACAGAGCACAATAAGAAGTGATTGTGTTATTAACTTTGTCTCTTGTTTCCTACACCGAGTTCCAACTCAGTAGGCTTAGAGATTTGGTTAATGGATCAATGAAGAGTTCCAGATTAGAATAAATGATGCAGGAGGAGTAAAATGGTTATGAGCCTAAGTAGTGGACCTAACTACTAGAAGAGTTGCATAAAATAGGGGGAGAACTCTCTATCCTAATCAGATGCAAGATCTATCAAAGAAATAATTGGATGAATCAGCTCAGGTGTTGTCTATCGAGAGACGACATATTGCCGGAGAATCAAAAATAATCAAGCATTTCATGCTTATCTAATTTGTTCTTAAAATGTGGTGTCAACTAACTGTTTTCAGGATACTAAGAAGCTGCGAGAGAGTATCAACAATGTTTTAACAAGAAGATTAGAAAAATTATTGAGATAGATGATGTCACTATAGTTGAAAATGAACAGAATACTCAATGACCCAGTGAATAGTTCCTGGATGAAAGTGATGAGGAGGTAAGAAACACAGGGGGAGTAGAAGTGGAAGAGGCTGACTCAAAAGAAGATACTGATGATGAGCAAGAGGAAACAAAATCTGAATTTACTAAGAAGCCAAAAAGTCAATCTGAAATTGATAGGCAAAGTATCATTGGTGGTCATATAGCTCCAGTTCAGACAAGAAGAATGAATTCACTACAACAGACATCTTTCTTATCTCTGGTTGAGCCGAAATTCTTTGCTGATGCAGCTGAAGATGAAAACTGGATTCAGGCAATGAATGAAGAGCTAGATTAGATTGAGAAGAATCAGACATGAGAGATTGTTTCGAGGCTAGCAGATAAGAATGTCATCGAGACTAAATGGTTCTTTTGCAACAAGATGAACGAAGATGACACAGTGATTCGAAAAAAAGCACAACTAGTGTGCAAAGGATACTCCCAAATAGAGGGTATTGATGTTGATGAGACATTTGCACCAGGTGCAAGGCTGGAGACAATCATATTATTTTTAGCCACATTCTTGCAGTGAAAAGAATACTTCGGTATATCAAAGGCACCGTGGATTTCGGTCGGATGTATAATGAAAAATATCAATTAGTGTTATTGGGTTACACAGATGCAAATTGGGCCGGATCAGTAGATGACAGAAAATCAACGTCAGGAGGTGCATTCTATCTTGGTGGATTTTGTATTTATTGGCTAACCAAGAAGCAATATTTCATTTCATTGAGCACCGCAGAGGCTGAGTATATTACAACCACTCAAGCATGCATGCAATTGTTTTGGATGAAGAAGCAGCTTGAAGATATAGGAGTTGAAGTGAAGTCTCCGATCAAAATCCAGTGTGATAACTCAAGTGTTATAAATCTCAGTAAAAATCTTGTCCATCACCCAAGGACAAAGCACATTGAGATAAAGTATCATTTTATCAAGGAGAAGGTTGATCAGTGAATCGTGAAGTTGGAGTATGTGTCTACAGAGCTATAGGTTGCAAACATTCTGATAAAGGCCTTTCCCAAAGAAGCTTTCGAGAGGCATCGACTAGATCTGGGAGTTCATTCAAATCCCCGTACTTAAAAGAGTGTGGATGTGGGAACCCCCCTCTCCCCGAGGTATGGTGTGTTTTTCTCTACTGTGCTAATCTGTGTTCTTTCCAATGTTGCAGACCACAAAGGGATGACCTTTGGGTTCATTGACAAATGGGTAGAAATAGTGACTCCTCAATGGGAGAAACTATGTTTCTAACCTAAAGGGGGAGAAACTACGTTTCTAAAGGGAGAAAATGTCTTTGTCAAAGACACAGGGAGAAGCTGACAGGTGGAGCAAAAAGATAGGGGGAGTGCAATGAGATAGGGGGAGTGTTTTAAATCTGATTATGCTAAAAGTGATCAATCAAAGACTAGATATCACGACATATGAGGATTGTGATAAAAGCAGAATAGTGAGCTTGGAATGGTGAGAGAAGGTTTCTAGCTATCACCAATTTCTATCAGTATGGTTTGACAATTGGTATCAATTTTGAAATTGGTATCAGTTTGGAATCAACAATTGGTGTCTAACATGAAGTGATTCATTGATGAACTTCTCATACTACTCTTGTTTCTCACACCGATCATTGCTCATGTGGGCTTAGAGTATGTGTTAAGTGAATCCTTGAACTCTATCAGAATTGCAAGAGGCGAATGGTGGTTGCACCTGGAAGAAGACTCAGTGAGGTATCAACGTGCAGAAAATCATTCTGAGAAGATTTGTGAAGAGTTGTCAACAAACCCAAAGGGGGATATTATTGGGCAAAAATCCCTCAAGGTAACATTGCAGTATTTTTGGTTGATTGTGTTTGTTGAAAAAACAGGTTTCCATGGTTAATTGTCAAGTTCTAGAGATATTGTTGACAATCAATGTTGATAAAGAACCATGACAAAGGAATGGACGATCTGGAGGTGGTACAAAAGAGCAGTACAAGGTGGCGCCGTTTTCCAATGTTTGCCAAATTTTTGGGGTCTAAAATTTGGAGTTTGGTGAGCATCACGAAAATAAGATTTCCATGAAGATCAAAATTAAATATGACAATGGCATGAATTTCACGAAGAGAGGCTTCATGGTTTGGAATTTGAAAAGACCAGAAGAATGATGGTGGTGATTCTTCACGATTATGTCAAGCTTCGCGAATGGCAGAGTTGAAGCACATCACGGCGATGAAGGGCTTTGCGAGGGAGCTTCGTGGCGATGGCGTGAGGTAATTGACGGAACACTCTGCGATTACGATGAGCTCCATGATCTGATAATTGCCGAGGTGCTTCGTGATTTTGAGAGAATTCCGGCAGAAATTTCAGAGCTTTGCGATTGGCGATGACTTGGCGCTGACTTCACGTGGAAGGATCGATGGTCGGTGGAATTGCCTATAAATAGAGGTCGACCTCCTCAAGAGAAGTAGAGAGAGATTTCAAAGAAAATCCTTTGCTCTCGATTCGAGAAGGTGGTTCACGAAGGCAGTGTGCTTCGTGAAAGAAGAGCTTCGTGACGACTATTGTAGCTCCACGAAAGTTGCGAGCTCTGTGTTGGCTCAGTGAGCTTCGTGAGGGAAGTTGCTCTGTGAAGACTTGAGCTTCACGAGAGTTATTCACAAAAAGGCAGGAGCTTTGCGTATGCTTGTTTGAGCTTCGCGAAATTGGGAGCCTCACGAAGTAGGGTTCTTTGAGAAGGTATTTCCAAAAGGAATTGCCCAGTGTTTAAGAGACAAATGGGTATTCATCAGTGGATAAAAGTTGGACTTGAGCAGAGCATCTACCAACAGTTGAGGATGCATGCTTTCATGCGAATGAAGAGACCTACAGGTCTATAAACTGTGAGTGGATCCCTTCCATGTGAAGTGAGCCAAGGAAGAAGAAGAAGGTAATCCTTTCTATTGGCAGTAAGCCAGTGAAAGAGAAACAGGGAGTGACCCTTGGGAAAGTAGTGACCTGACCCTAAACATTTTAAAGGCAGTGAGCCTGGGCATAGAAGTGATCTAGCCCGAACATTTTAAATTGGTAGTGAGCTTTAGTGGATTTGGTACAGCGACACATCGCCGTTGTATGCTCCTTGGACATAGCCCAGTGAGGGTGAACCAAGTAAAAATCTCTGTGTCTGCCTGGTTGCGTCCCTGCACTGCATCTAAAGCATAACCATCAGATAAAGATAAAAAGAAGTGATCAACGTAAACACATAATATCAAACAAAGTGACCCTTGTAATATAGAAGTCAAGATCTCGTGGGGAAAGAAGAATTATGAAAATAGAATATCCATACCCTGATTCACCCCCCTCTCAGGGTATCTAGGCCCTTTTTGGTCCTAAAAATGTGTAGGGCCGTTGCATAGACAACACCTGGCTACCCATGGTAATCGAGTACACGATGTTTACTCATAAATTACACGGCGTGTACTCATAAAGTACACAACGTGTACTTAAGAAATTTCCAAAAAATCCTCCTTTCTCCCCCAAAAACACCAGAAAAGGGAAAACATATCTGAAAAGAAGATCCGGGTTCTTATAGTTGACACCCCACCCTTACCCCAAGCACCCGTGTTGACACCCCCACCCTGTGTGCCCCTTGCCCAGCACCCTTGTTGACACCCCCTCCCTTGTCCCCTGAGCCCGCGCCCTTGTTGACACCCCCTCCCTTGTCCCCTGAGCCCACGCACCAGGCACCCCTGTTGATACCCCCACCCACACGTGCACCAGGCGCCCCTGTTGACACCCCCACCCTTTTCCCCGGGCCCCACTTGGCACCCCCCACCCTATGCGCCCCCTTACCCAGCGTCCCTGTTGACACCCCACCCTTGACACCCGCGAGCCAGAGCCTATGCACCACATCCCCATCGTAAAAATGAATCTTCTGGGTTTCGAACCCGCAAGCGGTTCGACACATCGAACTGCACAGAGCCAGTAGGCTGAGCACGCTTATATATATTAAATGCACTGCATTATATTTAATTACATCCTAAAGTATTATTATATATATATATTTGTTTAGAAATATAAACAATATAATATATTTGTATATATATATAATATTTCCCTATAATATAATATATATTTGTGTATAATATATATATAATATATATTTATGTATAATTATAATATATTTGTGTGTAATACACACACACACACAGATTTGGGTATATTTAATATATATAAATACATATTTATATATACATATTAATAAATATATTTATATTTATGTGTGTGTGTGTATAATTTTTTATTTATAGATATAATATAATTATAATATATATTGAACATATATTATATTAAATACATTTATATTATATATTAATGTATGTAATTATATACATTTATATTATATCACCAACACACATATATATACATACAAAATTAAATGCATTCATATAATAGTAAATAAATAATCTAATTAAATGATATATATATATATGTACTACATTAATTTATAATTAATATGCTATACTATAATATACATAAAATAATTATAAATTACATATAAATTTATTTATAATAAAATATTTATAATATAATATATAATATAAATAAATAATATATTTATATTTAATTTTGTCTAAATTATGTAAATTAGTATACATAATCTAATATAAATGTATTTGTACATAATTATATAATACAAATGTATTTATGTATGTGTGTGTAACAATAATATTATTAATTATTATATCATATATATATATATGTACTAAATTAATTTATAATTAATACGCTATACTAAAATATACATAAAATAATTATATAATACATATAAATTTAATTACAATAAAATATTTATAATATAATATATAATATAAATAAATAATATATTTATATTTATATTTAATTTTGTCTAAATTATATAAATTAGTATACATAATCTAATATAAATGTATTTATACATAAGTATACAATACAAATGTATTTATGTGTGTGTGTGTGTAACAATAATATTATTAATTTCTATATGATATATATATATATGTACTAAATTAATTTATAATTAATATGCTATAATACAATATACATAAAATAATTATATAATACATATAAATTTATTTAAAATAAAATATTTATAATATAATATAATATATAAATAAATAATATATTTATATTTATATTTATATTCATATTTATATTCATATTTATATTTATATTTTAATTTTATCTAAATTATGTAAATTAGTATACCTAATCTAATGTAAATGTATTTATACATAAGTATACAATACAAATGTATTTATATACGTGTGTGTGTAACAATAATATTATTAATTATCATATGATATATATATGTGTGTGTGTGTGTACTAAATTAATATATAATTAAAATGGTATGATACAATATATGTAAAATAATTATATAATATATATAAATTTATATATAATTAAATATTTATAATATATATATAATATAATTATATAAAATATATATGTTTATGTAAATTTATATTTAATGTTGTCTATATTATATATATTTGTATACATAATATAATATAAATATATTTATATAAAAATATACAATAAAAATGTATTTAATATTATATATGTATAATATAAATCATAATATAAATTTATAGTATTTATAAAACCATATAAATTTTGTATAAATTTGAATAAGTATATTTATAATTACATTTATATTATATATATCAATATTTATATATATGTATACATTTTTGTTTATGTGTATAAGTATTTATTTAAAATATTTATATAATGTCCTTATATATGTGTGTTATAATGTATTTAAATACATTTATATAATGTGTTTGTGTAATATACACACACACACACATGCACACACCCACATATATATTAAAAAATTTGAATTTATATGAGATTTATTTTAGAAAATAAATAAAAATTTAGATGGAGTTTAAAACCCCCTCTAATCAAAGGGATTTGCAACGCTTCATAACCCCCATTAAATTTCAGGAATTAGAGAGGGTTAACAAGACCCTCTAATGTCATAAAATAAAGGGTGTTCAATACCCTCTCTAATTTCATAAATTAGACGGGGTTCAAAATCCCCTATAATGTCATTAATTAGAGGGGGTTCTAAACCACCTCTAATTTCTTTAATTAGAAGTGGTTGAAACCCCCCTCTAATTTCATAAATTAGAAGGGGTTCAAAACCCCCTATAATGTCATGAATTAGAGGGGGTTAAAAGCCCCCTTTAATGTCATCAATTAGAGGGGGTTCAAAACACCTTTTAATTTATTAAATTAAAAGGGGTTAAAAACCCCTTCTAATCTAAGGGATTAGCAGCGTTTCATGACCCCCCTCTAATATCATAAATTATAGGGGTTTGTGAACCCCCACTATATTCTTAAAAAAAAACTATATATATATATATATATGTATATATATATATCCAAATGAATGTTATATATATAACTACTCTAAAATCCAAGAGACTATATATTTCCACTAATTATTAAATTAACCGTGGTTTTGATATAACTGGATCTAAAATCAAACCAAATATTAAAAAAACAATGATAAAAAATTTATAGGGGGTTATGAAACCCCTCTAAATTTGATGATTAGATTTCATAATCCCTTTATAATTTTTATAGAAAATGAATTTAGAGGGGGTTTATAACCCCCTCTAAATTTGATAATTATAGGGGGTTGTGTATAACCCCCTCTAACATACTATTTTTTTGTAGCGTCAGTAGAATTATAGAAATAACATTCCTTAGTTTCCTTGGGATAACCAAAAAATAAGAATTTATCTAAATTAGGGTTAAGATTATGAGAATCCAATCATTGTATGAGTTCTTTAAAACCCCAAATCAACATAAAATACAAACTAGAATGCTTAATATAACATATATCATGTGTTGTCTTTATTAATAATTTAGATGGAATGCAATTGAGTAGGAATAAAACAATATCCTGAGTATACACCCAAAATAAAATAGGAAGGTCACACTAGCACATCATTGATAAAACCATGTCTAACATGGTATGATTCATACTCTTAGACACACTATTCCACTATGGTGTTCCAGGAGAAGTAAGTTATAGAAAAATTCAACAATCTCTTAGATGAGCATTGAACTCTTGGCTTGAGTATTCAACACCCTGATCTGATCGAAGAATCTTAATATTTTTCTTAGTTGATTCTATTCTTCATTTTGAAACTCTTCAAACTTTTCAAAAGTTTCATTCGTTTTTATCATCATAAACACATAACCACACTGACTAAAAAACATCAATAAAAGTAACAAAGTACCTAAACCAACTACTTGATTGAGTGCTCATTGGACCACATACATCACTATGTATAAGATCTAATAGTCTACTATCCCTCTATCCCTTTACAATAAAAGTTTATTTGTTCATTTTTGTTTTGAATAAAAAATATTATAAAGTTTCAAATGATTCATAATCGAATGAGTCCCACAATTCATCTCTATGAAGTATCTATATGTCTTTCTCATTTATATATCCAGGAAAACAATGCCAAAGGTAGGTGGGATTAGAAACAACCCCAACCATCTTATTTTGGATGTTACAGATAGATTTATCCATATCTAGAATTTATAAACTATATACCATATTCTCAATGCCATAAAACATTTCATTCACATATATATATATATATATAATTAATCTTGTTATTAATAATGAACAAAAATCCATTCTTGTCCAAATAAGATTCAATAAAAAAAATTCTGTTTATGGAAGGAACATAATAACAATTATCCAATTCCAATACTAATACACTTATAAAACTTAGATCACAAGTTCCAACCTCTAATGCAACAAACATTTCTCCGTTTCCAACACATAGATACACTTAACCCCTTTTAAATTCCCTCCCATATTTGATTTTGTATTTATCAGCAAAAATGTGTGATGCACACCCAATATAACTACTAGAAAAAAGGCTATACCAATAGTTTGTAACCATTGGTATATACCCTCAAACCATTGTTATATCCTATACCAATAGTTTGAGGGATTGTTGGGTGATTTTCCACCAGTATAGACCTATACCTACGGTTTGACCAAAAAATTGGTGTAAAACACCTATACCAATGATTCTCATACTATTGGTATAAGAAATTTCAATGGACATATCTATACCAATGGTTTGGTTAAACCGTTGGTATAGGTATTCTATTGAAAAAAATTTCCAACATAAGGTTTTTTTCCCACAATCTCTCGATTATCTTCCAAAGACATTACCACTATCCTATAACATATTTTATGTTATTATATACAAATATATTTAAATTTTTATGTATAAAAAATTTATTTATATTAAAGTATTTATTATTATTACTATTATTCATATATAATGGAAACACCTATACCAATAATTTGGTCAAACCATTGGTATAAGTGACCTATACCAATGGTTTACCCAAATTGTTGGTATAAGTGTCTAGAAATAATAACTATACCAATGTTTTGGAAAACCATTGGTATAGGTGTCCATAAAAATACCTATACCAATGTTTTGGTCAAACTATTGGTATAAGTTCCATATACGAGACCTATACCAATGGTTTTCCCAAACCATTGGTATAAGTGTCTATGAAAAATACCTATACCAATAGTTTGGTTAAACCGTTGGTATATGTTACATATACCATATCTATACCAATTTTTCCCAAACCATTTGTATAAAACCATTAGTATAGCTTAAATTTTTACTAGTGTATCCAATACCCATGATTTAGAGTTGGATAAATTGATCTCTACAAGATTCACATCTAGATGCTCAAAATGATTCTTTTTTAGAATACTTATCAACTATATATATAAATATATAATTGTTTTATAGGTTATACCTATAAGAGATCTCAAAATGATATACATGATGCATGCCATAATATAAAATAAATAAATATTTATGGTCAAGTATAATGTTTTATATCTTTTCATCAATGTCTTTTAATAGATATACTCCCATTAAAAATGATAACCCCATAAAACATATCCATTTAGTGAGACAATATTCATATTCTAATAAGTAATGAGTCATACATGACATTCATCTCACCAATTAGTTATTTATTCAGGTTAGCATCCAAATCAAATAATATATGCCTCTTGGATAGTTAAGCAGATAACTCTCTATCCAAATCCATCACATGAATATAAAATCAACTATGTTTATCTAATATCCTAACTGATAGGGTTTCCTAGCTAAGTATAACCCAAATAAAACCCCAAGAACAAGTTACCTAACCATTAGGTACCCCATTACTTTCCTTCATTACATAAGATAATCCAGGGGCACCCAACTATGACATGAAACTACTTGATTGGAAGATCAAATTTACAACAAGTGCCACATTGCAAGGAATCCCACACTTAGTATTTGAGGTGTTTTATTTTAAAGTATCACCATTTTAATATACACCACATGCATATTACACCCATAAATAATGCATCTTATGAAATATTTATTATCTCATGTTTTGTTTCTTTATGTTTTCATGCTTCTAATGATTTGTTTTTGGACTCCCTATTACAACCACCAAGTTAATATATTCACACCATATTAATGTGAAACTCTTCACAAAACCCACCATTTATGTTACTCACAAAAAAATAGAATCCAAACATATTTACACATATCCAAATACATCTCATACATAAGGTGCATGAACTTTTCATGTAAAGGTTTAGAATTATATGAGATTGAAAATATCCATATGAGTAATCTTAAAGGAATAGATAGCCAACCCACACCTTTTTAGAATAAGGTATAATACATAAGGCTAGTAAGGAGTCAGACCTGAAGTCCCTCTACCTAGTAATACTTTACTCAAAATAGAATTCAATTCATCATGACTCTAAAACCTAATATGTATAAACTACATTCAAAAGAATTCAATTCATCATAATTCTAAAACCTAATATGTATAAATTACATTCAAAAACTAAATTCAAACTTATTAATATAATTTTAAATTGAGGTCAAGGAAGATTAAAATTAAATATTATGTTTTCATACCTATCTTGTAATGTAGGGCCAGTAAATTTTATAATAAGTAATTTATCACATAAATTAAGTATATATAATATAAATATTTCATAAACATTTATAAAAATGAATATTATAAAGGAGTAAACAAATAAATAAAATATATTTATTTTCAAACATTAGAAAAATATATAAACATTTTATATTTAATTTAGAAATGAAAAGTCACATTTTATAATGCCTAAAAATTATTATTTATAAACAGTTTATAAATTATTGAAACATATTAAATTTTTAACATTTTTTACTATATCATATTTTACGGCTTACAATGGAATTATCAGTCATAATCTATGATTAATATCATGAATTACAATTAGTGATATTGTAAGACTCCATTCATATTTAAAGATATCCCTATATCACTGATACTCCACAATGCTCTGTTTTTGTAAAAATCTAGGATTTGATTGTAAGTTACGACATCACCTATGATATCTTATGGCCTAGAAAAAATATATGGAATTTTGATATATCTTACCCTATGATATATAGTAGTAATACATTATGACTAATTGAAACAAAAAAATACTATACATTATATGCTATAATATGGCCCCAAACACCTTACGACATACATGTTCTTTGAAAAAATAGTAGAAAAACACATTAATTCATTGAATCAAGTGGATATAATACCACGGATGTGATTTTGAATCATCTAATGATATTTTTCAACAGAAGAAACCCATAAAATAACTTGAACTAGCATGAATAATACTAATATATTAAATTAATAACATAACTACAGATATACCATTACCTCTAAAAGCTCCATCTTTTAATCTTTGATGGAGTATGATGATAGGGATCACTAAAGAAACAACCAGAAACTATTACCTCCAAGGGAATTACACTTTCCTTGAATATTAATTCATAATGAGAGGACTTAAGTTATTCAAAGGTGTGATAACAACTTCCTCGATGAAGATGAATGGAGAACAAATTTCTGAAGACATCTTTGAATTTGTCTTGCATGCATCACAATACCATCAATGGGGGGGATCACATCCCTTTTATAGTTTCTCTTCATTAAATTAATAGAATAAAAGTGTCAACTACCATCTCACAGAAGATGACATATGTTAATGCTCATTAAAGGTATCATAACCATTTTAGCACTTCAAATGATTATATTATAAATGTTTATTAATTAAATGAATTAATATAATTGATTCATAACTGAAGAAATCGACCAGGAAGATGTGTTAGTCATGAACTAAATAGATTCATCCATCCATTGGACACCCAAGCCAGCCCGTGATAGGGGAGGGGAAAGAACCCCATTCAGGTTTTTATTTTATTAAGGGTATAATAGGAATTTTTAATTTTTAAAAACTGGGCGAATCACATGGTTGGTGCACAGTTTACAGGCCAACTCGATGTCTAATGGATAAATGAATTAGGTTGGTTCCTGAAAGTGGTAGTGTATACATGTGATATCACATGTCACTTGCCCATAATACTCTATGATGGTTCTGAATCATAGTTTGTGATATAGGTATCCACATGCACACACCACCATCTATAATTAATGGATACCGTATGATACGATATCCCCCACATTTTGTGCATTTACTGCAACTACTACAAAAATAAGAATAAAAAGTGTAACTTTATCAGTGTTTTTTAAATAGAACTGATAATAGTGTGACTTCATTAACAGTAAAAAAATGATAAAAATGTGTCTTCATTAGTGTTTTTAAAAACCACTAATAAATATCTAACAAATTATGTCCTTTATCAGTACTAAAAATGTACTGGTAAATGTTCCCTTTATAAGCGCTTTTCTTAGCACTAATAAAAGGATTATTTCATAAAAAATTATATATATATATATATATATTATTAAACATCATATTTTAATATATTAAAATATTTATATTGTTATAAATTTAACATACTTACTTAAATATGATTTATATATACTAAATATGTAATTACATTTAATGTTTAACATATTTACTTAAATAAATTTATAAAATAACTAATAATTAATAATAATTAACGTTTTTCTATTTAGTATTGATTAATTACTATTTAATAAAAATTTGGTAATAGAAAAAATTAATTAATTAAATTATATCCTAAGAGAAGTTAAAAATAGGACTTGAACATCAAATGACCATACATTTTGATCAGGGTATCGATTTGGGATATTTGAGCTGTCAAATTGAATATTGAAAATAGATCTAATATTAAAAAACTCACAAATCCCAAATAGATACCTTAATATTAAGTTTAGGTATCGTAATTTTAGAACATTCGATTGAATTCCAACTTAATTTAAGGGAGCCTTCTTGTCATTTTTGGATGGAGTTGGAATTTATTCCCCAGGATTGCATTCATAATGATATGAAAGTGTTAGAATTTAACATTTTTTTCATATATTAATGTTTTTTGTAAATAAATATATAAATATATAAATATATTTGTATACATTTACACATAAAATTCTAATTATATAAATAAATATTAAAAAAAATATATAAAAGTATTAACATATAAAATGCCTATTTAAATATATAAATCAAGTAAAATTAAATATATACATATACATACATACATACATATATATATATATATATATCTACATATAAAAATTTATTTAAATATATATAAATATATATAAATATATATATTCACACACACACACACATATATTAATAAACATATATTCATTTAAGTATATGTATTTTTATATATAAAAATAAATATTAATATATATAAATATAAATAAATATATATATATATATATTAAAATAATTATATATTAAAAATATTTACATATATATAAATATATCTTTATATAACAATTAAAATCACATGTGATGGTGCTAAGTTTGCTTGCTAAGAATGTACAGGGTGGGGATTCGAATCTTACAAAATTTTAGTTAATTAAAAATTATAAGTGTATGGGGTCACATGTATGGGGTTGTGTGTCTAGGTTGCGCCCGTGTGTGGTGGCATAATTTTTTTACTAAAAAAATTATTAAAACTATTTTTAAAGGTGTTATTAGTTCTATTTTTTTTTGATAAAACACCTTTTATCAGAGAAAAATCTAGTATATATAAAAGGGTATTTTTATCAGAGCAAAAACTAGTTCCAATAAAAGACATACCTCTTTTATCAGTGCTTTTAGAAGCGCTGATAAAGATCATATTTTATCATTGATAAAATAATATTTTGCAGTAGTGAGTGCATAAATTACGAAAAAATTTCACTATAATCATGATAAAACATTTTTTTTTGAAAATTAAGACATAAACATTTATGGTCAAATTGTGCACAATAATATTAAAACTTTTAAAAAAAATCATAAATGTTAGTCATTTCATATTAATTTAATTTTTCCCTCATTCATCCTCTGTCATGACCCAATACTTACAAAATTGATCCCCTAGGTTTCCCTCCCTCGTTGAGCTTCCTAACATTTGTTTTAATTTGGATTGAACTCAAATATAAGGTAAATACTTGAAGACTAATCCTCATATACTTTTATCCCCTTATTCTTCACTAAGAGCCCTAGATATAAAGGTTTTTATTTTGTGATAAAATAGAGTTTTATTATTAAATGAGTTTTTTGGTATTAGAGAATGGAAAATCATTGAGTGACCTTTGATATTACTTAGGAAAACTCCATGGATTTACTAAAAATAATTTAAGTTTAGTGGATTTAATTCTTTCTCATTTATGTGGGGAAAAATGTTTTCTTTAGGCTAGAATTTGTGGAAAATTCCTTTATTTTTTTATGATGATTTTTAAAATGGCTAGTTTTACTATGTGGGTTATATTGGTTCTATATATTTATAGGGGAGTCTTGTTTTATTTTCCATGTAAAGGCTTGTCCAATTGTTGAAGAGATTTAGATAAATCATTTATTATAAATATTAATTTTCTATTATTTTAATTATTTAAGGTATTACTGTTTTATAGTTGGGTTAGTCCATTTGAAATATTCTATTAAAGATATACCACCCTTTGAATTTTTATCTCTTTAATTACAAATACTTATTGTGCCAATAGTGTATTTATATAATCAATGTTATTAAACCCAAACATAGAGAGATATTCATTTTGGTATTACTGTTAAAACTTCTTAAAAATAGAAACAATATCATAACAAATAAGCACCTATTATTATCTCAATTTTTTTTAGAATTATAAAATTTAAAATTCATCTCTAATATATTAATTAAAAAAATAAAGGAAATAAAAAGTGAAGATCTCACTATAAAAATTTTCCTCCCCATAAATGGAACTACATTTGGCACAAAGTTTATCACTAGGGACTTATCAAATATAAATTAAAAAATACCTAATGTATAGTATAACATCTAACCTTAGGGATCATCTCACATGGAAGTAGTTTGATCTCAACCCAATGTTTAGCTTGCTATTCTTTTGGATAATAATAAAGCATGGAAAATTAGTGTTGAATGATGAATATAATAACAAATAAAATATTGAATTGGATGAGATACAATGAATGGAATTAAAAGTTATCATGAACTCAACTAATCCTTGTAAAATTCACTAAAAATTGGTTTACACATGTTTTATTGGTGCATATTTTGCCCTAAAGAACCCATGTAATTTTTTAGGGTGTGTTGAATTTATTTCCAACCATTTGTAAGAATCATTTGAAGCTATTGAGAATGTTTATCGAGTATTGAGAATGATTTTTGAGTTTATTTTAGAACCTTATAGATAAGTTCTGGTAATTTTTGAAGTTGGGTGTTATTAAATAATTTCACAAATGAATTTATAGATAATATTCACTATGAATTTACACTATGTATGTAAAGATACTTAAAAAATTACTTTGGATATGTAAGGGTAGTCCAGAACATGTAGATTGAAAATTTTGGAAAGTCTTGGAAGCTACCTAGATACATAAGAGTAACTATAAGAGTTTAAGAAATACATAAGAGTAACTATGAAATAGTTAAGAATATGAAAAGTTTTCCCAAACCTTGAATAATGGAAATTGGTAAAGTATAGAGTTGCGATCTGATATGTCTACATAAGTTTCTCAATATGTAAAGGTTATCATAGTGTATGTGTAAAGGTACTCATAAGATAGATTGAGAATTCAGAAAAGTACTAAATTGAATTGTGATATGTAAGTGCAAATCTAAAATTCCAATTCATACATAAGTGTTAATAGAGGATATATAAGGTTTACCTGAAGATGTTTAAGGACATGTAAAGGTATTCAAGGCAATATATAATATTTACTAAGACCCTTTTAGGTGATACAAAGGGTTTTCTATAAAAAATTTATGTAAATATAATATGTATAGAAATAAAATTATATGATGATGTATTGGACTTAAAGTTATAAAAATAATTATGTTTTGAATAGAAATGGCTAGGTTTTCCTTTGGCTTCGTGTCCTTTACCCCTTCAGCCTCTCTCGGTCCCAAAGTAGGCTCATCTAGATCAACAAAGCACCGAATTTTTTGTTTAACTTGGAGTGGCTTGGCATTTCAGCATCAATGTGGATGGAGTGGATGATCAGATTGATGCGGCTTGGCCCTTTTAGCGATGATGTGGCTACAGTGGATCCGTCTTCCCAGTTAGGTCCGGCGCATCCAGGTGACGTCTCCGACACGACTTCAGTGTGATTAGCGACAGATCTAGAGTGGCTTAGAGGGGGAGGGGGATTTGGGTTTTGGAGATTCTGTGAGTTTTATTAGGTTTTTGGTTTGATTCTATCTGGGTTTGTTCAATTGGATGGGTTTTTGGAGCCTTTGGGTTTCTTCTCTTTGGTTGGTTTCAGTGCTTTTGATGGTTTTCTACCTAGGATTTGGTGATTGGTTATTCTACTGATTGTTCGTGATCTAATGGTACTGCCCCTCCCACTGGTCTTCTCATTGGATTACCATAACTTTCTTGTTTTGGAACCTAGTGAGGGTGCATCCTCAGTTCTTCCCTGACTAGATTCATGCATAGAGTGGCGTTTCTAGTTCAGGGTGGCCCAGATCCTTGCATTTGTGATGTTACCTTGGTGTGGTGTTGGGCCATCCAATCCTAGGTGAAGATGGTTCGGCTTTTCATCCCTTGGTTATTCTTCCAAGATTATATAGTTGTAGTGTCGATGGGTTGGAACACAACGGGGTTCATTTTGGAAGGCTTTGAATTCAGAAGGCTGGTTAGCAGTAATGACTTACGATTGGTGAATTTCGTCATTTTTTGAAATGGTGAAAGTGATTTGGTGGTTAGTTTTTTTCTGAAGGTGGGAATTATATGAAATGAGATATGACTATATGGAATGATCTCCAGATGAGGATTTAGAGCTAGTGGTTTATCTTTGCAATGCTTCTTAGATTTAGTTTTTTGAGAGGGTATGGTGTCAGCCATCAGATTGGGCTTGTGCTTTGACACAAGACACTTACTTTCCAAAGAGCCTTGCAATAGTGGAGAGCTTCATCATGATGAAATACTGGGGATGGTAAGCTTCGTGTTGTCATTATGGTTTTACTATTTTTTCTTTCATGTGTGATTGTTCCTTTGTCTATAAAGTCTATTTGGGTTTCTCCCTTCTTCTCTTAAAAGGGGGACTTATCATATAATAAAACATTTGAAGGCCTTCAGGCCATTGTATGGATGAGGGTTTCCATGTCATGAAGAGAAGGATCATACCACAAGGGTTTATTCATATGATCATGCAGACATGAAGTAATGTAAAATGGAATTTTGTATAAAAAGGAAAAGAAATAATGATATTTTAGAAGACATTTTAACAATAATTATGGGGTTTAAAATATTAATATTTGAAACTAATTATGGTAATAAAAATTGAGCCTTTATCAAGAGATATTTTGAAAGTTTTAAATGGGGAATAAGGATACTATAATTTAAGGAGAGTTTTCCATATTCAAATCATGGAAATAATATTCACATGATTATATGAATAAAATAAAAAATAAGAATAGAATGATAAAAAAAATTATAGATAAGTAACTGATAATATATCCCATTGATCATGATATGTATCAAAGAGTGATAAAAAATGAGATCGACGAGAACCTACAAATTTTGTTCATTATATATGTCATGGAAAGTAGAACTTTATATTGGTTATATGAAGTCTTTCTATCAATTAGTAAGAACACAAAATCTACTCTTATGCTCTCATGTATATGTTGATCATTATTGAATCTTGAGAAGAATGCTAACCAGAATACATTATTTCTAATCATATTTTGGAAGTCAAATAACTTTTATTGAGGAGAAAGTTCTTGAATTGTGATGTGAAGACATACCAAAACAAACTAAAGATATTTTTCATAAGATAAATTGGGGGAATTTAATTATAAACTATTGTGAACCCATATATAGAACTATGAAATGATAGATACCATCATAAGATTCAAGGATGTATTCCACCCTTCTCTTATAATCACTTAGAAAGATTCAAAGGTTTCAAGAATTTATTATACAATTATCCTATTGAAATCACATGATTCAATGATATATTGTTCCAATTTCTTATAATAAATTTATATTAGTGACAAAATCTATATAGTAGACACAACCTGAACACAATAAGGAGTAGTCACCCACACTGTGAGCCAAACTTGTAAAAATTTATATGTTACTTTCATTTCATTTATTTCAATTGTATGTGGGTGAGAGTTAAATTTAAATGGAGTAGATAAAGACTTTAAATACTCATAGTGGTTAATTTCAAAGAACAAATTATAAAAATATTATCACTGATTGACCCCCCTCTCAATGATACATCCCCACTTGCATGGGTATTTCAAGTGGTATTATAACTTAAAGAGGTTTCCTATAAAATATCCTATATTTATTGGACGCATTATAGAGAATCCCCATTTTTTCATAATTAGTGGTATTTTTTAATTAGTGTAAAGAATTTTAATGTTTTTAAAAATAGAATGATCCTTTATCTTCTTTCAAAAGGCATAAAATTTTGTGATTATGTTACAATGGGTTTTACACCACTCTAGAAAGAACCTCCAATGAAATTTGCCGATAAAAGAAATTTGGAGGTTGATGGAAATGCAAGGAATTTATTTTTGATGTCCATATCTTAAAATTTTTATACAAAGGTGATACGACTCAAAACAGTTAAAGAGATGTGAGATAAACTTGATTTTTTTAAGGGAATATCAAAGAGAAAAGGACAAATTGAAGATATGGAGAGAAATGTTTAAAGATATTAAAATTACTAATGATGAGACTATTTATGACTAATTTATAAGGGTGAATGAGTTTATTAGTAATATTAGGGGTTTTCGATACACTCTGGAAAGCTCTACCATCCTCAAGAAACTAATGATAAAATTTCCCAACAGATATGATGCAAAGGTTTCCAATTTATAAGAAACAGACGACCTATCTCATGATGAGTTACAAAATACTATTATTAATTATGATATGAGGAAAACCCATATTTTTATTAATAAGTTTAAGGGGGATATGGAATTCAAATATATGAACAATATTAAAATAAAGGAAGATGAATATGAGTACTTTAATGAATATTAATATTATTAAGAAAGGGATGAAGAGTATAAGAGGATTGTGGATATTATCTAAAAGAACATCCAAAAAGGAAAGGTTAAGTATGAAATTAATATCCAATTGAAATAATTTAAGTGTGTTTTAATTAGATACTTTTATATTTATTACCCAAATAATAAATATGGTGAGTATGATGAAGCTAAAAAATAAGAAAGTTATGAAAATAAGAGATGGAGTAGAAACCCTAAAAAATATAAGAAACATGTTTAAGGAAATAAATGATTCTCTAGAAGGAAAACAAGAATCATGATTAATAAATAACTAGAAGAACACTCCATTTTAAGTATTTAATCCAAACAATAAGTTCCTAAAATGCTTTGGAACTTTATGGATCATGTTGAAAATCATGAAGAATCCTCAAGAAGTGGTGAAGAAGGCAAAGAAATCTACACTTAACACATGTTGAAAGATGAGATTGAAGCATTTATTTACTGAAACAATCAGTATAAGAGGGAAATAAAATATATAAATAATGAGGTTTATAATAATTAGTAAGTTTAAGATAAATTCCACAATAAGGGGAATGAATAAATTGAGAAAATAAAACTTCTCAAAGTGTAAAATGTTGAGAAGAACAAAATTTTGAATGATCTTGAAGAGAAATTTTATAAAAAGGAATAAGAATTAAACAATAAATAATTAAGGTGTATTAAATATGGAAGTCCCTAAAAAAATGAGATATGACTATAAAAAATCTATTTAATTAAAGGGAGTGTCATAATTCTTTTTTGATAATTGTCTCATAAAATCTTAGGTAAAATTTACACTTCTGAATCATAAGAATGTTAAATATGTTTTGGCTAATGGTATAGGATCTAAAGAAAAATATAAGAAATATTAGACTATGAAAAATCATGATAAGACCACTATAATATAAAGTGGAGTTAAAGGTGATTTGAGAAGATATAATTCCCTAAGAAAAAGAAAAAATTCATTTTAGAATGCACCTAGATAACAAGAAGATTTTCACAGACAGACTTACCATTCTTATATAAGATCAGGTTTTAAAGTAAACTATTTGTGTTATAGAGTCCTTGGAAACAAATCTTATGTTTTATAGTATAATATTTTATTTCTATATATTTATATAATGTATGAATTTAGGAGGATCTATCCAATAAAAAACGAGGAACAATTCTAAGAGAAAAAAGTTAAAAACAAAATCTTATCAAGATTGTATAATTAGAATAGATTTGATTTATTGGATGAAATATATAGAATATGTGACCAATAAGGTCATAATTTTGAATAATTCATGAACAAACACCTAGGATAAACTCTTTAGTTTGTTAGATATAAGAAAGTTTAGATAAGAGATAATTCTGAAAAGTTAGTTGTTGTTGAGGTGTCTCTCAAAGCAAGTAAGAGAAGAATTCCATGGATACATGATAGTATATTATCATCTCATATTACTATAGATAAAAAAATATTTAATAACATTTAAGTTCATGATATAAGTTTAGTTACTTTTTGGAATGAAAGTTTCTTAAAAATTAGAGGAATTGGTACAACTAATATTAAAGATCATAAACTAAAATCAAAATATATTCTATTTGTTAATGGGATTAAACATAAATTATTAAGTTTAATCCAATTGTGTGATTATTGGAATGGATTTATTTTCAGAATAAACACTTATCACATAAAGAGTATACAACATGGAATAATTATCTCTAAGGGTTAAATAACTAGCGATAATTTATTCCAAATAGGTTATTAGAGTAATTTTTACTATTTAAGTTCAAAATATGAGAATAAAATTTTTTATAGAAGATTTGGAAACCTTTTTCAAAGTATTTTAATAAATATTTAAAAGGTATATATATTAAGAGTCTTTCCTAAAATCAAGAGAGATTAATAGGACATTTTCCAAATATGTCCAAAAGAGAAAATAGTATAAAGACTTCATAAAAGGGTGGAAATTCAGTCCACTAGGCCACTTGAGTTAACAAATTCAGATTTATACAATATAATTACACATAAATCCACTGGAGTTGATCTAAAATTCATCACATTTATTGATGAATTTGCAATATTGATTAATGATATGTTCATGAATCACAAGTCAGAGGAAATGAAGATGTTCAAAATTTTTAGAAGGGTTATTAAGAATGCGATAGGGGTCTATATCATGAATATAATAACTGATAATGGAAGGGAGTAAAATAAAAATTCATTTGAATAATATCTTGTTAATAATGAGATGAATCATTAGTATAGTGATCTATATACACTAAAAAATGGAGTTTTAGTGAGGAAAAATAAAATCTTGGTTGAGATGAGAAGAACTATGCTAGATAAATACAAGTTCTCAAAGATTTTTTTGGATAGAAGATATGAGTATAATAATATGAATTCATATAGGTTATTATCAAAACCTGAATCTAAAATGAATTTGTATAAAATTTAGTATAAAAAGAATCCAATAGTGAATTATTTCAAAGTGTTTGGTTGTCCACGATTTATGAAGATAAAAAATTTAGGCCTAAGTAAATTTGATAAAAAGAATAAGGAAAGAGTTTTCATGGGTTATTTAACCAGTGGAAGAGGACATATGTGTTAAAAAAAGAGGATTTATAAGATGGTATATTATTTGTATATAGGATTATAAAAAATAAACATAATTTTGGTGAGATAAATGAAGTATATTTTGTTAATACAGAAGAAGGAAACATGCATATTTATAGAAATGAGAGTGAAGAAGAAATTGATTATGAACTAGGTCATTTTCATATTGATTCTGATCAAATTAGTTATGATGATGGTGCTAATAGAGATGAGATATTGAAACAACAGATTTTGAATAAGTTTGTAAATCCAAAAAATATAATTGGAAATTAGAATGCACAAGTTCCAACTAAAAGAAGATTGAGACTTAATAACCAAACAACCCTTATTTCTCAAGTTAAGACACAATATGTTATTGAGTTTATTGATCACAAAGAATATATAGATTTAATGAATAGGGATATGAATCTGATTGAAAGTAATCCCACTTGTGACCTTATTCCAAGACCAAAATGGAAGAATGTCATTGAAAACATTTGGGTATTTATAAATAAGAACAATAATAAAGGTGAAGTTTAAAGAAAAAAATATAGATCAGTGTGAAAAGGTTAATATTAGGTTGAAGGATTTTATTTTAAAAGAATTTTCTCCTACTGCTTGTCTTAAATCCATAAGAACGTTCCTAGCTATTTCAAATTATAGGAATTAAAAAATCTTTCAAATGGATCTAAAATATTATTTTGTGAATGGATAACTTGAATAAGAAGTAAATATTGAACAACATGAAGATTTTATTATTAAACATGAAGTAAATATGGCGTGAAGACTAAATAAATATCCATATAGGCTAAATTAGGTCCCTAGATAAAAATTGGATATCTTCCCAAGAGATATGAAATGAACTTAAGGAAAAGTTGACAATAATATTTATATAAAGGATATGATAAAAATTACTCTTATTCTCAATTTTTATGTCAATAAAACATTTTTTAATGTGAAAAAGAGTATTCCTATGAGTAATTTAATAGAAAAATGAATAAACACTTTAAAATTTCTATGCTTGGAGAAATTAGATTATTCCTGGGATTTAGAATTGTTCAAAAAGAATATTTCACCTTTCCATCACAAGAAAAAAATTCCAAGTAATTATTGAAGAAGTTTGGAATGGAAGATTCCAAAGTGGCATATACACCCATGATAGTTGGGGTAAAATTGAGCAGGTATGTTTGAAGAAAAATAATGAATTGTAATTAATTAAAATAGATGATTAGTAGTTTTATTAGTCTCACTGTATCATGACCTTACATTATTCATGCAGTGACATTGTGTGTAGGGTATCAAAGTGATCTAAAAGAATCAAAATTATTAGATTCAAAGAAATTTCTCAAGTAAATGAAATGTAATTTTAATGTTCAGATAATATATTTAAGAGTTATGAAATTAAACCCATATAAATATACTAATACTAACTGGGTTAGAAAATATAATGACAAGAAATATACATCAGGTGGTATATTCATTCTATGAGAAATTTGTGTGAGTAGGATTTAAAAGAACATAAAACCAGTGTCATTAAGCACTACTAAGGCTAAGTATATAGATTATATACATGCTTGTACAAAAATTATCTATATGAGAGAAGTTATTAGATTTTATGGTGAGTATTAATAATAGATTTCAAATTACAACTGATAATCAAAGTGCAATTTATCTTTCCAAGAAATCATTTCATCACTCTTGATATAAACACATTGACATCATATATCACTTTATCAAAGAGATGGTTGAAAATAAATATATGAGGCTATAATTTATTCCTCTATGGGATCATATTGTATATATTTTCATAAAGGACATGCTCAATGGAAAATTTAAATACCTAAGGTTGAATAAGAATATTCAGCCTTTCCCTCTCATTTGAGATAGGTTTTCATTCCCCATACTTCTTTTAGATTTTTTTTCAAAGTGGGATAAAGTTACACAAATATTATGTATTTATATTTTGAATACAAAGTAATTTTTATTAATAAAAGGGGGAGATATGTGTGATTTGATTGAGGGGAATGCATCAAAATCACTTGGCCACAACATACTTATCATTTATGGATGAAATTCTCTAAAAAACACTACTTTATCTAGAAGTGTGGTGTCATGAAATTTCTCCTTGAGAAAGTATACGATATAATTATATCTAGTGTGAGTTATTTAGATTGATAAAAAATATAAAGGGGAGATTAAATAACCCATGTAATTGTTTAGGGGGGTGTTGAATTTATTATCAACCATTTGTGATAATCATTTAGAGCTATTGAAAATATTTCAATAGTTTTGAGAATTTTTTTGAGTTGATTTAAGATCCATGGAGATAAGTTATGGATATTATATATAAAAGTTGTTGGTTATTGAATAATTTATCAAAGTAATCTTTACATAAGATTCAATTTTAATTTTTACTCTATACGTAAAGGTAATTTTGAAATTACTCTGGATATGTAAGGATAGTCTAGAGCTTATAGACTAAAAAATTGGTAATGTGTTGGAAGATACCTAGATATATAAGAGTTACTCTAAGTGTATGGGTCATATATAAGAGTAACTCTGAAACTTTGAATAATACATAAGGGTTTTATAGACCTTAAATACTAGAAATTATAAATTTCTAGAGATTAACTATAATAAATCATGATAAATTAATCAACATATAATTGATAACATAGTGAATGTGTAAAGTCACTCAAAGGGTAGATTTAAAATATGAAAAAATATTGAGTTTCATTGTGATATGTAAGAGTGAATAATAACTTATAATACATAGGTAATAGTAAACATAGGATAATAAAGGGTTACCCAGAGGTTTTAAAGGGTATATTAGGGTCTTAAAGAAAAAAATAAGAGTTTCTGAGTCTCTTTTAACTATTAACAATTTGAAAAAATATGAGATGTATGAAAATGAAATCAGATGATGTTGTGATGGACTTCAACTTCTAAAAATCATGATGCTTCAAATAGACATGATTATAACCAAGAATAATGAAGGAGATAATTGAATGATAATTCTATGATAGGATGAGGGTTTCCATTCTATAAAGATAAGGATCATACAATAAGGGTTTCTTCATATGCTCATGTAGACATACAATAATGAGAAATTGGATTTTTTAAAAGTAAGAAGGAAAGAAAATATTAATATTTGAGATGATGTTTGAATAATAATTATGATGTTTTAAATATGTATATTCAAAAAAAATTATGATGACCAAACTTAAGCATTTATTGAGAGTCCTTTTGAACAATCTACCAAAATTTGAGGGGAGTTTTCTATATTCAAATTATAGAAATAATATTCTTTTTATCTATGAATAAAATAAAATAAGAAGAATATAATTTAAAAAATGGTATAGAGAAGTATCAGATAATGTATCCTATTTCTCATGATATGTATCAAAGGGTGACCAATGAGTACTATAACTATTATTCATCATCTATATTAAGGAAAGTATAACTTAATATTGATCATATGAAGTCTTCCTATTGAGGATGAAAAATAAAATATGTTCTTTTATGATCTCATGTATAGGTTAATAATTATGAAATATTAAGAATAAAAAAAACATGCATGTATTATTTCTGATCATATTTTGGTAGTCATATACCTTTTATTTATGAGGAAGATCTTACATTGTGATAAGAATACATCCAATAACTAAAAAAAATATCTTTTTCATAATAGTTGTTAGAGTAACATTATTATAAACTAGTGGGAACCTGTACAAAAAATTATGGGGAGATAGATTATTTTCTAATAGTCAAGGATATATTCTTACAATATCTTATAATGTTAGACCATAAGAAGTGCTTTACCTAGGGTTTATGACATGGATTTTATATCCCTACTACCTAGATGTTGGGTGTTGTGGTGAGACTAGTGAGGTCACTCCATGACACTTAAACTATGAGTCCCACATTAGGATAGGGGGAGTTTTAGGCAAGGAATATAAGTCATATGATAACTCTCCACCATCAAAATAACTTTTCCATGTGTGTTAAGTAATCCATGTGATGAAAACATATGTGAGGCAGTAAGCTAAATTGGAAAATATTGTATTTGGAGGGGTGTGGCTGATCCTTGTATCTGGTATTAAAGCTTGGGGATAGATTCGATTCTTAGGGAATGTATTTAAGGGGAGATTGTTGGACCATAAAAAACACTTTCCTTAAGGTTTGTGGCATGGTTCTAACAACCAAACTTCCTAACTACAAGGCATTTCTGTTTAACCAATGAGTTGACACCATTATTCCCAGACCCTGAGTACCACATTGGTAAAGGGGAGTTTAAATAATGGAATATAAGCCCTGTGAGAATTCTCCCTCATCACAAGGCTATTTCCAAGTGTGGATAGTGAACCATGGTAAGAAAATATCTATTATGTAGCGATATAAAGAATACAAATGAAAGAAATAATAAATATATAATTTTTAAATATAATATAATTCAAGAAGTGGTAAAAAGAAATTCAAGGAATACATGGAATCGGTTTTGGAAGCCCCCTAATAAGTTGTAATATAAGGAATTGTTTTGCTGATCCAACATGAAGTAATATTTTAAATAGATCAAATAAATTTTATATTGATTCATATATAAAAAATCATTAAATTATTCCCTAAAGGAATATATTTATAAGAAAATTTATCATGGGATGTTCTATAAGGATGTGTAGATGAAGTAGGAAAAACTATTTAGAAAATAAACTATGATGATTGAAGAATGACTCATTCCAAAATAGAGAAACCAAAATAAGGCTCCTCATAAGGAAGTCTCTATAACCAAGGTAAATAATTCTAATTCTAGTGTTAAATATGGTTCTAATAATGTTTTTTAAGTCTCTTTCAAATATGAGAATTCTAAGTCCCCCATAGAGGTTGGAGAGTACATAAAAGAAGGGGTAACAACACCAAGTTTCCAATCTAGGGAGTGTTAATATAACATCTAGGATGAGATATAATCCCTAAATGAAAGTATGGATCAATGTAAAATAATTATTTAATTAGATTTTTAAATTAGGAAATATTTTTTTTTGTAAAAAAAGGCTAAAAGGGAGGATGTGGCCTCAAAGTTTGACATAAATAAGTTGGACACAAAAATGAAAGAGAAAAGTGATTTTCTTGAAGAATCCTATGAAATCAGAAAGAAAATGGCCACTAAAAAAGAGTTTAAGGCATGTATGATCCCTCTCAAGAAAACATTTTAAGAGAGGATAGGATATATAATAGAAGCTACCTCAATCATAAAAGATTTGTATATACATATTATAATGATAAATAAAAAGATAAAAACGACAGAGACAAAGCTCGTTTCTCTAAAGGAAAAATAGAAAGTAGAACCCCACTCTATGTAAGCCTCTAAAAATATATCCCAAAATAATCTAGAACTAAAATATAGAAATAAAATAAAAGATTACAATTTTTATTTTTTTAGAAAACAACAGTTTCTTGAAAATTATAGAAAAAGTGAGTCTAAAAGGAAGGTAGATAAAAATTGATATTATTGTGGAAGGTTTGGGAAAATTATTAGATTTTTTTTTTCAAATTGCAAAATCCCACTGATAAAATAAAATCTTATTCTGTTTCACCTCACAAAAGGAATTATCATTCAAGGTATGATTGGTATAATAAATGATTTATTTCTTTTAACCTAGGTCATATGACAAGAAAAAGTAGTTAGAATAAATTAAGGAAGTAAAATATTTCATAAATTAGTCCTTTACTACTGTGATATATAAGGAAAGAGTTTATCCCAAAATTGTTCCTGTTTTATTAGAAAACAAGTTTACAAACTTGGAGGAAAAAGATGAAGCTCAATAAAGGGTGCATCAAGTACTAAAACCAGTTTTTTTTACATAAACACTCTTGGAAAGAATAAAAAAATTTTAAAACAAAATCAAGTAGTTATTACATATTTAATAGAGGTATAAAAAAATGTGAAGAATAAGTCACTAAGGAAGGAGAAGTGTGAGGTGGAATTTATAGTAATCAAGGAAGAAAAATTCCTAAGTAGTCTTACAAAATCACTACAAGTAAAGAGATTATGACTAGTGGAAATGTCTTCTAATGGAAGAAGAAACAAAACGAAAAGAGAAATGGCAAGGCATCAAAAGAGGAAACATACACCAGTGGGATTGGTCTCACCGTGAAAATAAATCCTAATCCAAGGATGAAAAAGTCCAAGGAGGTCATTAGAAATGAATTTTGTATAAGTGGAATCACTAAATGGAGAGATAACTAAAAATAATTGAATAGGGTTACCATCGATAATGATCAAGATGAATAAGATATTGTTGAGGTGTTGTAATTCCTTTACATAAATATGATGAATATAAAAAGAAAGTGTTAAGAAAAAGGGTTGGTCCAATATGAATTTCCTTATTACTCAACTTGAAGAAATTTGGAATAAACCCCTCTCCCCACATGATTCAAATGTTTTTAACTAGTTTTAATTAGGTGTCAAATTTAGGGGGAGATACAATCCATAGGGTAGGTATTATCACAAATAACAAGTTTTGGAGTTAAAAAAAATATGTTTAAACTAGAAAATGCACACAAAAAATGGGATTATAGGTATTTCAAGTCCTATTTGGAATTAGACATTTACAATAGTAATAATGATAAACTTGACTTAACTAGAGGTGTTTAGAAACTAGTTTGCTCTTAAAAACTAAAGCTGGAAACTGCATACAGAGGTGGAGTTCTATAATGATTGTAAATACTGCATGGAAAAGAGTCTAAATTAGTATAAGAAAAAATTTCAAATACATACTTGATACAAATGGTGGTATAAGGATAAATATGAATTGTTATAAGTGTTATAAATCCATGATTTGGTGAAATTAGCCTACTGGAAGGAGGGAAATTTTGACTAAAATCCAGATCTAGATGAAATCTAGTTCCCTTGGATAGAAATGATGTAATCACTAATATTAGGATATATGTGGATATCTATAAGTGATATCAAGTTACAGAATTAGTGGAATTATCCTAAGGAAAAATTTAAATAAAAACTAGATCTAGATGAAATATAGATCCCTTGTGTAGAACTGATCTAATCACTAATATCAGGATAAATTTGGATCTCTATAAGTGACATCGGGATAGGTAATTAGTGTAATTATCCCACAAAGAGAAGAGAATATATAGGAAGAAATAGAAATGATGAAATTTAAACTACTAGAAAAATGAGTAGTTACGCTTTTCAGAGACGAGTGACCACCAAATGGCGGTCACTAATGATTTTTTCATGTTGAATAAAAAACAACCCCATCCCATCACTCCCTATAATTACTCCCACACCTTGATCTGTGCCTCTACCCCAAATCCCCTATCAACACCCCTTCCCCCATCGATTCCCCTTTCCACCATTTTGACACCCCTTCATCCCCCTCCCCCACTGATGCCCCTTCCCCTTATTTTGACTCCCATCACCAGTAACCCCTCCTTGACGATGACCCCCCACCTTAGCCTCTGCCTATTCCCATTCCAGCTGATCTTTCCTCCCTACTATAGATACTCCTAGTCACCATTCCTTCCCAAGAGAAAACCCTTATCATGTCCCCAACCACTGCGTTCTCTCTATGTTCTACTTCAGTCAGCCAATGGTTTGAGAACTGTGGCCTCCACATCTAATTTGGGATCCACCAAGGCTGATTTTGGATTTAAATTTTCAATATTTATTCCCTTTAATTAAACAATTTTTACAATACATTTATGTCAGTCTAATTTTTTTTATCTGAAAAAAGGTCTTACCAATTTCATTCCTCAGTATTATTTGTTATATAATTTTTTCTATTTAACTTTTAGGAGGATGATTTCTTTTAAAATTTTCTTAGTGAAATGATCTTATAAAAGTATAAATCAAAAATTTGTCTATTGTTTCAATATGGCATTTATCATCAATTCTTCCCAAATGATCTTTGTTTTTTACTTTCTAACAGTATTCTTTTAGTTTTTTTATTTTCAGGGGGAATCAACTAGTATTTGTAGAGTGAGAGGGTATGCCAATATTGGGGCCCTATAATTATTTTATATTCATATATTTAACAAATAATTCATATGAAATAATTATTTTATTTTACATCTTGTAATTTTTATCCATATTTATAATCAATTCCTATTTTATTAATTTTTTTTACATCTACTCAATCTCATGCCAATGAGATTGTCGCATATTTTAGTACTATGATTTTTTTATTACTATCATTTTAGTAAAGTGTTTTTAATTTATATATTTTCTTTCTGTTATTCTATTTAAATTAATTAATATTATATCAAAAAAAAGGACTTTGAAATCATGAATCTTAATGAAGTTTTGATGAAAAAAATGTGTCAAATCATTGAAGTGTAAACAAAATGGCCTATGATTGATTATCATAAGCCAAGTAGTTTCTATTATTTAATTATTTAATCAATATTTACCTATTTCTATAATTTACATGACTTTTACCTTTTCAATAATTATGCTTTTTTACCTAACTATAACTAGTTGTAGGTACATAATTGAGATTTGGGGTATCTTAGTAGGTCATGTTATAGATATAGAGTTGTCAACTAAATTCAATAAACAATGAATTTATTAGACATTGGTGATGAATTGATATTTCTATATTATTTTCTTAAAATTAAAAATTGAACCTTTTGGGTTTTAATATTCTTTAACCGACATGATATTTTTTCTTGTGATTTGTTCTTATCTACTAATTAATTATATTAATGTTCACATTGCTCCAAAAAAATGAATGTTGGAGACCAATTTTATCCAAGGCATAGATCAGTGTGATATTGAATAAAATTTTCTAATAGTATTAATGTATAAATATCTATATATAATTTACATCTGATTATAAATTACATTATATTTATTATTTAAAACATAACTATTTTGTTTTTTAATGTGTGATGGTGTTTTTTTCTAGTAACTATAAATAAATACATATTAAGGAATTTAAAAATGTTATAATTTTCTTTTATGAGGTTAGTTTTTCTGCTCCTTCCCATATTATTTTAGTGGGTATATATTTTTTATATAGATAATATATGTATATTATGCATATAAAGAAAACATATATATGTTAAATATATAAACATATATAGAACATATATATGTTTTTTATATAAACAACACATATGCACATTCTATGTGTGTGTGTGTATACAAAATATATACAGAGCATAAATATATTTTGTATATATATATATCTATATATATATAACACGTACAAATCATATGTATAGTGTGTATATAAATAGAATATATATTTTTTATATATGTATATGTTCTCTCTCTATATATAGAAGTTTTGAATATAATTATTTGTGAATATCTTATACATGTTTTATATATATAAATGTTCTGAAAATATATATTCTCTCTCAATATATTTTCTATATATATATATATATGTTCTAAATATATATATGTGATTTATTTGTTTTGTATGTAAATGTTATGAACACACACACACACACACACACACATATATATATAAAATATGTTCTCTATGGGTGTGTGTGTAAATTATTTGTATTTTATCTATATATAAACAAGATATTTATAATGTATGTGTTCTATATATAAACATGACATGCCTATTGTAAATTTGTTTTTTTTCTAATTACTTTTACTATATTTCATTTTATTTTTTTAGAGTTTACCCTGTAATGAAATAACTTGCCTCTTCTATTTTCATTGTTCCATTATTATTTATTATTAATTAAAAATTTCTGAAATAATGAGATATTTTTTCTTCTATGATTTTCCTATCATAATTTCAAAATAGGCGCATCTTAATTTTGAGAAGAAATGTCAAATTGAAATCATTTACGCAATAAAAAAATTCAAAATTCCATTTTTCCTCTTGAATTGATTCTCTACCTCAAGTTCAATAATGATTTAGGTAGTCCCTGAGTTTGAGGTTCCTATCCTAGTTTTTCTTTATCCCTACATTCTCTTTTAACCAATATAGATGGGTTATTACTATAGTTCTTCTGAGTGAATTTTCTTATGAAGGGTAAATTTTTATAGTATATATACTAAATTGACCTCACATATATATATATATATATATATATATATATTCACGTGTTTCATGTTTTTGGGTGAACATATTGGGTAGCAGAAATTTCTTAGGGCCTTACTATTGTGTATTCATCAGAATAACAAAACAAGTAGTTTTTAAAGATTTGAGTCTTCTAAAAATGTGTGTCAGTGGGTCAAAATGAAGAAAATGATCTTATATTTCCATGATATTATAGGATAAAAACTGTATTTTTTTTTTAAAATATAGGATCTTACACCACACCAATCTGACTTTTTTATTTTCTCAAGATGACATAAAATGCATGGTTAGTGTTTTAAAACAATAAAATATGGGTATAATTATTAAAACAATTTCAAAAAACCTCGTATTGATGTGTAATTATAGGAAAAATTTATTTAACTTATTTATAACTTGCATGAGTAGTCATCACATCAACCCAACACATAGTGTAATTAGAATGAATGAATAAATAGTTTTTAAAGGCTTGATGAACTTTAAAAACATGCACTATGGGTAAAAACTTGAAAAATGACCTCTGATTGATATGAAAATGTAGGAAAAAACCATACCGTGATTTTTTAAATTTTGGAACTAATAATACATCAATATAATTTTTTGTTTTATTGGGATGACTGGAAACACACTTTTAGTGTTTAAAAACACTAAAATGTGTGTAATGGTAAAAAACATAGAAAATCAACTCATAATAATGTGAAATTATAGGAAAATATTTTTGTATTATTTATGTTGTGTAAGAGTCGATGACATGTCAATATGACATGTGGTGTGTATATACCAAACTAATAAGTAGTTTTTAATGGTTTGATAGTTTTCAAAAATATTTATCAAGGACTTATAAACAAGAAAAAAAATCTGTTTATTTTTAATTCATGGTAAAAAAACCTTAAATTGTTTTTTAAAATTTTAGAATAGAATTAACATAAATACAATGTGTTGTTTGGTCAAGACGAAAAAATAATCAGTTTTTAAAAGTTTTACTCCCTTTAAAAATGTGCATCATGGGGTCAAAAATAACCGAAAGACCTTTGAATGCCATGAAATTAGATAAAAACTGTATAATTTATTGTGAAATATTTGAGTAGAAGAAATGTCAAACTGAGGTTTTGTTTACCCAGGATGACCCGAACCACACTTGTTGTTTTAAAACATAAAAATGTGCATTTAACAGCCAAGTCCATATAAGATGACCTAAGAATGATGTAAAATAATAGGATAAATGTTTTACTATTATTTTTGACATGTAAATGACACATGAACTAGACATGCGGTCTTCCCAAAATTACTAAATAGGTAGTTTTAAAGGTTTGATGCATATTAAAAATGTGCATTATGGGGTCAAAACCATCCAAACAACCTCCAAATTATATGAAATTAGATTATAAGAACTATAAAATTAATTTTTAAATGGTTGAGTATAAAAAAGGTCTCTCTGAGGTGGTGTTTTCCCAGGATGAACTAAAACACAGTTTTGTTATTTTAAAACATCAAAACATGTGTTTAATGATTATATCCATAGAAAAAGACCTCAAAATGATGTGAAAACATAGGAAAAATATATTAGTATTATTTTTGGTGTGTAATATTATTTATTGTATCCATATGAGTATCTAAAAACCCACAAGGGAATACATAACTAAATATTGGTATTTTTTCCCTATAAATCAGAGGAAGAAGAAGGTATCCAAGATTATGTGGATCACATGAACCTTTAGAAGACATGAGATCACATGACCTTTGAAAGGTCATGATAATGGTCATGTGTAGTGCATAACCTATGGGATATCACTCAAATCCCGTTTGAAAATATATTATGCTCTTGACATAACATCCTAGACACATGTTGATCAAGAAGCATTGGCCATATGAGTTCCTATGGATCACATGACTTGTTAGATGGAGGGAACCTAGAAAACCATAAAAATATCTTATAAAATAGGGAAGAAAATATCCAAAATTATGAAGCCTCTTGTGGTCATAAAACTCATCCGACACACCGATGCAGCTCATGAGACACCATAGAGGCCCTGAAAACATGTTTGAGTTGTCATTCAAGAGCCCATAGACATGTCACCCTCATCACATGATGTACATTAAACATGTACAAGTAGTCTTGTGCTCCCCCACAAGTTAAAAAGGAAAATAGAAGGTTTGTTTATATTAATGCTTGCGGATCACCACATGACCCTTTTTTGGTTATGAGACACATCACCTATGGAGATAGTGATTGTCTTGGATAACACTCATGAATCTCACAAGATCCCCAACCCTTGTAAAATAATCAATGAAATAAAATGGGAAATGACGGGAGATTATAGTGAAGTGAAGGTATATTGATCTCATTAGAAAGGGGTTATACACCCCAGGTGATCTCCATTAATCATGAAAAGGCCCCCTGACAAGCCAACTAGGTCATTCAAAGGACCTCTGGCAAGCCATCCTTGTCTCACGAAGGGTCCCAAACAAGTCATCTCAGATAAAAAAAAATCCTTTTAATAGGAATCCTGATCTCATGAAGGTCCATAAACATGTCAGCTTGACATCAAAAAGGCCCCTTGATATGTCCAAATGATTAGGAAAGACCCCATTTAATTGTCCAAAATCCAATACATGAGGTATTTATGGTATGGTCTTATGGTATTGAAAATCATGTGACACCCCTAGGATGACATATGGTAGGAACTCATGAAACACGTGACACCGAAACCCTCTACTAACTTCGTCTTGGATTTACGTGATACACTCCATGAAAAGAAGCATATAATCAGTTTTTTGAGGCCAATAAATCTCCCAATCCATTATAAAAAATGCATCCTTGGATCCATGCACTGAAGCAACCAATCATTGGGGTAGAATTCTCAGAGCGTCCAATCTCATGATCACAAGGTCTTCTGCTAGATAAAAATTTTGGGAATGACCCAGTGGATCATGTAACATGCATATAAACTTTTTTTGATCACCCATAGATTAGGAAAAGGACTTATAATAGGTTATGTGAAGGACATACCACAAATATTCTACATCACTTTAGACCTAAACAAGCTAACCCTGAACAAATCTAAGGCACAAATGCAATAAAAACTGTAATAAAGAATAAAATACAAGAGAATTATGTGAATAACATATACGATGATCCTCATGTGCCTCACATGACTCATATAGATCATGAGACAACATTATGGCATGTTGTCAAAATCACGCAACATCCCCTTGACATTCCATTTGGATCATATGATGTCCTTTATACACTTTAAGAAATTCACATGATTCCCTATGGGAAAGTCACCCAAGTCTTGAGAAACCCTTCAGGATTGCCATCCAGATCTTACAGTGTACTCTAGACATGCCTTCCAAGATATGAGGATACCCTAGTGTGTGTCATATGGGTATCTTAAATCCCTTCAGGATTACTATATATATCTTGTGGCACCCTTCAAGCATGACAACCGAGTCTCGCGATGGCCATAAGACAAGTTATCCAGATCTTGAGACATCCTAAGAACATGTACACTAGATTTCATAAATACATTAGGGAATTTTATCCAATATCATGTGATGGACTCCAGGAGAAACTATCTAGGTCATGCGACATATCCTAGACATTTCAACATGGATCATATGATGTTCTCTAGACAAGTTATCTAGGTTATTCAACATCCCCTAGACATGTCAACCTAGATCATGTGATTTCCTCCAGAAAATTCATCAAAGTCATGTGACATCCCCTGGACATGTCAACCTAGATTATGAAATGTCCTATGGACAAGTCATCCAATACCCCTAGACATGTAAACCTGGATCATGCAATGTTCTCTAGAAAATTCAGCTAGGTCATGCAACATTCCCTATACATGTCAACCTAGATCATGTGTTTGTCTTTGGACATGCACACTATGAAACTAGGACATGTTCAAACCTTATACATTTCAAGCAGAAAATCAAACATGTAAAGAAGACAACTTGGCCTTTTCAAGTAGACATCTCAGGACATGATAGACTTTCCCAATGTGAATATAAGGTCAACCTCAGCATGTAAGACCAAACTAAATAAACTATGATGAATTAGATTCCTGTTATAAACAATATAGGTAGGATTCCTTCCTAAGGCCTGATATCCATACCATATTATCTATGAGATGGGTAATCATACCTATTAAAAGGAAATTTTAATGTGTAAGCCTAGTATAAATATGCTCTCATGAAAACATGTATGATCTTTCACTATCTCTTATTTCTCACACCGAGCATGAATCACATGATCTTAGAGACTCGTAATGATTAAACCAACAATGTGATGAGGATATCCCAATGTGGTCCCATAATTGGGATGTAGGTATAATTACATATCATCCTAAATCAATGAGTCATAATCTTGATAGATAATCTAAGGAAACATTAGTGTGTAAGCCATGAGAAAACTGAACTATGATGAATTTGATTGCTGATATAATTAGGATATGTAGGATGACTATCTAAGGCATGTTCTCAAATAGAAAATTGACTCATCACAAGTCCCTCCATGTATCCAACATCCTAACCATTAGGATCACATCTCTTCCATGGGAATATCATTCCTCCCCATCCATTAGTGGACTAAGAGGACAATTGAACTATGAAAAATATAATTCCTACCATAATCAGGATGCATAGGATGTTTTTCCAAGGCCTGAGATCAAATGGGAATCCACCTCAGTGTAATTCCTGCCATGTCTATGACATTCCAACCATTAAGACCTAATAACTCCCATGGGATGATCATTACTCCTCATCTACCAGTAGATTGAGAAGTTAATTGAACCATGAGAATTTGATTCTTACGATAATCAGGATATGAAAGATGACTTTCTAAGGCCCAAAATAAAATGGGTATCCATCTCAATGTAAGTTCTTCAATGTCTTTGACATTACAACCATCAGGAACCAATCACTCCCATGGGATGATAATTCCTCCTCATCCACTAACAGATAGATAAATCAACTGAACTATGATGACTTTGATTCCCTCTATAACTAGAATATATAGGATGCATTCCTTAAGGCCTAAGATCCATATTAAACACCTAAATGGATGTCCCAGCACATAAGGCCCACACCCATATATAAAGAGGCAAATTACTTAATATCCCTTATTTATCACAATAAACATAGATCACATGGGATTAGGGGGTTTCAATGAACTCATCAATTACATGATGAGTCTCCACCAACTAAAGAAACCTTAGCATGTAAGATCTGATCCGTGGAACAATATAACTTCCCCCTATACAAGGGTATCTACCTTGGGAAATGTCCCATTGGCATGATTGAACTATGATAACTCTGATTCCTACCACAACCAGGATACGTAGGACACCTCCTTGAGGTTTGAGATTAAATACCCAATGCCTAAGTTCCCTTATATATACCCTTTCCACATGATGATAAATTGCATAGGATTAGAAAACTATGTGGTTTTTGATTCCTGTTATAATGTAGGATATATAGGATGCCTAATAATGGATAAATCTTATCCTTAAGAAATTAACTACCTCCATGGGTGAAAAAACTCTAGAGTTCCTAGTTATATGACTTCAACATATAAGAAGCTACTCATTAATGAGAAATGGATGAAGAACCTCAGGTATATACATATGGATTCACTGATAGATTCCCTTTTTTTTATAAGGATTTAACCCATGATTAACCTGTTAGGATAACTGGTTCCATATCAGTATTAGGAAGAGATTCTTGAACATATCTTAAATTTATAAGAGAGTCCCAGAGTAAGAAAAAATTCCCCCCAAAAGGGTGCAATGAGACTGACCACCTATCCTATTGACTAATGTGATTTCCTAAGCACTGTTGGGTATGAAACCCCAAAGTAACACCTTCCTTTGGAAAGAAGGTCCATACTCAGTTATGGATGTGGGAGTTATTGTGAGTTTTTGGTATAGATAAACATGTTAAGATCGACTCGAATGATTGTACAAAAACACTAAACCCACCACAATCAAATAGTTGGGACAATCCATCCAAATCCCTATGATGAAACAAAAATGGTGAACCTGACAAGGAACCATTTAACTTCGGCATCTCCTTCCCATGATAAAATGGATAGTCTTCCCAGTTCCCATCATGCCATTTTTTTCCTGTCATATGAGTTGTCCCATTATCATTTTACATATAAATAAAAATAGTGAAATTGAAGTGAATTGAACATGAAACATTTTTATAATAGGATTATTTGTTAATCATGTATAAAATCATTTTGTTTTTCATATCCCATGAAAACAAAAATGGTGATCCCAATTTGAATCTCTCAAACAACATGATCATTGTTTAATCATGCATCAGGAAATTTTGTTTGTATATATTACATGAAAAAATGCGAGGAACCTGGAATGAATATTACAAATTATCATATGTAACTGGGGTTATCATGAAATAAGTCCATCCTCACTTTGATAAGTCCATGCGAGCAGAATGTCTAAACCAGAGATAAGAAATAAAAATTATGTTACCCATGAATATCTTATTAAGAACACATCATTCCTATGATAGTGAACTGGTCGATGGCCTTTTTACTTTTTATCTGTATGATTGCAAATAGTTCTCTCATCCAAAACACCCCAATCTATGACAATGTCTTTATACAATGACTAATCTGGAACATAAGCTATGGTTGCAACCCCTGTGGGTTTCAGAACAAACTCACCCAACTAATATATTTAGTATCATGTGGAAAATGAAATGGTCCAAGGATACCATTTACATTATATAATCCCAACACTTGAGGCTACCCATGAGGGCCTTTGAGTACTGAAACTGACGAGTCTTCATCATCTGAGGAAAGATATTTCAAAGCAAGTGGCCCTTATTACCATAGCCAACCACTTCAAAAGTTTATACATAGAGTGTAACAATCACCACCTTCAATGTATGATGAAATTGGACCAAGGATTCAACTACATATCCCTTATGGTTCAAGGGATATCAAGAAGGGATCTTGTCAACCTCCATTGCTAACACCATCCCACTAGTACCCTTATGTTGCCTACTGAGGGTACTACCCAACACACTACCACCTCTAACACCCTTGTAAGAGCTACAAAGAATAAAGATTAGTCGTGAAAGGATCTGGATAACCAAGAGTGGTATCGTATCCCCACTTCCATTGATAGAGCTCAATGACATATTCTAGTGGTATTCAATGAGAAGTCTCATATTCTTTCTCACTTGGAAAAATTTTGTGGGCATATTACTTCAGCAGTCACATGGGAGGTGCATATCCCTATCCCCATGCATGAATTCCATCGGAATATTCAGGTGACATTAGGAGTAAAAATGTGGGCTCATATTCCCACTTAAATTGAAGATATTTGTTAGTATATAGTGGAGACAGATAATGTTCATGATTACATCCATGGGAAAACTTTTCTAAAATTACATTAAATCTTAGAAACAACTTAAAACTCCACCAAAATATTCTAACACTAGTAAAAATATAGGTAAAATCACATATTCTTATACCTACATCCATGATATCACAAAAAATTTATCTTTATGAAAAAGTGGTTTCTCTAGAGCAATCACATATTTTAACTCCCATCCAGGAGGATTATTAGCATATTCCGGTAAAGGAGGAGGTGCTAGAACGACATCATATTCCTCTTACAATTGGGGCTCACCAAGTGAGAGCAGAACATGACTCGGGGAAGGATCATATCCATATTTAAAAATCCCAATGACATATTCCAAAGGCCGAGGATCAGGATAATATTCTCTTTATGCATGGGGCTCACAATGTCATAGTGGAACATGCCTCTAAAAAATCTCATATTCTTGTCGAATAATAATAGTGACATACTCTAAAGGCCCAAGATTAAGCTCATATCCCCATTTTTGATGAGGCTCACTAAGTGTGAGCTGTACATTCCTTGAGATAATAACATATTCATATCAGTGAATCTGCCCAATATATTCCAATAGATCATAAAATCCTAGATAATATTCTTACTTTCTCCAATGAAAGACTACATCAGTGTCCTTACAAGGTTATAAAGGAGGTGTATCAAACACCTTGTCTCATTTCATAGGTTCATTGGTATATTATGGTGGGGAATGCATATTCATACTAGGATCATATTCCTGTTCTAATTGAGGCTCACCAAGTGAGAGTAGCACATGCCTTAGGACATGCTCATATCTATGTTGAGAAAGACCATCAACATATTATTAAGGCCCAATATTGGGATTATATTCTCATTCTGGATTAGGCTCACCAAGTGAGAATGGAACATTCCTCAAGATAATCTAATATTCCCATCGATAATGAATAATATCATTGGAATAATCCATTATCTTATCAGCAGTGGGCTCATACTCTCGCAACACCATAGGGTTATCAATATATTACTATAGCCTTCAAACAACATGCTCATATCGCTTAAAAATTTCAAAATATAGGTCTTAATATTCTATCCATGATGTAGAATGAGGCTCATATCCCAAATATGCTCAATTCCAGTGTCCTTTAGGTTTTTCAAGACATATTCTCAACACCCCAAGGGTCTGTCAACTATCCAACCAAAGTAGAAGGTGATCATTACCACAATAATACTCCTTATGGTAGTGTAAATATGGATCATAAAGACTCTAATTTTTTACACCCACTGTGTTCAACATCCCCATGATGATATATCCCATGTATAAGGAAATCCTTCCCTTTCCTAGACACCTCCATATAGATAGGTTCTAAAAAATCAGAGAACTTTTTATAGAGGGGTGATCAAAACTTTAGGGTCAAAGTATATAGATCCCCATAAACTACCAGTAGCACTCCAATACAATTAGTAGGAGACCCCAAGAAGCACCATATATGGTATAAATAGATGTAGGCATGTATGTATGATGAAGAGGAAACTAAAATTAATATATGGAGAGAGTTACCTGGAAACAACCTCCCTACCTTGTTCTGGCCCCTTTATACTTCTGAATATGAGATCCCAGATGATCTAGAGAAAGATTGCATACCTTATCAATGCCAAAATATGTTGTAAACTCATTAGAAACTGAAGTATAGACACCTATATTATGCAGGATATGAGGGTCACCTTCAAACCATCAAGATGCTCTATTGTTATCTAGTCCTAAATTTTATATCCATGGATTGGGATACAAAACTGGAAAGAGAAAATGAAAATATGTAAAATTATTGCCTCCATTACATAAAAAATATTCAGAAACTAATAGTTGAAGCCTCGTTATGCATACGTATTTGATGATGGGGAAAGTATGGAGTGTTTCATTTCACAACACCACTGGAATAAAAGATCCCCTCAGATACAACATCTTTCATTGTCATAGCCTCTGAAAAAAATCAGAGGACCAGGTAACACTTGGGAAAATCAGTCACTACAATGAAATGGCCCCACTTCAACAATCCTAAAAAAACACGAATATAGGGAGAGGATAACTAATAGATATTTGAGTTGGTCCCCTCAAAGAAACTAGAATGCATTTCAAACACGAAATCCAAAGTTTCAATCAACCTGAAAACTTCTCATAAAGAATTAATCCCATCATGGGATTTCATTTCACCCAAGTCCCACACAAGCATAGTTATGCCATATAAAGAAGGTCATAGTAGAAAATTCCATAACACCCATCCAAGTGAGAACCTTTCTCACCAGACTAGGGGAATACCTACCACTACCTACACCTCTATGATCATAAATTCCTAAGAGATTTGAGTAATTATTATTATCCGTTGTGAAAAAACCCATACCATAGGGTTGGGAGAATTTATATCACAATCACCATCACTAGGTTCATCATCCCCTGAGAGGTTCCTCATGAAATCAACAATAGTTCCTGATCAACCCTAGCCCATGGGTTGGAAGGATTTATATCTCAATGCCCATCCTAGGAATCATAAAATCCTTGAATGAAAGAATAACATCCATAGAAATTTGATAAATTAATGCCAATTGTGGCCTCATATAGGTCCCATTATCACCATATATAGAATCATCATCATAACCATCGTTTACTCTCACCGTAAGAAAAGACTATTAATCGGGGACCATTCGATAAACACAACTGGAAACTCCCACAAGGTCACTACTCATAGTTCTAGATGAGAGTAATTTATGGTGAAGGAAATCAAAACCTAGATGGTTTTCAAGGAAAAATAGACCAATATAGCCAAGGTTTTGAGAAATAACCCTAATGTTGATAGTGAAAAATCATCATATTGAAATGAAAGTAATGAGACAACCACCATTTCCTGATACACCTCTATGAATGTCTTCATCATCAAAAAAAAATATGGATAAAGATGTAGATGTATAGGGGAAGAATATGAAACATTTACCCCAATATGAGGGTGATCTGGATGCACCAACTGAGGTTGCATGCACCCAGAACCAGAGGAGGTTCCAAAACTTAGCACCGCTGAATATTGAGTTTCCAAATATATGGGGGAACACTACTAATGATAAAGGGAATGGTGTGGCCACATACTAATCACCACCTAGAAGAACAAAAAACCGTTCCATGTAGGAATAGTTTTCACAATATGAGAATGAGATATATACTCTCAAACAACTCAACAAGGAGCTACTAAGAGGAAATATTCCCACTAGGTATCATATTTAGGATGAGGTGAATGACCCTCCTCCCAAACATATGGAAGGACATAATCCAAATACAAGAGTGGAATATAACCATTAGACCGGATCTAGATTAGGATAGTTGGTCTATATAAATGAGAAAGTCGAAAATGATTGAGACTTCCCCCCATTATGGAGATAACCTCTCCCTCACTAGTGAAATCATCCAGTCTTCACACAAATAGAGAATCAATAAGAGATGAAAACAGGGACACCTCATTAGGCCCATCCCACTCCCTATAGATGGGAGGTGGCTCAAACAGCAGCACCTCCAAAAATTTTCAACGTCATCGAGTTCCTAGCTACTCAAATGGAATCCCTATAAGGGTGATGGACACCTGTGAAACCTAAGAGAAAGATATATATTGAATGGGTGGATGACACATAGACTATACCCAATTTTGGAAATCCTATCTTCTCTACCTTTGAAATCATTGGAAACCTAGAACATTATCTCACTCATTTTTTCCTGATATAGTCTAATGATGGGTCCTTGAGATCAGCAGGAGGCGACTAAGATGAGGTTTTTTGTACAGACTCTAATAAGGACAACCTTTTTTTGGTACAATATCCTTCTAGTAGGATCTATTGTAGGATGGTAAGACCTTAATCATCAATTCCATTATCAATTCATCTCTTTATTGAGGAAAAGGATAATTATCGACCTGAAGAACTGTAAACAATTCAAAAATGAGAGGGCATCTCACTTCATAGCTAGATGGAAAGGTTTAACCTACTAACAAAACATCCCTTTCTCATAGGAGAAATTTCAAGAACTCTATAATGAAAATATTTGGGATGATCTACAGAAACCTATGATCCCAATGAAGTATCCAAGTGGGTTCCACGAGTTCACATAAATGATAGAATATTTGGAAGACACCATTCAACAAACCCGATCCAATTCTTAACTTATACCCTCAGGATAGAGGAAAAGTCCTATAAAGGAATAGACTGTAGCTATTACCGTCAAACCCATAGTGGTGCATATTCAAGCACCTAGCTAGGTCACAAACCACCCAATGCCTCATATCGAGTAGCAACAACACCAAAATCACCTCATACAGAATCACATACAAATTAGGGCCACCTAGGATTTGAGGAATGGATTAATAAAACATACTCCTTTTGAAATGAAAAAGTTCTTAGTTATTTACTTGTATCCATAGAAAATAACCTGATCGTGCTACCACATCCTAGGAAGACCAATGAGGTCAACCTCATCGATCGTCCCAACTACTTCCCTTTCCATAGAAGGTAGATTCATAACATCCAAGACTGATTTTTCTTCAAATATGTTATCCAAATCATGTTCAATTCTGTTATATTGGATAACTCCCTAGAGTAGGTGGCCTATATAACTGCTACATAATTAGAAGAAGAGGGTGATTGGAAGAAATTTTCGAACAAGCGTGGAAAGAAGTTATACAACTGGATGACTCGAAAGACAGTTGACCGAGCCCATTCCACCCTAAGAGAATAACTTTGAAGACCCATAAAAGTATAATATTATAGTGAGGTGACATGAAATATTCCTCCCAAAGTTGGGTGAAACCATCACACGTAGGAATAAATAGAAGAGAAACAATCATATTCTTCTCTAATGAAAGCTCTGCCCATTTTAGATTTCTTCCCTACAACATTCAAAGCATATAAACCACCCCAAAAAATGGAACCCCAATCAGATGAAGAGATAATATTTGGATTTGTTAATTTTATATACACAGAAGACCCCTTCTTTGATGAATAATGTTCCTCTGAGTATGATTTTACCACACTTAATCTGGGAACAAGAGGCCACATGCGTAGAAACCGATGATACATAGGAAAAAACGGGTGTGGCCAGACACAAAATTTCAATTACGTCCCCATAGAAGACATATATGTTGCTGAGACCCATATTAAAGTACTCCAGTGGGATGAAAAAATACATGTAGGTGCCTCAGAACTTTCCAGTGGTCACCCACACCCAGTCATATTGTATGACGACCTAGCATGAGTGAGATCACCTGATCATCCTAGACAACAGGGAAGGCCAACATAGCCTACTCCACTTGAATAAGATTCTTCCTCAAAATCTACATAAGAACCGGTCCTATATTCCTTGAACACCTCAGTTCCTGATCCACGTAATAAATAATAAACCCACTAAGGGAAGTGCCAACCTGTAGAAAAAAGTATGATATTCTGAAATAGCTGGTGGTTGTTCTAGCCAAGATCTAAATTTTAGATACACCCCATCATTAAAAAGAACTCAAGGAGAATCTATTTGAATCCCTCTAGATCCCAAATGATTTTGAGACATAAGTCAATGTAGTCGAGGTCTATAAAGTGGAGACCATGCCATCAAAATGAAATGTCACCATCACGTTCATAGAGAAGGATCATGAAGAGTTCATCTAAGGACACATCATAACCCTATATGTTTCAGGCAGAAACAATAATTTAGATGTCCAAAGGGATTTTATTGATAATGGTTTCAGGATCAACCTCTTCCTGATTTTAACCCTATAATGTTTGGGGTATAGTGACTAGTATTTTTCTCCCACAAAGCTAACCATTCAAGGGTATGATAAATGTGAGAAAAGAGCTCTTGAGAAGATCAAGCTCAATGATCAGTTTGAGAATCTCACATATAACACCGAGTTCATGGTTATCCAACATGACACTATATATAATTACATGATCATAAGGACATGGACCTAAAACCATGTGGAAGTACCCTCAACATTCCATTAGTGTTCGAAATACCCCATCAATGGAAATGTTACGTACTACATGGTGACAGTTCCCCCATCGATTCTTGCGAAGCCATATATGCCGAGGTAAGATTATATAAAAGGGAAGGAAAACAACCAATGGTAGATGATGATGTATAGGTTGTATCCTCCAATAGCTTGGGGACCCCCTATAAATCTCTAGATAATGGTCAATAGTGACTATGTGCTCACCATAAATCTAGTTGAGGAAATAGACCTGATCCTAAATGTCCAAGCCCCTTAAGTCTCCATTGATAGTGTAAATAAAAATCAGCTCTAAAATCTCTCTGTAATGACTCTGAAATTAGGGGATGATAATGTATCTTCCCATGGACTCATTCACCTCAATAGTGACATAGATTCCCCCATATTGTCGACTTCATTTAAAAATGCCTCAAAAGACTCAGAGGTGGAAGAAGATGAGGATGACCTTAGGAATACCCCTTCTGAATTTGAGGAAGCAATATCCACCACTATTTAAATGATCAGGTAAGTAAAATAGAAATAGAAGATGACCTAAAACCAACATTAATTAGTACCACCATTCCTCTTGAGGATAAATATATGTACATTAAATTTTTAAGGAAACACAAATATGTGTTCATTTTGAACTATAAAAAAATTCTCAGACTGAATCCAGATGTGGATACACACCATCTCAGATTTCCCTATGACCCTTAGGAATTCAAGAAGGTAGCCCAGAGGATGTAACCCTTTCATGAAACTAATGTTGTTGCGTAAGTTAAAAAATTGATAAAATCAAAATTTTTATGAGAAGTGAAATACCCAATATGGATTTTCCAACATCATCCCTATCAAAAATAAGAATGGATAAATTAAAGTTTTCATTGATTTCAGAGACCTTAATAAACATTTACCAAAGGATTAATTCCCATTACTGATGACAAAACTCATGATTGATGAAACTATTAGATTATGATCCCTTTTTTTATGGATGGGTATTCAGGGTACAATCAAATAAAGATGGACCCTGAAGATGAGGAATCCACTACCTTTAGAGCACCCCAAGGGATCTTTTTCTATCAGGTCACACCCTTCAAATTAAAGAATTTTGTTTCTACATATTAACATGCCATGCATCATATATTTAATCCCTTATTTGTATGAATAACTGAATTTTATGTCGATGACATGGCGGTCAAATACCGATAGTTATGTGATCACTTCATGGATCTTCAAACATTCTTTGAAAAGTAACAACAGAACTACCTGAATATTAATCCACTAAAATTAACTTTAGGGGTAACATAAGGGATTTTCCTTGGATTTATGGTATGCCACCATTGAATTAAGGTTAAACTAGAGAAGACTAGTGCTATTATAGAAGTGTCTCCCATAGAAATCTCAAAAAATTGAGGGGAAACCAAGGGAACATCACCTAAATTAATTGTTTCATATCCAACTTGGATGGAAGATATATCCCCTGACTGAAGATATATAAGAAGAGAACCTCCTAACAGTGAGATGATGATTTCCAACAACCCTTAAAAATTCTCAAGAAGTATCTGCTACACCCACCAGTCTTGATGCCACCGGTGGAAGGGAATCCAATCATCCTATATATGGCCTCCATGGAACGATCTCTTAGAACTATTAGAACATAGAATAATGATATAGGACATATGATTAGTCTATACTACCTTATCCAAACTATTATAGGTACTAAGACCCGATACTCTAACATCCAGAAGAACTTCCTTGCACTCATCTTTTTAGGGAAGAAGTTGAGTCATTACATGAAGCACCATTAATTCCACTTGGTCTATCTTATTTATCCTCTTAAGTACATCCTCACTCATCCCATGATGATTGGGTGTATGGACTATTGGGAAGTCATCCTAAAATAATAAAACATTAATTTCATGTCATAAAATGTGATGAAAGGGAAAGAACTAGATGATTTCCTCATGGAACATCTAGTCCTAGAAAGTACACCCATGGACACTGAGCTTCTAGATGAGGAGGTATTCTATGACCTTGACACTCCTCAGACTTAAGAGATGTATTTTCATGGAACCTCTTGAATTTCTATCAATAAAATGATGGAAAACCCAAAGCTCAATTGACTTGTCTTAAGGATTTTATTTGTCTCCCTAGACAAATCAGTTTTCCCTACTCTTTCTCACTATCCTAAGGCTACACAAACAATGAGGCCAAGTATTAAGCCCTCATTTCTAGCTTAGAAATGGACCTACAACTACAGATAGCCTACCTGAATATCAAAAGGGATTCATAGCTAGTATTAAAGTAGATTAATGTTGAATATTCCATCATGAAAGAAGAAATAGCCCCTCTTATTGGCTATGTGAAGGGACTAATGGTAGAGTTCCCTTTTGATCCCACATTTCATCATGTTCCATGATCACATAATACTCATGCTGACACATTGGCTAATGCATCCACAATCTTGGATGGACCTGATCCGGAGGAAGAAACCTTTCATATCATGTGTCGAAGAATGGTATCATTAATAATTTTCTATGATTTAGAAGAAATAAATTATGTAAATACCACCCTAGATCATGATGAACTGATATCCACCCCTAGATAGATGGATCCCATAATTGGTTATCTCCAAAATGGGACTCTCTTGACAGACCGAGCCAGAAGGGAACATATTCAGCATCGAGTAGCAAGATTTACCCTGTGGGATGGTCAAAATGAGAAAAAACCCTATATAAGTGAGTCTTCTATGGAATCCTCCTCATATGCATTGTATATAGAGAGATTCCCGCTATCATAGAATAAGTCCATACAGGATCCTGCGATACTCATCAGTCTGGGACCAGGATCTCACACCAAGTCTAGAGTTTTGGTTAATACCGGAAAACCATGATACAAGAATATGTGGAATTCACTAGGAAATATCATGCCTTAAAAATTCATGAAAACTTCATCCATAATTATCTATAATTTTTATATACAACTAAATATTCCTGGCCATTTTCTATATGGGGAATGGATTTTGTGGGGTCATATCCCACAACCATAGCTATGCATTTCAAGTATATCCTTATCACTACTGACTTATTTTCCAAATGGGATGAGGTAATACCTCTCAAGGAAGTCAGGATGAATAAAACCATCAACTTCATAAAGTCCCATATCATCACCAGGTTCAGAGTTCCTCACACAATATTGACGGAAAAAGGCACCAAATTCTATTCTACAAAGTTGATGAAATTGTACTAGGAGTACAACATAAAGTACAATAACTCACCCCTCTATAATTTAGTGACAAATATACATATATAGGCCTTCAATAAGACTATATCAAACATACTCCAAAATATGGTGAATAAATAAAATAAGTTCTAGCCATCCAAGCTCCACCATAATTTATGGGCCTATCATACCACCACGTGTACTGCTATATAATCCACACCATATTCATTGGTGTATGGGACCAAGGTAGTATTTACCATATAATTAAAACTTCCATAACTTCAAATATCCATTTTTAGAAAACTCTCAAATAACGATAAATTAAAAAAGTGACTGGATGTGCTGGGTCGAATTGATGAGAATTGGTTGCATACATTGCACAACCTAAAAGTTCACCAGAATTAGATTGAATGATACTTCAATGAAAAGGTATTACTTTATTAATTTTTATAAGGAGAACTAGTATTAGTTCTTAGAACCCTAATGACACTAGTAAATACGCCTCTAAAGCTAGAACCCAAATAGGAAGGGTCTTATATCACACCTATGGTCTGTCACAGTAGAGTTTACTCACTAGAAACAATGGATGAGAAGTGTGTCACCTCCCATAAATGCATGATTTCTTAAGAAATTGTTTACATAGCTTCCATAAAGCATATCTTGTCCTAGTCGTATGATGTTAAACTAGGAAGGATCATCTTAACCACATGACATTAAACTATAAGAAGCTCATCCTGATAGTAAGAATTTAAACTTCCCAACATCTCTCATCCTAGCCACATGATGTTAAACTGTACATAGCTCATCCTTAATATATGAAATTAAACTATAATATATATTTCCTCATTGGATGATGTTAAACTACACAGGAATCATCAGCTCACCGATGATTCATTGCACACGATCTAGATTTTTAAAAATGAAAAATGAAATTCCTCTATCACTATGTGAGAGTTAGATTCACATATGAAATCTATTCATTAAGAAACACATGTGGCTTGATTACTTCCATTATAGGATATGTAGTGACACCCAGACTTCTAGTCTTAGGGATATCCACAATATTCCTTTTCTTCCACGTCAGGTGACCATTGTCCTTACCACATGAAATTAAACTGCATTAAAGTTGTCCTTATCACATGACGTAAAACTAAATGGATCCCCAATGTCCATCTTCATTCACATCGAATGACCCTCATCCTTACCGTAAGATGTTAAAATCCACATCTAATGTCCTCACCACATGACACTAAACTGCAAAACTCGCAAAAACTATGTATGTATTTATTCCTTCCATTATAGGGTATGTAGAGACACCCAAAACTCTATTCTTTGGCCCAACCACAACACTTATATTATTTCATACTGAGTCACCCACGCCCTTACTTCATGAAATTAAATTGAATGAATTATGTCTTTGACATACAAAATTAAAGTACACGGGTTTCTAGAACTATGTATGGCTTAATTCTCATTTAAATGAGATACGTAGGGATGCATTGATCCTATATTTTGTTTTCTCCACCATATAATACAAAATTATCCTATTCTCTCCTTAATCACCTTTTTATAGTGAGATAAACCCTTTCCATTCCTTGTTTCTCACATCGAGCATATCTCACGTGAGCTTAGAAATTTCAACAATCGTTTCCCCACACAAAAAAGGAATATCATCTCATGATGGGGTTATCATGGTCTTGAACAAAAGACCCTAAAATGAACACCACAAGTCCTTAACACATGAAATTAAACTACATGATTGATGTTGCTTACATGAAATAAAACCGAACATTCCAGTGGACCTCACCCAAGAGGACCAATATCATTGGTGTTGGTCCCCCACCACACCTCCATTTATGATCTACACGTGGGTTTATTCCTATCATCATAGGATACATAGTGATTCCAGAATCTCTAATATTAGGCCTAGCTATAACAATCAACAGGAACAATACCCCCCCTCTATGTATGGGCCATACCTACGTAGAGTGTTTCCTATTCAAGAACTACATGTGAAATGATTCCTACCACTAAAAGATATATAGTGATTCCCTGATCATCATTATCGAGCCCAGTCACAATAAATAAACATAAAAATTCCCCCTCCCTGTGTACGGGTCAGACTTGTATAAGGAGTTTTCATCCAAGAACTATGTGTGGCTTAATTCCTATCATCATAGGATATGTAGTGACACCTAGATCTAAAGTCTTGGGTTCACCTGCAATATTCCCTTTTATTAATGTCGAGGAGATTATGTCCTTACCGCATGGTGTTAAACTACATGACTTTCCAAGAACTACGTATTTATTGATTCCCCTCATCATAGGATATATAGGGATGCCTAGATATTTTATTCTTGGGTCTATCCATGATGAAATTTATATTTCCCCCATCCTTGTGTATAATTCAAAATTGTACATAGAGATTTCATATAATAAATATGTGTTACTTGTTTCCTATAATCACATGATACATAGTGACACCTAGATCTCCACTCTTGGGCCCAATCACAACATTCCATTTTCACGTCGAGAAACCTATGTCCTTACCTCAAGACTTTAAACTACAGGGTTTCTAAAGAACTACATGTGTCTTGATCCCTTCCATCACATGATACATAGTGACACCCATATCCTTAATCCTGGGTCAAGATACAACAATCAATGGGAACAATTCCACCCTATGCATAAGGTTCAGACTTGTGTAGAGAGTTTCCCATTAATTAACTATGTGTAGCATGATTCCTTCCATCATAGGATATGTATTGATGTATGAATCTTAAATACTGACCCCAACTAAAAAAACTAACAAAAAAATGCACCCCAACTGCATAAGATCCAAGTCGTACATGCTCATTTTTTCAATGTATGAGTCAGATATGCGTATGGATTTCCTATGCATGTAATACATCATGCATAATTTTTCATATCGGTTCCCACATACTTACTACATGACGTTAAATTATAAGGAAACAAATAAGTCCTTAACGCATGAAGTTAAACTTCAAGGAAAATGTCTTGGTTACATGACATTAAAATTGAATGAAAAATAAATCTCTAATACATGATGTTAAAAGGTATAAAACATCACTAATCATCATTCCTTATCAAAGGACCATAAGAGACTTACCTCAGTCAAATATAGTATGGGGTGATTCCATTATCTTTTAATCCCCTAAGCCCATAAATCAAACCTCATTTCTAGAGCACCTCAGGTTTCCAAAAACCTCTCATGACCCTTTGAAAAGAAAATATATATCTCTGTTTTACCATGCTATTGATGCATAAAGGGATTATACCTACCAACTAGAGACATATTCACTTTATAAGAAGGGATTTCTGATCCTTGTGAGCCCTACATCACTATGGTGTAACTCAGCACCTAAGGGTGTTCTGGGTTATCTCCAAAATGACTACCCCGTATCATTAATCATGACCCAAGAACCTCGATCCATGATTTACAACCTTTTCATATAGTGCTCAGAATGATGTTAGAGTACTCTTGACCCCAGGTATCCTAATCAGGTTCTTGTGTAACATGCCCTACATATTATGTCCATGTGCATCACAACCTTAAAACTTCATGCACTTTGGTTAAAGATGTACGACCTTCTAGAATTTGATTGTCCAAATTTAAAGGAATTAAATTTATAGAGAAAGAGATATAAAAATTTTTAGGTAAAAAACCCAAAAGGGTGGATTGAGAAAAATTCAAGTATTTTCTTTCTGAACTCTTCAACTCCTGAGTTTATCAAAAAATTTGAGCATAAATAAATAATGCATAAATCACATAGGACCTACTTTGCAGCCCTAGTAAAATTTGAATCTATGCATTCTGTACCCCTTGTTATAGGAAAAAGTTACAATAATGATTTTTCCTATATCCTCACTACAAAAACATGTTCATCAGGCAGTGAAAAAATTTTTAGGGTGGTCAAAAACTTATTGAATATTACATATTCTATAAATCACACTTCATGATTTGAGCACATTTGATTATCTAAAACCATTCATAACCCTTGTAAAGGAAAATAGATATCTTTATTTGTCCTTTTTATTGATACATAAGGGATTAAACCTACCAACCATAGACATCTTCACCCTATATAATGGGCCTTCTGATTCTTGTGATCCTAACGTCACTGTGGCATTACCTAGCACTTGAGGGTGTTATGATACATTCTTGAAAAAACTTTCCCATACCCTCCTCATGACCTAATCACTTTACAATATGATTTATAATACCTGTAACCAGAATATTCAAGATGATTCAACATCCTCAATGTTACGTCACCATGTTTTGAATAGTTTCTCAAAATAGGAATGTGACACTCCATTCCCAAACCTTTTGATACTCCACACCTCATGACTCAAAACCACAGGGTATAGGGATGGAGTTTCACAATTTGAGAGATAAAATGCCTTAGGTTTCCATAACCCTTCCTGGAAATTCCTCTTATCCATACCCCACTTCATTGAACAAGTGTTTAATATTCAAATATCTTCCATGGACCTTGGAAAATGGTTGGTATACCTTTGCTTGACCATGACGTTGATGCATAAGGGCTTAGACATTACAATAATAGGAATACCTTCCTTTCAGGAAAGTAAATATAATCCTTATGAGATCTAATGATACCATGATAGAACTCAGAACCTTAGGGTATCATGGTTCATACTTGGAATGTATACCCCATTCTGTGATTCATATATTCAAGCTCTTGGTCACATGATTTACACAAACCATATTTAAACTATCCAGGTGGACTTAAATTCCATAGTATTTCACTCCCAAATAATATGATCCCTATAAATATTTTATAGCCCTTGTAAAATAGTGAATAAACCTTTGTTTTACAGTGTTATTGACACATAAGGTCTCAAAAATACCAACTAGAGGAATCTCCTACTTACCGGAAAGTAACTCCAATCCCTATGAGTCCTAGAAACACCACAACAAAACTCATAACCTTAGGGTGTATTGGGTTATCCCTAGATTGTCTTCCCTATATTCCATATTCATATATAAAGTCATGGAAGAAAGAATTTAAACAACATGGAATCTCAAAGGTTTGAGCTAAAAGGCTCTAAACTACTACAATAGAAGGTCCAATCTAAAAGACCCTAAACTACAGTAACTAAAGGTCCAAGTTAAAATACCCTAAACTAAAATTATGGAAGGTACAAGCTAAAATAATCTAAACTGAAAAAAACAAGGTCCAAGATAAAAGACCCTAAAATAAAGATATAGAAGGTTTGAGCTAAAAGACCCTAAACTATAGCAATAGAAGGTCCGGACTAAAAGACCCTAAAATAAAATTATAAAAGGTATGAGATAAAAGAATCTAAACTATAACACATCAATCATTTAGTTTGAAATAATTAAAAAGGAATAAAATATTGTGGGTCCCATCATATGGCCTTATAAAAAATCAATCTATACTTTCCAAGTCCACAAACTTCAGAAAAAATAGACCATTCTATCTATAAGACATATATTCTTCCCAGATTATCCTTTTGTAAACTAGGTAATATCAAGATAACTAGAATAGATATATCAAAGAAATATCATGTTTGTGGGAATTCCTGGGAATTTATTAAGAAGAATCTGTTAGAATTTAAAAATTAAAATCCAAGAATTTAGGTTTACTTGATATTATGCAAAGGATGAGTATAGTTGATGATTCATGCAACATTAGATCAATGAAATGTCATGCACATAATGAATAAAAGAAAATTAGACAAAAATATATAAAGTTTAGTAGATTTATTCATTGATTCCATGAAAGGAGGAGGGATATCCACAATCCTAATCCTATTTAAATATTCAATTGAAACAAATAAATATCATCAATCAAACTACAATAAGATTCAATTAGATGAACTGGCCAAGTTAGTAAGAGTTTGATTGGATGTGTCGATAGAGCACTGAAATGCTGCCCGCCCCGCTTCCTCTACTTCTTATCTAAGAAGAAGGGTCTCAATAATAGTGGAAATATCATCAAATATCTTATGAGTTATCTCCAATGGGGATGATAAAGATGAAAGATCATACCCTGAGTGAGATAAGATCTCCTCATATCTCTATATCTATATAGTCAAGATATCTATTTGGGTGTGCAAGTTAGATATAAACTGAAGGCTTTGTTCCAATTCCTCCAAAGCTTCCTTCATTAATTAGGATGAGGAAGTCCCATCATCATGGTCATGTAATCCCCTTTAATTGGTGGCCAACTCTTTCCTCATCAGGAAGATCTATCTTATGATTTCATATAATGATTGGCAGTCAAAGCCTCCCACCTCTAAATCATGAAATAGCCAATGAAGACATTCCTCTTGGTCACGAAATGTTCCTAGAGGAGTATCAGTGATCAAGGTATGAATTTGATTCTAGATCAACTTATTCCATGTTTGATCTTTGGTGGATTCTGGAGTGGGTAAATTTTAAGGACAAACAACTGACTGAGTTGATGAGATAATGGGAGAGGGACCCCCATGTATTCTTCCCTCAATAGGTGCATCATCTGTTTCTTATCCCGAAGGTCCAACCACCTCAAAAAATTATGGCCTTATGATGGGATGGTCATTGCTAGGACAAGGAAACTTCCTCAAAGACTCAATAAAGTCCTAAATCGACTCCATAGTTGCTACAGACATGGGTTTAGTGAGGAAAATGGTTTTTTAACATGGAGAACTAGTCAATTCAACGAACCACCTGGGTATCCTTTTACCCAGGCCTGGGAATAATCGTAAGCAAAGAAGGTAGAGGCACTAAAAGGTGGAATGATGATCTCATCATTTGTCTCTTGATTTATAAAATCCAATCCTAGATACCACACACTGGTGCCCCTAACTGGTCAGTCACATGACCTATAGCGCACCTTCCCATATGCCAAAGAATACCGACTAGAAACAAGTGTCTAATATTAGTCATGGAGAGACTATACCCTCTTTGTTAGAGTAAAAAACCATAAGAAAATAATTAAAGAATAACCAAATATATATTAACATAACTAGAAAGATACTAATATCAATGATGACCAAAACTAGAGAAATAATATCAAATTGAACAATATATATGTCATGCTAATGTATGTACCAAGTGTCAAAAATAAAAACTCAAAAATATGGACACTGATGAATCCCATGTAGGTCCCTAACCACATCCAGTTCCCTTATCCCTGCTCCATCCTAAATCAACCACATAACATAGGGCCTTTTATATTATCTTTTTTTACAACCATGAAATCTATTCAGGCACCGATTATGAATTTTGAGTAGGGTGTGAGTACAAATTAGTAAGACACCACCAATAGAATCTAAAACAATATCCAGTCAAATAATAGTGTATGAAGTTGTATAAATAAATAATTAAAATGCATAAGTAAAAAGTTATCACATCATAAATTCATCTTTATTTAACCATATAAACCCTCGGGTTCCTATGGACACCCATACCTCAATATCTGCTTCATCTCATGACGAAGCCCAAAGTATGTCTGAGAGATATCATATCTCATAATGCTTATATTAACATTATTTAATTCATACTTTAATTCCCATGTTACCATTCATACTTCAGACAATATAAAGACTATCTTCCTATTCTTTTTTTTCATACTTTAATTCCCATGTTACTATTCACACTCTATATAATTGAATGACCATGTTCCCATTATTTATTTCACAATTAAATGACAATGTTACCATTCACAAGTTCACAATTAAATGACCATGTTACCATTAATCAACACATAATTAATTCAAAAATTAATTATCCACATCCATTCTATTTCCAATTCAACAATTAGTCAAACATACTAATCACATTAATTAATTTAGTAATTAATTAATCATCTCAATATCAATACTAATTGAGAAATTAGTCATCACATGATTATCATTAATTAATTACCCAATCAATTAATCACATAAATATATTTAATCAACTCAAAAATTAATTAATCACAAACCCATAATTAATTCAACAATTAATTATATCAATTCAAAATATCAATATCTCATAATTATTTCATAAATTAATTATCTTAATCTCTCATAATTAATTCATCAATTAATTAGGTCAAATAAACTATCTAAATATCTCATAAATAATCCCTAAATTAATTATCTCAAATAAACTATCTCAATATCTTATAATCAATTCATCAATTAATTATTCATGATCTACAATCCCAATATCCCAATTTCACATTTTCCATAATTAATTAATTCAACAGATTAATTAATTCAACAAATTAATTAATTCAATCAAGAACACAATTTATTAAAATAAAATATAAATTGTAAAATTAGATACACACAATTGCAATCGTGACTATGGGTTTTGAATCATATACCACCTACACCAATTTTTTGATGAGTGATCACCCAACAGAAATCCCCAATTTTCAGTAGAGTAATGACGTAGAATGAGATCAGGATATAAAACCTTAATAAAAGATCAAATAAACCAAGATATCTTTAATCTAGATCTAGATTCACAATCCTAGATCTAGATCCACAATACTAGATCTATATCTAACCTAAAATATGAAGAAAAAACCACAAAAATAACGTGATAAGAAAGGGATATCAAATGGGGAGAAACCACATACCCGAAGTGATGCGGATTTTCCAACCGGGCTTCAGATCACCAAGAATAGAGGTTAAGAGTCTTTAGAATCCCTCAAAAAGGCTTTGGGATTGAGAGAAATTGATTATGGTTTGATCTAGAGAATTTAGGGGTATTAGATAGGGGTTTGGGAAATATTTTAATAATTTTTAGGGGTGTAAAATTCCACACACACAGTTTGCTGCTCCGGGTGCATGGTTTCTCCTAACCGTGTGCCAATTTTTTTTTTTGGGGGGGGGGGTTTACGATTTCTCATACTAGGGAAAACATTTTTCTGTACCATGCACCATTTGTGAAAATTCTCACTGTCTAGGGTTGAAGGATTTATTGGGTTGGGGTGAATAGTTTGGGAAGACCATGTGCCAACCATGCACTTTCCTATTTCCTTCAAAAATTTCCAAATTTCACCCAAACACACCCCAAGTTAAAACCCAAATTAAAAGTATTAAAAACTAAAAAAAGAGTACCAATTAATGATCTTGATACATCTCTCAAAATGGTTGGGATCTTATAATATCCCCACATTATAACAACTTGTCATTGAGCAGTACTCCCAGACATCTGTAAGATTTCGAGTCAAAAAGATCTGGCCATTGAGTCCTCATATCTTCTTATCTCTCCCAATTTTCTTCTTGGACATGTCTATGTTGACATAATACATGAACTATCAATATGTTTTTTCCCTAAAACACTTTATCTCTATGATCTAACACATGTATTGGATGCTCCTCAAAGGAATCACCTATCTCAAGATCAACATCATCGACAGCGATCTTAAGAGAAGTGTTGGGGTGATACTTCCATAGTTGCAACACATGGTAGACTGACTGAAAATTAATTTTTTATTATCAAACACTTTGAGGGGAAGTGAGTACCACAATGTCCAACAAAACAACCAAAAACAAACCAAAACAGAGAAAACCTGAAAATTTGGAGCTGTCCCTCCCAAGCAATTGCATATTGATGATAAGCCTTCACCAAAGTATGTCAAATGGAAAGCGTCCCGTGCAAAAGCGCGGGCCCGATACTGATTTCAAATCCATAACCTCTCAGTCATCCCAATCCAAATGACATTCTCCAGTGAAGACTTCATGCTCTGGTCCCCATCTGGAATAGCTCCAAATTCCACCACAAAACCAAATATAGGAAATAATCGATAGCAGACAGATCTAACAAGCAAACCCTCCAAAGAACCCACCAAAAAACAGCTTAAATAGATTCATTAAAAATGAAATTGAGATTACTAGGATCTACTTCCCTAAACAGCTTTCAGGATAAGTAGGACACCTGGGTTTCAGGGGCTTCAGTCATTCGCTTTTCAAATTTCGAAGCCAACTGATCCCAAACCTGAATTTATTCCACGATGCAAATCTTCCATTTATTGAAGCCTCCCACCAGGATTAGATCTTTCTTGTCAATCCATGACTATTTCTATTCATTCAGAGACATTCTTAGTGGCCTCCCCATCATTTTAGATGCCTCCTCCTCATTAGCATTAAGTAGTAAAACCTGCTTAATCAACTCTTCGTCGGAGATAAGAAGCAATTTTGAGGGTTGAACTACCTGTTCCTCTATTATCTGACTGCCCAGAACCTCAGTATCCATTTTCAATCTGTTGGCCTTTTTCACAGATCGAGTCTCCATAGGAGGAGGTAAAGAGGAGTAGTCCTTCTTCCCTTTCCTCCTCTTAATACTCGTATTACTTCCCGGGCTTAAATCCCCATCAACCATAATTTCAACTTCACTTCCAGTAGGATCCTTCTTGGAAACCCCGTCATTAAGAACCTAAGTATTTGGGTCCAAACTCAAGCCAACATCGGAGAGGCTTCTGAATGAATTTCTCAAGTGAATAGAGGTCCGACACACTGCCCCCCCTGCTTCCCCAGTTCTGCTTGAATTCGCAGTATCCATAACAACTCCTTGCCTCCTCTTACCCTCATCTCCACTATCCGACAACACCACCTCAGTGTCAGGAGCATCTAGAGAGACCTCCTCCCCACATGACATAACTTCTGTAATCCCATTCCACTAATTTTCCAGTTGAGAAGCCTCAATCAGAACTGGATCTTTGTCCTGCAGTTCACCGAAGAGTCCAGCTAAATCCTGCTTCAACCTGCGGAACACCTCAGATACTAGCGGAAGGTCCTATGAAACAGGATCCTTCTTCACTTGATCCATGCAAGAAATTCCCTCAACAGACGTTGTGCCTTCCACTGAAGAGTTTTCGGGATGCACCTCATCCACCGCTTGGAGCAAATGGGATCCCCAACCTCCCCGACCTGTACCCCCTATTAATAATCCCAGACCAACCTTCTCATGATCTAGAGAATTTCCCTTGCCACCATCCTCCGACCTTCCCTTGGACGATGCACCTTGATGGAAAGCCTCAATCGAATGACCTGTCCTCTTGCACTCTCTCCGCTTCGCAACCCCCTGACGGAAAACATCATAGGAGTGACCCAATTGCTTGCAAGAAGAACAAAAATCGACTCAGTTTTCATAAATCACCCTTGGTTTACACCGATATTCCTCACCGATTTTAATCCAAACATACTCAAATGGAGTTCTTGAGGGATCCAGTTCCACACACACTCACGGATTGACCGGGTGGAAGACCGCCTCAGTTCAGCTATCGGAACACAAAAACCTACCGACCAGATTGACAATTTCCCTGATGATGGATGGATTTTGAAACGGTAAAGGTAGGTTAGGAAAACTAACCCAAACTGTAGCAGAGGATGGATCCTGCTTCATGTGAAAATCAAAAGACCAACAAAAAAGAAATAAACGAAAACCATCGATGATACGGGGGCCACTAGACCATGCTTTGATGAGGTCCGTCTCAGAATAAATTGATCCTTCTTTGATGCCTCCTACACAAGACTTGGTCCTAATAACTCTAAATCACCTGCCTCTATCTAGCATAGTGGTGATCTTCATGGCCTACCATAAAGAGCCTCATATGGTGCCGTCTGAATAGCTACCGAATAACTATTTTTATAACTGAAATCCAATAGTTCTAGGAAATTCTCCCAAGACCCATCAAAGTCAAGGAAATACACTCACATCATATCTGTAAACACCTATATAGTGCGCTCCAAATTACCATCTTTATGTGGGTGGAAATCCATACTCAATAAAACCTGTGTGCCCAATGAATTTTGTAAGAACTACCAGAAGAACAATGCAAATCGTGAATCATGGTATGAAACTACAGTCCGTGTCACTCCATAAAAATGGACTATCCACTAAACATATAGTTCTCACACCTTCCCCATTGAGAAAGTCTCCGGTATATTCAAGAAATGTGCCATGTTTGAAAGACGGTCCACAATCAACCAAATAACATCATTCTTCTGAGGCATCCTTGTGAGACCCACCAAAAATTACATAGTCACTTCATCCCACTTCCACTATAGAATGGAAAATGCCTGTAGTAAACCTCTAAGTAATTTATTCTCCACCTTCACCTTGTGATAGGTGTAGCATCATGTCATGAACCTTGATATCTCCTTTTTCATGCTTGGCCAACAAAACTGTCATTATAGGTCATAGTAAATTTTGGTCACACCTAGATGTACCTCCCACTTTGAGGCATGAAATTCCCATATCAAATCCTCTCACATTCTCGTAGGCACAAAAAATTTATTCCTAGCATAGATGATCTCATCCTCTTATATGCTCTATTTGGAAGGAGACTCCCCACCTTCAAGGATTTCCCTTAAGGATCGACATTCCATATCCTCATAATGTATATCTCTAATTTGTCTCAAAAGTGTAGAATCCACAAAAAATGATATGAGATCCATATTCTACAGACTCTCTTGAACCAAAACATGCATTTCAGCTATCAGGTTCACCATCTTCCACTCAGCACTAGACTCTTTGTCTGAGTTTTCCTACTCAAAGCATTAAAAACACTATTCCCCTTTTTGGGTGTATATGATAGCTCAAAATAGAATGACTACATATTATCAACCCACCTACACTGTTAGATATTCAAGTCTCATTTTGAAAAGTTATACTTTCTACTCTTGTGATCCATACGCACAGTAAATTTTTTTTCCAACAGATAACATTGCCAACAATTCAAATCATAAACCACTACAGTCAACTCGAGTTTGTTCATAGGGAAATTTAGTTCATGTGGCCTCAACTGCTGAGACCCATATGCCATAAATCAATCTTCATACATCAAAATTTCCCTATAACCTATCCTATAAGTGTCAAATCACATAGTGGATCAGGTAGGATCAATATCGATGCCGATGTCAAGCATTTGTTCAGCTCTTGGAAAGAATTCTAACATTCTCTAGACCAATCAAAATTTATCACCTTTTTGGTCAATCCCAACAACAGTGTTTCCAAATAGGAAAAGTCCTATATAAATCTCTAATAATATCAAGCTAACCTAGAAATCTACAGATATTGAAAACATTATTTTAATGCTCCCAAGAAAACACTACCTAAAATTTCTCTAGGTCCACTGGCACACCTTCCTCTAAGATGATGTGACCCAAAAAGTGTACCTGATCAATCCAAAACTGACACTTAGATATCTTGGTGTATAATCAGTTCTCTATTAGTGTACTCAGGATGATTTCAATATGTTTGGTATGTTTTGTATGAGTCTTGGAGTACACCAAGATTTCGTCCACAAAACTACCACAAACTGAACTAGGTAAGGATGGAAGATTCTATTCATTAAGGCCATAATCAATGCTGGGGTGTTCATCAATCCAAATAGAATTATTAAGAACTCATAAAGGCCATTCCTGCTCTTGAAAGTATTCCTCAGTATATCAGAAGTCTAAACTCTCAGCTGATGATACCCTGATCTCATGTTGTTCTTTGAGAATACACAAGATCCTCTCAATTGGTCAAATAAATCATCGATACATGGAAGAGGATACTGATTATTCACAATCATTTGGTTCAAATTCCTATCATCTACACAAAAGAATAGATTCTAATCAGCATTCTTTGCAAACAACACTAGTGAGCCCCAAGGCGCTGTACTCAGGCAGATAAATCCCTTATCCTTTAACTCCTCCAATTGAGTCTTGAGATCTTGAATCCCTATAGGTTCCATTTTTTATGGTGTAATAGAAACCATCTTATCCCCAAGAATGAGATCAATTGTAAACTCCATGTGTATCTCAAGTGGAATCCATGAGAATTCATCTGGAAATATATCCTGAAATTTATCCACTATAGGTGGAAAGATATCTCACATTACACATCCTTCCTATAATAATAAACCTGAAACCTTGGCTATGAGATCACCCAGTTGCAAAGTAATTGTACCTTCTCGGCTTGTCGGTATATCCCACTCTCCATGGTGAATATAGTTGTCAACCTTAGGATATGTAGAAGTCACTCTCATGTGGTAACAATCAATGTGGGATCAGTATTAAACTAATCAATCCATACCCAGAATTTGTTTAAAGAATGAAATCTCAAGAACATAGAGATCCTATATAAAATGATACTATAAAACCTCAAGAGAACACTCATTTCACAATAAAATGTATCTCAATTTTACTCACAGAGGTGCATCTATCATTAACACCCCATGTACAAACTCCATCGCTAGGCTCAAACCATTCAAAATTTGTGCAGAAATAAAGGAGTGAGAGACACAAGTATCAAATAAGGAACTAGATAAAGTAGAATCTACAAGAATAATAACTCTCACTATCAATGGTCCAACCTCTCCATTTACAAGTGTAGGCTGCAATACATGCAAATGTCCTTCCTCTCTTCCCTGTAATACAGTCTGACTCCCCTGAGCTGCAACACTCTACTAGTATGGGTGATCTATCCCAGAAGCACTATGTACAATACCTCTACTACCTTGTCTAGTATAATTATAGCATCCATACTGATATGATACAGAAGATACCCTACCCACACTTTGATTCTGTCTAGCTCTTGTATCGTTACTCATCGATCACTGGGTCCTACATTACTTATGTAGATGTCCCATATTTCTGAAGGATCGACACTCTAATGGTGGTTAGGGGAATTGTCTCTAGAAGTGCCCCAACCTACCGTATTAGTGAAATACCACTTGGGTATTATCCTAAGAACCAGATCCCTCTATCTATTCTCTCTACTTCCCACTACCCTGACTAACACTGTCGTAGCGACTCTTCTTACTCTCAAAATTCTTACCTACTAATTATACAACCAGAACTACCTATCTTTCAATGGAAGCCTCTTTAAGGTTTCCCTCAGCTATGAGATCCCAATCCACCACCTCATCAAACTTCTTTAACTGAAAGAGGTTAACATGGGACTTAATCTCCCATTTAAGTTCATCCTGGAAATGTCTCACCATAGTCGTCTCATCCCCTTCCAACACTGGAGAGAACCATTGTAAGTCTATAAAGCATGCTACATATTCTATCACATATATACTCCCATGATTCAATATCATGAACTCATCTAATCTCTACTACCTCAATATATCTAGATAGAAGTGCTCTAATAACCTCTCCAATAAGGCCTTTTATAACATACCATCATCTTGTCCAGTCCGCGCCTGAATGGCACACCAACGCTTCACTGATCCTTGTAGAATATAAGAAGAAAACATGACCCACCACTCAATAGGTGTCTCTAAATGGTAAAGTATCATCTTGATGGACTTAACCCATAACACAGCTCCCTCAGGTCCACCCTCTCTAGTAAAATTAGAGGGTGATGCAACTGAAAATCCATTGTTAGATCATACATACTCTTCACAACCTTACCTAGTTCTCTTCTTATTAATTGCATAAAGTGGAAAAAGTTCTCTTGTAACTTCTCCTTAACTTACTCACCTTACATAATCAGTGCCTCATATACCACTATTGGTAGATCATCTCCATCCCTATCCTCCTATTGTCCTCTCAATAAGTATCATCATGAAGACATGTCTCTGCAATGAAAAACATGAAAATTAAAACACATTTCACAACATTAACATGTTTACATAAGAGTAAAACATAACAAGACAAAATGACTCTTTTTCTCCAAACCCCACCACACGGCCAAAAATAATTTTCTATCACTACCCTTAACCATTGTTCATCTTGGTCATGGTTTACAAAGGGAAACTCATTCCTATTATTCACATTCCATTAGACACCAATTTATTCATATCTTGAATCATTTTACCACTTAAAATTTCATATTAGGCACCATTTTTAATTCAATTTCACAAGCAAGGAAAAATAGTTCAATTTTAACAACTTACCCAAAACCCATTTTACATGTGTTCCTAAAATGATGCATTTCAAAAAATAATCCCGAGTTCCTAGAATAATGAATGCATGCTCATCTCTCATGCCATACTGGGCCACAAGTAAAATATCAACAAATCTTTGAAAAAAATGTCACATCACACAACAAGTAAATCACCCAAGGTGAAATAATATTCTACTGTAACAACACACATTAATAACAACAATCTCACCCTGAGTACTTGGGTTTCCCCATGTACATGGGTTTTCAAATCCCATATATGAGCTCATAACCAAGACATGACACATCATACTCTCATGTATACCTTTCCAAAATAGTAATACAAAATAAAAGAAAATAAAACCCATCTGATACCACTTTGTAACATCCCGAACCAGATGCTACACACTGATGCCCTGAACCAGTTGGTCACATGACGTCAAGCACACCTCCCCATATTCTAGAGGCTACCAACTAGTATTAAGGATCTAATACAAGTAATGGGTAGACTATTCCCTCAGATTAAAACACTAGCAGAAAATAAAAAAAAACCAAATATAGATAACCATAACCAGAAAGATATCAATATCACATGATTACCAAAAATGGATACACAATATCAAACCGAACAATATATATTTCATGTTAATGTACGTGCAAATTTTCAAAATGAAAACTCAAAAGTATGGACACTTATGACTCCCAAGTGGGTCCTAAACCACATATGGTTCCCTCATCTATTCTCCATCCCAACATAGCCACCTAACATAGGGCCTTTTCCCTTATCTCATACCACAACCATGAAATCTCTTCAAGTACTGATTAGGCAGCCCAAGTAGGGTGCGATTACAACTTAGTAGGCCACCACTAATGGCATATAAAACAATATCCAGTCAAATAATAGTGTATAAAGTTGTATAGATAAATAATTACAATGAATAGGTAAATAGTTATCACATCATCAATTAATATTTATTTAAATTTATAAACCACCAGGTTCCCATGGACACCCATACCTCAATACCTACTTTGTCTCATGTTGAATCCCGAAGTATGTCTGAGGGATATCATATCTCATAATGATGTTGTTACCATTATTTAATTAATACTTTAATTCCCATATTACCACTCATACTTCATAAAATAGAATGACCATGTTCCCATTCTTTTATTCATACTTGAATTCCCTTATTACCATTCATACTCTATACAATTGAAATAATATTCTCCCATTCTTTATTTCAAAACTAAATGACCATGTTACCATTCATAATGTCACAATTGAATGATCATGTTACCATTCATCAACACATAATTAATTCAAAAATTAATAATCCAAATCAATCCGATTACTATTTCAATAATTAGTAAAACATACAAATCCCATTAATTAATTCACCAATTAATTAATCATCTCAATCTCAAAAACTAATTCAACAATTAGTCATTACGTGATTTCCCTTAACTAATTACCCAATGAATTAAGAACATAAACATCTTTAATAAACTAAACAATTAATTAATCACTAACCCATAATCAATTAAACAATTAATTATCTCAATTCACAATCTCAATATCTCATAATTAACTAATCACTAAATTATCTCAAACCAACTATCTCAATATCTCAGAATAAATTCATCAAATAATTATCTGAAATCAACTATCTCAATATCTCATAATTAATTTATCAATTAATTATCTTAAATCAACTATCTCAATATCTCATAACTAATTCATCAATTAGTTATCTCAAATAAAATATCTCAATATATTATAATTAATTCATCAATTAATTATTCATGATCTACAATCAAAATATCCTAATTTTAGATTTTCCATAATTAATTAGTTCACCAAATTAATTGATTCAATCAATAACTCAATTGATAAACATAAAATATAAAATATATAATTAGATAAACATAATTTCTATCAATAATATGGTTTTTGAATCATATAACACCTACCTCAAATTTTTGATGAGTAATCACCCAATGAAAATCCTCAATGTTTAGTGGAGTAATGACATAGAATGTGATTCCGATATAAAACTTAAATCCAAGATCAAATAAACTAAGATATATTAAATATAGATCTTAATCCACAATACTAGATCTAGATATATAATACTAGATCTACATCTAACCCAAAATAGGAATAACATCCCACCAAAAGAATGGGATAAGAACAAGAGATCAAATAAGAAGATACCATGAAACTAAAGAGATACAGATATGCTATTTGGGATTAGAATCACCAAGAATGGAGGTCATAATTTCTTAGAATCTGTATATAAGGATAATTAATTGATTGAAATCAATTATGGTTTATGTTAGGGTGTTCATGGGTATTATATGGGGGTTTGGGAAATATTTCAATAATTTGCAGGGGAGTAAAATCTCATACACATGGTTTACTGCTTGGGGCACATATTTTATCCTAACCATGCACTCAACTATGTGCCTCTTCTAGGGGGTACAAAATTTATGCTATTAGGGTGCACATTTTGACAAACCATACACCAAACGTACAAATCCCAACTATCTAGGATTGCACAGTTTGCTGGGCTTGGGCACACGGTTTGAGAAAAACATGCACCAACCGTACACTTGCCCATTACCTTCCATGATTTCCAAATTTCACCCTAACACACCCTAAGGTAAAACCCAAATGAAAATTACTCAATACTAAACAAAATATTACCTATAAACAAGACCGATACATCTCTAGAAAAGGTTAGGATCTTACATCACATACCAATATCATCCAAAACTAGAGGATGATCCTGAGATTCTATTCTCCCTGTACGCTGGCTGAAGGAAGAGGGGATACCCTTTGGGTGTATAAAAAATTGTGAGAAAAATTATAAGGTGTATACAAATTGAAAAAAAATCAGCTCACCCATTCTAGATACAACAAGCCCATCCTAAAGGAAGATCTCATATTTATCAATGAATGTTCTATTTAGTGAAGGATAAGGTGTTAAATCAAAGTAACTGGGTTGAATCAACAAATAGGAAACCTCTTTAAGTCCTAAAAACATGGTCTCAACACCAGATATGTTCAACATCTTGGAATGAAATAAGGCACCGGGGATCCCGGTTGTATTGTAGCATCCTTAGCAATGAAAATGCTCCCTTATCTAGAAAAATAAAAACTGGAAGGGACCACTGATCCTATAGGAGATACCACTCTTCTTAATGCATCCTAGAAATTGGTAAAGGCATGCAAGAGTCGGTACCACCATATTGAGGCACCATCCCTCTGCTAGCCATGCAACCATCACTAGTGTACTGACCCTAATTATTGAGCACACATACCCAGTCAAGAAAATACACCCATTCTAGAACATGGCCATGAACCTCACTAGCATAAGGCATGGAGATATCTCTATCTTCACTCGGTATCCCCATGAGGTATGATCCCCAACTTCCAAAATTGACCAATATGAACCGACACTATCACAAACCTACCAGGAAGGGCACCAATGGGAGTGTATAGAAGTCATGCTATATTCACTATGATAAAGGAAAATGCTGATCTAATATTTGAAAGAGATTAGCAAGAACATAGTTAGATACTTTCTTAATTTTTCCTTTATGATGTTGAGAATGTACCTCACTCATATTGGATTTTTCAAAGGGTCATTACAGACATCTGCAGTAGGAAGGAACTCATTTTATATCTCTCTAATATGGGGTATCCCACCAAGTTGAAAAATATCCCAATGGCTAATTACTACTTCTCCATGGGAAAGATGAAATGAATTGATACCATGTCATGAATGGATGATCAGTTCTCGGAGAAGATCAAAATGATGATAAATGATAAACCGGTAAACCCATACAACTTCATAAATATGGAAAACATATAGTTGGTTGTAAAACTCTAAACATATTTTCCTAACCAAGAATACCCATTCCCATTCATTAGAAAAGTTTCCTCCAGGGCACAAATCCCATTTTGATCTCCATCCACCACCCAACTTGTTCAAAGAAGAGAAAAGTATGATCATGTAGCTATGAGTGAGGGAATGGTGGGTGAAATCATGACCATATGTACCCAAAGGGGAGTTTTCCATCATATAAGAAAAACCTTGGGACCATGCTACAACTAGTTGACCATCCTCAGAAACCATCATATGAATGCAGTCAAGGGTAGTTAACACCCAGTAGGATGGCATGTTGTAATCTAGATAATGGATGGCAACATCATCTAATAATCCAAACCCATACAAGGGAAGCCGGTGTGACAAAGGATAATTACGGAGTTCGGACAAAAGAATCCGTTTTAGAGTCTCATTGGAAGATTAAACAAGATATCTATGGTAAACATTATGATTCCAAGAAATCATGGCCATATGGTTAGCCATGAAATAGGAACTATTATGAGTGCCATAATCCATCTGAACAAAAGTAAGTGGAATATGTAAGACCGATTAACAAAATCTTGTTAAAATAAAGGAATAATTCTAGAATCATCATCTGCATCTCATGAATCATTAAAGAGATTCATGATTTCATAAAATATTTTTGAACCTCTTGGATCATGAAGATATCACGGACTGCATAAAACCACATATCATTGCACAATTTCATAACAAGTTATGAGACTCAAGATTGCATGACCTTGACATGGTCACACAATCCACATAATAGTAAAAGAATCATGTGATCGAGCCAGAAGATCCTATAAAACCTCTAAGACAACTGTGTAATCATATTTCCTAGGTTTAAGAAATTACAAAAATATATCTTGTGGTTAATTCAAGAAAATTCCTAGGCAAATCAAGTCTTCTGAACTTCTTCCTATGAAATGATCTTGAGAATGGATCTCATGATCAGATCTTGTAGAAAGATATTATGAAGGGGCCATGTGATAGAGATAGGGTGAAAGAGCTCTAAGAGTTGGGTATAAGTTGATTGTGACACCCTCCATTCCCCTATTTATAGGGTCTTTTATGGAATACCAAGAGTCACCCATAAGACTAAGTGTTTCCCAATATACCGATTGGTGATAGTGCCAAAGCCTTAGGTGGGCATTTACTTTCCTTATAACTGAGACCTTGCCCCCATGGATGTCACTCCAAAGGTGAGCACTTTTTTTATTCCCACCAAATGTGCATAGAAAAATCCACAAGGGAAGAAATACCAAAACACAAGTATTATTTTTCATGTAATGAAAAGGAAGAAGAAGGTGGAAATGATCACACGGATCATGTGGACCTTTAAAAGAAACATGATCCCATGAACTTCATAAGTTCATGATAATGATCATGAAAAACACATAACATATGGGAGATCACGAGGAGAACATTTTACAAGATCTTATTCTCTTGTGAAGGAATCCTATACATTTTATGATCGTGCGATGATAACTAGATGGGTTCCTATGGATCATTTAATTTGTCAGCCGACGGGCTCCTGACAAACCATCCAAAAATCCTTATAAAATTAGGAAGAAAATATCCAAAAGGTGGGAGATTATTGAGGTCATAAAACTCATGTGATTCACTGATACAACTCATGAGACACCATAGAGGCCCTGGTGACATGTCCTCTTTATTGAACAAGATCCCCTAAATATGTCACCCTCGTCACGCAAAGGGAATTAAACATGTCTAGGAAGTCTTGCGCCACCCATAGGTTCTAAAGGAAAATAGAAGGGTTGTCCATGTTAATGTTCATGCATCAACACATGAATATTTATTGGTTACATGACACATCACCTATGGGGAGTGTTATTTTCTTTGACAACACTCATTCAAACTTATGAGATCCCCAACCCTTTTAAAATAAATTAGGAAACAAAAAGGGAAATGATGGGATATTCTTGAGAAGGGATAATATATTGATATTATGAGAAAGGGTTTATATACCCTAAGTGATCAACACTAATATCATGAAGGCCCCATGGAAAACCAAAATGGTCTCACAAAGGACCCTTAACAATCCATCCTTGTCTTGCGAAGGGTCCCATACATGTCTCCTCAGATCATGTGAAATCCTTTTAGTAAGCATCCTGATCTCGCGAAGTCCTCTAAACATGTAATCCTAACATCTCAAAGGACCCTTATAATTTCCACATGATTAGGGAAGATCCATTTAATTATCCAAAAATATAATAAATAGGGTGTTGATAGGATGGTCTTTTAGTCATTGAAAATCATGCGATGCCCCTGGGATGACCTACGATAGGAACTTTCAAAACACGTGACACAAAATTCCTCCATTGAATTTAGCCTAGATTTTTAAGATACACACCATGAAAAGTAGCATATAATCAGGGTAGGGAGGCCTATAAATACATCACCCTAGTATGAAAAAAAAATCCTTGAATCCACGCACCAGATCACCCAAGTATTAGAGAAGACTTCTCAGAGCGGCCAATCTCACAATCACAAGATCTTCTATCGGGTAAAATTATAGGTAATAACCTAGAAGATCATGAGACATGCATAAAAAATTCATGAGATCACTCATAGGTCACCCAAAGGATTTATGATAGGTTATATGAAGGATATCACACAGATCTTCTACGTCACACGAGACCTAAACAAGATAATATTGAATAGATATAAGGCACATATACAATAAAAAATGGAATAAAGACTAAAATAATGAAGACATATTTGAAGAGAATATACACTGATACTCATATACTTTACATGAATCATCCAAACCATGAGAAATTATTAGGTAATGTTGTTTAAATCACACAAAATCCTCTTGAAATTCCATTTGGATCATGTGATGTCCTCCAGACACTTCAAGCAAGTCACATGATGACCTCTAGGTATGTCACCCAAGTCTCATGAAACCATATAGTATCTCCATCCAGATCTTGAGATGTCCTCTAGTTATGTCACCCAAGATATATGGTGACACTAGTGTGTGTCAGATGGGTATCTTAAATCCCTATGGGATTACTAGCCAAATCTCATGGCACCCTTCAAGCATGAAATCCAGGTCTCATGATGGCCTCTAGGACAAGTCATCTAGAACTTGTGATGTATTTTGGAAATTTCAAGAATATTTCGCAATGAAATTAGGCCATGTTAGCCTAGATCATGTGATAGCTTCTAAGAAAAACCAACCAGGTCATGAAACTTCCCCAAGACATGTCAAACTGGATCATGTGATGTCCTCTAGACAAGTCATCTAAGTCATGAAACATCCCCTAGATATGTTAAATTGGATCATGTAATGTCCTCTATAAAATTCATCTAGGTCATGAAATATCCCTTGGATATGTAAACCTATATCATGTGATGTCCTCCAGAAAAGACATCCATGTCATGTGACATCCCTTGGGCATGTTAACTAGGATCATGCAATTTTATTTGGATATGTATGATTGTATATCATCCTCACTAAAAGGTTTATGCTACCAATGAGATAATCCAGGTAAACCTTAGTGTGTAAGCCCCAAGAAAACTGAACTATGATGGATCTAATTCATTCTATAACCAGGATATGTAGGATTCCTTTATAAGGCCCAAGATCAAATAGACACTTAACTTAGCGTAAGTCCCTCTATGTCTCCAGCATCCTAACCATTAGGATCACATATCTACCATAGGAATATCATTCCTCCTCATCTAATAGTATATTTAGAGGACAATTTAACTATGAGAAATCTTATTCCTACCATAATCAGGATGTATGGTATGCCTTTCCAAGGCCTATCTAAAATGGGAATCCACCTTAGTGTAAGTCCCTCAATGTCTCTCAAATTCCAACCATCATGACCAAATCACTCCTATGGGCTGATCATTCCACCTCATCCACCAGCAGATTGAGAAGTCAATTAATCCATGAGAACTCTAATTCTTCCCATAATTAGTATACGTAGGATGCCTTTTCAAGGCCCAAGATCAAATGAGCAGCCACCTTAGTGTAATTTCTATCATGTATCTAACTTTCCAACCATCGAGACCCAATAAATCTTATGGGTTGATCATTCATATTCATCCACTAGCAGATTGAGAAATCAACTAAACTATGATGACTTTGATTCCTGCCATAACCCGGATACATAGGATGCATTTCTTAAGGCCTGAGATCCATATTAAACACCCAAAGGGATGTCCCATCACATAGGGCCCCAAACCATATACAAGGAGATTAATTACTTTTTATCCCTTTTTTCTCACATTGAGAATAGATCATGTGGGATTAGGGAGTTGAAGTGATCACATCAATTGCATCATGAGACTCCACCAACTAGGGAAACCTTAGTGTGTAAGCCCCAATTAATAGAATAATATAACTACCCCCATACAAGGGTATCTACCTTAGGGGAAATCCCAAGGGTGTGATTGAACTATGAGAACTCTGATTCCTACTATAACTAGGGTACTTAGGATGCTTGTTTGAGGCTCCATCTCAAATACCCATGGTCTAAGTTCCCCCATACATGTCCTTTATATATGATAAAAAACTGCACAAGATTAGTGAATTACATGGGTTTCAATTCCTATTATAAAGTAGGATACATAGGATGCCTCAAGATGGATCAATCCTATCCTTGAGATATTAAACACCTCCCTGGATGAAAACAAACTCCTAAGTTCCTAGTTATATGGCTTCAACATATAAGAAGATACTCATTGATAAGAAATGAATGAAGAACCCCAGGTACATACAGATGGATTCATTGATAGATTCCCCTTTTGTATGAGTATTTGACCTATGATTAACCTATTAGGGTATCTATTCTTGTATCAGGATTAGGAATAGATTCTCAAACATATCTTAAATCCATAAGAGAGTCTTATAGTAGGAAATAATTCCCCCCAAAAGGGTGTGATGAGCCCAACCTCCCATCCTCTCAAACAATGTGATATCCTAAGCACCGTTGGGTCTGAAATACCAAAGGAACACCTATATTTGGAAAGAAGGTACATACTCAGTTATGGATGTGGGATTTGTTGGGAGTTTTTGGTAGTGAGAAAAAAAATAGTAAGACCAAATTGAATAATTTTACAAAGAAATTAAACCCACCACAATCAACCTATCTAGCCAATACAACCACATACCTCCGAAGAAACAAAACTGGGGAACCAGATATGGAATCATTCAAATAAAAAATCTCCATCAAAAGATAAAAGGGAATGAATGCATAGTTATTATCAGTCCATTTTTTTATTATTAAAAGATTTATCCCCTTACCCTTTTCCATTGAAACAATGAATATAAATAATGTAAACGATATGTGAGGATTTCTAAAAAACAAATGAATAAGTAGTTTGGAAAGGCTGAATGCTCTTTAAAAACAAGATTAATGGGGTCAAAACCAACCAAACATCCTCTGTATACCATTAAATGAGACAAAAACAAACATATAGTTATTTTTGAAATGGGGAAGCAGAAGGAATTTCAATATGACGTTTCATTTTCTCTAGTTGAAGAAAAATATAGTTTTATTGTTTTAAAAGATGAAAACATTTTTTTAATGATTAGATCCATAGAAATAGAGCCCATAATGATGTGAAATCATAATAAAACTATCTTAAAATTATTTTTTAATATGTATGAGTAGAAAAAACATCAATTTAATATGCAGTGTGCTCAGAATGATAAAATATGCAATTTTAAAGGTTTGACACCCTTTAAAACATTCATATAGGAGTCAAAACCAATAGAAAGACCTTTAAATATTGTGAAATTAGACAAAAACAACCACACAATGATTTTTGATACAAATGAGTAGACATAACATCAATCTAAGGTTCCGTTTATCCTGGATGAATAAAAACACACTATTATTGTTTTAAAACACACAAAAAATCCATTTAACATTCAAATCCATGGAAACAAACCTCATAAAGATGTGAAATCATAATAAAAATATCTTAGTATTATTTTTTATGTGTACGAGTAGAAAACACATCAATCAGATGTACGATCTACCCAGAATGACTGAACTTTCAGTTTTTAAAGGTTTTACACCCTTTAAAAACTTGCATCAAGGGTTCAAAATGAACAGAACAACCTCAAAATGTCTTAAAATATAAAAAATAACTGTTTTGTGATTTGTGAAATGGTGGAGTAGAAAAAACATCAATCCAAGGTGTCATTTTTCCAAGATGACCGAAAACACACTTTTATCATTTCAAAACATTAAAAAATGTGTTTAATAGTAAGATCCATATAAAACAACCTTATAATGATGAAACATAATATATAAACCATATTAGTATTATTTTTGATGTGTTTGAGTAGATGAGATATCAATAAAATGAGAGGTGTTCACAGAACAACTGAATTAACATTTTTTAAAGGTTTGACAACCTTTAAAAATGTGTGTCAGGGGATAAAAACCAAAAAAATGAACTCCAAATTTGATTAAATCATAGGAAAATAATCATATAGTGATTTGTGAAATGGAAAACAAGGTAAAATGTGGATCTGAGGTGCTGTTTTCTTGAGATTATTGGAAACACACTTTTATTGTTTTAAAATATGAAAACATGAATTTAACAATTAAATCCATATAAAATGGACTTAGAATAACATAAACTCAAGAGAAAACCACATTATTATTATTATTTATGATGTTTAAAATTAGACAACACATCAATCGAATGTGTTGTATGATTGTAATGACTAAATAAATAGTTTTTAAAGGTTTGATGCCCTTTAAAAATATACATTAAGGGTTAAAAACCAAATGAATGAACTGTGAATGCTCTGAAATCATATGAAAATAACCATAAAATTATTTTTAAAATATTGGAGTATTTGAAATGTGAATTCAAGGTTCCATTTTCTTGAGATGAACAAAAACATAGTTTTACTGTTTAAAAACACGAAAACATTAATTTAACAATTATATCCATAGTAAATGGATTCAAAATGATGCAAAATCATAGAAAAATATCTCAATGTTATTTTTTATTTTAAAGAGTATATGACATTTTAATCATATATGCACTCTATTTGAAATGAAAAAAATAAGTAGTTGTTAAAGGTTTAATGCCCTTAAAAACATGCATTTGGGGGTCCAAACCAACCAAAAAACCTTTGAATTCCATGAGATCATGTGAAAAATAATGTATAGTGATTTTTGAAATGGTGGAGTATAAAAAACATCAATACAAGGTGTCATTTTACCAGTATAACCCAAAGAACATTTTTGTCGTTTTAAAACATCAAAACATGTATTGAATGGTTAGATCAATAGAAAATGAAATCATATTGATGTGAAATCATAAGAAATAATAATAATATTATTTATAATATGTATGAGTAGATATAACATCAATAATAAATTGGGTGTGTCAGAACGACTAAATATGAGGGTTTTAATGGTTTGAAACCCTTACAAAACATACTTCATAGGGTCAAAACCAAATGAATAACCTTTGAATTCCATAAAATTAGATAAAAATAAGAATAAAGTAAATTTTGAAATGGTGGAGTACATGGAACTTTAATATGAGGTTTAATTTTTCTAGGATGACCCAAAACACATTTTTGTTTTTTTAAAATAGAAAAAATGAATTTAATGGTCAGAACTACAAAAATCAACCTTAGAATGGGGTAAAATTAGAGGAAAAATGTCATATTATTATTTATGATAGAAAATAAATCAATCAAATATTTGGAATTCCCATAATGACCTAATAAATTGTTTTTAATGGTTTGAAGACCTTTAAAAACATGAACTAGAGGGTCAAAACCAACCAAGTAACCTTCGAATTCCATGTGATGCACATATGTAGTGGGGTGTGGAAAAAAAAATTTATAAATTTTTTCTTAGTGCGGCACAATGGCTGACCAGGTCCATATCACATGTGGAGATTCTTAGTTCATTTAATCACTTAATCTAACTCACCTAAATCTATTTTTTTTGTTTTTTTTATTATTTATCAAAATAATGAAAATTTGGGTTTAGATTAATTTATAAAACAATGAAATCACATAAAATATGAAAATTTAAATTTATACTAAAATTTAATTCTAATTAGGTTGATTTAATAAAGGAATAATTTGGTCTTGAGTTTGGTTTTAGGTTTCTAATAGTGTTGTCGAGAGCATTAGATTAGATGTTATTTTTACTAGAATTAATACAGTATTTCAAGAACCTTAGGTCGCATCTCAATGAATCCTTAGATCATTAATTAAAGAAGGGTTTTTATTAATAAAATGGGAATACTATTTTATAAATATTTGGTTTTTTTTATTTGATAGGCAAGTATAAATTAACAAGCAGTAAAAGATAGTAGAAATTAATAGATTTGATTAAGCATGATCAACCTGGGGAAATTGCATGATGCTCATCCTTCATCACTTCAAGAGATAGGGTTTAGATCTTTTAATCCCTCATTTTTAACACATATATACATATTTTTATTGATTTTATACTAGGATACCTCCTAGGGTTTGGTCGTAAACAAATAACGATTCACCGATTACGGCCGATGATAGGGTGATTTGTGTCTAAATTCATAACCAAAACTCACCAAGGAAACATATGAATAACTTGTAATGTTGTACAAGTTTGTATATTATTTATTTGTAATAGAATAAAATAAATTTACATGTCCTTGATAGTTTTTATTAGAGTTTAATTGAGCAATATGAACCACACAAACACCATGATTAAAAGAGGTAAAAAAATGGTGAATCGTGTGTGAAACATCACATGAGAGGGTACCCCAAAATATGATCATATGAGTTTGATAATGAAATAATAGTACATAAATCTATTAAATAATAATATATTATGATGAAGAAACACAAAAAACCTAGAATTTAAAATACCATTCAAGTATTAAAAAAACAAAGCTCATGATTTACACCACGTTCCTCCTCGGGAGGATCACAAGGAGTTTAGAACTCCATGGGAGGGGAAGAAGAAAAAGATGATGAATAAGAATATAACAAGATATAAAAAATAACCCCTGGTTTTAAAAAACTGAATAATGAGTTTCATTAGTGTTTTTATAGTCAAATAAATCAAACTTTCCACAAAAATATGTCAAGTATCTTTGGGACTAGGTGACTATTCATGGCAGAATTTTTAATTATTTATCTGGATAGTTTACTAACCCACATGTATAAAAATGTCTTAAAATTATGTTTAGAGTTTTTCCATTGAGTTATCTATTCAAATGAGGTCTAATAATCCCAATTGGAGTTCTGAGGCCCAATTTATGGCCAAAATATAGAAGGGTGGTCCAATCTGGACTGCCCAGAAATTCTTTACATTATGAACCTATTTTGGGCCTTTAAATGGATGAATTAGGCTCCATGGTCTTATATATAAATGTATACCACACTATTTTTTACTCTCCCATTTTTTTCCTAATATAATTAACATATTATCCAAAGTAGATATTTAATTCCACAAGTGTGCTTGGGATCCCACGCAGTTTGGCTCGTTTTGCTCAAATTCTATTGTGGTATATCCAAATCACCTCTTCCTATAATGTAATAATTAAAACAAGTAAAATTTACCTATTTAAAATTGATAAAAATCAAATTATTTAATAAAAGATGAAGTGAAATTTTTTATTATATTTTGATTTTTTAATACAAAACTAGGTTAAAATTGTGGTGTAAGGGTGAAAATAAATATTTAATAACTATAAAATCATTCCCCCAAACCTAAGCATTTTCACTCATGGGAAAAGTCACATTTCTAAAAAAAATTATCTATGTAGATATTCTCAACTTTATAAAGATTTAAAATTCAATGAAATTTTATTTCATTATAGAAATTTGATCAAAGAAAAAAATACACCAAGGAGTCATTCCAAGTGATCATGGAAAAAGATATCTTATAAATTGTATCAGAATGAAATTCAAAGAGATGCATGATACTGATCTAAGAAATGAATTAAAAAGTCAAAAGTGCCACTAAATTTCCACATGTGTGTATGAAAACTATTTCATTCTATTCTTTCCACTTTCTATCCAGTAAATATAGGTTATTTTAAAAAATTTCTACTTACCTGATTCTTTCCACTAAACCAGACCTACTTCCTTGAAATCAAATTTCAAGACCCACATAGAATTCCTGTAAGTCAAACCATAATATCCCGACCCAGATATCCCCATTTTTTTAAATTTCATCACTCCCCTCATTATTAATTATTATTATTATTGTTATTATTATTATTTTATATTTTTTAAGGGAATACAATAGTTGTATAATAAGTAAACACATGTAGGTCAATCCAGTACAATAATGAAATAGGCTGTATAAGGAATGAATGTATCGAATAATCATTTTATAAAGTTGATAAATATTAACCTAACTTATATTTACCTTTTATTAACTAATAAATATCCACACTTCATGGTTGGGTGCAAAGATGTGTGGAGATATTACTGACATAATTTTCCCAAAAACTACTCAAATAAGGGGTTTTAGTCATCTCAAAGGTCTCATAGATATACAATCATTTAAAAACATCTAATTTAAAAAAATCACTCCCCAATGTCAAATTCATTCTATATATGAGAAAAAATTTCATCAAATGTTAAAATAACATGGAATAAGGAGTTTCAACATGCATTTTCAGTAAGTTCCATGATTTGGTGATCATAGGAGGGGGGGAGGTAAAAATACTATGAAACAAGTGAAAAATAGAATAAATAAGAAATACAATGAAAATCATAATAAACTCAATAAGGTGAATAAAATTAAAAATACAATTTATCAATAAAAAAAGAGAAGAAAGAATAAATATGATTAAAATCCTAATGAACTCAATAAGGTGGTGAAAAGTAACAATACTATTCAACAAGTGAAAAAGAGAAAAACAAGAATGATGATGAAAATTACTAATGAACCTGGGAATATAACCATACCCACAAAACTAAAGTGTGATTTATTCTCACTATATTCAAGTAGATATAACATATAATCATATTTTAATTGAATCACAACAAGAAAGTAAGTATAAAGGAGACGTACGACCTAACTTATTAATAATGCAACATTGTGTTAATCTACTAAATGTTTATCACTAAAAAACTACATGAAAAATTAAAGAAGATAACATAATAAATTTATTGAAATAAGATAAAATATAAATATAATGATAAAAGGAAAGAAAATAAAGACTTATATTGGATTAATCCCCTAAGTGGGCTCTAGGTTTTGATTGCCTCAAGATGGGCAGTTCCAGTTGATTATCCCCAATTTGATAGTGGGTGAAGTTTCTTTGAGAGGAACCACCAACACTATTTTTTTTTCATATTTCACTTAATCCTTATTTTCTAGGACTCCATGGACATATTATGCCAAATCCACCCCCATTTTAATGAGATACAACTTACATGGTGGGGGTTGGACAAAGAATGAGACCTCATATTTCTCAGTTTCTACTTGAATAACCTCTTTTTCATTCTCCAGTGCTTCCTTTAGGTATGATTCATCAATGGGATCAAAGGTAAAGTTTTAGTATAATTATATTTGAATAAAATTAAAATATTAATAATCATTATCAAAGTCATCCCTTTCAGTATAGGCATATTGGGTCTGAGTTTCCTCCAGAAAATCCTCTTTCATATCCTCTTGTACTCCATTTAATAATTGTTCAACATGTTTAGGGAGTGAATGTGAAAGTGATAGGTCACTGATATCATCTAAATACTTAATGGTAACATCCCTGAAGAGGAATAAGATTTTATATGCTGAGTAGTATCATCGATGGTCATAGGATCCTTAGTTCTCCAGAAATAATCAATTAACGAACATGCATGAATTTTTTTAGACCACTATAACATTCAATACATGAATCATTAACTAAAATATCTATCAATGATGAAAACTCAAAAAGGTTATCAGGTTAAAGAAAAGAATTTTTTTCAGGGTAAGTGAGTACATCAATATAATTAACTGAAAGTGAGTAATGTTCTTCTAAGGGGTGATTCATGGAATCAAGGATGTTGAAGTGGACAATTTCACCACCAAACACCATAGATAATGTACCATTATCACATTAATTATGATTTTTTTTAGTTTTCAAGAAAGGCCTCCCAAATATAATTGGGGCATGTCTATTCATCCCATAATCTTCCATTTTAATCACATAAAACCCAGGAGGGAAAATAAAAATTTTCACCCTCACAAAAATCTCCTCTAATACACTAGTGGGTTGTGTGGTACTCTGATTTACCATTTGAAAAATAATTATTGTGGGAAAAAATTCCCCAATCATCAATGAATAGAAACCATAATGCGTTATCACATTTATATAATCCCCAAATCAAGAATAGAATTAGAAAAAATGGCTCCCCAATGGTACATGTAATCAATAATGTTCATGGATCATCGCATTTGGTTGGAATATCTACTTGTATCAATGATAAGAGATTAATTCCAAGTTTGAATATCTCATTCTCCTTAAATATCCATCTATGGGTGTAAATATTATTAAGATTTTTTTTATAGTAATGGATTTTTTAACTATATATAATAAAGGATTGTTAAATTTTACCTTTTTAAATGAATCTATTATTTCATTATCAATATCATTATAATTTTTTTTCTTAAATTTAGAAAGTATTTAGGGGAAAGTAATAAGATTGTATTGTTAATGGGAATCCTCAATGATAATTTGTTTACCCTTTTGTCTTTTTTTATTTAATTGAATCTTTTGAGGGTGAGAAAATAGAGTTTTCAAGTGGGGGACTTACCTATTGTGTAGATTCAGTGGAAGAAGAAAATTATTTACCACTATGAAGTGTGATTAAAAAAACATTACCTTTTTATTTTAGATTATAAATAGGTTGGGATGGTAGTTATATATAAAATTACTTCTTTATCTCACCGATGGTATTTTCCAATTATCCCACTTGAGTTCTTAGGTCTTGAATAGACAATTTCATGGTCTGTTGGAACTGAAGGTTTTGGGATTCCATTTAATTCACTATATCCTTAAGGATTGGTTTTGATTTTGGATGAGGATGATTATTTTGAGAAGGTGAAGGATAATAAGGTTTTATACCATGGCCTTGTTGATACTAGTTCTGTTTAGGGTATCTAGATTTTATTCATTGTCGGTACCATGGTTTTGATAGCCACCTGAGTTTTGAATTTGGCTTGAATGGTTCTTGTTTAAAGGAAGATTCTTGTTGGAATGGATACCTTGGGAATTCTACTACACAAGAATGATATGAATCCTAATGTTGTGGGCACTGATCAGAAAAATTAGTCTTATCAGAAAAAATACCATAATTTAATGAAATGGGAGAAGAGTGTGAATTATGCCGTTCTTGATATAATTTCCTCAGAATGGTATGCACCTTGGTAGGTCCACAAGGCTGAATACCCTGAGGGGGGGGGGGGGGGCTGAATCAGGGTATGACTTATTTAAAATTAAAGCCCATTCTGATCTTGTTTAGCTATTATGAAAACACTATTATCTCTTTTCCTGTTGCACAATATAATCAGAAAGTAAAGCAAGCACATTTCACAACAATTTTTACTTGGTTCACTGCTATGGGCTACGTCCAAGGAGCATACGCCAATAGGTTGTCGGTCGTACTGAGTTCTACTAAACTTCACTAACTGTGGATTACAAGGTTTGGGCACAGTCACTCTGTCCTAGGCTCACTGCCTTTACAAGGTTTAGGGTCATATCACTGCATTCCCAAGGGTCACTCCCTATTTCTATCTCTCTATATCACTGTCGGTGGAGAGGACCACCTTCTTTCTCTTCCTTTTCTCACTACTTCAGAAAGGATCCACTCACAGTTTATAGACCTGCAGGTCTCTTCATTTGCATGAAGAAATGCATCTTACTCTATATGTAGATGCTCTGTTGAAGTCCAACTTTCACCCGTAGATAAATCTCTCTTTGCACCGAAGGTATTAGGTAAACTTCCAGCTTCCACGCAGCCCGAAAACACTACTGAGGAATCAACCTTACTTGGCGCGCAAGTCTCGGCGCGCAAGTCACAAATGGCCACAAGTCCACCTTAGAAACTTGAACGAAATAATATTATTCAACTCCAAACTTGCGTGAAGCACTTCCCTTTTGCCCAAACCAATATTGACATGCAACTAACAACAACCATGCTTCTTCAAATCTGGCGCACAAGTCCCACTTGCGCGACACACCACCACTTGCGCGACCACCACACCTGTGCAATGGGAGCTCTGATTTTTCAAAGTGTTGAACTCCATCTTAAATGAGGAGGGGTGGTCCGGTATTTATAGGCATTTTGGACACCTTGAACGATGGTGCACAAGTCTCACCTCGACACGCAAGTTTCAGCGTGCAAGTCTTCTGCCCTTGCAAGTCACCTGTGCGACCAATACAATACCTGCATGAACCTTATTCCTTTGATGTATTTTGAGCTTTTGATCCTAAAAAATAATAGCCGCACAAGTTCCCAAGCCTCCTAGGCATTGGCATGCAAGTCTCTTCATAGCGCACAAGTCACCTGCGCGACCACACCAATACCTGTGCGACCCACTTTTCTTTGCCATATTTTGACCTCCTGATCCTGAAAAACATTAGGCGAACAAGTTTCCTCTCCTTCAAGTACACGACGCGCAAGTATCTCTTTCAAAACCACTTTTCTCCTTTCGTCGATTTTTATGCCCAAAAATTTGGCAAACACTGGAAAACGGTGCCACCTTGTATCTATTATTTTTATACCGCCTCCAGATCATCCATTCCTTTGTAGATGTTCTTAAATCAAACGTGGATCATTGACCACAACTCTTGAACTCGACATTCCACATGAAATCCCCTTTGTCAACAAATATTTATGTCATGGTTTGCATTATCAACAATCACAACACAGATGTTCACTTTTTCAACAAACACAATCACCTCAAAAATACTTCAATGATGCCTTGAGGGATTTTTGCCCAAAAATATCCCCCTTTGGGTTTGTTGAAAACTCTTCTATAAAAAGATACATTGTCAATTCTCCAGCCATCATTCGCCTTTTTAAATTCTGATAGCGATCAAGGATTTACTCAACACATACTCTAAGACCACATGAGCAATGCTCGACATGAGAAATAGGAGTAAATGAAAAGTTCATCAATGAATCACTTCATCTCTGACACCCACTGTTGACATAAAACTAATACCAATTGTTACCAAACTAATACCAATTTTTGGAAATATTCTTACCACTCTCCAACACCACTCTCCTGATTTCATCATGATCCTCAGTTGTCGTGATATCTATTCTTTGATCGATCACTTATAGCATCATCAGATTTAATAATCTCCCCTTTCTACTCACAGCTTCAACTCTTGTCAGCTTCAAAACCTCTTTACCCCTATATCCTATGTTTTCCAAGCTAAGTTTGGGCTAAGAACATTCAACTCGCTTCAACTCCCCCTATTTGGCTGCTCCACCTGTCAGCTTCTCCCTGTATCTTTCATGATTTCTCAAATCGCTACACTGTCTCCCCCTTGAACAATCACTATTGTCTCCCCCTTTGTCAACGAACCAAAAGGCCACTCCTTTATAGTATATAACAGAGTAGAGAACACATATCATCACATTAGGGAAAACACATCATACCTCGGGGAGAGGGGGGTGGTTCCAAATCCACACTATTTCAAGTGTGGGGAGTCGACTAAACTCCCAGAGCCAGTCGATGCCTTTAAAATGATTCCTTGGGTAAGGCCTTTGTCAGAATGTCTGCAACGTATAGCTCTGTAGGCACATACTCCAACTTCACGATTCACTGATCAACTTTCTCCTTGATAAAATGATACTTTATCACAATGTGATTTTTCCTTGAGTGATGGACGAGATTTTTGCTGAGATTTATAGCACTTGAGTTATCACACTGGATTCCGATCGGAGACTTCACTTCAACTCCCATATCTTCAAGCTATTGCTTCATCCACAATAACTGTGTGCATGCTTGAGTGGCCGCAATATACTCAGCCTATGTGATGCTCAATGAAATACAATCTTGATTCTTTCTTAGCCAAGAAATACACAATCTACCAAGATCTAATGCACCTCCTGACGTTGATTTTCTGTCATCTACTGATCCATCCCAATCCGCATTTTTGTAACCCAATAACACTGACTGAGATTTTTCATTATACATTAGATTGAAATCCACGGTGCCTTTGTTATACTGAAGTATTCTTTTCACTACAATCATGTGGCTTTCCTTTGGATTACTCTGATATTTCTCTTCTTGGCATGTAGCAAAAAAAATATCAGGTCTTGTTGTGGTCAAGTACAACAAACTTCCAATAATTTTCCTGTATTCTGTGATATTAACTGCCTTACCATTCTCATATTTTGATAATTTCATCCGGGTAGCAACCGGAGTCGTCATTTCCTTGGAATTATCCATTCCAAACCTTCTCAGAACCTCCTTGGAATGTTTATATTAAGAAATGAATGTTCCATTCCTTCCTTGTGTCACCTATAGACCAAGGAAAAATGTTAGATCTCCAATCATTGACATTTCAAACTCATTTTTCATGAATTCAGAAAACTTTCTACACTGAGCTTCATCTGATCCACCAAAAATTATGTCATCGACATACACCACACCATCATCCTTTGATTACTATCATTGATGAAATAGAGATTGTAATCACCTCCTCCACACTGGAAACCAAGATTTTTTAAGTACTGATCAAGCCTTGAGTATCATGCCCTTGGTGCTTGTTTCAGCCCATACAATGCCTTCTTCGGTCTACAAACCTTTTTCTCATCCTCATGAATGATAAAATCATCTTGATGCTCAATATAAACTTCCTCCTCCAGAACCCCATTCAAGAATGCAGATTTGACATCCATCTAGAACACTTTGAACTTTTTTGCACTACTATGACTAAAAATAATCGAATTGTCTCCAGCCTTTCAACCGGTGAAAATGTCTCATCAACATCAATTCCCTCTATCTAGGAGTACCCTTTTCACACTAGTCGTGATTTGTTTCAAACCACTACACCATCTTTATTCATCTTGTTGTGATAGATCCATTTAGTCCTGATGACATTCTTATCTGCTGGTCTCGAAACAATCTCCCACGTCTGGTTCTTCTCAATCTGATGAAGCTCTTCATTCATAGCATGAACCCAGGTTTCATCTTCAGCTGCATCATTAAAACATTTAGGCTCTACCTGAGATAGGAAAGATGTATGCTAAAGTGAATTCATTCTTCTTGTCTGAACTGGAGATGTTTGATCACCAATTATATTCTTCTTATCAATTTCAACTCGACTGTTTGGCTTCCTTGAAGACACATACTTTGTTTCCTCTTTCTCATCATCAGTATCTTCTTCTGAGTTAGCTTCTTCCACTTCTACTCCCCCTATGTTGCTTACCTCCTCATCACTTTCATCCAGAAACTGGTCACTAGATTATTGAGTATTCTGTTCATTTTCAACTATAGTGACATCATTGCTCTCAACAATTTTTACCAGCCTTTTGTTAAAGCATTTATATCCTTTGCTTTTTCCTGAGTAGCCAAGGAATATTCCCTCATCTCCTCATGACTCAAACTTCCTGTGATTTTCTTTATTGAGAATGAAATACTTACTTCCAAAGATTCTAAAGTATTTCAACGTTGGATTCTTTCCATACCACATTTCATACAGAGTCTTCCCTTGATTCAGACACAACAAAGACCTATTTGAAATATAGACCGATGTTAAAACTGATTCCTTCCAAAATTTCTCTGGTAGGTACTTTTCAATAAGAATTGTTCTGGACATCTTGTTGATGATATGATTTCTCCTTTCAAGAACTCCATTCTGTTGGGGAGTTCTAATAGATGAAACTTGATGCCTTATCCCGTGTTTCTCGAGATATTATTCCACTCGACTGTTTGTGAATTATGTACCGTTATCTGAACGAAACTTCAAAATTTTCTGGCCAAGCATCCTTTCTGATTCCCTCCTATATTACTTGATACAAATGAACAATTATGTCTTATGGGTAATGATAAATACCCATGCCATTCCGCTATAATCATCAATGAAAATGACATAGTACCTTTGCCCATTTATGGCTCATGGTGAGACAGGTCCACATACATCAGCATGCACCAATTCAAGTACTCTAGTTGATTTATGTTCCTTTGGCCTATATGTCTTTATGATGATCTTCCCTTGTTGACAAGAATCACATGTATGAGTATGATTATGTGATAGTTTGGGAACATCTCTAGTAGCATCACATTTTACCAGATCTTCCATGGATGGTTGGCATAGGTGACCAAGTCGCTTATGCCACAGTTGGTTTTCTTCCTCTCTGGATAAAAGGCACATATATTCTTCCCCACTTACAAGGTAAAGATTTCCCTTTGTCCTTTTTCCTTGTAGAACAACTTCTCCATATTTTTCTTTCACAAAAGACATCTTCTTGGTAAATAGGATAGAGTGCCCAGAGTCACATAGTTGACTAACACTAAGCAAGTTATGACTAAGACCCTATACTACCAAGACATCAGTACGTCTCATTTCTTTGCCCCCAAACTTGGCTTTTCCTGAGCCAGCAATCTTCCGGCCTTCATCGTTTCCAAATTTGACAAATCCTTCTTTGTCATATTTTATGCATGTAACAAGATCCTTATTACCTGTCATGTGAGATGTGCAACCACTATCAAGGATCCATACACCAGAGCGATCTGATGCCTTAAGGGAAATTTCTGCCACCACAACCTTCTCATTTTTCTTCTTCTTGGTCCATACTTTTGTCTTCACAATTAGCATGGATTGAGACCTTTGTTCTTTCTCAAAGTATGATGGAACATCTTCTTCCTGTAGAGTTGCAAATCGATTTTTTGTTTTCAACTCACTTGACGATTCCCTAACTTGCTGCTTACGACTGCTCGAGTTTTTCTCTAGCACATTCCTTTGTATGAATGATGTGTAAAATCTTGCCATGTGACCAAATCCTCCACACAAAAAATAGTGTCCTTAGAAGTATGTTATGGAGAATCGTTCTCTTTTTGACTGAAACCTTTGTTCTTGTTCCCTTCAATATCTCTTGGCTATGGAACACACATACTGTGAATGTCCCATCTTCCCACAACAATAACACCTGATATATGGTGCATTCATTAGTGGTACTTCAGCACTACGAGTTTCCCCTTGGAATATTTGAATATTCTGATTCTTCTTTGTGCCTAAATCAACCTTCAATCTTGGGACTGGTGCTTGTGGTCTGACTTTAATTGTCACAAATTTTTGTTTCCGATTAAGCCCTGAAACAACCTTAACGTCTGAGCTCAATTGGTGCTTCTTCCCTGTTGAACTACTAGGATCCTCTTTTATCTTTTCAGTATTTATAATAACCTGCTTTCCCAAGAATGTTTTAGGAATCAAAGGTTTCTCCTGGTCTTTGAGTTTTCTCCACAGACCAACAACTTCCTCTTCAAGATCTTCGAAATGCTTGACGTGATCTTTCAATTTTCCATTCAAGCCATCGATCTCCCTTTTCTATTCTTCAATATTGAGCTTATGCTCATCTACCTTTTCTGTGCTCTCTGGCCTCGAAGACTTAAGGTTTTCTATTTCTTTTACTAGCTTAGACTTCTCTTCTTCCTACTGTTGCATATAGAGTTTGGCATCATGTACCACCTTGTTGGCTTTATTTTTTTTTCTCTCCAAATATCTATCTCTTCAAGAGATGCTTCCAATTCATCTTACATGTCAACTCTCCCTTAAATTTCTTCTTCTTCTTCATCAGCGTCAGTTTTTCCTTTTCTTGAGCACTACCAACAATAGCCACCATTTTATTTTGTCCATGATCTTTACAATTTTCAAACTCCTCAACCTCTTCAGCCTCAGACTCATCTGAACTATCTATTTCTTATGAAAGAAGATTCTTCTTCTTGAAGAAATTTCTCTTGAACTTCTTCTTCCCTTTCACACAGGCTGAAGATTTATTCTTGGGATTTTCAACTTCATCTTCATCATTTTCTTCTTGAAACTTTTTGGGGCATCTTGCATCAAGATGACTAACTTTTCCACATCTAAAGCAAGCAAGTGGAAGTTTCCATTTGAACTTTCCTTTTTATCTTTAAATATTTGAGGAAAGGAATGACATAACCTCATATGTCTCTTCTTCTTCTTGAGAATCTTCAATGGTGAGCTTATTCATGGCCATAAATTCCATCTCTTTGGATTTTCACTTTTCCACAACCTCATTATCATTGTTCCTCATTTCATATGCAACCAAGGTACTGTACAAATTGTCCAGTGTCATCTCTTTGGGATCTTTATCTTCTAGTACTGAAAATTTCGGATTGAACCGAGGTGGAAGCTTCCTCAAGATGCACTTTATGATCTTTATGTCTTCAATGACTTCACCAAGTCCTCACATATCTTCCACAACAATATTTATCCTATCAAAGAATGCATCAATAGACTCATTCAGGTTCATCTTCAGATCTTCATACTTATTCCACAGCACTTGCAGCTTTGCCTCTCTGACCTTTGTATCTCCTTCATATATATTTAATAGCTTTTCCCACATGGAATGTAACATTTTGCATGACATCACCTTTGTATAGATGGGATTGGAAAGGGATACCCCTAAGGCATTGATTGCTTTGGAATTAACATCCAACTCTCTATGCTCAACTTATGATAATGAACAACTATTAATATTAGCTGTGATACCATGCATAGCTACAGAAAACACATCCATTCCCAATGATCAGAAATAGTGTTTCATTCGATTCTTCCATATATGAAAATTACATTCGTCAAAGATTAGAATCCCTTTATGATTAGTGACCTCCATTGAGAGAAGAACAAATATCAACCTCTCCCTCTGATACCAATTTTTAGGTCCATAAGGCTGAATACCCTGAGGGGGGGGGGTGAATCAAGGTATGACTTATTTAAAATTAAAGCCCGTTCTGATCTTGTTTCACTGTTAAGAAAAATACTCTTCTCTCTATTTCCTGTTTCACGATATAATCATAAAGTAAAGCAAGCATATGACACAACAATTTTTACTTGGTTCACCGCTAATGGCTACTTTCAAGGAGTATACGCCGATAGGTTTTCGTTCGTACCAAATTACACTAAAATTCATTAGTTGTAGATTATAAGGTTCGGGCATAGTCACTCTATCCTAGGCTCACAACCTTTACAAGGTTTAGGGTCAGCTCACAGAATTCCCAAGGGTCACTCCCTGTTTCTCTCTCTCTTGCTCACTGCCGGTGGAGAGGACCACCTTCTTCCTCTTCCTTTACTCACTGCTCCGGAAAGGATCCAATCATAGTTTATAGACCTGTAGGTCTCTTCATTTTCATGAAGAAATGCATCTTACTCTATATGTAGATGCTCTGTTGAAGTCCAACTTTCACCCGTATATGAATCTCTCTTTGCACCGAAGGTATCGGGAAAACTTCCAGCTTCCATGCAGCCCGAGAACACTACCGGGGAATCAACCTTACTTGGCACGCAAGTCAAACCCAGCGTGCAAGTCTCAGCACACATGTCACAACTGGCGCGCAAGTCCACCTCAGACACTTACATGACACAAGATTTTTCAACTCCAATCTTGCGCGATGCACTTCCCTTTATGCCCAAACCAATATTGGTGCGCAACTAACAACAACCACTCTTCTTCAAATCTGGCGCACAAGTCCCACTTTCGCGACACACTACCACTTGCGCAAACACCACACCTGCGAGATGAGAGATCTGATTTTTCAAAGTGTTGAACTCCATCTTAAATGAGGAGGGGTGGTCTGGTATTTATAGGCATTTTGGACACCCTGCGCGACGACACGCAAGTCTCCCCTCAGCGCGCAAGTTTCGGCGCGCAAGTCTTCTGTCCTTGAAATTCACCTGCGCGACCAACATAATACCTATGTGACCCTTTTTACTTTACTGTATTTTGAGCTTCTGATCCTAAAAAATAACAGCCATGTAAGTTCCCAAGCCTCCTAGGCATCAGCGTGCAAGTCTCTTCACGGAGCACAAGTCACCTGCGCGACCACACCAATACCTGCACGACCCACTTTCCTTTTCCACATTTTGATCTCCTGATCTTGAAAAACATTAGGCACACAAGTTTCCTCTCCTTCAAATATACGACACAAAAGTCTCTTTTTGAAAACCACTTTTCTCCTTTCTTCGATTTTCAATCCCAAAAATTTGGAAAACACTGGAAAACAACGCCACCTTGTATCTGTTCTTTTTATGCTGCCTCCAGATCATCCATTCCTTTTTTGAAGTTCTTGAATCGAACATGGATCATTGACCACAAATCTTGAACTCGACATTCCACCATGAAATCCCCTTTGTCAACAAATTTGTATGTCATGGTTTGCATTATCAACAATCACAACACAGATGTTCACTTTGTCAACAAACACAATCACCTCAAAAATACTTCAATTATTCCTTGATGGATTTTTTCCCAACACACCTCATAAATTTTATTATATTTTTTTTATCATAGGGATGAATTAATTACTTCAAGAACTCCTCGAGTGAGTGCAATTGATCATGTACCATTTTTTTGTGCATTTTGAGCCACGTTAACTATTAACTAATGAGAAGCGGAAGAAGTTTTATCAACTTGGGAACAACTAGATGCAACATATATCAATCCACAATACATGGGTATAATTCCCTAATAGAAGTATTGAATTATAAATCATTAATTTATTTAGAACCAAGGAAAACTTGAGAAAATTATTTTGAATCATTACCAATATTCATAAATGGTCTATCATTGTGATTTCCAAATTCCACAATTTTTTTTTCTAATTGATACAGGTAGGGAAGAAATTCTCTAGAAAGAGTAATTTAAGGTCATTATAGCTCCATTTTTTGGAGGAAGATAGTATAGTAAGTCTTTGGATACACTATCAAGAGAGAAAGGGAAGGCCCTAAACTTTATGAGGTCCTCAATCACATTTTGGGGTTTCATGGTAGAGAACACTATGTTAAAATCCTTAATATGTTTGTGAGGTTCCCACCAATAAGACCATGTAATTTAGGAAGGATGTGGATAAGGCCCGATCTTAGTTCAAATTTGGTTGCATCCTCAGGATATTTGATTTACATAGGTTGATACTCCATATCCAAGGTGGTGAGTACTTTCAAGGTCTGATTATTTGTAGCCATGTTTTATTAGGTTTGATTTGGTTCAATATTATATTGGTTTAGGAATAATTGAGGTTACAAAATGGGTTACTCAGTGTTACTTGACTATCCTACTCTAGATGTCCTAATTTATGAGGGAAGTGACTTTTCAATTTATCGGTCAAATTCAAGTAATATTTCTTTGCCAGATCCTTTCATGAAACAATGATGTCTAGTTCATTTGTTTTTTAATTAAAGATGAATAAAATAAAATCACCTAATGATAATTAAAGTTGAAAATAAAATATAATTTTATACTATATAATTATAGATAGATAGAGAGAAGAAGAAGAGAGAGATAAAACACACACACAAAAAACAAAAACCAAAAAAAAAATCAAAATGGGAGGGGGAAAGATTGAAATGGGTAATAAATAAAAAGTAAAATATATAAAAAAATTAAATAACTTAAGAAATGATCTTGTCTCCCCAATAATAGGGCCAAAATTTGATCACGTTGTCGAGCACATCAAATTAAATTTTGTTTTTACTAGAATTTATACAGTATAGTAGGGATCCTAGGATGTATCTCAATGGACTCTTAGAGAATTAATTTAAAAAGGGTTTAGATAAATAAAATGGGAATAATATTTTATAAATATTGGGTTTTTTTTATTTGATAGATAAGTAAAAATAAACAATCAATAAAAGAAAGCATAAATTAACAGATTGGATAAAGTGTGATCAACCCAGGGAAATCTCATGATGCTCATCCTTCATCACTTAAAGAGATAGAATTTAGATCTTTTAATACATAGTTTATAACTCCTAGAACTATAATTTTAATGAGTTTATAATATGAAAACTTCTAGGGTTCAGTCATAAACACAAAATTATTCACCGACTACTGCCGATGATAGGGTGATTTGTGTCTGACTTCATAACAGAAAATATCCAAGGAAACATATGAAGAACATAAAATGTCTTCCAAGGTTGTATTTTATTTATTTTTGATACCATGAAATAAATTAACATTGAATTTATAGTGTTTATGAGGGTTCAATTGACCAATATGAACCACAAAAACACACAAATTAAAAGAGTGAAAAAGAAACAGTGACCGATATGTGAAACGTAACATGAAAGGGTACCCCCAAACATGATCATATAAGTTTGAGAATAAAATAATGATACATAAATAAATTTAATAATAATATATTATGATTAAAAACAACACACATACATGAAATTTAAAATACCATTCAAGTATTACAAAAATGAAACTCGAGATTTACACTGCATTCCTCTCCAGGATGATCACAAGGAGTTTAGAATTCCATGAGAAGGTAGGAAGAGAAAGATGATTAATAATCACATAAAAATATATCAAAAATCACCCACATTGTTAAAAAACATTGGATAATTATTTTTATGTGTGGTTTTATGTAAAAATACATCAAACTTTACACAAAAAGAAGTCAAGTATCTATGGGACTATGTGACTATTCATGGATGAATTTTTACTAATTCTTTATCCAGATGTTTGAATGACCAAAACGTTTGAAAATTTCTTAAAATTAGATTTATAGGTTTAAATTAGAGTTATATGTCTAATGGAGGTATAATAAGCCAAATTGGAGGTCCTAGTCCCATTTTATATCCAAAATACAGAAGCGTGTTCCAATTTGGACCCCTGGAATTTCTTCACATTGTGGACCTATTTTGGGACCCCAAATGGATGAATTGGGATCCTTGGTCTTAAATATAAATTTATCCCACATTTTTTTACTCTACCACTAATTTTAATCCCAATTGGATCCACTGATTATCTATAGTAGATATTTTAGTCCACAAGTGTTCTCAGGCTCTCACGGAGTTTGGCTCGTTTTGCTCAAATTCCAATGTGGGATCTCCAATAACCTTCTTCTATAATGTAATAATTAAAATAATAAAACTTAAAATATTTCAAATTTATAAATATTAAATTATTTAATCAAACATGATGTGAAATTTGCTATTATATTTTTAAATTTCAATACAAAACTAGTTTAAAACAGTGGTGTATTGGTGAAAATAAAAAGTGAATCTCTATGTGACCAGTTCCATCATTATTCTACTTTATTTTTTTAAATTTAGTTTTATAATAAAATAATTAAATATCATTATGAATTACTATCCTTGTATTTATAAATTTTGAAATCTCTAATGCCTTAAGAAATCTAAATTCCACCCCTCCTGTAATCAAGGTTGACGGCACACCTTGGTCGAGGGTGTGATATCTTCTAGGATATGGATCCATTGAATTCCATTCCATCCATGGATTAGATCAACTTCATCATGTAAATAACTTATAAAATTAATAGAGTTAAAATAAATAAAATAAAATAATACAAATATAATTGAGTTTCATGTTATAGGAGACAATTTTCACACTCATTTGTGCCACTCACGTATATCTTAAACTTAAAATAACCTTTAAGAAATAATTAAAGAATACCATAACCTCTGTAGGCCAATCCTTGGGTTATCCCCTCATTTTCAAGGGTAGGATATCAAAATAGTGGAAATATATAAGTGAATAAGAGGATATAAAAATAAAAAGAAGAATGAGAGAAGAAATAAAATAAAAATAAAAGGGATGAGAGAAGAAGAAGAACACACACACATGAAATCAAAAAAATAAAAAGAGAATAATAAGAATAGAGAGATAGATAAAGAATAAAAAATAAAAAATAAAAAAATAAAATATATAATATATAGATTTAATGTTAAAAGAATAAAATAATAAGAAATAAAAATAAATACAATAAGAACAATGAGAGGAAGAAGAAGAATTTATGGGTGGAAGAAGACACAAAAAATAAAAATAAAAATGCATTGATGAATTTATTTAATAAAATAAAATTAAAATTACATATGAAGTAAAACTAAAACAAAAATAAAATAAAATGAAGTAAAAAACGATTAAGAATTAAAAGGAGCAGTAGCTTAAGCCTCTATGGTGGATTCACTATGTGGCTGTTGATCTCTCTTTTCTCAAGTGGTTGAGGCAACCTTTTATATGTATCATAGCAGTAGCCTCAGCCCCCCAAATATTCAATGGTGATATTAATTTAAACCCCCATGAGACTTGGATGTGATGATTTTGAAAACACCCATGGATCTTGGGTATTTCTATTTCAACATTGATTGAAATCCATGGGGCTAGTGGCTTTTCACATCATACATGGATTCAGTGCATGGTTTCATGAATTATAGAAACTTAGTGGTGCCTGGAAGTGGTACATGTGGAATGTTAGTGGTAGTAGGATACGTATCTGAGTCATTTGACCTTCTAAGTGTCCATATAAATCCTCCATGGTGGCAGTACAGGGTACCAAAGGTGACCCCGAGTGATATCGACCTTTGGTTAGGGTAGAGATCATGATGATGAGATTTCATGGATTCAAAAATGGTGTTTCTACGGTAGTGAAATGGTGGTAAGTTGATGATGATGGCATGGTGGCGGTGGAGCATAGTGAAGTGGGGGCATGGGATCTGTACGAGGTTTAAGTGCACGAGATGAGCATGATATGACATTTTTTGTGTAAAATTTAATAATAACTGGGAAAATAAACACCCTGTAGAGGAGCAGAGAAGTGGATGGAAAGTGATTGTAACTTAATTAATGTATTTAACTAGCCAGTGAAGTATAACTAGATCTAGAAGTCTCCTACCACCACCATGCACCACCCCATGCAGACAAGACTCTCCTCTCGTGACCACTTTGGCTTGACCCCCATATACCTGTGTGCTTCCTCGAGCCTCAGGAAAGCTATGCACCACACAGGCCTAATGCCCCTTTTCTACCTCATACCCTCATGGAAGGCCTACCCAGGGATCTTCAAGGTTGGATGGTCCCTATTGGGCCTAGCTAGGTGAATTGTGGTGCTGTTGGTTGAGGGCTAGCCAATGGGGCATGTTTTTTTGGTTATTCCTGAAAAACATAGAAAAAATTTAAACTTAATTAAAAATTACCAATCAAAGAAATAATTCATAAATAAAATTAAAATCCAAAGTTCAAAATTCCTTTATTAAATTTTCACCATATTCGTTACTTCCATTATAAATTCTCACTTTCAAGTAAAACATTATAATTCATGGGAATTTAGATAAAAAATTCATTAAAAACCATTGAAAATTGTTTAAAAATATGCACAAAAATTGATTCTTTAAAATACACCCACACTTAAACTATTTTTTTCATAAATAATTAAATATCAACATATAATTTAGAGGGTAATAATGTTACCATGATTCAAACTTCAAATTAATAAAATAAAACAATTATCAATGTTAAATCAAACTTTTCAAAGATCCATATAAAATATAAATTTAATTTATCATTTTTCAAAGAAACAATCAATTCAATTATTTTACATTATACCTTTTAAAAATTATTAAACTTATTTTTTAATCCATTCAATCACCTTAATTTAATATTATTAAACTTCCAAATCATTATTTACCTCAATTTTGAATCTTTTCTCTCATCACTCATGATACAAATTCCAGTACAGTTATGATCATATCATGAATACATGATCCTTATCCATAATCTTGCAAAGGAACTAATTTATACACATTGTAAATATAAAAGACACATAAAATCATGATGAATTTTAGTAAAGCTTCAAATGACTCTGAGGCTTAAGATTGGTAAGAATTTAGGTTTTAAAAAATAATTCTAAAAGATGAGGTTTCTCTATTAAAGTATAAATACTGATATCAGAAGTAAAAGTGTAATGAAATTATCCCCTTTAATTTATAACAACTTCTACTTTACCTAAAATCAATGTAAGGACCTAATCAAAGTAAATCATAATGAATGATTTATGAACCCTCTTGAATTTTTCTCTAATTTTATTTCTTTCCTTTCAAATTTCTTTTTCATTTTTTTATTTTCAAAAGTTATTCTTAGAATAAACCTAAAATACATCAACTAACCACATATAATAAAAATCATAGGTCTAGTAACAGTGATTTTTGGTTTTCCTAAGTCACAACCCATTCAATTTTTCCCTTATTTTTCAATATGGGAAAACAATAAATCATAATGAATGAATCAACATATTTTCTTAATACACACAAATAACACCCTTACACTTTTTTATTATAATGTATTTCATCCCTTCCAACATGAATCCCTTTTTCAACACAATTCAACATTAAAATATCATGAGAAATACTAAAATGAGGGTAGTAATGGATAAAAATGGATTGAACCATTGATCATTCCTAACATGGTCATTCATGGTATCTATACGCTAAACATAGATTGATATAAAGGTGTTTTTCAAGAATAAAATTTTATCAAAATATTCCTAAATCATTTTAAACATAGTTTTGTATAGTCATACCTTTGGAAATTTCAAATAGAAGTTCTAATAGGCAACATGTCCCAAAATCACTCAAGAAATATGCTCGAGATAAAATAAGAATTACCCAATCTTGAAATCATCTCAAGAATGAAAATATAATATTATAAAATAACTCAAGGCATGAATAATAATAAAAATTCAATTAACACGAATTTTATAAATTCAAAGTGTGAAAAAAGATGGGGTAATTTCATTTACATGAATCAACAAATTCCCTCAAATCACGAGTCCTCATTTTAATATCCACACTTCACTTTAATCATTAAATTATTCATTTTAATTCATTAATATTGAAATATAAAACATGAAATCATAGGATTATTAAGAAACTCATGTATCCTAAATAAGTCAAGTAAATCAGGAATTCAAGCATGGGAATGAAAATTCCAGTTGAAAACTCAAAACATGTTTTTAGAAAAAAATGTAGGGAGTTTAAAAGATAAATAATAAAAGTGAACTCCCTTTCCTATAAAGCTTATTAATCTTTACTCCTTGATTTTTGAAGATCCATTCTGCTATCATGAACCTATAAAATAGAATTAAAAAATTAAGCATAAGGATTATGTCATTTAAGCTCAAAAATATTATAGGGAGTGGGGCTACATTCTAGGATAATAATAATAATGAAATTAAAATCTAAATTACTAGAAAGTAAATTAAAGGATAAGTCTTGGTATAATCCCCCAAGTGAGCCCTGGATTTTTACTACCTTGAGACTATAGTACCAACTATTATCCAAATTCTGATGGTGGATGGATGGTCTTAGACATAGACTACCACATGTAGCTTTTCCCAGCTTATACTTATTTTTTGGTGGTGAGGAATGACACATGTACAGAGTATAATAGATCCATCCCCTTAAAAATTAAGTATAGCTTTCATGAAGGGGGTAGTATGAAGTATGAATCATATTCCTTATTGGTTGCAACTTGTGTAACCTCTTATTCATTTTCTTGTACTGGATCAACATGGGCGGTATGAATTGAATGATCAAAGGAAAAGTAAGATGGAATTTTTAATTGAATGAAATTTAAATTTGAATTTTTAATAAGAAATTTCTACCTTTCAATACAAGTAGCCTATGTCTTGATTTCCTCAAGCTCAACTACTTGGATCTCCTTAGGGGATTCCTCAAATGAATGTTCATGAAATTTAGGGATCTCTATGTGATCCTTATTATGTTCAAGTATAGATTATTCATTATCCTATAAGGGAAAATAAAGATTGAATAAATATAAAAATTAAATGTAGATAAGAGTGATAATAAATTAAGAAAAGATATAATTTAATATAATATCATCTCCCTGAGTTTTTTCTAGTTCATTCTCTTCCTCAATGGTAAGTGCCTCTTGAAATTTAATCTTAGTAGATGGAGGTAGGTAGTTTTGATGCTCTATCTTGTCTTGAATTTCCATCACTTATATGGCTACTCATCTTCCATGGAAAGGGACAAGTAGAGTGGTGATGGTTATTATACTTTTTCAGGAATGGGGAGATCATGTTATACCTCATACTCATTCCATAAATTATCTAGATCTTTTTGATCTCCCACATGTATCTCAGCAAGCTATTCTTCCTTATTAGGAATTCGATCTATCTTATCATGGTCTTCTTGTACCTATCTCCTAAAATGGTTGGGTTGTTGTTGGTCTTCGAGATTATTCTCAACTTCCTAGATGTCTTCAGTAAAATTGGGAGACTCCAATGGAATTTTCTCCTTAGCCTCCAGCCTTTTATAATTAACTTTGACTTCATCAATCATATCTACTAGTTCTTGAAATGAAACACTTATGTCATTGCCATTCATCATATTCTTGTATAGGTTTTTGAGTTCATCCATCCTTTATAGGTGATCCTTCTTATAATTGTTTTTCACTTTCTTTTGATCGGAAACCCATGAGAAACTATTCCATGTATTGAAAAAATGGGCGTTTGAAAATATCATAGAAAATAAGTTTTATGTGTTTTTTCAAAAAAAAAAAAATTAAAATATGTCTACAATGTAAAAATAGAAAAAGTAAATAAACATATGATTAGATCCCAATAAATGGTTCTAGTTTTGATGAACACATATCATGGGGTATGGAAAAACATAATTTCTAAATGTTTTCCTAGTGTAGTATAATGGTTGACTATGGTTTTCTCACTTGAGAATATTCTCATTTAGTACACTCACTTAATATAATTCACCTAAATCTAATTATTTTTGTTGTTTTATATTATTTATAAAAGAAATAAAAATTCAGGTTTTGATTAATTTCTAAAATAATGAAATGAATTGAAATATTAACATTTAAACTTATAATAACATGCAATGCTAAATAGAATGTGTTAAGAAAGACTGAACATGGTCCTAAGTTTGGTTTTGGGTTCCATCATTTTTATCCTTTATTTTTTAACTATATTTTGATAATTAAATGATTACATTTCATGATTAATTAAAATAATTTTATTTAAAAATTGTGAAATCTTGAATTCCCTATGTAATCTAAATTCCACATCCTTCTGTAATCAAGGTTGTTGGAACACCTTGGTCGAGGGCATAAAATCCTCTAGGACCCACCTCTATTGAATGTCGTTTCATATGTTGATCAATTCAAAATCTTTGTGTGCAGAAATAATCAAATAAATATAGGTAAAGAAATAAAATAAAATAATATAAATATATTTTAATTTCATGTCATAGGGGAAAATCGTCACAGTCATGAATTCCACTCACATCTATCTTGAACTCAAAATAAACTTTAATAAAGAATTAAAGAACACCTTAACCTCCCTTAGGTAAAACCTTGGGTTAATCCCTCATTTTCTAGGGTAATATATCACTTTGGTGGAAAGAGAGAAGATTATAAGAAGAGAAAAAAATAAAAATAATAATTAGAGAAGAAATAAAATAATAAGAAAAGGGATAAGAGAAGAATAAGAAAATAAACACATGAAATCAAAAAAATAAAAATATAAGAATAAGAACAGAGAGAGATAAATAATAAAAAAATATAAAAACAAAATAAATATATATAATATATATAGATAATGTTAAAAGAAGAGAAAAACAAGAAAAAAAAAGAACAAAAGGAATTGATGGGTGGAAGAAGACACAAAAAATAAAAATAAAAATGCATAGATGAATTTATGCAATAAAATAAAATTAAAATTACATATGAAATAAAAATAAAACAAAAACAAAATAAAATAAAATAGAAAAATGAAGAAGAATGAAAAGGAGAAACAACCTTGGTCTCCCTGGAGGATTCCCTCCATGGGTGTTGATCTATCTCATATAAAGTGGTCATGGCCTCATTTTACAGGCAATGAAGGAGTAGCCTCGACCTCCCCCAAATCTTTAAGGGAGATCATCATTTAAACCCCCCATGAGACCTACGTGTAAAGATTTTTAAAACACCCCTGGATCTTGGGTATTTCTATTTTAGTGTGGACTAAAATCCATGGGGGGATGGATTTCTATGTCATGCATAGATTTAATGAATAGTTTAATGGGATGTGGAATCTCAGTGGTGAATAGAAGTGGTCCAAGTGGAATGAAAGTGGTGTTAGGAGACATATCTGATTTATCCTATAACACCCCGAGATTTTGGTGATTTTTCTGGAATTAATTTAATCTTTTGATATTTTTCACTTCACACAACACTAAAAATATCATTTCAAAAAGTCAAAGATTTATTTAACACTAAACTAACTTGTCATACATTATACACAACACTGATCTGGTGTACAATTCTGGCAACATTGAGTTGGTGTATGATGCATGCAACACTGAGTTGGCGTACGATACAAGAAACACTGAGTTTCTCCGAAACATCTTTTTTATTATTTTATTTAATTAAATAATAAAATTATAACCTATATGTTAAACTTAGTTATATGAAAAGTAATAAATACTTTTCAAATGTTTTTTTATAATTGATGTTGGGACCAAGTTGGACAGATAAGAAAGTAAAAAGAGTTTACTGTTACAGAATGTTGTTTTTTGTTGTCAAAGCAGCTAAATCAATTAACTTTGTAAAGGACTTATAAACTATGATGATGCTTTGATGATTTTTATTTCACAAATATCATAAGTTTGGAGAACTTGTGATGTAATCCTTATGAATAGTAGAGAGAGTAAAGAAGTGATTTTGGCAAAGGAAAGAAAGTGACATGCAAGTATTGGCGCGCAAGTATTGGCGCGCAAGTATTTTCGCACAAGTATTGGTGCGAAAGTATTGCCACGTAAGTATTGGAGCAAAATTATTGGAATGCAAGTGTAAGTGGCATGCAAGTCATATTTTAATATCATCCCATCAAAATATGACAAAGGAAATAAAGTGGCACGCAAGTTAAAGATTGGTGCGCAAGTCAAGTAGTGGCGCACAAGTATTGGCATGAAAGTATTGGCGTGCAAGTGTAAGGGGCATGCAAGTTATACTTTAACATCATCATATCAAAATATGACAAAGGAAAGAAAGTGGCGCGCAAGTGCTGTATCGGCATGCAAGTGCTGGAGTGGCACGCAAGTTCTGGAGCGGCGTGCAAGTGCTGGAGCAGCGCACAAGTGTATGTGGCGTGCAAGTCACAAAAATGCCTATAAATATACAACTAGCCTCCTAAATTTTCTATGCTCAACACTTAAGAAAAAATTAGAGCTCTGATCGCGCAATTATCAGAGGGTGGCGCACAAGATGATGGTTATTTATAAGCTACACAAGTTTTTCTGTGCAAGTTTTGCTGTGCAAGTTTTTCTGTGCAAGTTTTGCCGCACAAGTTTTTCCGTGCAAGTTTTTCCACACAATTTTTTCCGCGCAAGTTTTTCCGTGCAAGTTTTGCCACACAAGTTGCCAGAGGTGCGCAAGAAGGGAGGTTATTTTTATAAGTGGGATGTGTATAAGCCAAAGGTGGTGCGCAAGTTGTGAGCTGTGCTCAATGGTGGCACACAAGTAGTGAGTAGGCGCGTAAGTAGATGGTGCACAAGCAGGGAGGTGCACAAGTAGGGAGTGGTGCGCAAGATGTCTGCACCAAAAGGTTCTTACTAGCTTCTGGGTAGGAAAGTGAAGAATTGTTTTGAAAGATTTGATTTGTTAAAGTTCATTAAGAAGCACAAAATCATTATATTACCCTATTTTTGCTAACAGGGAGCACACACACTATTGGATTGTTTTCAAAGTGCTACACGAGTGTAAGGGTATATCCTACTAATTGTATTCCACATCAAAGGATTTTTTTCTAGTGGATTGTGTGGTACTAGATTGTTTCTGTACCATACAAAGGATGTAGCTACTCTTGTTGAGTAGTGAACCTTGTAAATCTTGTGTTCCTGTGGTTGTGTGTGTTCAGCAGGGAAGAAACTCTTTAACAGGAGGGGAATATTGTTTTGAAAAACAGGAAACATAAAAAGAAAAAGATATCATTGATTCACCCCTCCCCCTTTCAGTGATACTTGGATCCTGACTGGGAACTTAAATTGTTTTATATAAAAAAATATATTGACAATAAAAGATATGATTCTTGGTAAAATCCATCTATGTTTAAAAATACCATTTTCTCAAATGAACCAATTTTAATTTTCTTCTAATAAAGATAATTTTAGACACATAGGGAAATTGATTTTGGTAAAATAGATATCATTTTTGAATTTGGAATATCAAAATTATCTTTGGGTGAAGTTTTGGTATTTTTTTGAAAACTTTCAATTTTTGATGAAAAGTGGAAAACACTACATTATTTTTAAAAAACCTACCTTTCAATTTAAATAATTATTTTACTATAAATTGATTTTATAGTCACAATAGATAAATAATACATATATTAACCCAATTTAGCTCATCTTAATAAAATTTATAATATAATTAGATATAAAAATTCATTGAATGTTTTTTACGTCTTTTTACCCGCCTTCTAGCCATAATTGCAGATTGGCATTAAACGCAATTTTACTTCTTCAAAAAACATAAATACATGGTTTTAATCAGTATAAAAAATTTTGTTCAATAGGATCAAAATAATTTTTTATGAATAATAAATTTTGAATTTTAATTACCGCGGTTAAAGGTAAATAGGGTAATTAAAGGTTAAAATAATATTATAATAATATAAAAGTACCATAACAGATGTCCTAATTTTATTGGATAAGCGTTTTTGGACCACTATTCTCCTTAGGTAAAAAATATGACACTCTTTAAGCAACTTATGTTAGATTAAGACATTTATTATATTTTATTTAAAAAATAGTTAAAAGAGTCATATTCAAAATTTAATAACTAAATTATTTTTTATTTAGGTTATACATAAGATAAATTAGAATATAATTATTAAATTTAAATATACGAAATTTAAATTCAACATGATAATTTATTTTTAATTTTTAGAGAAGAAATAACTTAAATAAAGTCTTTAATAATAATGATATAATAATTGCTTAATTAATTAAGATATCAAATAAATGACATTAAAAATAATAAGATAAATATAATTTGAATTAATTAATGACATAAAATTTTTTTATAGATAACTTAGACATGTTAGTGACATATTAGAAGTATTTTTTATAAGTTATCATATAGATCTGATATTTTTAAAAATACAAATATTTAATAGTATTAAAATTGACATAAATGATGCTTTAAGATAAATAATATTTTATTAAATTATATAAAAGTTATACCAATCTAAGGTTCCTCCAACTAACTTTTATAATGTCAAATATGTCATAAATTATCCAATTTGGGTTCTTTTGTCATTTTATAGTAACTATATTAACCCTATAGTGTAAAAAATATGTTGTCATGGTAAATGTTAAATTATTTAACTAAGGGTCAAATCCAAAAGATAAGTTAATTTTGTGATTTAAACATGTATAAAATTAATTTTTGAGAGTATTTTGACCCATAATTATATTATCATCGATATAACTCACTTTGGAGATATTTTAAATCGAAATTAAATTTATAATAAATTAATAGTTTTGGAGTTTCCAAAAGTGCCCCTCCCCCCTCTTATAAAAGGGCACCTCTCCTTATCTTTAATACACACCTCCAAATCCCTTTGTATTAGACAAACCCTACCCATTTAATCTCACAAATTTACTCAATACATCCTAGAGTCCATAAATTAGGAATAAATTCATCCTAATTAGTCCTTTTATTCAAATCAAAAGAAGATACCCAAAAAAGAGGTAATTGTTTTATCTCCCCTTTAAAAGTTATTTTCTTCTTCTACTTCCTATTTATATGTTGTTTCCATAAAAAAGTAATAAATTGAGAATATAATATATTTTGATATATTTTTATGACTATGAGACAAAAATATTCCTCCTTTTACCCATCCCACAAAAAACAATATCACAATGCGTGCGTACGTATGACTTACCATCTCCACACCACGGTGTAAAATATTTTTCATGTATAATTTATTTCTTTGGGTATGAAGATGAATATAAAGGATGTAAATAATAAATATAAAATAATATTATTTTTTTATAATTCATATTCCATCCAATTTCCTACCTTTTTTTAATACAGATTGATATCTTCGCTCGTGCGTATGTATGACTTACCCTCTCTACGACGCGATGAGATTCATTTTCCACATTCACCATTCTAGGATGATTATAAAAATGTATATTATTAATAAAAATAAAATTTATGATATAAAATTGATAATAGAATAATTATATATTTATATAAATACATATTTATATATATATACATGTAATTTAGATACTTTCTTTCAATATGACAATTAAAAATGGAAACAACGTTCATGCGTACGTATGACTTACCATCTCCATGAACTGTGTATTCCATCCCATAATTCTTTATGATATAAATTATTTTAATATAAATATAATGTATATATAGTATATTTATATCATTATTTAAATTTTATAATCATGATATATTTATAAGTACCAATGATATAACAAATTAAGACACATGCGAAGAACAAAGCGAATATTACCCGAATTGAAACCTTAACATAAGATCGTTAACAAGCAGGTAATATAAGGTCATAATCAAACCATATATTCTATTAGATATAATAATATTATTATATGAAATATTTATAATAAATTTATATTTATTATACATGAATATTGTTCGAGTATGAAGAGAGTCAAGACACCAGGTAAGGGGATTTTTGTCTCACTTTTAATTTCTGTCAAATACATGTTATGTTCACCACACTTTCCTTTGGTATGGTGTATATATTGAATATGATTATATTATATTTATTTTATAATTAAATTTATGGATAATTTACATTTCCATTTTATGATCCTTCTTTAATGGGTTTTAAGATTCAAAAGTATCTAAATTGGTAAAATTTTTTTGTCTCGAATTGCCTTTTTTGAGACTCATATTTTGTTATGCACCTAAAAATATTTTTTCAAAGTGCATATATTTCTATTTTAAATGATATATTATGAATCTCAATATTTTGATGATATTATGTTCATCATGTAATTTAATTTCTTAAATAAATAGTATGATCCCAAGTTACTAAGTCCTAATAGTTTATTAATATAATCTCATCACTTTTTTTTGATATTGTTTATGTTTATGCTTAATTTGATGAAATATTATAATCCATATCTCAAGGGAATTCATGAAGTTTTTTATCATATAGTTATTAATGATATAATCATGTATTGGTACCATATTACTATTATTTGGTACATAAGAATTTTTTTTAGGAAATCCCAACTTTACCCTCCCTTTGGTCGAAAATCTATGTTTTCTAAAAAGGGTTTCCAAGAATATTATTCCATTATCCCATAAGCATCAAAATAAAATTTTATCCTTTTTATATTTTACCAATTTCTTCAAGGGGATATTATTATCTTTTTCTAAAAAAGGCACTTTTATAACCTTTTTACCATGTAAAAGGAATTTTCTTTCGACCTCGTATGACATGTACGGATTTATCCGCCATCATTTATTCGAAGCTACCTTTGTATTTTTAAAAGGTTAATATTTAAGAAAATGTTTTTAAAATTAATTTCAAAAAAAATAGTTTTCAAAATGATTTCAAGTCTTCTTTACATATTTTTAAAGCTATTTTCTTGGAAAATGGTTTTCAAATGGTTTTATGAATTAAAGTGACTTTTTCAACAAGAAAGGATTTTTTCTTCAATAATTAATTTCAAGTGTTTTAGAAAAAAAATTTTCCATCAAAGATAAGATCCATTAGTGTTACTCATGCCTTTATAGGGAAATTATTCAATGTTTTGATTTATATTATTTCTCTGAATGGTTTATGATTTGATGGAATGATGTTTATGAAGCCCATTTCTCTTTCACGGGTTATATACTTTTGAAACCCCCTTCTTTTCATGGGTTATGTTTAAGATTAAATGATTATTAAACCTATCCATTTTCACATGTTATGAAATGTTTACATGTTTATGATACCTATTTCATTTCATTGGTTATGTTATGATTTTTAATGATCTTGTGGCACATGTATGTATGATTTAATTATAAGATATATGGGACTTATATCTCCCTCCAATACATTGGGAAAAGTTTTATATCTCATGAGATAAACTAAGATGGTATTGGGAGTGAACCTTGGGTACTATGATGGCAATGGGAGTAAACCATGACTGATAAAATGGTATGAGGAGTGCAATCATGATACTATGATGGTATAGGAAGTGAAAACATACTAATAAGATGGTCTTTTTAGTGATTCCTTAGTTACTATGGAAATCCTTATACGCTTATGAGTTTTCCACAATTCCATGTCTTATTATTATCTTATTCTTTCATGGATTATTCTATTTATTTCATATGATTCATGTCTTACGAACTATAAATATTTATGACATGATTTCAATTATGATCATTGATATGTAGGGTATGATCTTCTGTTTATAGGATCACATTCTCATACCCTTATACTCAAGTTTATGCTTACTTTTCTCCCTTGTTTACCCTTACTTAACATTTAAGATCACCCCTTTTATGTTTAATTTCCCCCATGTTAAGATGATATTTACTATGTTTGATATGTCTAAGAAGGGTTCTGGTCAAGAAGAACCTAGTGGGAGATGATTCCACTCACATATGTACTAGTGTTTTTATTTCTATGTTTCCAAAGGCACTATACCAACTATGGTCTTTGGGTGTCTGTTTGTATATTGTTTAAGTATTCCTCAAAATTTAGGTAATGTTAATGTTTGAAAAGCGAGGGTCTCTATAGTTGGTATCAGTGCAAAGGTATAGTTAAACTTTAGAAGCTAGGATGAGAAAACCTTAGTGAGAACCTTAAGGTCATGCCCAAGGATAAGTCTAAGGGTAAGGAAAAGTATAGGAAAATTCCCTAGAATTTTGGTGAAGTATAGAGTGAGTGGTTTCCTAGAAATATATCCCTGTCTAGATACTATAAGTGTATGTGGATCTGACACAAATGTATCTATTGGTAATAACTCTGACAAGATGTTCTGGGTTGACTTGGGGTAATCAGGTATACGAAAATGGGCCTTGCTGCACACATGGTTTGACACTACTGGGGGATATGATTTGGGAATTAAAAAACCCTTCACAAACCATCATGAAGGATTTAGAAATAAGTTATCTATGAATATCCTAGTATAATTCCAATTTGTCATAGATTATGGAAGGCGTCATGATTTAGGAATCCTATAAGTAATTCTTTTCATGACTAGGATATTTTCTTCTATGATAAGTAATTCTCACACTATGCTTCTGGTTTTAGTCAATGGAAGAAAGTGGAAGGAATTATATTAATGTTGAATGTGATGGACGATTTATTGATGAACAGTCAAGTGGGATGATCACTGGAGTGAAATATTTTGTGATAATTCCTAATTAGTTTTTAAGGAATATGATTAACAATTTTTACCTTAAGTAACTCTCCGACTCACCAAAGAAGAGAAAGAAGGAGTTTTCCAAGAGTTCATATAATGGAGACCATGAAGTAAATAATATTTGGTTTTCTTTGTGTCAATAATGTTGAAAGAATCACCTAATTGAATGTATTATAGGAACAATAAGGTGTTTTGACTATGGAAAAAAAAGGACACAAATTAAGTGACTATAAGGAAAAAATTAAGATTTTGGTTAACAAAATGGATGGAAATTTTGGCCTCCCTAAGTTTTCATCAGAGGTTAAGTGTTTTAAGTGTGAAGAAAATAGTCATTATGCAACCCAATGTCCTAAGAGGAAAGTTCTTGAAGAAAATCAGCAATGTGGTATGAGTAATGGTTACATTGTAGATGATGCCAAGACTATGAATGAAATGTGAAAGGAAAGCGGTATTATTGTTAATGGGTTATGGATAAAGTAATCGAAGTATTTATGTATTTGGATTCGAAATTCATGAATGATGGTTATACTTATGTTTTTTTTCTTGCTCCGTATTTATAAGTTTATGTTGGACTTGAAAAGTGATTTAATGTAAAGGTGATATTTTAACTGAAGTAAGATAACCTTTTATATGTTCTTTATGTTAAGATAACATTTTATGGATAAAGATATGTGGGATATGGATAATTAAATTGGAAAATAATTATAAAATTGGAAATAAGTAAGGACTTATTGATATGTGGTTTATGCTATCATTGATGAAGTTTATAACATTTTTGGATTTATATAATTCATCCAAAATACATTGTAATCAGGAAGCATGCGTGTTTTTTGAAAGAATTTATGGTAATTCTGGTTGTTACTATATTTCAAGAGAATATTCAATAAATGTACTCACATATTTGGAATGTTAAAACCAAGAGCTACTTTGTGATATACTAGGGAATCAATGTTATGATGATTTCATGACTCTCTTTATAAATTTTTGGATTTTCACCTTTTCGAAGGGTTATAAGGTTAACCGTTCATGAAAAGTTTAGTTTAAACTTCAGAGGAAGTATTTTTTCATTGATTTTGTGTTGAAATGCTTAGTTAAAAGGATAATAAGTGATTAAACTTATTTTAAGGATATCCATTTTATATTATATTAGTTTGGTTTTTTAATAAAAAGGACATCATGTATGTTACGTGACAACCAATCAAGTCCAACAAGGTCGTGAGTCTTGAACCCATGACCGAAATATGATAAGGGTTTCATGCCTACCACTAGCCCATGCGATGTCATCATTAATGTATAATTATTTTTTCTGAAAAAATATTTATGATGAACCAGTAGTGTTACTTTTTATTTTTATAGATTATTGCATGCTAGTTTTTCTAAGAGACAAATAGTTATACTTTTTATTCTTTTATGGGACTTAAGATCCATTGAAAGCGTATTTTAGTACTTTATTAATAAAAGTTAATTTTTGGAAATTCATTCCATGAGGTAATGTATGTATTAGAATTTTTTCAAAGCACAAACCAAGAATGATTTTTTTATAGAAATTTATAAAACATTTCTCAACATTCTGAAAGTGATCAATTTTTTTTGCCTTAATACCTTAATTCTTGTTGAGCTAATGAACTTTTAAATCATCACATATTTTTGAATTTAAGGCCCTAAAATTTCCTTTGATCATTCAATTGTTTATGATTTATGACTTCAATCACTCTCTATAAATATTTACACTTTTCATCTAAGTCCAATATTCACTCCCAACCTACGTTATTCTACGTCGAAACCCATCTACATGTCACTTTGGGTAACCATTATGGTTATAAATTCACTTTTTAAGGGAAGTTTTAGTATTCATTTTTACGATGTGGGTTTCTATGAATGAAATTTTCAAGTATTAAACATTTTGATAACCCAGATGAATTTTTGGGGAGAAATTCATTTTAAGGGGGGTAGAACGTGACACCCTAAGATTTTGGTGATTTTTTTCCAATTAATTTAATCTTTTGATGTTTTTCACTTCACACAACACTGAAAATAGATTTTCACAAATTAAAATATTCTTTTCACACTAAACTGACTTGTCGTACATTATACACAACACCGAGTTGGTGTATGATGCACATAACACTGAGTTGGCGTATGATTCATGCAATACTGAGTTGGTGTATGATATATTCAACAATGAGTTTCTAAAAAACATCTTTTTTTATCATTTTAATTAGTTAAATAAGATAATTATAACCAAGACATTAAAATTATTTATATGAATAGTAATAACTACTTTTCAAATATTTTTTATAATTTTTTTATATAAATAGAACATATTGATAATAAAAGATACGATTCTTGGTAAAATCCTTCTATGTTTAAAAATATCATTTATCGGATGGACCATTTTTAATGTTCTTTTAATAAATATAATTTTAGAAACTCATGGAAATTTATTTTGGTAAAATAGAAATCATTTTTGAATTTGTAATATCAAAATTATCTTAGGAAGAATTTTTGGTATTTTTCTGAAAACTTTCAAATTTTGATGAATAGTGAAAAAACTGCATTATTGTTAAAAAACAGAATTTTTCATTTAAATAATAATTTTAATTTAAATTGATTTTAAAGTAAAAATAGATAAATAATACATATATTAACCAAATTTAGGTCATTTTAATTATTATTATAATAGAATTAGATATAAAAATTCATTGAACTTTTTTTAGTGTCTTTCTACCCGCCTTCTTGCCACATTTACGGATTTGCATTAAACATAATTTTACCACTTATGTGAATTGAATTTAGAAAAGATGGAAATAAATGGTTGTAATAATAATGAAAAACTTGGTTCAATAGGATCAAAATAATTTTTGGTGAATCATAACTTTTGAATTTTATTTATTGTTGTTAAAGGTAAATATGATAATTAAAGGTAAAAATAATATTATAATATTATAAAATTACCCTAACACATGTGTTAATTTCATTGTATACATTTTTTTGACCCAAATATAACTTAGGTCAAAAATATGATCCTATTTAAGAAAATTGTGTTAGATTAAGACATTAGTTATATTTTATTTAAAGAAGAGTTAAAAGAGTCATATTCAAAATTTAATAAAAAATCATTTTTATATAGGGTTATAAATAATATAAATTATATTATAATTATTAATTTTAAATATAATAAATTTATCTTCATGATGATAATTTATTTTTAATTTTTAGAGAATAAATAACTTAATTAAAGTTTTGTACAATAATGTTACAGTAATTGTTTAATTAGTTAATATATCAAATAAATGATATTAAAAATATTAAAATAAATACAATTTCACTTAATTAATGACATCCAAGAATATTTTCGACAACTAAAAAATTTTAGTGACATATTTAATGTATTTTTTTGAAGTTATCATGTATTTTTGTTATTTTTTAAATTGCAAATATTGAATAGTATTAAAATTTACATAAATGATACTTTAAAATAAATAATATTTTATTAAATTATATAAAAGTCATAAAAATATAAGGTTCATCAAAATAACTTTTATAATGTCAAATATTTCATAAATTATCTAATTGGGGTTCTCTTTTCATTTTATTGTAACTATATTAAACCTATTGTGTAAAAAAACAAGTTGTCACGGTAAAAGTTAAATTATTTAACCAAGGGATAAAGACAAACGTTAAGGTTAATTTTGTTACCTAAATATGTTTAAAATTTATTGGTTGAGAGGATTTAGACTCATAATCATATTATAATCTAAATAACTTAGTTTTTATCTATTTTAAATGAAAATTTATTTATAAATAATTAATAGTTTTTGAGTTCCAAAAGTGCCCCTCCTCCCTCTTATATAAGGGAACTTCTCCTTCTATTTAATCCACACCTCCAAAGACATTTTGATCATCTAAAACCTTCCAATTTCCTCACACAACTTTTCTTAATACATCCTATAGGCCATACTTTGTAAATAAATCCATCCTATGGAGTCCTTTTTTACAAATCAAAATGAGATACTCGAAAAGAGGTAGTTGGTTTATCACATCTTTCGAAGTTATTTTCTTCTCCTACTTACTTTTTCTATGTTTTTTTTTCATTCCAAAGTAATAAATTGATAATATACTATATTATAATATATTTTTATGATTATTTTACTACCATATTACCCCTTTTACCCATCTTACGAAAAAAAATATCACCATGCGTGCGTACGTATGACTTACTATCTCAACACCGTGGTGTAAGATGATTTTCATATATAATTTATTTATATGGATATGATGATGAATATAAAAGATTTAAATAATAAATATGACATAATATTGTTTCTTTATAATTCATATTCCATAAAATTCCATACCCTTTCCCAATACATAATGATATTGTTGCTCGTACATACGTATGACTTACTGTCTCCACGACGCGATGAGACTCATCTTCCACATTCACCATTCAAGGATGATTATAAAAATATATATTATTAATAAGTATTAAATTAATGATATAACCATTATAATGGAATAATTATATATTTATATACATAAATATATATATACACACACACACACACACACATATGTCATTTACATACTTTCTTTCAATATGACAATTAAAAACAGAAACAACATTCATGTGTACATACGACTTACCGTCTCAATGAACGATGTATTCCATTTCATACATATTTATGATATAGATTATTGTGATATAAATATACTATATATATATGATATTTATATCATTATTTACATTCTATAATCATGATATAAGTATAAGGACCCATGATATAACAAATTAAGACACATTCAAAGAACAAAGCTAATATTACCCGAATTGAAACCTTAACATAAGATTGTTAACATGCATGTAATATAAGGTCATAATAAAACTATATATGCTATTATATATAAGAGTATTCCTCTTTAAAATATCTATAATAAAATTATATTTATTATAAATGAATCTTGTTCGAGTACAAAGGGTGTCAAGACAGAAGGTAAGGGGATTTTTTCTTACTTTTAATTTCCATGATATACACGTTATGTTCACCACACTTTTTTAGTGTAGGGTATGTACTGAACATGATTGTATTATATTTATCTTATAATAAATTTATGGGTATTCACATGTCTATTTTATGATCCTTCATTCATGGGTTTTGATATTCAAAAGTTACCAAATCGGTAAAATGTTTTTTCTTAAATTTCCTTCTTTGAGACTAATGTTTTATTATGCACCTAAAATCATTTTAAAGTGAATATATTTCCATTATAAATGTTGTATAATGAATCTTAATATTTTAATGAAATTATATGATTCAAATAATTTAATTTCTTAAATGGAGATTATGATCCCAAGTTACCAAGTTATAAGTGTTTATTCAGACAACCTCATATCTTTTTTGAGATTGTTTATGTTTATGCTTATTTTGATGAATTATTATGATCCATATATCAAATAAATTCCTGAATTTTATTACCCTATACTTAGTTATCATATAATAATATATTGGTGCAATATTTTAACTCTTTTCTGTATAAAGAAGTATTTTTTAAATCATGAATTTACCCTCCCTTCGGTCGGAAATATATGTTTTCTAAAAAGTTTTTCCAAGAATATTATATAAATAATATTAGATTTAAAAGAAAATTTTACCCTTTTTCTCTTTTACCAATATCTTAAAGGGAATATTCTTGTCACTTTCCTAACAGGGCACTTCTCTATCCTTTTTACTGTGCAAAAGGAATGTTCTTTTGACCTCACACGACATGTAAAAATTTACCCGCCATTATTTCTTTGAATATCCCTTTGTATTTTTAAAATGTTAATATTTAAGAAAATGTTTTTAAAATTAATTTCAAGGAAAATAGTTTTCAAAAATGGTTTCAAGTATTCTTTATATGTTTTCAAAGATACTTTCTAAGAAAATGATTTTCAAATGGTTTTATGCATTAAACAGACTTTTTCAATAAAAATGGATATTTTCTTCAAGAATTAATTTCAAGTGTTTTAGAAAAATTATTTTCCATCTAAGATAACATTCATTAGTATTACTCATACCTTTATAAGATAATTATTCAATGTTTCCATTCATATTATTTCTATGAATGGATTATGTTTTAATGACACGATCTAAATGAAGCACATTTCTCTTTCACCAGTTATATGATTTTGAAACCCATTTATTTTCATGGGTTATGTTTATGATGAAATAATTATGAAACCTATCTATTTTCACAGGTTATGATATGTTTACATGTTTATTATACTCATTTCATTCCATTGGTTATGTTATGATTTTTAATTATCTTGTGGCACATGTATGTTTGATTTCATTATGAGAAAAGTGGGACCTATATCTCCCTCCAATGCATTGGGTAAAGTTTCATATGTCCTGAGATAAACTAATATGGTCTTAACAGTGAACCTTGATAACTATTATGGCCATGGGAGTGAACCATGAATACTATTATGGTATGAGGTTTGAAATCTTTCTACTGTGATGGTATGGGAAGTGAACCCATACTACTAAGATGGTCTAGGAAGTGATGCCTTAGTTACTATAGAAATAATTATATGCTTATGAGTTTTCCACAATTTCTTGTCTTATTCCTATGTTATGATTTCATGGATTATGATCTTTATTTAATATGATTCATGTCTTATGAACTACCAATATTTATGCCATGATTTTGTTTATGATCTTTGATATGTAGGGTGTGATATTATATTTACAAGATCATGTTCTCATACCCTTATAATCATGTTTATGATTACATGTATCCCTTGTTTACCCTTACTGATTATTTGGTATCACCCCTTTTATTTTTCCTTTACCCTAGGTTAAGATGATATGTACTATGTTTGATATAGCACAGAGCCTTAGCCCGGTTGGTAAGGACTCCGTAAGTGCATCCGGGAGACCTGGGATCAAATCAAGGAGGAGATATTATTTCCGAGTTACTGTAGCAGGTACTGTAGCAGGTACTATAGTGGGAAATGTGCGACACTGTAACAGGTGATTTTTGGCACTGTAGCAGCCGGAAATATGCCCCCATTTGGGCCTTCGGGCCACCTATTTGGTCCTTGAGTCCTTTAAGGCCTTCAGGCCACCCAGGACTTTGGGTCAGTAAGGCCTTTAGGCCACCTCAAGGCCTTCGGGCCACTTTAAGTGCAGATGAAAGATAGATGACCTATAAGGAAAAAGCTCTATAAGGAGGATAAGCAATGAGATTTCACCATAGCAGAAGCTAAACGGATTGCAATAATGAGTGGGTATGGCACCTACCATCCGGAAAAGCCTGTGCATTCACGGGAATGCCTAGACGAACAGCCATGTGAAGGTGGAGAGCTGATTTCATGATGAAGATGCTGGGGAGGAGCAGTTCCAAGTAGTTAGTCTGGGTTGTATGTAATGTTTGAAGCCTACAGGAAAATTTATTCCTCTAAGGCCTATGAGCCATGTAATAATTACGCCTTCGGGCCTTGTAAGGGTTCCACCTCACCCCTTGAAAGGTGGATTATCAAAAATTAATAAAAAATGAAGGCCTTCGGGCCATTGGATGGATGATACTATGTTTGATATGTCTAAGAAGGGTGCTGGTCAAGAAGAACCTAGTGGGAGATGATGCAGCTCACATATGTACTAGTGTTTATGTTTCCATATTTCTAAAGGAACTATACCAACTATGATATTTGGGCATACATTTGTATAATATTTAAGTATTATGAAAAAGTTATATAATGTTAATGTTTAAAAAGTCGGGGTCTCTATATATCCAAACTTCAAAGTGGTATTATAAATCATATATAGTGGTTGTACAAGGAACCATTGGAAATCCTAGGTGATCTTGGAATTTGGAAAGGGTACAGAGCTTGAGCCCAAGCTTTCATGGATACATAAATGGGGTTTCTCTAGTGCTGCAGCGACGGCAGGTCAGGGAAAACAGTGTTGTAGGTGGAAAAGTATGGTGGAATAAGGGTGAATGATCTGTCAGAGGGAGAAGTGCATGATCTAAGCATGGGACAACATGGTTTTTGTAAAATTGAATAGTAATCAGAAAAATACATGTCCTATATCATAATGGAGAAGCAGAGGGAAAGAACTTATAACTGAATCCCCATCTCCAACCATCCATTGAATTCAGACCAGAGATAGAGGACTCCAAACACCACAACACATCACCCCATGTTGGCAGGGATCTCCTCCTACATCCTCACGGTATTGACCCCCATAAACCTATGTGCTCCATCGCACCTCGACACAGTTATGCACCACATGTTCCAGATTCCCCTGTGTTGCCTCATACCCTCATGAAAGGACTTTCTAGATATCTGAATGGTTAGATGGCCCCAATTGGGACTATATAGGTGACTTGCGGGGCCATTAGTTGAGGTATATCCAATGAGTAATCTTTTTGGATATCTTATAAAAAACATATAAAAAAATTCAAACATACTTAAAAAATTACCAATCAAAGAAAAGATTCATAAATAAAATTTAAGTCCAAAGATAAATATTCTTTTATACATTTATCACCATATTCATTTCTTCCATTAAAAATTCCCACTATTAAGTAATACATCAGAAATCATGGGTTCTCACTTTACCCCTAAAAGTGCTTGAAAATAAAAAATGTAACATTGGATGGGAATTTAGATCAAAAACTCATTAAAACCCCTAAAATTTTGTTAAAAAAATATGTATGAAAGTTGAGTTTGTCACCATAAAATCATAAAAATCAACCATATAGTGAATTATAAAATGATAGATTAACAAAAATTTCAAACAGAGGAATTGTTTACCAAGAATGACCCGAAGCACACTTTTGCTGTTTTAAAACTCCAAAACATGCATTTAATAGTCAAATCCATCACAAACATCCTCATAATGAGGTGATAACATAGGAAAACCATCTTAGTATTATTTGTGATGTGTATGAATAGACATCATGCCAATCAGACATACTATATGCTAACAACAACCAAATAAGAAAATTTTAAAGGTTTGTTTCCCTTTAAAAACATGCGTCTAGATGTCAAAAATAAATGAAAATCCTCTGAATGATATGAAATCAAAATAATAATTATATAACGAATAGTGAAATGATGGAGTTAAAAAAACATCAATCTGAGGTAACTTTTTCCCAATATGATGTGAAACTTATTTTTGTTGTTTTAACACTCCAAGATATGCATTTAATGGTTAGATATATATAGAACAAGATCATAATGAGGAGAAATCATAGAAAAAACACATTATTTTTATTTATGATGTTAATGAGTAGAATACACATCAATCAGATGTGCAGTCTTCCCAAAATGACCGAATAATAAACTTTTAATGGTTTGGCTCCCTATAAAAATGTGCTTCAGGGGGGTCAAAACCAAATTAAAGACCTCTAAAATCCATGACATCATATGAAATAAACCATACATTGAATTATAAAATTATGTAGTAGAAAAGACATCAATCCAAGGGGTTGTTTTCCCGAGATGACCTGAAAATATTTTTTGTTGTTTTAAAACATCAAAACATGCATTGAACATTAAAATCCATAGAAAAAATCCTTTAAATGATGTGAAATCATAGTAAAACCATATTTTTAAATTTTTTAATATGTATTAGTCGATATAACATTAGTCAGACACCTGGTCTGACTAGAGAGACTGAATAATCTACTTTTAAAGGTTTGACGCCCTTTAAAAACGTGCGTCAAAGGATTAAAACCAACTGAATGATTTCTAAATGTTGAAAAATAAGACAAAAAATATTCTATGATTTGTGAAATGGTGTAGTAGAAAAAAATTTCAATATAAGGATTCATTTTACCAGCCTGACTTGAAACAAATTTTTTTGTTTAAAAACATCACAACATGCGTTTAATGGTAATATCAATATATAAAAATTATAAAATGAGGTGAAATAATTGTAAAACCATTGTTTTATTATTTATGATGTGTATGAGTTGAATACATATCAATCAGACATGCGGTCTTCCCAAAATAATGAAATAATAAGTTTTAAAGGTTTAAAGCCATTAAAAAACGAGCAACAGGGTGGTAAAAACCAAGAGGATGACCTCCAAGATCAATGAAATTGTATTAATTTTTTTTATTGAAATTAAAAAAGGTGAAGTATACATAATATCAATACGAGGTTCCGTTTTCCTAATATGACCCAAAATACACTTTTTTTAAAAACACCAAAACATGCGTTTAGTGGTCATATCCCTAGAAAACAACCTCATAATGAAGTGAAACCATAGTAAAAATATATCATTATTATGTTTTATATGTATGAGTAAATGAAACATCAATTGGACATGTGGTATACCTGAAACTACTGAGTAAGTAGTTTTTAATGGTTTGATGCCCTTTCAAAATGTGCATCTGGGGGGTCAAAATCAACTGAATAACCTCCTAATGCCATCTAATTTTATGAAAACAACCATAAAATCAGTTGTCAAATTATAGAGAAAAAAGTATCAATTTTTGGTTCCATTGACCTGGGATGACTATAAACACATTTTACTTTTTTTAAAAGACAAAAAAAGCATTTAATGGCTAGATCCATTGAAAATAAACTCACAAGGTGGTGAAATAATTGGATAACCATCCAATTATTTTTTTTGATGTGTAAGAGTAGAAAAAATGTTAATCAGACATGTGGTATGCTTGAAGCGACTGAATTAGTAGTTTTAAAAGGTCCGATACCCTTTAAAAACATGATTTAAAGGGTTAAAACCAACTGAATGAACTCCAAATGTCATAAAATCATACAAAAAAACTATACAATAAATTGTGAAATTTTTGAGTAGACGGGATGATAATCAGAGGGGTTGTTTTTCTAGGATAACTCATGTTTTTTTGAAAACATCAAAAGTGCATTGAATGGTTAAATAAATACAAAAAGGATCCAGAATGATGTGAAATTAGATGAAAACTATCTTAGTATTATATTTGATATGTATGAGCAGAAGAAACATTAATTGGAAATACAGTGTTCTCATATTTACTGAACAAGAAATCTTAAATTAAAAACATGATTAGAAACTATTAATATATTCAAAATTAAATGAGACCGAACTATTTTACTAATTTTTAATTGAAATATTCTATTGAATTTAAATTATTATTTTTTTGTGATTTTTTGATACACTAAATATTTTATAATTCTTTTATATTCAGTATTTTTTGATGATTGGTGCAGAGATAGGATGGTGATTGGAGAAAGATCTTTATGATAATGTGATTTTATATATCATGAAGATATATTTTTTTGAATTATGGTAGTTTTTTTGGATTTTTAAATCTGGTGTAATTTTTATTTTAAAAAATCTAAAACCTTTAGTGACTTCCATATGGCGGTTTCTATAGAGTTTATGTATAGAAGCCATTAAATTCTGGTTGGTATATGGTGTCTTAGCTTGGCGTATAGTGACCATCAATTGGTGATCACAATAGGCAATAAAAATAGGCAAAAATCATACTTCTTTCGATGGTCACTGGGTGGACACTATTGGCCTTTAGTGATGGATTTCGGTAGCCACAAAGGCCTTTTCCCCACTAGAGTTATATTTATCTATTTATTTCCTAACATTTGGTATAAACAGTTCATGGTTATAGGATACTAAAAACTATTAAACCTGAGGTATTTTCCAAACTGGTGGTGTCCCCAAATCTATGAAAATTTCAATTTTGTTTTTCAATAATTATGGGGGATTTGGTGCTAAATTTTCAAGGCTATCTAGCCCTATGTAGAATAAAAAGAGACCTATGAAATATGAAGGAACTTGTAATTCATGTGGTGTAACTAGTTTATCTATATAAAGTGGTGTAAATTGATCTGAAAAGTGGTAGATCCACAAACCTAGTGTTTTATTACTTATTTACTAATGGTTTTTTATGAAAGTGTACTGAGACCACATGTTAAGTTCCAATTAAAGAAAGTGAAAGGTTTTAGTATCTAGAGTCTTTAATGGAAAACCATTTGGTGGATTGAATGGATTTGGGAGAGTTAACATAAACTCTAATTTCCTACATTGGTACCTAACTCAATAGGCTTATAATATTCATTAACAATCCAAATTCTAAGTGTTTATTCCAACCATTGGAGTTTCTTGAGTCAATGTATCTTAATTGTAGATGGTGGTTAATAATTCTATGAAGAATTTCTTTGGAGTAGGAAAATATAAATATAAATATATAAAATTCAGTAAAAAGAGATAAAATAAAATCAACAATGTGGATGAATCCATTAAAAAAATTAGTATTTACATGGGGTTCAATATGATAAAGTTATTGAGGGGATCCACACTATTCTCATTTGGTTTTGATAACTACTTCAACCCAATTTATTTTTAAAAATATGTTTTTTGGTGAATGAATATTTACTATGTTTCTATGTTTATTTTATATATAAATTGATATAGATCATGTTATTACACATTTTGTTACATTTTAAATATAATAATACTATCTTAATTTTATGTATTTATATTGAAAGATAAATTATTTATTTTGATAGGGGAAAAATTATCTGAATCAGTAATAAGTTGTTCAGTGACATTGTAGTTTTTTAGTTTAAGGTCACCTCTATTTTTTGACAATATGTCAAGATATAAAACTTTAATTCATGATTTTTTCCACATTGGGTATCCTATATATTTATTTAAATTTAATTATTTTATGAAGAAGCCTAAAAATATCTCTTTAATTATCTAAAAATTCACCAAATTTACTACAACATTTTAGGGTTTCTACAGTCTATAGATTTGGATAGATACTATTATTTAAATGTTTTATAGTATAAAATTATCAAAATCCTATGAAACATGGTGAAATGGAAATAAAATAAATTTATCTTGATTCCATTAATTTACATAAAAGGATAAAAAAGTTGTTTTAAAGCTCAATAAGATATCTGAATTTCTACGATGTTTTTGCTAAGATGAAAATTTTCCAGATTATTAGTTCATATATTTCTCAATGATATTAGGGGATGTGGAAGTTTTTTTAAGTTCCTTATTGATACTTTGTAATGTTTTATAAATTACCTAAATATAAGTCCTCTAGGGTGGATACTGAATCTTTTGTTAAGAACCTATAAAAGTTGAGAGAAGTTTTTGAGGGTAATATGTTCAGTTTTGAAAAGTATTTTTATACATATTTTGCTATTAGTGATCCCAAAATTTTATTATTAATATGGTTAAGGATATCTACATTTAATTAAAAGTATATATTAAAAACCCAATGCTAAATGGATTCAGCTCCATGTTATAATGAGTTGGTCCCTACTTTTTGATCGAAGCTGAACTTTACGATCCTGTTATTGCAATAGAGCTCACATAGGTTTCTCACCTACTATGAATCTTTATTAGAACTTGGCTACATGAAACTCGAGTAGTAAAATTTCATGAAATATACTAAAACCATAGCTTCAACTTTCTATCTCATTGATATATTTCATAGATTCTATGTTAACTTGAGCTCACCATGGTGTTTCTGTAACAAACACAATGGAATGAAAACTTCATGATGAACCAAGAAGATGGTCTACACCATTTCAATCTAGAAAAACATGATGGGTTCCATATATGGATAATGAAAAATTCCTTATTGAATTCAAGTTTGGAGTCTATCTTGTGATAATAGTCAGAGGATATCATCTTTTCCTTTCCATGTCACATAAAAAATCTTGAATAATATAATTTATTATCTATTGAAGCCTTCATACTATGAAATGGATGCAACTCACCTAAGAGAGTATCATCACACCATCTCAATAACATGAAATTGATGAAGAGACTATATTTTCATATGAAATGTTGAACCACAATTATTATAGAATTATTCATATAGGGAATAATAATCCACCTTATAAACTATTTTCAGAATATCTATAGAGTATCCCCATGAAATATTTATTAAATCTAGAAGATGAACCTATTAAAAATTCTTCAAATAATGTAATGATCTATTCTAAATATAGTTCATAATTCACAAGAAGATAGATAAGTAAGATCTGTTTCACTTGGATGACCATAAAGACTCATTACATTGGAAGAAAGTGTATGTGGGGCATCTTCATCATGCATATAGAATATTTCCTGGTGAAATAGAGAAGGCAATGCATTATATGATTTAGAGAGACTTTATATCAGGGAGAATGATATACACTATGAAATATTGTATGAATTATACCAATATAATGATTTTTTAAATAATGGCATGACAAAAATGAAATCTATAATGATAAATTGGTCTGAGGAATATGAATATAATCTCAAGGTTATGATTATTTGTTTCACATTGATTTTCATATATATATATCTACTATGATATTATCTGAGTTATTCCATTGGGTTTATTTATTCCATAATTATTCTTAAATTACACAAAAGATACTTGAAATTTTAGTATTGAATATCATATATAATGGATGGATTATTTATTTAATTATCAATTACAAGTATTTTACAGATAAAGGTGGTATGTTTATAAGTCAAATTTAATTATTTTAATTATTTTGAAGGTTGCAACGCTTGATTTAAGGGTTTGTTGAGAAGGATTTTAAAGGAGTGTTTTGAATGGAAACTTGTAACAACCTGAGTTTTTGTGAATGTTTTTTTTTCAATTAAATTAAATTTATTTTATGTCTTGTGTTATACGCTACACTGAGTTAAGCTTAAACTATTTTTAATTCTGGATTAGCTTGCTTTACATGCAACACTTATTTTTTATAAATCATAATTTTATTATTATAATTATTTAAACAATAAAATTATAAACTAACCATTATAATGGAGGGTATGTACATGATTAACTATATTATGAAATTATGATTTATACATGTATATATAATTCTTTGAAAAATTAATTATAAATAAATATAAATACCTTTTTAAAATGAAACAAAATATTTTTTCGGAAAAACTATAAATAAGTGTGTTTTATATAAAAAATCACTCTTATTTGATTATATTAAATAAATAAATAAATAAATAAATAAATAAATATAATATTAAATATAAAGTTTAACATACATCTTATTTGTTTTCTGTACATGATATAAAAACAAATCCATTTTTTCTTATAAAAGAAGTATTTTTCTAAAAAGGCAGTTTTTCTACCTTTTGATGGCACACTTATTTTAAATATAATTTTTGTCACTTTTATAAATTATATTTTAAAAAATAATCTTATTATTTTAAATAGGGATATAAAAATTTATATTGGTTTAGTTTTTGATATTTTTCTGATAAGTTTCATGTCTTGATGAATAGTAAAAATACTGAATTTTAATTTAAAACAACTTTTTCTTAGAAATAATTTATAGTGTTAAATTATATTTTTGATTGGTTTTAAAGAATAATTAGCTAATATTTTTATCATTTAATCCAATTTAGGTCATTGGAATAAATTTTACATTTATTTTGGATATAAAAACATATCAATATTTTGAACGTTTTTACTTTAAAGACCCATTGTTTTGTCCTATCTGTGGGATTAATTTTTAATTAATTTCTAAAAGTTCTTTAAATTAAATTTATAAAAATGGATTCCATATTTGGAATCATAATGTCCAAATTTATTAATTATGACCTTCTTATTTTTGGAAAATATGAATAGTATTTTTAGTAATTTTTATTTCCACGGTTAAGGGTAAATCCAGTAATTAAGGGTAAAATTAATATTATAAATATTAGAAAACTACCATAACACATGAGAAAATGTCATTGTATGAAGTTAATTATAATATTAACACCTAAGTTTCTAAATTTAATAATTTAATGGACACTTTTCCCTTTAAATTACTTAGAAATTATTAAAATAAAAAAGAGTGATAGAATGCCACACTCTTACTTTTAATAAGTACAATATTTTTAATATGTGGCTAAATAGAATATATGATTGACTATGTATATTATTAAGAAATATAAATGGTTTATATATTTCATGGTATTTTATTTTTTAAATTTTAGTGAATAAATATTATTCATAAATAATTGCAAACTGATGATGTAGAAATTATTCAATTAAAGAAAAAATCAATTAAATCATATTAAAAATATTAGAATAAATATAATTTTACTTAATTAAGGTACTAAAAAATTTTATAGGTACCTATGAAATTTTATGAGTGTATTAAATTAATATTTTTCAATTTATATTCATGGATTGATTTTTTTAAATTTATTGTAATGAATAGTTTCAAAATTGACAGTAATGATATTTTATAAAAATAATATTTTATTAAATTAGTTAAAAATCATAAAATTACTAAATAAGGAAAAGGTTTATGTGATACGGTTTAAAATATCATATATTTTTTATTTATATTTGAATTTAAACCTTATAAGTAAAAATATCCACCTTTTAAAATTGAAAAAGTAGTTACTATAATTAAAATTAAAATAGGTTAACTGAGGGTTAATAAAAAAAGTTAAGGTTTAAAATTACACCAAAACCTATATAAAATTTATTTTTTATGGTATTATCACCCTATACCACTTTATATTATAATTAATTTTTATTTTAAGGTATTTTATTGATATCTAATTTATAATAAATTAATCTTTTGAGAAATTCCAAAAGTGTCCCTTCTCTATCTTATAAAAGGGAACCTCTTCTTCTCTTTTCTTCACACTTTAAAATCCTATTTGTTTTGTCCTAAATCTGTAAAAATATCCCCCCAACTTCCCTAAATTAATCATATAAGTATTAATTTTAGTATAAAGCCAACCAAATAAGTCCTTTTGTGAAAACCAAAAAGAGATACCCAAAGAAGAGGTAACGTTCATCCACACACATTTTTGTTTTATTTCTTCATTAAACCCCTTAAATTATATTTATTTCATGTTTATATAATAAATAAATACTACTAAATATAATTATATGTTTTTATATTTAGGGTTTTACCTACACCCTCAAACACTTTAATCCAATGGGACACACAATCCTCGTTCATGTGTACAGTAAACTATCACCTCATGAATTGATGTCGTTCATTCTTATATTAATTCCTTTCATGGTTGGGAATAATGATGGAATTTATATTTTTATATTATATATATGATATTTATGATTTATTTATTCTTCTATAATTATTATATGACCCATACCTTCATGATTTCCATTTTGTGTAAATATGATAACTTTGTTTGTGGACGTGTGGACTACCACCTACTCAAAATGATGTGATTCATTCACACTTTACATTAAATGTATTAAGGATGATTTCATTGAAATTTTATGATATTTATTTTATAATAATTATATTTTAATGATATTATATATTTTTCATTTAGCTTATTTCTTTTAATACACCAAGAAAATGGAAACAACATCCATGCGTATGTATGGATTATCCTCTCTACGAATGGTGTACTTCATTTTCTAATTATATTTTTATAGATTATTATTAATAAATATATACAGAATATACATGATATTTATATCATGATTATCATTTTGGAGATAATGAAACCATGATATAAGTACGAGAACAAAAAATATAACAAATCAAAATACATGAAAAAAACAAAGCGGATATTACCCGATATGTAACATTAACATGGAATTATTAATAAACAAGTAATATAAAGTCACAATCAAATCATATATGGTATTAGATATAATAATATATTTATTTAATATATGTATAATAACATTATATTTATTATGTATGAATTTTTTATGGGTACGTTGAGAGTCAATACATAAGGTAAGGGATCTCTGTCTCACTTTTATTTCCACATGATGTATGACTTATACACTACTTTTTTCTTTTGTGTGGTGTATATACAACCCATGAATTTATTTTTTGAGTATTATTATGAATATTATGGTATTTTTATACCCATATACTTTCCTTTCATTCATGGGAATATGATTATACTAATTATAAAGTGATAACTATTTATTCTACAATCTCATCAATATTCAGGATTATTTTGTTTTAAATCTCCATTGGGGAATATTTACCCTCCACATACATGTATTATAAAAATGGTTTTAAAAAGGTTTTTAATATTATCTTGTGAATATTTAAAGTTATTTTTACCCATGTTTGACTTTTTACTAAATGGTTTTAAGGGAATTTTTTTTTCGTTTTACAAACGAGGTTCTTTGTGATTTTTTTAGAAAATGTAAGAAACAAATATTTTTTAACATATATAGAATGAATGAATTTTTACAATTTCATTATGCCTTATTTCCCTGAATATTACCTTACAATCTAATATAGTTATTTTCAAAGTAAATTTTTTCTTTTAAAATTATGTGTCATTTTAAGAAAATAAAACTTTTTCAAAGAAGAAATGATATTTTCCTCAAGTATTATTTTTAAATCAATGAAAACATTAATTTATGTTACTTATGATTTACTGAGGATATTTTTAAAGAATACTATCCCTATACTTCCTATGTTTTATTTATGGTAATTATGGAATCATATTTATGAAACCCATTTATTTTACATGGGTAATGTTATGATGGAATGATGTTTATGGAACCCATTTCATTCCTTAGGTTCTGATATGATGAATGATTAATGTTTTTGTGTCACACATATGTAAGGTTTTCATTATGTGATGGGTGAGACCTATATCTACCTCTAATGCATTGTGTAAATATGGATAACTCATGAGGTATATATTTTATGTGTGAACCTGATTTTGTGTTCACAATTATTTGTGTGGACCTAGTTTTCCCATCCATATGTTTATGCATGGGCCTGATTTCATGTCCTTAATTTAATGAGTGAACCTATTACTATTTATACATGTTCAAAAAGTTACAAGTTTTTGTGTATTTAATAATTTAATGTCTTATGTCAATGTTATGATCTCATGGATTATGTTCTTTTATTACCTTTTGATTTGTTTCTTAAGAACTACCAATATTTATGCCATGATTCATGTTTATGATCTTTGATATATAGGGTATGATCTTATAATATTTGGATCACATTATCATACACTTTATGCCCATGTTTATGCTTACATATCTCCCTTGTTTACCATTACTGATCATCTGATATCACCCTTTTCTAATGTTTCTTTTACCCAAGATATGAATAATTGTTTAAAGCATGATATTTCAAAAAGGGTTCTAGAAATGAAGAAATGGGAGGGAGAAGATGTATATGTATTATAAACTAATTTTTTATTCTTTGAAGTTTCTAAAGGTGCTAAAATAATATTGTATTTGGGTTTGTGTATATTTATTCTATAAAAGATAATGAAATATCTATATAAGTTTATCCTAGATCATTATAGTTGGTATCAGAGCAAAGGTCTAGTGAACCTTTGGAAACTAGGATGAGAAAACCTTAGTAAGAAACCTAAGGGTATGTCTAGGTTATAATCCAATAGTTTTTTAGTGATCAAGAATAACCTAAGTTAAACCTATTGTGTCCTTGATTGAAATTTTATCAATAATTTTCCCTGAATATGAGGTTTTCTTAGTATTATTAGCATTTCTCAAACGATTATTTTTAGTTTTATTCAATGGTTGGAACCTAAAGGAACCATGTTAATGATGAATTTAATTGGAAATATAATTATTTTCCTCTTGATCACCCAGATATTGTGGGAGATGGAATGAAAAATCTTATCACTACACTCACACAAGCTATAAATCATGTCGAACTTTCAAATGAACAATAAAGGGAACAGAATTATATTGACTCATTAAAGAAGAAACTTCCACCTTCTTTCAGTGGGTATTCTGATCCACTAGTAGCTGAGAAATGGATCAACACCATTAAGAAAATATTTTTTGTTTTAAAATCTTGGGACTTAAAAAATTATTTCAAGCCATTTATCATTTAGAAGGTAATGGAGATCAATGGTGGAATTTTATCATGAATATAATGAAATGTGAAGAAATTGACTCCATGAAATGGTATGTGTTCAAGAACTTATTTTTCAATAGGTATTTTCTTAGTATTATTTAGATGAAAATGGATAAGCAATTACTTAGGTCAAATAAAAAGGATGATGAATCTGTTGGAACCTATGAAGAAAATTTTACAAGACTTACAAGGCACTCTTATAGAATTATCATCCAACCCAAAAGTAAAATTGATCAATTATTTATTAGAATGAAACCAAATATTCAAACATTATCTTCTATAAGGTACATTGGAAACTATGAATAAATCTTTGATTGTACACTAAAAGTGGAAATGGAAGTTAGTTACCCTCAAGGTTCTAGTGATAAGAAAAGTAACACAGAGCTTAATGGAACCTCTAGTCGTTTTCCACATAGTGGGAAGAAAAATTTCAGACCTCATACTTTCCTAAACTGTGGAAAGGATTACTCAGGGGAATTATTGAAAGGAACAAGAAAATGATTCATGTGTGGGAAGCCTAGACATCTATAAAAAGAGTGTAAGAGTGATGTAAAATGGCAGATCAATGAAATTAATGGAGATAAAGCTCAACAAAATGCACTACTCACACTTAAGTGCTATTAATGGAGTGATTTGGAAACTATGTTAATAAATGAACCATTCCAAAGGTTAATATGAAAGATAATCCATAATAACCAATAAATAAAAAGGAAAAAGGGAAAACTTATGCTATCATAATGGATTAGTTGAACCATAATAATTAGTTAATACTTATCCTCATATCCTTATTGGGTATTTCATGTATGATTTTGAATGAATTATCCCTATAAAATCTTATTATTCATCTATTAGTAAAACTTCATGTGATTATCTGCATGGATTCTGGAGTAATGAAGTCACATATTCTATTGGTACAAGGATGAACCCAATCTTCCAATGATTTTTTTAATAAAAGAAAAGATCTTATGCAAGGAATTAAGAAGTATGTGGATTTTAAGTGATTACCATGTTTCAAGAGAATACATAATGATGGTGTTCACATGTTTAGTATGTGATAATTAGGAGCCACACCAAGTGTTTGGGAGATTAATTATAAGTTGATTTTGGATATTTAGTAACATTGTTTCAAAAGTCTAAGATTTTAATATTTTGGAAGGTTTATAAGGGTAACCATTAAGAAATTGTTTACATTGAAATTTTGATGAGGTTTTAGATATTAATGTTTAGTAATATATAGATTTATGAAAATTGTATAAATTATGATAACCAATTTTTTGTGATAAAGACAAATGGAATAACCTATCATTCTAATTATCGATCTCCTGATATACTAATGCTTTATTAGTAAAAAATTCACATCCATTTCTTTAATAATATATGATGTGGAAATTGATTAAGGAACAAAAAAAGGAGAGATTGTGTTGAAATAAAGTAAGTATATCTTCTCATGAAAATTTTTCAACTTTAAGAAAAAAGTATTTAAAATAAAAATTTGTCCATTTATCATAATTTTTGATGAAATCAATGAATGTTTTCAAGACTATTTGGGCTATCACTTTTTGATTGTTAACTTTCTCCTGACCATGTTCTCTATCACTCCCCATAAAAACTTTATGGTTAGTTCTCTCTTATATGTTCATGATCTCATGTTCTACCTATGTTATCCTACTTGGAAACATTTTTATGAGTTACTTTGGGTAACTTTTATGTTTTCGAATTTTTTATAGGGAGTTTTAGTATTCATTTTTATGATGTGGGTTTTCCAAAAATGAATTTCCAAATAATCCACCATTTATTTTTAAGTGCAATATAAAATTGCAAGGATGATTTTTAATTTTTAAATTCTTGATCATATCAAAATGGTAGCTTATCAATTGTATCTTCTACAAAATCTCTCTCAATTTCATTATTTTTTCTATGTATCCCTACGGAGGAAGTATATACCCGATCCTTCATATATACTAAACTTATAGGTTGTACCACTGGAACAAGATCCTTCTTATTAATAGAAACTAGTAGAAATTTTTGATCTTAGAGAAAAAGTTCTACAAAGAAATACAACTCACATGGCTAATGTTTTGGGGATAAACCACCAATTTTAAGAAGTTGTGTGGTAATTTTAGGATTTGATGAGGTAAAAGTATGCTCATTTTTTTGTATTGGAATAAACAATTTTGAGGGAGAAATTAATTTTAATGGGGGTATAATGTAACAAACTGAGTTTTTATGAACTTTGTTTTGAGTAAAATAAATTTCATTGATGCCTTGTTTTATACTCTACACCAAGTTAATCCTATTTTACACGCAATATCGGCTTAGCTTTCTTTACACGTAATAATGAGTTTCTAAAAAACATCATTTTTTTGTTATAATTATTTAAAAAAGAAAATTATAACCTAGCCATTAGAATAGAGGGTATGAATAGGATTAACTAATTTATGAAATTATAGTTTACACATGTATATATAAATATTTAACAAATTAATTATAAATGAATGTAAAACCCTTTTTAAAATAAAAGGAATTTTTTATGAAAAACTCCACACAAGTGTATTTTATAAAAAATAACAATTATTTTATTATATTAATGATATATATATATATATAATATTTAATATAAGGTTTAACATACATCTTATGTTTTTTCTAGACATGATATAAGAACAAATCTTTTTTTTTTCTCAAAAAAGAAATAATTTTTTAGAAAAGAAGTTTTGCCACCTATTGATAATGTACTTGTTTTAAATCTTGTTTTAACAATTTTATAAATTATATTTGAAAAAAATAAAATTCTTATTTGAAATCAAGATATAAAAATTTACTTTGTTTGTATTTTTGGTATTTTTATGATAAGTTTCATGTTTTGATTATAGTGAAAAAATTGAATTTTAATTTAAAACATCATTTTCAAAAAAATAATTTATAGTGTTAAACTATATTTTTGATTGATTTTAAAGTATAATTATACCAATTTTTTATAAGTTAATCCAATATAGGTAATTGGAATCAATTTTACATTGAATTTGTGTATAAAAAAATATCAATCTTTTGAATGTTTTTACTTTAAAGACCTATCATTTCATCCCATCCATGAGATTAATTTTTAATTAATTTCTAAGAATTATGTGAATTGAATTTGAAAAAATGTATTATATATTTCTAATCATAATTTACAAATTTATTAATTACTTACCTTTTATTTTTGGATAATATGAATAGTAATTTAAGTAATTTTTATTACCATAGTTAAGGGTAAATAATTTAATTAAGGGTAAAATAATATTATAAATATTAGAAAAATATCCTAAAAATTGAACTAATGTTATTTCATGAACTTAATTATACCCTTAAAATTTAGGTTTTAAAATGTAATAATTTAATAGACCCTTATCCATGAAAATGACCGAGATAGTATTAAAATCCAAAAAAGTGACAAAATATCACTCTCTTACTTTTAATAAGTAGAATATTTTTAATATGTGGTAAAATTGAATATGAACTAAACTATGTATATTATTATTAAATACAAAAGGTTTATTTACATCATAATATTTTATTTTTAAATTTTAGTGATGAAATAAGTTTCATAAATAATTACACAATGATGATGGAGTAATTATTCAATTAAAGAAACAATCAATTAAATGATATTATAAACATTTAAAGAAATATAATTTGACTTAATTAAGGTACTGAAAAAATTTATAGGTAAATATTACATTTTATGGCTGTATTAAATGTTTTTTTTGAAGGTATCTTACTGGATTTATTCTCTTAAAGTCAATGTAATAAATAGTATAAAAATTTAAACTAATGATATTTTATGAAATAAATATTTTATTATATTAATTTAAAATAATAAAAATAATAAATAAGTAAAAAGGGTATGTTATATGGTTTAAAATATCATAAATTATCCATTTATGGTTTATTTTAAACCTTATAAGTAATTATATCCACCTTTTAATATCATAAAAGTTATTACAATAGTTAAAATTAAAATTGGTTAACGAAGTGTTAATAAAAATATAAGGATTAAATCATATATAAACCCATATAAAATATATTTTTTTATTGTATTATCACCATATACCACCTTATATTCGAATTATTTTCTATCTGAAGGTATTTGGATTGAGATTTAATTTATGATAAATTAATATTTTGAGAAACTCCAAAAGTGCCCCATCCCTATCTTATAAAAGGGAACCTCTTATTATATTTTATTCACACATCAGAACCTATTATATTTGAAAAATATATATCTAAATATCCTCCCAACTTATATAAATTCATTATAGAAGCATTAATTTATGTATAAATCCAATTGAATAAGTCCTTTTGTGAAAATCAAATGGAGATACCTAAAAAAGAGGCAACGTTCATCAACAAACATTTTTTGTTTTATTTCATTCTTAAACCAATAAAATTAGTTTTATTTCATGTTTATATAGTAACTTAATTATCATAAATATATTTAGATGTATTTATATCAAGTTTTCAAACTATACTCACACATACTTCCATCAAATGGGATATGGAATCATCGTTCGTGTGTACGACGGACTACAACCTCAAGAGCTGATATCGTTCGTTCTTAAATTTATAATTATAATGGTTACAAATAATGATGAAATTAATGTTTTTATATTATATATATGATATTTTAGATATATTTATTCCTTTTTAATTATTATATAACTCATACCATCATGCATTCTATTTTTTGTAAATATGATAACTTTGTTTGTGGATGGGTGGACTACCGCCTCCTCAAAGCAATGTAATTTGTTCAAACATTACATGGGATGTATTAAGGATGGGTTGAGTGAAAATATATGATATTTTTTCATAATAATTATACAATAATTATATTATATATATTTCATTTAACTTATTTATTTTATCATGACAAGAAAATTGAAATAGTCTTCATGCATATGTTGGACCTACCATCACCATGAAAAGTGTATTTCATTTTATAATTATATATTTTATAGATTATCATAAATAAATATATACTGAATATATATGATATTTATATCATGTTTATCACTATTGATATAATTAAATCATGATATAAGTAAGAGGACCAAAAATATAACAAATCAAAACACATGTTAAAAACAAAGTAGATATTACATGAAGTGTAACATTAACATGTAATTTTTATTAAAAGCTTAATATAAATTCATAATAAAATAATATATGGCATTATATATAATAATATGGTTCTTTAATAAATTTATAATAAACATAAATTTATTATACGATAATTTTTTACGAGTATGATGAGAGTCAAGACATAAGGTAAGGGATCTTTGACTCACTTTTATTTCTTTGTGACAAATGTATTATAAACTAATTGTATCTTTTGTGTAGTGTATATACCTCCCATTAATGTCTTTTATTAGTATTATTATGAATATTATGGTATTTGTATATCCATATAATTTTTATTATTTAATGGGCATACAATTATACTGATTATAATGTGATAAGTATTTATTCCACAATCTCATCAATATTTGGTATTATTTCATTTTAAATATCCATTGGAGAATATTTATCCTCCACATACATGTTTTATAAAAATGGATTCAAAAAGGTTTTTTATATTCACCTATGAATATATGAATTTATTTTTACCGATGTTTTACTTTTTACTAAATGGTTTGAAAGGAATATATTTTGTCGTTTTCCAAACAAGGTACTTTATGACTTTTTTTGGAAAAAGTAAGAAAGAAATGTTTTTTAACTTATATGGAATGAATGTGTTTTTAAACTTTCATGAATAATTATTTCCTTGAATATTACCTTACTGTATTATAAGGTTATTTTTAAAGGAAATGTTTTCTTTTAAATTTGCATGACATTTTATGAAAAGGGAATTTTTTCAAAGAAGAAATAATATTTTCATTTATAATTATTTTTATATCTACAATAAAATTAATTTATAATACTTATTATTTACTGGGGATATTTTTTAAGAATATTTTACCTATCCTTACTATTGTTTATTTATAATTTTTATGGAATGATATTTATGAAACCCATTTATTTTGCATGGGTTACATTATGATTGAATAATGTTTATGAAACCCATTTCATTCCATAGGTTATGATGTGATGAATGATTTATGTTCTTGTAGAACACATATGTAAGGTTTTAATTATGTTATGGGTTAGAATTATATATCACTAAAATGAATTGGGTAAATATGGATAACTCATTAGGTATGTATGTTATGCATGGACCTGATTTCCTTTTCACAATTCCATGTATGGACCTAGCTTTCATGTCCATAATTTTATGTGTGGACCTAGTTTTCATCTATATATGTTTATGAAGGGGGATGATTTCATGTCATTAATTTAATGAGAAAAACGTTTACTATTTATACATATTCACAAAATTATAAGTTTATGTGTATGCCAAAATTTCATGTCTTATGTCAATGTTATGATTTCAGGGATTATGTTATTTGATTCCCTTTTGATTCATGTCTTAAGAACTACCAATATTTATTCCATGATTAATGTTTATGATATTTGATATATAGGGTACAATATTCTAATGTTATAATCATGTTCTCATACCCTTTATGCTTTTGTTCATATTTAGATATCTTTGTAGTTTACCTTTGCTAAGCATTTGATCTAACCATTTTCTTATGTTTCTTTTCCCCAGGATATGAAGAATTATTTTAAGTATGATATGTCAAAAAGGGTTCTAGAAATGAATAAATATAATAAAGAATATGTAGATGTATTATGAACCAATTATTTATGCTTCCATGTTTCCAAATTAACTAAAATAATATGGTCTTCGAGCATGTGTATGTGTATTCTACAAAAAATGATGTAATATCTATGTACATTAATCATGGGTCGTTATAATACTTAAACTGTTTTTATTTTAAAGAAGGAAGTATTCAATGATGATAATATTTTGGATATATATCAAAATAATTATTAATATTTTTAATGATTTTATTATTAATTTATTGTACATATAAAAAGCTAAAAAGTGATATTTTTTTATTAGAGAAATTTATAAAATATCTTGACTCAATTTATTTTGTATATTTGAAGAAGGTGGATATAATATACCCATTGGAATACATTTTTTCTTTATATTTAAATATTTATCTAATATTTTAAAAGGAATCATAGGAGAAAATCATGAAAAATATTTTGAGAATAAAGTGATTCAAAATTTCCACTCTACTATTCATCATTTGAAGAAAATAGAAGATTTCATTCCACAATATTTTTCTCTCACAGTTTAAAGAAGATTAATTCATGAAAAAAGTTTTAGAACTTATTTTATTCAATTTAATTAAGACTAAGTTTGTGAGTCATTAATTATCCATTATGTTCTAATCCATGTTTTCTTGAAGATCATATACATCTATCAATTTTTTCTACAACCATGCACCAAATTTATTTCAACAATCTATATCTCATCTATTTATAATAAAGTGTTAAATTATTATACTTATTTATGGTAGAGTGTTATATTCCCATACTAAGATATGGATATCAAGGTTCCTTACAAAATAAATTTAAGGATTAGTAAAATATTTTTTTGTAAGGTTTCAACTGTATACACCAAGTTGTCGCGCTCTCCATAAAAGGACCTACTTTGTGAAAATCACTAAGCTCATAAATAGAGAATTTATGGAATGGACTAGGGGATTTCTATGCTCCTTACCACTATAAATAACCATGTATTTTTCTTTACTTACTCATATTTAAGAGAGAAGGACAATATATATTTAATTCAATAGGGATGATTTAATTTTTTTTCACGTTTTTTAAATCGAAACAATTCAACCCTATTGTGTAATCATTATCATCATCCCAATATGAAAATTGGTATCAAAGGTTGGACTCTATTGGATATATTTATCTTTCTAAAAATATTTTAAGATATACTGCTATTTTTACTAGATACCAACAAGTGGTATCAGAATGTTGTTCACTTGGAAAATATTGAAGATTTATTTTGGCTATAACAATACTAAGTTAAAGATTAAAATGAAAAAAAAATTCAATGGATGATCTTAAAGAAGACATATCGATGATCCATGATCCTTTTTTTAATGGTGATAAAAATGTTTTTTGTAAAGATCACAATATTTTCTATTTGAATAATGTTAGTTTTAAAGTTTATTTAAATATTATTAATTGATATGAAATCCCATGAGAAGATTTAGAAAAATGGGATGATACCATAAAAGGAGAATATGATCTAAATTCTAGATCTATAAATGCTATCATATACTAACTTATTCCTGATGAGTTTAATTGAGTTTCTTAATGTGATATTTCCTATGAAATGTGGTATACTAATCTTTTTATATACGAAGTAATTGACAATTTTAGAAAAATGTGGTATAATACCACTGAAATTAAATTTGATACATTCAAGTAGCAAGAATATGAAATAATTACTAAAATAAATTGGAGATTGATAATATTTTTCATTGATATTGCTTCCTTGGGAACTCTAATTATAGAACCCGAATAAGTATTAAGGGTACTTAGATTTTTACCTTCTAAGTGGAATGAAATATCTACTGCTATTTGAAAATCTACAATAGTTAAAAATTTAAAGATGAAATAATTGATCAAAACCTTGATGATGTATAAATCTATGATGAAAGCTGAAGTTGAAAATCATATTTACATCAAAAAAGAAAAAGTTTCACTCAAAATTTTGATGGATGAGTTTTATGATTCATATTTTAGTTATTTAGGTTTATGTGATGAGCTATCATAACATGCTAAAAAATTCATCAATCGATACCAAAATATAAAATAGAAATTAAATATAAATAAAGAGAAGGAAGTTAGATGCTAAAAAAGTAAAAACAAAGGTAATTTGAGACCCAAATGGGCTTTGATTAAATGTTAGAGGAAAAATGATTATAAAATAAAGTACATGAAACTAGAAAGGATACTAGGAGTGCTTCTAAAGACTCAAGAAGTGAATCTCCTACAAACTCTAATGTTGAGTATGAAAAAAAGTTACATCAATGACTTATATATAATAGCCTAGAACCCACACTCTCAGATCCTATGCTGAAATTCATAAATTTACATTCCTCGAATTGATGCTGATAATTGTGACCTAAATTTTTCATCTAAACCTTACAACATAAAAAGGAAAACATGGATCACTTACATTCTGGAGGACCTTTTAGGTTTAGAGTTTTATAAAATATAGACAAACTCATACATAAACAATTCTCACAATTTTAAATGATAATTTATCCCACTTACCCCACTATTAATTTTTCAAATTAATATATCATCATCATCCATATGAAATCCATTCCAGGAATATCTTGATCAACACAATTCTTTAAAACCTGGGGAAAAGTAAACATAATAAGGGTGAACTCAGAGTCTCAGTAAGGGTAGGCATAAGAATTAACAATTGAGTGTCATCAATGATCATAAGAGTGCATAAGAGTATGATGACTTAATCAAAGTGAAAGAGTGAGTCATAAAATAAATCTTACACATCAATACCTAGATCATCAAATATGGAAACATGGAAAATGAAAGAGTTATCAAAATCAATAATCAAAAGACATTTGATATCAATCATGATCATTAGAAGCATTATAAAATCATATCAAGCATAAGGAAAAAATGTATGTATTTGGGAAATCAATTTAATTTCACTCTTACAATCACTCTTATAAATAGAATAACCATACGATCGACTTCCATACCCAATGCATTGGAGGGATATCATGTACCCACCTATCGTTGGTCTATCGTAGAACCACCCATCACTGATTTACCATAGAAGTACCCATCATTTATTTATCAACTAACAACCTATAAAATGTATAATTACAATAATGCAAAAAATATTTCATTTCACCAAAACTCTTAGGAACAACCATTAGCACTTTTATAGCTTGATTAACACATATAAATGAAATAGGCTTTGTAATAATATTTTTGAAACATTATTGAACCATAGAAAAGAAATCGGTTACATAAAAATCTCTTTGAAAAATTATTAACCCATAGAAAATAAATGGGATTAATAAAAATATATTTGAAGAAAGATTGAACCATGAAAAATATATGGTTTTAATAAAAATCAATTTGAAACATGATTAACCCATGGAAAATAAATGGTTACCATACCAATCTCTTTAGGACATTATTACCCCATGAAAAAGAAATGGGTCTAATAGAAATCTCTTTGAAAAATTATTAACTCATGGAAAAGAAATGGTTTTCATAACAATATATTTAGAACATTATTAATCCATCTAAAATTAATTGGATCAATAACAATCAATATGAAAAATTATTAATCCCTGGAAAAGAAATAGGTGAAAAAAATAATATTTTTGAAACAAGATTAACCTATGGAAAAGAAATGGGTTCCCAAAAAATCTCTTAAAAATAATCATAATATATCAAAATAAGAAATGAGGAAAATATTAATGAAAAATATCCCTAGTGGAAGATAATTAATAATTATTTTTATGTTTATTAATGTAAATTCACTTAAAATATCATTAAAAACATTCATGACAAAAATAATCTTTAAACATTACAAAGTGTCCCACACCTCCTTACAACTTTTTAATTAAATACCCTTGAAGGAATAAAATTTAATAAACTTATAATATCATTATAATAATTATATTCATGATAGATCATGATAAAGTAGAAGTATACACACCTCATAAAAGAATATAGGTGTATAATATAACAAACGTCTCAAAGAAGAAAATTTATGACAAAATTCCATTACCACTTTGGTATGTTTGAAACCGTAAACCACAAGAAAGAGGTATAATCAAATGGATATTTAAAAACCCACAAGTTTAAGGTTAATAATACTAAGATACATTATTTCATAGTATATAAACCATGCAATAAAAACAAGTGGTGAAAATGATATAAGTCTCGTATAAATAAAAGTGAGACTAGAAATCCCTTTACAAATGTGGTAACCTCTGAAATGGAAACCCAAAAATTACTAATCATAAAATTAAAAATTTAAGTACCATAAAGATAAAATAATTAATGATATAACATATTAAAAGGGTCAGTAGATATACCACACAAAATAAGTTGTGAATATGATATTTATCTCACATATGTAAAAAGTGAGATGATGATCCCTTACAAAGATCAAACCATTGGAGTGAGAATAAATCAATTAAATAATTATGTGTGAAAATTTTAAATCCAAACAATAAAATTTAAAATATATTATAAAGAAAATAATAGTTCATTTAACACATATTATTGGTATAATAAAACCAATGGCATATAACTTCAACCCAATGAATGTAAATTGAGTTAAGAAATCCCTTACATTGAGTTTGATTTGTCATGATTGTCCTCTATATTCCTAAATAATAAACGTATGTTAATTATTTAATTTAATCATAAAATTTTAGAAGTTTATAATTAATTTTATTTCACTTATAAAAAAGTTATACACAATTAATTAATCAATAATGTTTAAGTCGGATGTTTTGACTATTTTTAACTTATGTGTCAAAATTGACATTGATTGGTTGACTGATGTCAATGATGTAATTATTTAAAAATATATAGAATAATAATAATGAGGTAATTATAAAATTTATACATCAAATATACTTTTTAAAATAATCCTAAAATATGGTTTTGAAAAAGGAACCAACGTTACAATCATAGAATTGGAAGGTTGTACGTACGCATGAGTAATGTTCCCATTTTTCAATGATCATCATGGAAAAAAGATAAGTAAAATTTATCATTATATAAATACAATTATATCATAAATAGTATATTATTTATTTATATATACTTATATATATCATTCTTGTTATGCGGTGATGAAAAAGGAAGAATCACATCGCTTTGAGGAGGTGGTAGTCCATACGTACATGATTGACGTTATCACTTTTTTTCAGTGTGTGAAATGGAAAGATGAAAATGATATGTTATATAATTATGTCATTAATATAATAAATATTTTATTTATATCATATATTTTTATTAAACCCATCCTTAATATATTCAATGTAATGCATGAATGAATCACATCGCTTTGAGGAGGCAGTAGTCCACACATCCCCAAATGATGTTATCATATTCCCACAAAATGGAGAAAATAAAGGTATGTGTTATATAATAATTAAATAATAATTGATAAATTATAAATATATTATATATAGAAAATAAACTAAAAATCCATCATTATTCCAAACCAAGAAAGGTGTTAATGGAATAACGAAGAACATCAGTTTGCAAGGCGGTTGTCTTTCGTACACACGAACGATGATTGCATATCCCATTTGATAGAAGTGTATAAATGTGTAGGTTAAAAAATTAACATAATGAAATATAATTATATTGATTATAGTGAGTTTATTATATAATAATTATATAAAAATAATTTAATAGGTGGATAAAAAAATAAAACAAATTTCTCATTGAAGAAGGTTACCTCTTCTTTGGGTAACCCCTTTTAGTTTATACCAAAATCCTTTATTCATTTTCCTTCTTCCAAAAGTGAGAATTATAGGATGATTTAGGGAATTTTTGGATTTTATTTTATCATGGTTTTGATGATCCAAAGGAATTGAGATGTGTGAATAAGCGGGAGGGATGTGTGCCTTTCTATATTAGAGGAGGAGTGAAATTATTGTAAAAATAAAAAGGTAAACACTATTGAGAGGTATCACTTATATAAGGTGCCTAAAATAATAGAAAAAATTATAAAAAAGGTATTATACTGTATAAATATTTATAAAAATAGGTTTTTGACATGAGTATAGGTCATTTCATCCCTTAAGGTTAAGGTTTAGTCCCTTGTTAAGCTAGTTTTTTCTTAATCATTTTAATTAATTTTAATTCCTTTCAATTATATTTTTGGTTAAAAAACTAAGTTGACCTTAATAGAAATTATAAATTATTATAATTAAAAATATGGAATATATTTTTAAAAATTCAAATCATATAAGGGGCAGAAATTAATTTAAAATTAATCTCGTAGATAGGATGAGACAACAAGTTTTTAAAGAGAAAATGTCAAAATTTTGAAATGTTTTTATATCCAATTTCTATTAAAAATTGATTAAAATATCATAAATTGAATTTATTTATTTAAAGTTTAAATAATTATACTTTAAAATATATATAAAATATAACTTAACTATATAAATAAATTATACCAAAATGCAGTTTTCAATTAAAATTCTGTGTTATTCACTATTTATTAAAATATAAAACTTCTTAAACAAATACCAAAAATTCACCCAAAGTAAATTTTAATATTAAAATTTCATAAATATTTTTTATTTTTTAAAATAGAAATTATAAATGTTCCAAAACATAGTTTTAAAAAAGGCATTTCATTGAATGGTGTAAAAAATGCCTTTTAGAAAAATATAGCTTTTTTATGCTTAAAATTAGATATATTCTTATCTTAATCCTATCAAACGTATTAGATGAATTTAAAAACATTTGATTAAATATATAACATATAAATTTAATTAATATATTTCACTAGTAGTTACTAATTTAATTTATTAAGACAAAAAACCTTTGCGGGCATAAAAATAGTTTATTCAAAAAAATACATCCTCTATATTAAATTGGTTTTAATTTTCATTTATAATTAATCGGTAACCAAATAATTAAATTTATAAACATATTAAAACTATATTTTCTTAATTTATTTAATCTCATTTGTTCCCACCATCCCAACAGCTAGGTGATAATTATCATGTTAAATGATAGTATTAATATTATATTGTTGTCTGATAAGACTCATCATTGTATGTAACACAAGTTATCAAAGAAAATAAATGTTACATGAAACAAAAGATAAACATGGTGTTTCTTATAATACAAGATAAAATATGAGTTTCATTTAATACAAGATATCAAATAATTTAAATTAATTTGGAAGAATATATTTTTTAAAATATCAATATGTTACACCATACCCACTTAAAAATAATTTCCAACTCAACATTAATATAGTATAACATTTTTAGAGTTAATTTATTAAAACACACATAGTATAAAGTGTTTATAAAACATATCTTAAAATAGGAAAGTGTGAAATATACACGTCACCAGAAGTTACACATAACTGTGATTCCTTATAAGGAGAACATAGGTGGGAATGGGGGAAAGTGGTAAATAATCATAGAGAGTAATTAAGTTTATTAATCATAAACAAGTTAATGATAAATAGAAAGTTAATATCCTCAAACATGTAAATATATTATTATGGAAAATACCATTGGTTTATTATAATTGAAGGTACTGGGATAATAATTTTGTTTCAAGATATTTTATTAGGGATAAATACTTCTCTAACCAACTAAACCAAGAGAAAAAATGGAAATATACTAAATTTATGAGTATAATTTCATAATTTTAATCAATTTTCCCCATAATATCATCTTTTTATAAAAACAATTAGTATTAAAAATGAATTTTTAATTCTTGAATCCCTAAAATAAACTTTTAAAGACCACATAACCATCAAAGTGTTAGTCAAGATATTCCACATGTATTTGGAAAATAAACAAAACCAAAATGGTTAGAAAATATTAAAATAATTCCCAAAGTGATTGAACCGTCATACGATACATTAATCATCAAAAGTAATACCCAATGTTCAAACCAAACCTTTCCATAAACAACTATCCTTAAAATCCTTCAAAATTTTCCTAAGTTAAAAACCCAAATATTAGAAGGATATGATCATATATTATTACAAGATAAATAAACCATTATTCATAAAATAAAATACCATATTTTTTTCAAATAAACTTAATATTTACCTAAAAAAAGGTCATACTAATTAGGACATCATGTTGGCTAGTGGTAGTGCATGAAAACCTTATCATCCTTTGGTCACATGTTTAAGCCCCACTACCTTTCCTAATACAACATGTTGTCACCAATAATATGGGCTCTCAATTTTAAATTTAAATAATAAAATTAATTCATCCATGAAAAACATAATTTTGATCATAGGAATTAAAAATGATTCATTTAAAAAAATGACTCAAAAAATCACTTTAAGATATCATCACTTAAATCCTCAATGGGGTGTATAATAATTTGATACTATTATCATTATTATTCTTATATACCTATGAAGGTGTCAATAAATCTTAATAAATCATCAATTAAAAACATTCAAATCTACAAATTTTTCTAAACTGACCTTTGATACCAACTATAACACTCCAGAACCCACACTCCCAGATCTTGTGATGAAATCCATAAAATTACATTTCCAGATTTGATAACGATAATTGTGACCCAAATTTCTCTTCTAAACCATAAAAAATCAAAAGTAAAACTTAGATAAAGTTTATTCAGGAGGTAATTTTAGGTTTACAGTTTTAGAGAATTCAAAAAAACTCACACATAAACAATTCACATGATTTTAAATGAACATTTTGCACACTTAACCCAATATTTCATTTTCACATTAATATATAATAATCATTTATATGAAAAAACTTCTAGAAATAACTTTTTTAAAATAATTTTATAAAACCTAAGGAAAAAGAAATATAATATGGGTGAGCTCAGATGCTCAGTAAGGGTAAACATAGACATTAAAAATTGAGTGTTATAAATGAGTATAAGAGTGTATAAGAGTATTCTGACATAATCAAAGTGCATGATTAAATTATAAAATAACTCATAACCACAAATAATTGGATCATAAAATATAAAAAACATGAAAAATGAAATAGTAATCAAAATTAATAATCAAAATATATGTGATATCAATCTCAATCATTAAAAACATTATAAACTCATAGAAAGCATAAAGAAAACATGTACGTACTTGGGGAATATTTTTTATTTCACCCATACAATAACTATTAAAAATATAATAACCTTATCATTGACTTACATACCAATTAAATTGGAGGGATATCATGAACCCACCCATCATTGGTCCATCACATAACAAACTGTCATTGGTTTATCACCGAACCACCTATCATTAGTTTATCACATAACCAACCATCAAATTTCCAAGTAACATAACACCTAAAATATTTCATATCATCAAAAATAATAGGAAAAAACCATTATCCCATTCATAAATTTATTAACACTTGGAAAATAAATAGGTTCTATAACAATCTCTTTGAAACATGTTTAACTCATAGAAAATAAATGAGTTCCATAAATGAAAATGAGATAAAAATCCCTTATAAAGATCATATCATTGGTATGAGAATAAATCAATGAAATACTTAATTGTGAAAAATTTAAATCCACACATGAAAATTGAAAATATTGTATAAAACAATAAGAGGTAATTTCACACATGTTCTTTGTATAATAAAACCAATGACATAGAAGTTTAAACCAATTAATTGAAATTGAGTTAAGAAATCCCTTACCTTGAGTTTTATTTCTCATGTTTTTCCTCTATATTCTAGAATAGAAAACCTATTTTAACTAGTTACTTGACTCATAACCTTTTACAAGTTTATTATTACTTTTATTTTACAATGTACAATTAATTAATCAATAATGTTTAAGTCAGATGTTTTGACCATATTCGACTTATATTTTAATACTTTGATAGGTTGAATAAAGTTAATGAGGTAATTATTTAAACATATAAAAATAATATTCATGGAATAATTACCACATTAATACACCAATTATACTTTTTAAAACCAGTCCCAAAATATGGTTATGAAAAATGAAGCAACATTACAATCACGGAGACGGTAGGTCGTACGCACGAATGAATAAGGTTTCCATTTTTCAATGATCATCATGAAAATATAATAAGTAATTTTTATATTTATATAATGAAAATTATATTATAAATAACATATTATTTATTTATATATACTTATATATATCATTCTTGTGATGTGGTGATGAAAAAATAGGAATCACATCGCTTCAAGGAAGGGGTAGTCCACACATCCACAAATGACTTTATCACTTTTTCAATGTTTGAAATAGAGATAAGAAAATGATATATTATATTATTATATAATTAATATCATAAATATTTAATTTATATTATATATTTTTATTAAATCCATCCTTAATAAATTTTATGTAAAGTATAAATGAATCACATTGCTTTGAGAAGACAGTAGTCCACACGTCCCTAAGCGATGTTATCGTATTCCCACAAAATAGAAAGCATGAAAGTATGTTTTATATAATAATTACATAAAAATAAATAAATTATAAATATAATATATATAAAAAAATAAAATAAAAATGCATCATTATTAACAACCTTAAAGGTGGTAATGGATGAACAAACCCCATCAATTTGTGAGGCGATTGTCCACCGTACATATGAAAAATGACTGTGCATCACATTTGATGGAAGTGTGTGAAGATGTAGGTTAAAATCTTAACATGTAAATGTCTTAGTATATTGATGATACTTATGTTATTATATAATTATGATATAAAAATAATTTAAGGGGTGTAGAAAGAAATAAAATAAAATTGCTCATTGAAGAAGGTTACATCTTCTTCAGGTAACTCTTTTTAGTTTATACCAAAATAGTTCCTTGGATTGATTTATTACCAAATTTAGGATTACTGGATGAGGGGAGGGATGTTGGTTGTTTATTGTTTCATGTTTTGGACTATAAAAAGGCTTTATATCTATGAATAAGTTGGAGTGGTGAGTGCCTTTTTATAGTGGAGGAGGAGAGACATTCTTGAAAATATAAAAAGGTAAACACTATTGAGAGGTCTTACATACATATTGTGACTCCAATAATGAAATAAATTATATAAAATGAAGTTTATGTTCGAAATATGGAAACAAAATAGGTTTTTTACATTTTTATAGGTTATTGTGGCCTTTGCGTTTATGGTTTAGTCTATGGTATATCCAGTTTTTCCTTTCATCATTGTAATTAATTTTAATCATTTTCACTATTTTTTTGGGTAAAAAACTAAGTTAACATTTATATACATTATAAATTATTATTATTCCAATAATTTAATAAATTTTTCCAAATTAATATCACAAAATTGGCAGAAATTAATTTGAAATTAGTCACACAGATGGGACGAGACAATGAGTTTTTAAAGAGAAGAGGCCAAACGTTTGAAATGTTTTTATATCCAATTTCGATGAGAAATTGATTATAATTACCTAAATTGGATTTATTAATGTAAAATTTTACTAATTATACTTTAAAAACAATTTTAAATATAATTTATCTATATAAACAAATTTGACCAAAAAGCAGTTTTCAATTAAAATTCAGTATTATTCACTATGCATTAAAATATAAAAATTCTTAGAAAAATACCAAAAATTCACCAAAAGTAAATTTTTATATTATGATTTAAAAAATAAATTTTATTTTTTCCAATAAAAATTATAAAATTTAATTTTTTTTAAAAATAGGTACACCATTAAAAATTGGCAAAACTTCCTTTTAGAAAAATACATGTTTTATGCCTAAAATTGGATTTATTCATATCTTAATCCTATAAAACTTATTGGATGAATTTAATTTTTTTTATTAAAATAGTGATCAATTTAATTTATTAAGTTAAAAATACATTGAGTGCATAAAAATAGTTTTGTATAAAAATAAATCCTTTATATTCAATTGGTTTTCATTTTTATTTATAATAAATTGGTAACCAATGAATTAATTTTATAGACATGTGAAAACTATATTTTAATAATTTAGTTAATATTATTCATTCCCACCATTCCAATAAATATTTGATAACTATCAAGTTAAATAATAATATTAATAGTATATTGCTATCTGGTAAGACTCGACATTTTGTGTAACACAAGTTATCAAAGAAACTCAATGTTTTCTGCAACACAAGATAAACTTGGTGTTGTAACACCAGATAAAATATTCATTTCATGTAACACTGGCTATTAGAGAATTCAAATTATTTTTAAAGAATATATTTCTTAAAATATCAGGATGTTACATCCAAACCCTCTTAAAATGAATTTCAACCTTGAAATTCATCTTTTTTATCCAAGGATTAACATTTTTAGACTTCCTTTATTGAAAACAAAATCAAATTAAGTGTTAAAAAACATCCTCTCAAAAGGGGAAAGTGGTAAACATAAAATTTACTAGAAGTTACACATATCTAAGATTCCTCATAAGGATAAAATCAGCAAGAATGGAGAAAAAACATAAATAATTATAGAGAGTGATTAAGGTCATTGAATAAAAACAAGTGAATGATAAATATAAATTTAAGGGACTCAAAAAATTAAATATATGATGATGTAAAAGACCATTGGTTCATCATAATTTAATATACTAGGATAATAATTTTTTTTCAAGATCCTTTTCCTATGGTTAAAGAATTATCTAACCATCTATATAAAGAGAAAAAATGGAAATATACTAACTCTATAAGTATAATTTCATCCTTTAATTAATTTATTCTAAAATATCATCCCTTTCTCCAAACGATGAGTATTAAAAATGAATTTTTATTTCCTAAATCACTAAAATGAACTTTTAAAGGCCACCTAACCAGAATGGCATTAGTTAAACTATTCCACCTATCTTTAGACCTTAAAAAAACAAAAATAGTTAGAACATAGTAAGATAATTACCAAAGTGAATGAAAATTGACATGATAAATTAATCTTAAAATGTAATATCAAAAGTATAAGCCAAACCATTCCCTAAACAAATATCCTTAAAATCCTTCAAATATTTCTTAACTAAGTTCGAAACCCAAATATTAGAAGGATTTGATCATATATTATTCCAACATAAATAAACCATTATTACTAAAATAAAATACCATATATTTTAAAAATAAACTTAATATTTACTTGAAAAAAGGTCATACTAACCAGGACATCAGGTAGGGTAGTGGTAGTGAACAAAACACTTATTGTTCTTCAGTCATGGATTTAAGCCCCACCACCTTGCCAGATACGACCAGTTGTCATTGAGAATATGGGTTGTCATTTTTTATTTAAACATAAAAACTAATTACTCCATTAAAATAGTTCATTTATATATAAAGGGATAAAAATATTTCATAAAAAAATAAATTCAAAAATCACTTCAAGATATCATCAATTAAAACCTCAACGGGGTATTGAATACATTGAACTTATGATCATCCTTAAGATTATAAAATTATAAAGCTATCCATAAATCTTAATATATACTCACATTAAATAAAAAACATATCCAATGTTATATAAACCCACCTTTGACACTAATTATAATATCCCATAACCTTCACTCTCGGATCCTAGGCTAAATTCTCAACTTTACATTATTAGATTTGATTCCGATAATTATGACCCAAAATTTTCATCTAAACCTTACAACATCCAAAGGAAAAATTGGACAAATTAACTTCTATAGGACCTTTAAGTTTTAGAGTTTTAGAAAATTATGAAAAAGTCCTACATAATCAATTGAAATGATTTTAAATGAAAATTTCTCCCAGTTAGCCCAATATTTTTTTTCACATTATTATATTATAATAATCAATATGAAATACCTTATAGACATAAATTTTTCAAAATAATTCTTTAAATTTAAGGTAAAAGAAAATATAAGAAGGGTGAGCTTTAATACACTGTAAGGGTAAACATAAGTATTAATAATTTAGTGTCATAAATGAGAATAAGAGTTCATAATAGTATGATGAAATAATTAAAGTGAATGGGTGATTTATAAAAAATCTCATACCCATAAATACCTAGATCATCAAATATGAAAACATAGAAAAGATAAGAGTCACCAGAATCAATAATCAAAAGCCATGTGATATTAATCATGATCATCAGAAACATTTTAATCTCATAACAAGCATAAATAAAATATATAAATACTTGGGAATTTTTTTATTTCACTATTATAATCACTATTACAATTAGAATAATCATATGGTTGAATTCAATACCCAATACACTAGAGGGCATTCATAGACCCACCCATTGTTGGTCTATCACGAAACCACTCATCATTTGTTTATCACAGAACCACCAATCATTAGTTTATTACATAACCACCCATAAAATGTCCAAGTACCATAACACATAAAATCTTTAATTTCATCAAAAATCAGAGGAACAACCATGATCCCTTTCCTTGATTAACCTATGCAAGAGAAATAAGTTCTAAAAAATCTCTTTGAAACATGATTAACTCATGAAAAAAACAACGGGTTCCATAAAAATATATTTAAAACATGATTAAACAATGTAAAATAAATGGTTTCAAAAAAAAAATATCTTTGAAACATGATTAACCCATGGAAAATAAATGGGTTCAATAACAATATCTTCGAAAAATTATTAACCCATGGAAGAGAAATGGGTACTATAACAATCACTTTAGGATAGATTAACCCATGAAAAAGAAATGGGTTCATTAAAAACCTCTTTGAAACATGATTAACCCATGGAAAATAAATAGGTTTTATAAAAATTTATCTATAAAATTACTAATCCTTATAAAAGAAATGGGTTTATTAAAAATCTCTTTGAAACATTATTAGCCTATGGAAAAGAAAAAAGTTCCACAATAATATATTTAAAATAATAATAATACATCCAAATAAATGATGTGTATGGTATCAATAAATAATATACCTATTTTATGATAATTAAATAAGGGTTTTTGACATTTATTAATGTAAATTCCCTTAAAATATCACTAAAACAATTGATGAGGAAAATAATCTTTCAACATTCCAAAGTATCCCACACCACCTTCAAACATTTGAATCATAAGATACATGAAGTAATAAAATTAAATAAACTTATAATATAATTATTATAATGATATTAATGATACATAATATCGAAGGATATGTATATACACCTTATAATATAATATAGGTGTATAACATAACAAATGTCTCAAAGTAGAAAAATTATAATAAAAAGTCCATTATCGCTTTGGTAACTTTGAAAATGTAAACCCCCAAAAATAGATATCCTCAAATGGATATGTAAAATTGAAAAAATTTAAGTATAATAATCATAAAATACATTCATGATAAGTATATACACCACACAATAAAAATAAGTGGTGAATATGGCATAAGTCTCATAGAAATAAAAGTGAGGCTAGAAACCCCCTTAAAACTATGGTAACATCTAAATTGGAAACCCAAAATGTAATAATCATAAAATTAAACATTTAAATACCATTAAGATAAAATAATTCATAATATATTGCATCAAATGGTTCACTTTATATACCACACAAAAGAAGTGGTGAATATGAAATTTATCTTAAAGATGTAAAAAGGGACATGAAAGTCTCTCAAAATGATCGTATCATTGGAGTGAGAATAAATAATTGAAATTATTATGTGTGAAAAATTTAAATCTACAAAGGAAAAGTGGAAATAAATTATAGAACAATAAGAGGTCATTTCACAAATATTCTTGGAATAATAGAACCAACTTCATAGAAGTTTAACCCCATGAATTGAAATTGAATTATTAAATCCCTTATCTTGAGTCTGATTTGTCATGATTTTACTCTATTTTCCTATATAATAAACATATTTTAGTTATTTAATTTATTAAAAACCTTTAAAATGTTTATTATTACTTTTATTTCACTTTTTAACAAGTTATATATAATTAATTACTCAATAATGTTTAAGTTATATGTTTTTACCATATTCAACTAATGTGTCATAACTGAATTTGATAGGTTGACTAACGTCAATGGGGTCATTATTTAAACATATATAGTATAATAATAATTAAATAATTATCAAATTTATATATCAATTATACTTTTAAAACCAATCCTGAATTATTGTTATGGAAAATGAACTAACGTTACAATAATGGAGACAGTAGGTCGTACGTAGACAAGAGTAACATTCCCATTTTTCAATAATCATCATGTAAAGAAGATAAGTAATGTTTATATTTATAGAAATAAAATTATATCATAAAAAACATATCATTTATTTATATATACTTATATATATCATTCTTGTGATGTGGTGATGAAAAAGGAAAAATCACAATGCTTTGAGGAGGCGGTAGTCCACACATCCATGAATGATGTTATCACATTTTTAGTGTGTGAAATGAAAGATAAAAATAATATGTTATATAATTTTTTCATTAATATAATCAATATTTTATTTATATGATATATTTTTATTCAACTTATACTTAATACATTCCATGTAAAGTGTGAACGAATCGCATCTCTTTGAAGAGGCGATAGTCCACATGTCCACAAATGATGTTATCATATTACCAAAAAATATAAATAATTAAGTAAGGTGTTATATAATAATTAAGAAGAATAAATAAATTGTAAATATCATATATATCAAAAATAAACTAAAATCCATCATTATTACCAACCTTGAATGGTGGTAATGGAAGAATGGCCGATATCTGTTCACGATGCGGTAGTCTACTATACCCACGAATGATGATTGCATGTCTCATTTGATGGATATGTGGGAAGGTGTAGGTTGAAACATTTAGATAAAAAAATATAAGTATATTTTTAATATTGATATTATTATATAATCATGATATAAAAATAATTGAAGGGGTGGAGAAAGAAATAAAACAAAATTTCTTATTGAAGAAGGTTACCTCTACTTTGAGAATATCAATTTGGTTTATACAAAAATACTTCCTCAGTTTGATTTATACCAGATTTAAGGATTATAGGATGAGTATAGGGGTGTTTGGAGTTTATTTTTATAGGTTTTGGGTGAGAAAAATGGCTTGAGAGGTGAGAATAAGTGGGATGAGCGAGTGCCTTTTATAGTGGAGGAGGAGTGAAATTCTTGTAAATATAAAATTATAAACACTATTTAGAGGTATCCCATTCATCATGTGCCTCAAATAATGAAATAAATTATTAAATTTAAAATATGGTTCAGAATATATCCATAAACTAGGTTTTGGACATGTGTATAGGTTATTTGTTCCTTTAAGTTTAAGGTTTAGTCCCTTGTTAAGCTAGTTTTTCTCATAATCATTGTAATTAATTTTAATTTATTTCACTAATATTTTTGCTTAAAAACTAAGTTAAACTTACTATAAATTATAAATTATTTTTATAAAAAATATGGAATCCAATTTTCTGAATTAAAATGATAAAAGTGGTAGAAATTATTTTTAAATTAATCCTACAGATAGGAGGAGAGAGTAGGTTTTTGAAGAGAAAAGGTTAAAAGATTGAAATGTTTTTATATCCAATTTCATTGAGAAATTAATTCTAATTAACTAAATTAGATATATTTATGTAAAATTTAACGAATTATACTTTAAAAACAATTTAAAATATAATTTAACTATATATATAAATTATACTAAAAAGGATATTTCATTTAAAATTCAGTATTATTCGGTATTCATCAAAATATGAAAATTCTCAGAAAATACCAAAAATTATCCCCAATTAAATCTTGATATTAAAATTTAAAATATGGATTTTATTTTTTAAAATAAAAAATAAAAAATTTCCAAAACATAGTTTTAAAATAAGTGCCCCATTTAAAGGTGAAAAAACAGCCTTTTAGAAAAAGTAAAAATTTTTATGCTTAAAATTGGATTTATTATTATCTTAATAATATAAAACATATTGGATGAATATAATTTTTTTATTAAATATATAATATATAAATTTAATTAATATATTTCTTTAATAGTGATCAATTAAATTGTTTAAGATAAAATGCCTTTTTGGGCATGAAAATATTTTATTCATAAAAATATATCCTCTATATTCAATTAGTTTTCTATTTATTTTATAATTAATTGGTAACCAATTAATTAAATTTATAATCACATGAGAATTATATTTTCATAATTTGTTTAGTTTCATTCATTCCCTCCATTCCAAATGCCAATTGATAACCATCATGTTAAATAATAATATTAGTAATATATTATTGTCTGGTAAGACTCGACATTGCATATAAAACAAGTTATAGAAGAAACCTCAATATTATGTGAAATTGAATATAAACTTGGTGTTGTGTATAATTCAAGCTAAAATATACATTTAATTTAACACAATATATAAATGAATTTAAATTAATTTGAAATAATATATTTATTAAAATATCTAGATGTTACATTATGACTCAAGATGATGAGGTACAATCATCTTTCTATAAAAGTTCTAATTTTGAAAGTATTTCTTACAGTTATATTAATGAATATTGTTATTTTCTTCAAGAAAATTATTTATCCTTAAATAAATAGCATAGAAAACTCAAAAAATATTCTGATTTTATTTATATTGTAGATGAGAGTTGGGGAATGTAAATTATGGATTTTAGATCTAATTATTCCTAAAATTCTTGTGCTTTTCATGAAAATAAAATTAATGAATTATTGGATAATTTTGATTATATAAAAAATTATTCTAGTATTCATATCAATGGAGATAATTATCTAAATCAAATTATTGATATGAATAAAATTAATAAAGGAAATATTGGTTTCAGTAGTAATGTATAAATGCCTAAATTATATAGGAATTATTTTATTCCTAGTTATAATAACATGAGAATATCTACTATTAAATGTTTTAATTATGGTATTAATGTACATTACTATAATGAATTATATTTTATAAATCCTCAATTTTATTTTTTTAATTGTTTTTATTATTCAAAATATTAATGTAAATTTAAATTTGAAATTTCCTCTCAAAATAAATACATTTGGTTACCTAAGTATTTTGTTGATAACACTACCGGAACGAAAATAATATGGTTACCAAAATGAATTTGTATTTGATATTTTGTAGGATTATTCCATTAGAATTCACTATTATATCATCGAGTGACTACTTGAAATATATGAAAATTTATTTTATTTCAAAAATATTTACCAACTCTGAATTAGTTTTTTATTTGAATATAAAGATCCATAGAGTTGGAAATATTAAAATCCAAGAAGTATTTTGTTTAAATTTTAATTTTAAATATACTAAATATTTTATATAGGTGGTAAGGGATTTTAAATAATTTATTTTTTATTCCACTAAATTTTATTATTCTTATTATTGAATTGATAAATCATTTCTCACTTTATTATTTTATGTGATGAATTAATTCCTTGAATTGTTGTGTTAAAAATATCTTGTCTCTTTAAAATTTTATATTAGCACGTTTTAATCTATTAAATATTAGTTTTCTTATGAGAATGTGTTTAAATTCATTACTATTTAAATTAATTTCATGTGATATATTGTTCTATTATTGTATGTGATAAACTATTCTATTATTTTATTATGATGTTTTGGTCATGGATGACATATGCAAAACTATTTATATCATAATTATTTAAAAATCTTTTATTCCAATATATAAAATATTTATTCACTATCTAAGGGATATTTATTTTACATATTTAACATGTGTGTGAATATTTTATTATTATGGAATGAATTAATTTGGTTAATATATATTTGAATAATATTTTACATATTTTTGTGTCTTATTGAGTAAAACATTTTATCCTTTTAAAGGAAGCATGAATTAATGGTTTCAGGGGGGGTTATATTATTTCAGGCATGGAAAACATATTTTTCATGCCTTTCTCATTGACTAATCTTATTGATCATTACAAAAGGTGGAGATAGTTTGGAGAGAGAGTTCAAAGAGAGTTAATATATTTTTATTATTAAAAAGGTGGAGATTGATGAGTGGCTCATTTCCATTATCATCATGGTTTTGATAATTACTTCAACCCATTTTTTTCTATAATAAGTTTATTTTATTGATTTCAGATTTAATATGTCTTAGTGTTAATTTTATATTTTAAGTGATATTGATCACATTTTTACAATTTTTTTCTATTAGAAATATAATAATATTATTGTTATTTTATATATTTATGTTGAAAGCAAAATCAATTTTTTCGATGGGGGAAAATTATTTGAAGTTATTATAAGTTGTTTAGTGACATTGTTGTTTTCCAATTTAAGGACATATTTTTATTTTTATAATATCTCAATCTAAAGAACTTAGATTCATGTGAAACTTTTCATGTGGGATATCCAAAAGGTTCTTCTAAATTTCATTATTTTAAGATAAAGTCAAAACAAATATCTTTGGTGCTCTAAATATTCACTAAAGTGACTGCAACATTTTAGAGTTTATACATTATATATATTTGGATGTCTACTAATCTTTAAATGTTTTCATAAGATAAAAATATACAAATCACGTCAAATATGGTGATATAGAAATTCAAGAAATTAATCTTGATTTCATAAATTTATATGGAAGGCTAAAAAGTTGGTTTTTAAGATTAATAAAATATCCAAAAGTTATGTGATGTTTTTGATGAGTTTAAGTTTTTCCATATTATTATTGCTGCTATTGAAAATGATATTAAGGGTTGTAGAATTTGGATTTAGTTTATTCATGTTCCTTTGGAAAGTTATATAAATTACCTAAATATAAGTCTTTTGGTCTGGATTCTGAATCAGTTGTTAATAGCCTCTAAAAATTGAGATTAGTTTTTTATGGCAAGCTATTCTATTTTTAGAAGGATTTTCATCCCTACATTTCTATTAGTGATCCCTAAAATTGATTAAAATAATGGTTAATGATAACTATGATTTATTAAAGGTGTGATTTAGAAACCTAAAACCACATGGAATCATCTCCATATTAAAATGAGTTAATCCCCACTTTTTGGTTAAAGTTGAACCTTAAGATGATGCTACTGTAATAAAGCTTACACTAATTTATTTCCTACAGTGCTTCTCAATCAATATGAAACATGAGCAGTAATATGACATGATATTTAGTGAATCCTTAGTTATACCTTTATCTCTCATTGATACGTTTCAGAGATTCTATACTGAATAGAGCTCACACATTCTGTTGTTGTAATGAACACACAAGAATGAGCACTTCATGATGAACAAAGAAAATTATCTACATTATTTAAAGATAGGAACACAAGATGTGTTTCTTCCATGCATGAATGATGCCTGAGACCACATCAAATTCAATTTAGTAGTGTATCTTGTCATAATTGTTTGAGGATATCATCCTTGACTCACCGCATCATGATTTTTTTGGTAGAAGGCGTTACACTATCTACTGAAGCCTACATACTGTACAATGGCTGCAAATCATATAATACAGTATCACTACACCATCTCTACAACATGAATCAATCAAGACCATATCTTTATTTATTAAATGGTGAACCTCAATTATTCTATAATGCTACATATAGGGAAGAAGAATCCACCTTACAAAATCTTGCTGTAATATCTATGGAGTCATCACATACAATATTCATTGAATTTTAAAGAAGAACCTGTTATAAACTCTTGAAATAATATAGTTCTCAGATCTACATGAAGTGAAATATTTTCATCATGGATTAAGATGATAAGGAAGTAACAAATTTTACACATGGATAAGCATAATGAATCATTACATTGGAAGTAATAGTATGTGGGCCGTCTTCATCATGTGTATATGATCTTGCATGTTGAAATAGAGAAGGTGGTGCACTATATGATTTACAAAGACTTCATCTTTGGAATAATGGATATGCGCTATTAATTTTTCACACATAATGTAAATATAATAAGTTTGGAAATGATGGAATGATAAAAACTTAAGCTATAATAAAAAAATGGTTTGAAGAATAAGATCACAATATTAAGGTTATAATGATTTGTTTCATGTTTATTTTCATATATCTATCTACTGTGATATTATCTAAGTTATCATTTTATTATTATTTATTACATAATTATTCTTAAATTCATAGGAAGAAACTCAATGTTGTAATAATGATTATCATTCATAATGGCTGGAGTATTTATCTGATTAGTATTTATTAGTATCTTACTGATAAAGGTGGTATGTTTATAATTCAAATTTAAATATTTGAATTATTCCAAAGGTTGTGCCACTATATTTAAAGGAATATTGAATATAATTCTAAATATTGTTATTAATATATATTTAATCTATTTATATTTAAAAGAAATAATTATTCAACACTGCTAATATTTTGAATATTTTATCGGAGGAATTATTCAAATTTTTTGAATTATTTTACAAGAGAATTATTCTATAGATAAAGAGTGAAAATATGGTACATTTTTATTAGAGAAATTTATGAAAGAACTTGACTCAATTTATTTGGAATATACAAAGGAGGAGGATCAATGAAAACTACTATAATATTTTTATTATATATATATACACATTTCTCTCACAGGTTAAAAATAAGTGGAAAAGAAAATCATGAAAACTCTTATAAAAATTAATTTCTATAAACTTTTCTTTTTTACTGTTCAAAATTCATAGAAATGGGTATATTTCCTTGAACATCATTATTTTCTTACAGTTTAAAGAAGAATGAAGCCTGCGTGACATTGTAGAATTTATTTTCTACTGTTTATAGAAGAATAAGCCTACATAACATTAAATATCCATTAGATACTACTATGTTATTTCTTTAAGATTGTCTACATATATTATTTTATACTGAAACTGTGTTCCAAATATGTTTCAAGAATCTATATCTCATCTATTTATATTGATTTTTTGATTTATTATACCCAATCTTGGTGGAGTTTTAGTTTGTCATTTTATGGTATGGATATATGGATTTCCTATAAAATAACCCAAAGGACTTATAAAACCCTTTCTTTAATGTGTCATATACCTACACTCAGATGTCAAGGTTCCCAAGAAAAGGAATTACTTAGTGAAAATCACGAATCTCACGAAGAGAGTGTTGGTGGAGTGGACTCAATGATTTTTTTCCTTGAACCACTATACATTTTTATGTCCTTTTCTTTCATTTATTTATTTTCCTCTATTTAATTGTAAATATGACTCTGATTAAATAAGGATGATTAAATTTTGTTAAGTTTTTTTTTAAAATTACATAATTCACACAGCTTTTCTATCTTCGTAATCATTATTATGACACAACAAAAGTTTTCGTCATGATAAAGAATCAAGGGGAGAAAGAACTTGGAGAGGAAACCCTATTTGATTCTTTTGACAAAAGGGTATAAAGTATGATGGAACCTAATGGATGATCTGAATTTAGTTTCCACTTTTGTATTTAATTTAAAAAGGGGGAGAGGATAAAGTCACACTGAATACCTAATTGTTCTTAAAGATTCATTATATTTTATTATGTTAGTTTATTTGGATTCAAGGTCATACTAATAAAAAAATAGAAAGGTAAAGATTATTGAAAACCACATGTTTTATGATTGGATTTTTTTGAAAATTCATGTTTTATTAGAAGGAGCTTGCACTTGATGACTTTCTTGATAAAGAAACTATTAAAGAAATTGGTGATTCTTAGAGAATTATTATGAGTTTATCCTCTAGGATAGCTTGAATTATTCAGCTTCATGGAAATAAGTGGTCTGTAAGTGGAAGGAATCCTCAATACAAACCAGAAAGGTGTGTGTACAGTTCATATTCTGAAGTATGGAAGAGGTTTGGAGGTGATTTTCATGAATTATATTCAATAAGTTTTTAAGTAGAATTATATAATTTTTTCCAAGTTATATTCTATGTATGAGTCATCTAGTTGTGTGTATGAGTCATTAAGCAGGAGTGTATGAGTCATTGGGAATATATGTTTGAGTTATTAACATTGAAGTATAAAATTTCTAAAAGGGAAGGGTTTTAATACGATTCATATCATAATATACCCAACCCAGTTCTCCATCACATGAGCAAGTCAGGTTTTTATAATACCTCAAGCATGCCTCCCCGTACACCATAGGTTTCTGACTAGGAGAAAAGGCGTAAGGAATATAGTGGGGGAGAGTATAACCTCTTGAAAAAAGTTAAAATATCTATAGAAATAAGCTAAAAAATAATAGAATCAATCCATTAGTCATCAAAACATAACTAAATAAACAATAAATCTATAAATAACCAAAAATCTAAATAATAATAATAAAACATGTCATGCCATAATGTATTCCAAACTAAATGTAGTGCTAAAATTCATAAAAGTAAACTAAAAACATAATCCAAATAAAGACTCCAAAAACTTTGGTCCTGAACCCGATGCCCAGTCCCATATCCATACTCCAATCCCATCCATCAACTAACATAATCAATCACAAGTAACCTTTACATTTTCCATACCTTCATTTATGAAATCTATCTGGGAACCAAATAGTAGCCTAAATAGTGTGCGAGTACAACTCTGTAGGTTGACACCCATAATTTCTAAACAATCCAGTCTGAATATATATATTTCATGAAATAGTTTGATAATAATGGAAATTAATTAATAAGTTAATATCAAATATTAAAATAATCCTTATGACCCTTGATTTATGAGCTGACACTCGGGGTCATCCAAACCTGATTTATTGCTATGCCAAATATCTATATCAATTGGTGGATCATCATGTCCATGATAGATCACCCATACCATTGGAAGATTAAACTACCTAGGATGAATCACCCATATCACGTATCAAGTAACCATGAATCTCAGCCTCAAATGTCATGTAACCAAGAAATACTGGGGTCCATGTGAATTCCCATGCTCGATCCATTTACATGTTCCCAGGATAAAAGACCATTCCTAGGGAAAAGGTAATAATATAATGTTGGTATTTATGCGAATTCCCATTCTAGAGCCACTTAGATGTTCCAAGGGTTCAAGACCATGTTAAGGAAAAAATAATCATATGGCCTAGTGTGAATTCCTATACCAAGGCCACTTATGTGCTGAGAGGACATAGAACCTTATGTGAATTACCATGCCAAGACTTATTTTATAATTCCAAAAAACAAAACAAGAGTAAATGAATTATATTTCTTCAAACATGAAAAATAAGTGATCATAATCCATATTCCTTAATTTATCCAAATTACCAATTATCAATATTTAAGTCCATTAAACCAAGTTACCATTTTTTACAAATAATTATAACAATACCAATTCATATCTCAATCATACCTAATCACCATTGTCAATCCATTTAGTCTATATTCCATCATATTATCATGCCAATTCCAATTACACTCCAATTATCCACTTCCATCTAAATCATTCTCTATCAATCAGTTTACATCAATTCACAAGCTATGTCAATTCACATTATTAATCCAAAACACAACCAATTTCCCAAATTATCAAGGGGGTATAGGTTCATTCCATTCAAGTTCTAACCTATATTAGGTTTGAATATCCCTTGGGTGGCCTCAAGTCTTGATCTCATTACTAATGGAACCAATAGGATCTGAGGGAGGTCTAGGTATTTAGATTTCACAAAAAACAATGGGTTACCAATTAGGTTAGGTTGCACAAATGGAATTCTAATATGATCAAACTTATTGCGCATATTAGAAAAAAAACACTTTAGGAATTTGTTCTAGACCACCCACCTCAAGAACATAGAACAAGATATAAGTTCAAGCACTAGATCGACACGTAGCATAATGATACCTATTTCAAGCTCTCCAGATTGAAGAAAGAATCAAGAGGAAGATGAAAGGAATTGGAGAATTATTCAGTGATTTAGAGAACCTTTAAAATCAACTAATTCTATATTAGGGTTGAGACATGGGATTAAGAGGTGATAAATGGTTTTAGGGTCTAAAAATACAGCGAAACCCCTCACTTATGTGACCCATCCTAACACCATCAGCTAGCTAGTGGTGTCTTCTAAAAATATTTCATGGTTGGGGACCTCACCGTCTGGATGGTGGGTTCTATCCAAGTGGATGGTAAGTGTCATATGGGAGAACCTTTCTACCTAGATCCCACCAGCTTGATGGTGGGTCTCATTGGCTAGCTAATGGAGATCCTATATACTTACCAGAACATGAGGCAGTCTACTAGCTAGCATGTCGACAACACTAGTTAACTGGTGGTCTACATTTTTCTCTAAACATTCAAACCACTACAAGACTCTACCATACTCTTCCTGTACAAATTCTACGAGCCTCTAAAATCCCCTAAAAACTTGACTTAGGCTATGAATTGGGCTCAACTAACAATGATTAAATAATTCAACAAGACTTTAAAAAGTTTAACTAAAAACTTAAAAAGTGATGTACCTAGAAAAAATGGGATCTTACAACCTCTCCATCGTATACCATCTCATCCTTGAGCTATGCTCCCAAGCATCACTATGGGGAATTGATAAAAATCTAAGGACACTATTCCTACATATTAAACTCTCTCTCCCATGTCTCCTCTTGAATAAACCCATGAAAAAAACTATACTCGCACTAGAGTACAATCTTTCCTCATTGATTCTTCTCACTACGGTCAATGATACAGATCATATGATCCTCAAAGGACATACAAACATAAATCTCAACATCATCAATAAATATTACATGAGAAGGTTCAGGTGATATATTTGTAGTTGTGGCATTTGAAACAAATCATGTATGGAACTATAGTGTTGTGGAATGGATAATTAGTATGCCACTAGACCGACCCTCTCCATTATCTCAAATGACTCAACTTACCAAGAGTCTATGTTTCCCTATATCTAGATATAGAGTTTCCCATTGTAGGAAATACCTGAAGGAAAACTTAATTATAATCCTTGAACTCTATATGTCATATCTGATGGTTAGAAAATGATTTATTCCATCTATCCACAGTTACCAAGAAATTTCTAATCAACTAAACCAGATCAGAAATATCAATTAATGAGACTATGTCTAATAAGAACTTACTCACCTAACTCTATCCAACAAAGAGGTGAATGACATAACCTTCCATACAAGGACTCTAAATAACCCCTTTAGATCATTGTATAAAATCTTTAATTATAAAAAAACTCCATTAGTGCCATATAATGACCCCAAGAACCACAAAAATCTAGAACATAGGCTCATAATATATCCTCTAAAATCTAAATCAACTCTTCAGAGTTTCTGTCAATTTAACGATAATAATTTATACTTAGAAGAACCTAAAATCCCAACACCTTCTAATGGTCCTTCTAGAACCATAAATTGAAATGAGGATCTCGATTGGAAATGATACTCCTCATAGTACCATGTAATCGAATAATATTATTCTTGTAGAGATGACCTAAATTATCAATGATAAAGGTATCCATAATAGGAAAGAAGTGGGATACCTTTATCAGTCAATCCATGATCACCCTATTGCATCATTTTTGTGATGTTTCCTAGGTAATACAATCAATAAGTCCCTAGTGACATCATTTTACTTCTATTCTGGAATGGGAAAATGTTGTAACAACCCATTAGGACTTTGATGTTGTAATTTTACCTATTAATAGGTGAAAAATCTCTCCACAAAGACTACTACCTCCTTCTTCACCCCTAACCTCTAGTACTTCATATAGATATCATGATACATATTTTTCAGATCAAGATGTACCACCCATTTAGTGGAATGGATTTCCCTCACCAGGTCCTTTACATAAACCTATAGGAACCCAACTACAACTATGGATAATAAGAACATTCACACTATCAAGAGTCCATCCTGATAGTGGTTACCCACCATATAAGTTTTACCTTAGAGTTAAGACCTATATATCAGATCATTTCAATCTCTTGATCTAATATAAAAATCACATAAACAATAGATGTTGAAGTTAGAGCCTCTCATCTCTGTGACTCCTAAAAAACCAAATTCATATCTGTAATGGGTTCCATTAGTTACCACTCATCACAAGACTCTAAAACTACCTCTAAAAGTGTCTCCCAACTCAAGGAATCAACAATGGAATTTATCATTCTTGGGGTTTAAGATAACTCAATGTTAAAAAATTGAAGATACTCAACACACCTCATCTACCAAAGGTTTAGTTCCTGCTAAGAAGAGATACACCTCATGTACTTGTGATCCATGTATACCAAAAACCTATCACCTAAGAGATAGTGCTTTCATAATTTGAGGGTGTGTACCACTAAAACCAACTCCAGATCATGAATGGTGCAATTCTTGTCATTTGACCTCAACATTCTAGATCTATAAGAAACCAATTAAACCACCAACATCATAACTTATTTGAGTCTAAACCTGGATGGATTATAGTACACGATATATATACAACCCATCTCAAGTAATGTAAGGATTGGTGCTGAGGTAAACCTGCTCTTGAACTATTAGAAAACCTCTTTGTAGGAACCTGACCAAATGAACTTGACCCCTATCTTGTTCATCCTAAACATCAATACTTCCATATGGGAGAATTCCTGGATAAAATGATAGTAATAGCATGCTAGACCCATAAATGTAAAAATATTGATGAAATTATTGGGTTTCAACCAAGATATTATAGCTGTAACATTTTCTAGGTCCATTAACACTATAGCCTCTCAGATGATGTGTAACACCCCAGGATTTCAGAGTGTGTTATTTCTTAAAAATAATTCAATAACTTGCACTACACTCAACACCGAGTTCAATCACACCATTAAAAGAGGTCATGAATAGTATTAACTACATTTTGAACTTTATATAATCCTTATAATTTTAGAATCCCTATTATGAGTTTCTTAGTCATATTGCAAGAACAGATTCATTTTCAGTATTTCACTTTTATCAACTTTTAATAGTGAAACCTTTTTAAATACAATATTTTAAACTTTTTGACTAAATGGGGACATCAAAAATTTAAAATGAAACACCCCAAGCTTCCACGGTACGTTTCCCTTCGAATAATGCGATAACGTGTGTTGTACGCAACCTCGAGTTCTAACACACACCACAACTAATTAAACTAGCCGTTGTGAATAGTAATACCTACTTTTTAAAATTATATATATTTTATATTTCAAAATGGACTTCATTTTTGGATTCGGAATATCTAATTTAACCTAAGGTGAAATTTTGGTACATTTCGGATAACTTTCATATTTTGATGAATAGTGAAAATTACTAAATTTTAATTAAAAACAACTTTTTTAATCAAAATAATTAATAGTGATAAATTATGAATTTGAGTGGTTTTAAAGTATATTTAGAATATATTTTTACCATTTAATATAATGTTGGTAATTGGACATAATTTTACAATTAAACTGAACATAAACGAGTGTCAATCTTTTGATAGTTATTATCTCTTAAAAACACGCTTTTTGTTTTGACAGCGGGAATTAATTTTAAATTAATTTCTGCCACTTCTGTGTTTTGAATTTAGGAAAATGGATTCCATATTTGTAATCAGGATGTTCAAATTGTATAAATAGGTAACTTTTATTTTTAGACATTTTGAATAATTACTGCGGTAAATATTTTATTTACCATGGTTAAGGGTAAATCCGGTAAATAAGGGTTAAAAAATAATATTATAATAATACTAAATTACCCTAAAACGTGTCTTAACCCTATTGGTTGATACATGGTCGACCATGGGCATCTTTTTGTCAATTTTGGGACCCCATGGATCCACTTGTAAGTGATAATGACACATTATATTAATAAAGCTTAAATAAAAATAAAAATGGCATAAGCTTACATCTTTTAGAAGAACAATTTTTACATAGGGTTATACATGTTGGATTTTCGATTATAAATATTCATTACAAAGATAAAAATATTTCATACATAATGATATTTTATTTATAATTTTTAGACATTAAATAAGTTATTTTATTTATGACACAATGATGATGCAGTAATTACTATAATAGTGAAAAATTAAAATAATTGATATTATAAATACCCAAATAAATATAATATGAAACTTTTAATGAATTAAACTAATTTTCTAGGATAATATGATATATTAGGATTGATTTAATTGACATTTTTCGAAGTAATCAATCTGTTATGAGTTTCACAAAAATCAACTATTGAATAGTGTCAAAATTGACATAAAAGAGTTCTTAAAAAAAATATTATATTATTAATTGATATTAAATTCCTAAAAATCTAAGGTTCGGCCAAGAGGCTTATATTATGATAGGTTAATCATTAATGGACCACTTGGGGGTCTCTTGGATGTATATAGTAAGTTTATTAACCATATTATATAAAAATACAAAGAGACATTGTAAAAGTGAAACTAATTAACTTAGAGTTAATACTTAAAGATAAGGTTAATATAAGTACCCAAACCTGTCTAAATTCTATTGGATGAGTTGTTTTCGACCTATCCCTACCTCGTCCTTTGAATAGTCAACTTTGGAGCCTTTGGAAACCGAATATGAATTTATTATAAATTAATATTTCTAGCTTTTCCAAAGGTGCCCCTCACCCCTCTTATAAAAGGGCACTCCTCCTTCTCATTTCTTCACACCTTCAAAGCCTTTTGGTTCGGCCAAACTCTGCCCAAATAATCTCCCAACATCCCTCAATACAACCTAGAGGCCTTAGTTTGATCAGAAAGCCAAACTAAGGATCCCTTTTGATCAAATCAAAAGGAAGAACCCGAAGAAGAGGTAATGATTTCACCACCCTTTTCTAAGTTCATTTCTTCTTCCACTTCTTCTTCCTTTGTTCTTACCATTCTAAAATAATAACTCCAGTATCTCACATATACTGTGATGTTATTATAAGTATGGTACAACCATATTCAGTATTCTATCCACCCTTTGAATAACATGTCACCATACGTGCGTACGTACGGCTTACCGTCTCCACGTCGTGGTGTAATTGTTATTCAATATAATATTATTTGGATGGGTATAATAATGATGTGTAACTCATGTAAATAATAAATATAACATGTTAATGATTCTGTATATATGATATACCATTCATTTATATATTATTTTAATATCAAAAGAATGATATTGTCGCTCGTGCGTACGTACGGACTACCGTCTCCACGAACGCGATGAGATTCATTCTCCATCGTAACCATTCAAGTATAATTATCATTTGATGATTTAAAAATGATGTTTAAGGACTAGGTATTATTATGGATATGAATAAGATACAACAACCATGGCTTATGTAACAAAACATATAAATAAAATGAGTAAGTTAACACCCGAAACGACGATAATTCTAAGATATTATTAACAAATCAATGTTAAAAGATCATATATGATATCATATTAATATATATGATTCTTGTATAATTTAATAACAATTATTTCACCATTATACAGGAGGTTAACCTACCCAAACCAAGGAAAAGTACAAGGTAAGGGGTTTTCATCTCACTCCTCATTTCCGTGAGATTCATGCCATATTGCCACCATCACCTTTTGTGTGGTGTATGTACTGCCCATAATTATATTCATTGTGTAATACACTCTAATTTATGTGTATTTACATATTCATTGTATGATACCTCTTTCATGGGTTGTATGTTTCATAATTTACCAAATTGGTAAGGGTTATTTCACAATCTCTTCATTATTCGAGGTTGTTTATACGTAATAATCTACTGGGATCTCATTATCATCCACATCCATGTTTCTTAAAAATGTATTTCAAAATATTTTTACTATTTACAAGAATATGGGTTAAAGTCATTTATACCCTTGTTTGACTTTTTATAAGAGGTTTATAATGGAATCTTTCCATCGTTTTCAAAACAAGGTCCTTTTTAACCTTTTCGACAGAATTGAGGTAAGAATGTTTTTTTAACTTATACGGCGGGTGCGGTTATTTTCCACCGTTATAAAATCGTCGAAGCTTTCCTTACAAGATTATAAGAATATTTTCAAGAAAATGTTTTATTTTATATGGCTCTTAAATGATTTCAAAAATAGAAAGAGATATTTCTCTAAAAAGTGTTTTGATTTCATCCATATCAACATCCTTTAATGGATTTTACGCTTATTTGAAGTTGATTTATTATAATACAAAACTTCTATATTGTATTGAAGTTTTTGTGATATGTTTGACTATGGATGTGCTATTTTATACCATTCATAGTTTATGGTGAAACTATTGACATTTCGTATGCTAGTTTTAATCCGAATGTTTATGTTATATTTCAAACTTTTCTTCAGATGAATGTGCTAAACAAGTATGTTCCGGGTTGGGGACCGGTAAAAGTAAGCCCTCCAGGTTGGGGACTGGTTAAAGTAAGCCCTCCAGGTTAGGTACTGGTAAAAGTATGCCCTCCGGGTTGGTGTCCGGTTATTAGAGGCACTCCGGGTTGGTGTCCGGTTATTAGAGGCACTCCGGGTTGGTGTCCGGTTATTAGAGGCACTCCGGGTTGGGTTCCGGTTAGAAGTAACCCCTAGGTCTTGGGATGAGGCCTAGACAAAGAAATTAACATTTAGCATTATGCATTCCAACATTATGAAAGTGGTTATTGATTTTTTCATGTGATTATTCGATTAGTAGAATATCCATGTGAATAAGTAAATGGAATTATTTCATTTTTACTTTTGCCATACTATGTTGAAGTTCAAGTTTAAAAGGCTTTTGTTTTAGTAATGCATTGACTTAAATGTTTATTCTTATTTATGAAAGTTTCCGCTATATTGTTATCCTTACTGGGCATTTGAGCTCACCCCTTTTCTATGTTTTATTTTTCCCAGGATGTGAAGAAGTAAGTTATGAATGACCTGCAGGGATTTTATGAGGGGTTAATAGTGTGGATTGTGGAAACATTATGTTGTTGTATTAGTTTTTCATTTTATGATGTAATGTAAAACTTATGAATATATCTAGTGTTTCCAAGGCTACTAAACCAATCGGTATTTCGAGATTTGATCTTTCTTGTGATCATGCCAATGTTATGTAATAATGCACCGACTCTGGGTAACTAGGGTCGGGGCATTACAGTTGGTATCAGAGGAAGTTTAGTACAAACCTTGGAAGCTAGATTTAGATAAACTCTGATTAGAGAACGTAGACCTAAGATGAACTTTGAGGATTAGTATAGAAGAACTTCCTAGAATTTTGGTATTGTAGAGATTTTGTGAGTTTTCCGAGCAATACATCCCTGTCTGGATACGAGCAGGTAGAGGCGGCTCTGGCACAGATGTACCTAGGGGTAAAACCCGAAAACACCGCTTTGAGCTAGACTCGAACGGGAACTGGTGCACGACAACGGGCCTTGCTGCACTCTTGGTTACGACACTCCCGGGGGATATGCCTAGGATAACTCTCACTTTCTTTACAAATCATTATGAAGGGTTTATGAGTATATACTTCCTTAAAGAAAACATTCTTATGATTATGGATTATATCCATAAATAGTTCAATTTATGTTAAGTGTTTTATAAGTATGGGATTATGTATTTTGATTAATAAACTGATCTAGTTTATGCCATGGTATAGAAATGGCGCCCAGTAGAAGGAATGAGAACTCCAGAAATACACATGATTCAAAGAGAAGGAAGGATCATATCTTTCATATTCTTAAGCTAGAATTTATAAGAGAAATAGTCTCCCATGTATTATCATCATATGAAGAAATAATATCATGTGTTGATAAGATATGTAAAGAGTTTACTGAGTCCTATGGCTTTGAAGGGAAGCAAGAGAAGAAAAGGATGGAAGAGAGAAAAATGGATAAAGGGAAGAGGGAAAAGAATAATTTTCCCATATGTGGTAACTGTGGAAAGAAACACCCTGGAACTTGCCTGAAAGGAATGGGAGTTTGTTATAAGTGTGGAGGAAAAGGGCACAAAGTACGTGACTGCAAGGGTAAGAAAATGGTTTTAAATGTACAATGCTTCATTTGCAAGGAGTTTGGACACTACGTGAACCTATGTCCCAGTCATCAGACTATGCCGCAAATGATGTTATTGGATAATAACCAAGTTATGATACTACCACAGCTGAAGAGGAATGATTAGAGTTCTTATGTTGATTATGTCAATTGAGTGTTGTATCAACAATGTAATTGTTATAATAATTATGGAGTATATAAGGATTGTACTGCAGTACTATTTCATTAAGGACTTGAGATGGTGTGGAACAAAGAAAAGTGACTCAGTAGCAGGTTAAATGTCTGGAAAATATATGGTTGAGAGAAAGATAAACCATAATATGGTTCAGATACCGAGGTGGTGATTTTAGAATAATACATGATTGATTTGGATAAATTATATTGGATATTCTTGACTACCTTGAAGCTGGTTAATGATTTGTATATTCCATCATTGTTGGGGTTTAAAACATTTTTGGATTAATAAAGTATATCCATCATTCTATATGGAATAAGGGAGCATGAATGTAATCAATAAGGAATATGGTAATACATGATGAAGGTATTCATATTCTATTACGGGGTAAAAAGGATCTATATTATGTTTACCTTCCTTATAAATGTTGGATTGTGAGTTTAGACAGAAGTATTTTGGATAGTTCTAGTTTTGATTATTTTGGATTTCCATAAAAGGACAACCCGGAGGTCGGGCGACAACCCGTCGCGTCTGACAAGGCTGCGAGACTTGAACCCGCAACCGAAGGGCGACAAGGGTGTATCACCTACCACTGTCCCACGAGATGTCCTGAATTAAATAATGTAGTTTTTTTTAAAAGATCTGGTAGATGAATTATAAATTCATTTATTTTGGAACCCTGTACGAATAGTATAAATAGAAAAAAAAATTTACGTTCTATTATCTTTTAGAGTGAAAGATGAGTTTGTGGTAGAAATTTATTAATGGGTAAAATTCTAATTATAAAGTAAGTATATATCCTTATTATCTTAGCTAATCTCATAAATAAATTCCTCAACATTAATAATAGAAACTTAGAACAAAAATGTTGTCCTAGATGGTACCTTAAATCATCACAAATTTATGGCTTTGGGATTGTTGGCCTTTTCATAGCCATGTTCTCTACCACTCTCCATCAGATAATTGATGGTTAGATTTCTCTTCCATATCCATATTTTCCTACATGGAACCCTAGTATGTGTTATTTTCGGTAATCTTCATACTTTCCACTCTTTATTTTAAATAGAGGCCTCATTAATTCATTTTTCGATGTGGGATTTCAACTAAGATATTTTGAAATGTCAAAAATCTGTTGTCCCAATACCCTATATTTTGTTGAACCGATGGTACTTCAAATCATCATAGATTGATGAGTTTAAGGACCTCAATTTTATACTTGTTTGTGATTGATGACCTCAATCACTACCTATAAATATTTACGTTTTTCCTCCAATTATATGTCTCTAATTGCCACCAATGTTCTCCTAATCGAGATCATAATTTGGTGGTGACCCTTTCATTTCTCTTTTCCTCATATTAAGACTAAATTTTAGTAACCCAATTTCCGATGTGGGTTTTCCCACAAATATATTTTCTACTTTCAACCTTTTATTTTCGAATAACAATTTCAAATTGCGAGGACGCAATTTATTGAAGGAGGGGAGAATGTAACACCCCAGGATTTCAGAGTGTGTTATTTCTTAAAAATAATTCAATAACTTGCACTACACGCAACACCGAGTTCAATCACACCATTAAAAGAGGTCATGAATAGTATTAACTACATTTTGAACTTTATATAATCCTTATAATTTTAGAATCCCTATTATGAGTTTCTTAGTCATATTGCAAGAACAGATTCATTTTCAGTATTTCACTTTTATCAAGTTCTAATAGTGAAACCTTTTTAAATACAATATTTTAAACTTTTTGACAAAATGGGGACATCAAAAATTTAAAATGAAACACCCCAAGCTTCCACGGTACGTTTCCCTTCGAATAATGCGATAACGTGTGTTGTACGCAACCTCGAGTTCTAACACACACCACAACTAATTAAACTAGCCGTTGTGAATAGTAATACCTACTTTTTAAAATTATATATATTTTATATTTCAAAATGGACTTCATTTTTGGATTCGGAATATCTAATTTAACCTAAGGTGAAATTTTGGTACATTTCGGATAACTTTCATATTTTGATGAATAGTGAAAATTACTAAATTTTAATTAAAAACAACTTTTTTAATCAAAATAATTAATAGTGATAAATTATGAATTTGAGTGGTTTTAAAGTATATTTAGAATATATTTTTACCATTTAATATAATGTTGGTAATTGGACATAATTTTACAATTAAACCGAACATAAACGAGTGTCAATCTTTTGATAGTTATTATCTCTTAAAAACACGCTTTTTGTTTTGACAGCGGGAATTAATTTTAAATTAATTTCTGCCACTTCTGTGTTTTGAATTTAGGAAAATTGATTCCATATTTTTAATCAGGATGTTCAAATTGTGTAAATAGGTAACTTTTATTTTTAGACATTTTGAATAATTACTGCGGTAAATATTTTATTTACCATGGTTAAGGGTAAATCCGGTAAATAAGGGTTAAAAAATAATATTATAATAATACTAAATTACCCTAAAACGTGTCTTAACCCTATTGGTTGATACATGGTCGACCATGGGCATCTTTTTGTCAATTTTGGGACCCCATGGATCCACTTGTAAGTGATAATGACACATTATATTTATAAAGCTTAAATAAAAATAAAAATGGCATAAGCTTACATCTTTTAGAAGAACAATTTTTACATAGGGTTATACATGTTGGATTTTCGATTATAAATATTCATTACAAAGATAAAAATATTTCATACATAATGATATTTTATTTATAATTTTTAGACATTAAATAAGTTATTTTATTTATGACACAATGATGATGCAGTAATTACTATAATAGTGAAAAATTAAAATAATTGATATTATAAATACCCAAATAAATATAATATGAAACTTTTAATGAATTAAACTAATTTTCTAGGATAATATGATATATTAGGATTGATTTAATTGACTTTTTTCGAAGTAATCAATCTGTTATGAGTTTCACAAAAATCAACTATTGAATAGTGTCAAAATTGACATAAAAGAGTTCTTAAAAAAAATATTATATTATTAATTGATATTAAATTCCTAAAAATCTAAGGTTCGGCCAAGAGGCTTATATTATGATAGGTTAATCATTAATGGACCACTTGGGGGTCTCTTGGATGTATATAGTAAGTTTATTAACCATATTATATAAAAATACAAAGAGACATTGTAAAAGTGAAACTAATTAACTTAGAGTTAATACTTAAAGATAAGGTTAATATAAGTACCCAAACCTGTATAAATTTTATTGGATGAGTTGTTTTCGACCTATCCCTACCTCGTCCTTTGAATAGTCAACTTTGGAGCCTTTGGAAACCGAATATGAATTTATTATAAATTAATATTTCTAGCTTTTCCAAAGGTGCCCCTCACCCCTCTTATAAAAGGGCACTCCTCCTTCTCATTTCTTCACACCTTCAAAGCCTTTTGGTTCGGCAAAACTCTGCCCAAATAATCTCCCAACACCCCTCACTACAACCTAGAGGCCTTAGTTTGATCAGAAAGCCAACCTAAGGAGCCCTTTTGATCAAATCAAAAGGAAGAACCCGAAGAAGAGGTAATGATTTCACCACCCTTTTCTAAGTTCATTTCTTCTTCCACTTCTTCTTTCTTTGTTCTTACCATTATAAAATAATAACTCCAGTATCTCACATATACTGTGATGTTATTATAAGTATGGTACAACCATATTCAGTATTCTATCCACCCTTTGAATAACATGTCACCATACGTGCGTACGTACGGCTTACCGTCTCCACGTCGTGGCGTAATTGTTATTCAATATAATATTATTTGGATGGGTATAATAATGATGTGTAACTCATGTAAATAATAAATATAACATGTTAATGATTCTGTATATATGATATACCATTCATTTATATATTATTTTAATATCAAAAGAATGATATTGTCGCTCGTGCGTACGTACGGACTACCGTCTCCACGAACGCGATGAGATTCATTCTCCATCGTAACCATTCAAGTATAATTATCATTTGATGATTTAAAAATGATGTTTAAGGACTAGGTATCATTCTGGATATGAATAAGATACAACAACCATGGCTTATGTAACAAAACATATAAAGAAAATGAGTAAGTTAACACCCGAAACGACGATAATTCTAAGATATTATTAACAAATCAATGTTAAAAGATCATATATGATATCATATTAATATATATGATTCTTGTATAATTTAATAACAATTATTTCACCATTATACAGGAGGTTAACCTACCCCAACCAAGGAAAAGTACAAGGTAAGGGGTTTTCATCTCACTCCTCATTTCCGTGAGATTCATGCCATATTGCCACCATCACCTTTTGTGTGGTGTATGTACTGCCCATAATTATATTCGTTGTGTAATACACTCTAATTTATGTGTATTTACATATTCATTGTATGATACCTCTTTCATGTGTTGTATGTTTCATAATTTACCAAATTGGTAAGGGTTATTTCACAATCTCTTCATTATTCGAGGTTGTTTATACGTAATAATCTACTGGGATCTCTTTATCATCCACATCCATGTTTCTTAAAAATGAATTTCAAAATATTTTTAATATTTACAAGAATATGGGTTAAAGTCATTTATACCCTTGTTTGACTTTTTATAAGAGGTTTATAAAGGAATCTTTCCATCGTTTTCAAAACAAGGTCCTTTTTAACCTTTTCGACAGAATTGAGGTAAGAATGTTTTTTTAACTTATACGGCGGGTGCGGTTATTTTCCACCGTTATAAAATCGTCGAAGCTTTCCTTACAAGATTATAAGAATATTTTCAAGAAAATGTTTTATTTTATATGGATCTTAAATGATTTCAAAAATAGAAAGAGATATTTCTCTAAAAAGTGTTTTGATTTCATCCATATCAACATCCTTTAATGGATTTTACGCTTATTTGAAGTTGATTTATTATAATACAAAACTTCTATATTGTATTGAAGTTTTTGTGATATGTTTGACTATGGATGTGCTATTTTATACCATTCATAGTTTATGGTGAAACTATTGACATTTCGTATGCTAGTTTTAATCCGAATGTTTATGTTATATTTCAAACTTTTCTTCAGATGAATGTGCTAAACAAGTATGTTCCGGGTTGGGGACCGGTAAAAGTAAGCCCTCCAGGTTGGGGAATGGTTAAAGTAAGCCCTCCAGGATAGGGACTGGTAAAAGTATGCCCTCCGGGTTGGTGTCCGGTTATTAGAGGCACTCCGGGTTGGTGTCCGGTTATTAGAGGCACTCCGGGTTGGGTTCCGGTTAGAAGTAACCCCTAGGTCTTGGGATGAGGCCTAGACAAAGAAATTAACATTTAGCATTATGCATTCCAACATTATGAAAGTGGTTATTGATTTTTTCATGTGATTATTCGATTAGTAGAATATCCATGTGAATAAGTAAATGGCATTATTTCATTTTTACTTTTGCCATACTATGTTGAAGTTCAAGTTTAAAAGGCTTTTGTTTTAGTAGTGCATTGCCTTAAATGTTTATTCTTATTTATGAAAGTTTCCGCTATATTGTTATCCTTACTGGGCATTTGAGCTCACCCCTTTTCTATGTTTTATTTTTCCCAGGATGTGAAGAAGTAAGTTATGAATGACCTGCAGGGATTTTATGAGGGGTTAATAGTGTGGATTGTGGAAACATTATGTTGTTGTATTAGTTTTTCATTTTATGATGTAATGTAAAACTTATGAATATATCTAGTGTTTCCAAGGCTACTAAACCAATCGGTCTTTCGAGATTTGATCTTTCTTGTGATCATGCCAATGTTATGTAATAATGCATCGACTCTGGGTAACTAGGGTCGGGGCATTACAGTTGGTATCAGAGGAAGTTTAGTACAAACCTTGGAAGCTAGATTTAGATAAACTCTGATTAGAGCACGTAGACCTAAGATGAACTTTGAGGATTAGTATAGAAGAACTTCCTAGAATTTTGGTATTGTAGAGATTTTGTGAGTTTTCCAAGCAATACATCCCTGTCTGGATACGAGCAGGTAGAGGCGGCTCTGGCACAGATGTATCTAGGGGTAAAACCCGAAAACACCGCTTTGAGCTAGACTCGAACGGGAACTGGTGCATGACAACGGGCCTTGCTGCACTCTTGGTTACGACACTCCCGGGGGATATGCCTAGGATAACTCTCACTTTCTTTACAAATCATTATGAAGGGTTTATGAGTATATACTTCCTTAAAGAAAACATTCTTATGATTATGGATTATATCCATAAATAGTTCAATTTATGTTAAGTGTTTTATAAGTATGAGATTATGTATTTTGATTAATAAACTGATCTAGTTTATGCCATGGTATAGAAATGGCGCCCAGTAGAAGGAATGAGAACTCCAGAAATACACATGATTCAAAGAGAAGGAAGGATCATATCTTTCATATTCTTAAGCTAGAATTTATAAGAGAAATAGTCTCCCATGTATTATCATCATATGAAGAAATAATATCATGTGTTGATAAGATATGTAAAGAGTTTACTGAGTCCTATGGCTTTGAAGGGAAGCAAGAGAAGAAAAGGATGGAAGAGAGAAAGACGGATAAAGGGAAGAGGGAAAAGAAGAATTTTCCCATATGTGGTAACTGTGGAAAGAAACACCCTGGAACTTTCCTGAAAGGAATGGGAGTTTGTTATAAGTGTGGAGGAAAAGGGCACAAAGTACGTGACTGCAAGGGTAAGAAAATGGTTTTAAATGTACAATGCTTCATTTGCAAGGAGTTTGGACACTACGCGAACCTATGTCCCAGTCATCAGACTATGCCGCAAATGATGTTATTGGATAATAACCAAGTTATGATACTACCACAGCTGAAGAGGAATGATTAGAGTTCTTATGTTGATTATGTCAATTGAGTGTTGTATCAACAATGTACTTGTTATAATAATTATGGAGTATATAAGGATTGTACTGCAGTACTATTTCATTAAGGACTTGAGATGGTGTGGAACAAAGAAAAGTGACTCAGTAGCAGGTTAAATGTCTGGAAAATATATGGTTGAGAGAAAGATAAACCATAATATGGTTCAGATACCGAGGTGGTGATTTTAGAATAATACATGATTGATTTGGATAAATTATATTGGATATTCTTGACTACCTTGAAGCTGGTTAATGATTTGTATATTCCATCATTGTTGGGGTTTAAAACATTTTTGGATTAATAAAGTATATCCAGCATTCTATATGGAATAAGGGAGCATGAATGTAATCAATAAGGAATATGGTAATACATGATGAAGGTATTCATATTCTATTACGGGGTAAAAAGGATCTATATTATGTTTACCTTCCTTATAAATGTTGGACTGTGAGTTTAGACAGAAGTATTTTGGATACTTCTAGTTTGGATTATTTTGGATTTCCATAAAAGGACAACCCGGAGGTCGGGCGGCAACCCGTCGCGTCCGACAAGGCTGCGAGACTTGAACCCGCAACCGAAGGGCGACAAGGGTGTATCACCTACCACTGTACCACGAGATGTCCTGAATTAAATAATGTAGTTTTTTTTAAAAGATCTGGTAGATGAATTATAAATTCATTTATTTTGGAACCCTGTACGAATAGTATAAATAGAAAAAAAAATTTACGTTCTATTATCTTTTAGAGTGAAAGATGAGTTTGTGGTAGAAATTTATTAATGGGTAAAATTCTAATTATAAAGTAAGTATATCTCCTTATTATCTTAGCTAATCTCATAAATAAATTCCTCAACATTAATAATAGAAACTTAGAACAAAAATGTTGTCCTAGATGGTACCTTAAATCATCACAAATTTATGGCTTTGGGATTGTTGGCCTTTTCATAGCCATGTTCTCTACCACTCTCCATCAGATAATTGATGGTTAGATTTCTCTTCCATATCCATATTTTTTCCTACATGGAACCCTAGTATGTGTTATTTTCGGTAATCTTCATACTTTCCACTCTTTATTTTAAATAGAGGCCTCATTAATTCATTTTTCGATGTGGGATTTCAACTAAGATATTTTGAAATGTCAAAAATCTGTTGTCCCAATACCCTATATTTTGTTGAACCGATGGTACTTCAAATCATCATAGATTGATGAGTTTAAGGACCTCAATTTTATACTTGTTTGTGATTGATGACCTCAATCACTACCTATAAATATTTACGTTTTTCCTCCAATTATATGTCTCTAATTGCCACCAATGTTCTCCTAATCGAGATCATAATTTGGTGGTGACCCTTTCATTTCTCTTTCCCTCATATTAAGACTAAATTTTAGTAACCCAATTTCCGATGTGGGTTTTCCCACAAATATATTTTCTACTTTCAACCTTTTATTTTCGAAGAACAATTTCAAATTGCGAGGACGCAATTTATTGAAGGAGGGGAGAATGTAACACCCCAGGATTTCAGAGTGTGTTATTTCTTAAAAATAATTCAATAACTTGCACTACACGCAACACCGAGTTCAATCACACCATTAAAAGAGGTCATGAATAGTATTAACTACATTTTGAACTTTATATAATCCTTATAATTTTAGAATCCATATTATGAGTTTCTTAGTCATATTGCAAGAACAGATTCATTTTCAGTATTTCACTTTTATCAAGTTCTAATAGTGAAACCTTTTTAAATACAATATTTTAAACTTTTTGACAAAATGGGGACATCAAAAATTTAAAATGAAACACCCCAAGCTTCCACGGTACGTTTCTCTTCGAATAATGCGATAACGTGTGTTGTACGCAACCTCGAGTTCTAACACACACCACAACTAATTAAACTAGCCGTTGTGAATAGTAATACCTACTTTTTAAAATTATATATATTTTATATTTCAAAATGGACTTCATTTTTGGATTCGGAATATCTAATTTAACCTAAGGTGAAATTTTGGTACATTTCGAATAACTTTCATATTTTGATGAATAGTGAAAATTACTAAATTTTAATTAAAAACAACTTTTTTAATCAAAATAATTAATAGTGATAAATTATGAATTTGAGTGGTTTTAAAGTATATTTAGAATATATTTTTACCATTTAATATAATGTTGGTAATTGGACATAATTTTACAATTAAACCGAACATAAACGAGTGTCAATCTTTTGATAGTTATTATCTCTTAAAAACACGCTTTTTGTTTTGACAGCGGGAATTAATTTTAAATTAATTTCTGCCACTTCTGTGTTTTGAATTTAGGAAAATGGATTCCATATTTTTAATCAGGATGTTCAAATTGTGTAAATAGGTAACTTTTATTTTTAGACATTTTGAATAATTACTGCGGTAAATATTTTATTTACCATGGTTAAGGGTAAATCCGGTAAATAAGGGTTAAAAAATAATATTATAATAATACTAAATTATCCGAAAACGTGTCTTAACCCTATTGGTTGATACATGGTCGACCATGGGCATCTTTGTGTCAATTTTGGGACCCCATGGATCCACTTGTAAGTGATAATGACACATTATATTAATAAAGCTTAAATAAAAATAAAAATGGCATAAGCTTACATCTTTTAGAAGAACAATTTTTACATAGGGTTATACATGTTGGATTTTCGATTATAAATATTAATTACAAAGATAAAAAGATTTCATACATAATGATATTTTATTTATAATTTTTAGACATTAGATAAGTTATTTTATTTATGACACAATGATGATGCAGTAATTACTATAATAGTGAAAAATTAAAATAATTGATATTATAAATATCCAAATAAATATAATATGAAACTTTTAATGAATTAAACTAATTTTCTAGGATAATATGATATATTAGGATTGATTTAATTGACTTTGTTCGAAGTAATCAATCTGTTATGAGTTTCACAAAAATCAACTATTGAATAGTGTCAAAATTGACATAAAAGAGTTCTTAAAAAATATATTATATTATTAATTGATATTAAATTCCTAAAAATCTAAGGTTCGGCCAAGAGGCTTGTATTATGATAGGTTAATCATTAATGGACCACTTGGGGGTCTCTTGGATGTATATAGTAAGTTTATTAACCATATTATATAAAAATACAAAGAGACATTGTAAAAGTGAAACTAATTAACTTAGAGTTAATACTTAAAGATAAGGTTAATATAAGTACCCAAACCTGTCTAAATTATATTGGATGAGTTGTTTTCGACCTATCCCTACCTCGTCCTTTGAATAGTCAACTTTGGAGCCTTTGGAAACCGAATATGAATTTATTATAAATTAATATTTCTAGCTTTTCCAAAGGTGCCCCTCACCCCTCTTATAAAAGGGCACTCCTCCTTCTCATTTCTTCACACCTTCAAAGCCTTTTGGTTCGGCAAAACTCTGCCCAAATAATCTCCCAACATCCCTCACTACAACCTAGAGGCCTTAGTTTGATCAGAAAGCCAACCTAAGGAGCCCTTTTGATCAAATCAAAAGGAAGAACCCGAAGAAGAGGTAATGATTTCACCACCCTTTTCTAAGTTCATTTCTTCTTCCACTTCTTCTTACTTTGTTCTTACCATTCTAAAATAATAACTCCAGTATCTCACATATACTGTGATGTTATTATAAGTATGGTACAACCATATTCAGTATTCTATCCACCCTTTGAATAACATGTCACCATACGTGCGTACGTACAGCTTACCGTCTCCACGTCGTGGTGTAATTGTTATTCAATATAATATTATTTGGATGGGTATAATAATGATGTGTAACTCATGTAAATAATAAATATAACATGTTAATGATTCTGTATATATGATATACCATTCATTTATATATTATTTTAATATCAAAAGAATGATATTGTCGCTCGTGCGTACGTACGGACTACCGTCTCCACGAACGCGATGAGATTCATTCTCCATCGTAACCATTCAAGTATAATTATCATTTGATGATTTAAAAATGATGTTTAAGGACTAGGTATCATTCTGGATATGAATAAGATACAACAACCATGACTTATGTAACAAAACATATAAAGAAAATGAGTAAGTTAACACCCGAAACGACGATAATTCTAAGATATTATTAACAAATCAATGTTAAAAGATCATATATGATATCATATTAATATATATGATTCTTGTATAATTTAATAACAATTATTTCACCATTATATAGGAGGTTAACCTACCCCAACCAAGGAAAAGTACAAGGTAAGGGGTTTTCATCTCACTCCTCATTTCCGTGAGATTCATGCCATATTGCCACCATCACCTTTTGTGTGGTGTATGTACTGCCCATAATTATATTCGTTGTGTAATACACTCTAATTTATGTGTATTTACATATTCATTGTATGATACCTCTTTCATGGGTTGTATGTTTCATAATTTACCAAATTGGTAAGGGTTATTTCACAATCTCTTCATTATTCGAGGTTGTTTATACGTAATAATCTACTGGGATCTCTTTATCATCCACATCCATGTTTCTTAAAAATGTATTTCAAAATATTTTTACTATTTACAAGAATATGGGTTAAAGTCATTTATACCCTTGTTTGACTTTTTATAAGAGGTTTATAAAGGAATCTTTCCATCATTTTCAAAACAAGGTCCTTTTTAACCTTTTCGACAGAATTGAGGTAAGAATGTTTTTTTTAACTTATACGGCGGGTGCGGTTATTTTCCGCCGTTATAAAATCGTCGAAGCTTTCCTTACAAGATTATAATAATATTTTCAAGAAAATGTTTTATTTTATATGGATCTTAAATGATTTCAAAAATAGAAAGAGATATTTCTCTAAAAAGTGTTTTGATTTCATCCATATCAACATCCTTTAATGGATTTTACGCTTATTTGAAGTTGATTTATTATAATACAAAACTTCTATATTGTATTGAAGTTTTTGTGATATGTTTGACTATGGATGTGCTATTTTATACCATTCATAGTTTATGGTGATACTATTGACATTTCGTATGCTAGTTTTAATCCGAATGTTTATGTTATATTTCAAACTTTTCTTCAGATGAATGTGCTAAACAAGTATGTTCCGGGTTGGGGACCGGTAAAAGTAAGCCCTCCAGGTTGGGGACTGGTTAAATTAAGCCCTCCAGGATAGGGACTGGTAAAAGTATGCCCTCCGGGTTGGTGTCCGGTTATTAGAGGCACTCCGGGTTGGTGTCCGGTTATTAGAGGCACTCCGGGTTGGGTTCCGGTTAGAAGTAACCCCTAGGTCTTGGGATGAGGCCTAGACAAAGAAATTAACATTTAGCATTATGCATTCCAACATTATGAAAGTGGTTATTGATTTTTGCATGTGATTATTCGATTAGTAGAATATCCATGTGAATAAGTAAATGGCATTATTTCATTTTTACTTTTGCCATACTATGTTGAAGTTCAAGTTTAAAAGGCTTTTGTTTTAGTAATGCATTGCCTTAAATGTTTATTCTTATTTATGAAAGTTTCCGCTATATTGTTATCCTTACTGGGCATTTGAGCTCACCCCTTTTCTATGTTTTATTTTTCCCAGGATGTGAAGAAGTAAGTTATGAATGACCTGCAGGGATTTTATGAGGGGTTAATAGTGTGGATTGTGGAAACATTATGTTGTTGTATTAGTTTTTCATTTTATGATGTAATGTAAAACTTATGAATATATCTAGTGTTTCCAAGGCTACTAAACCAATCGGTCTTTCGAGATTTGATCTTTCTTGTGATCATGCCAATGTTATGTAATAATGCACCGACTCTGGGTAACTAGGGTCGGGGCGTTACATGATGTGAATCGAGCAGTGCACTTTTTTGATACAGAAGTGATATTTAGATAGATTAACATAGAGATGATTGTCTATCACTTTTCTCAGGATGATTTCAAGATGTTGGGAATGATCATCTATTGATTGGGAGCACACCAAGTTTTCATTAATTAAAACCACCACAATCTAATAAAGGAATGGGTGGAAGATCTAATTCAACAAGTCCAAGGATACTTATGGTGAATTTATCAGACTGAATGACAACACCACATACTTATACAATCCACACATGATCCTAAAAGTAGTCTAGTATACGTTAGATAGTCTCACCCTTAATGATGGAACCTCGATCTTAATTTAATATTGGATAAAATCAGGGTACTTATTTTCTAATCAAAGAAATTTTCGATGCATGGAAGGGGATACTAGTTATTGACCGTAATATGGTTCATTATTTATTAATACACACAAAAATACAATGTCCCTTTAGACTTCTTAGAGAAAATCATGGGAGAACACCATAGTAAAGTACTAGGTTGTATGGATCCCTTTTCTAGAAGACCTTCCAACTGTACCATTAACTCACAAAACTCCATTAGTTATCTCCTATAAGAAGGGATTAAAACTGAATCATATCTCAGAATTAACTCTATTTTGAACTAGATCTCCCTCCCTAGTATCCATCTAGGAAAATATTCAGGAAAGACATCCTGAATGTGGTCCACTACTAGAAGAAAAGTACTTTGATACATCCCACCATCATCCAATAAAAGAATTGCTACTTGAGCAGTGATACAATCTAATCTACATTGAATTTGTTCTAGTTAGCCAACATGAATATCCCATTCTCCCCGATGGATATAGACACGCCCTTTTGGAGATAGAAAATTTAATCTCTTCTGATAGATTTCAATATGATCCTAGTATAGAACTATTCATTCCATACCCTATATCAAATTTAATTCCTTCTATTTATATTATGAAAATATCCCAAAAGAAACAAAAGCCACCAATTTCAAGAGAAAACTCCTTGAGATGTCTAATTCCCTCTGATTGCACCCCATACTGTGTGTTTATGGTCATAAAACCATATGATATTTCGACAATCAAACCCAAAACATTGAAAAATTGATAAGATATAAAGGAATGGAATGAACCTATATAATAAAAAACATAGTCAATTGTATATGAAACAAGAATATTATCTATGATGGGGGAGGGTCCTATATTATTACTGGTCAGATTTGACTATATAGCATGCATGTGACTTGTCCCTCTACCTTGGGATCCAATCTAACTCCTCTGTGCTAATACCTCATACTAGAACAACTGCCCCTGCATCCAGGTCCCATTCCCCGTACCCCTTTCTGAGCATCCGATGAAACTCTAGCTTCCTATCTGTTGAGGGGTAGCTGAGACTTTCATAGACTTTGGTTCCTGTCCCGATCCTCTATCACCACTAGACTACTGAGGGATCCTATAAAACCTCTGAAGATGAACCATCTTAGATAAATAATGAATCTTTATTTTAGGTAAAGGACATTATAAGTATCTTTGACCATCCCTACAATACTGAAAAAATGAACTGGCTATAGTCCCAAGGTATCTATCTACTCCCCTAAATATTTTACCCACTACATACCTAGAGGTAACTATCATATAGGTTCTTATTTTTGTCTGAAAAAGAGAACCCCATCATCAATATGTGACTAATGGACCACTAATTAGAACATCAATCAGGTTTCTTTATATGATGAGAGTATGATTCATCATGTTTGTGAAGTTTCTCATAAAAAAGATATTCACCTATGACTTGATCTCCTTACAAATCCTATCCTGGAATCACTTCACCATTGGATCTCCTCAACTAACAAATAAGTAGAATAATTCTACAAGTCGTTGAAATATATAGTGTATTCTATCACTGACATTCTCCTATGTGTCAGGTGTAAGAACATCTGATCCCAATCATACCTTAGTATCCCTAGATAAAAGTGGCTTAGTATTTTTTCCTAAAAGTATTTCTAGGTCCACTTATCTTTCTATTTAGCATGTTCCATGATGTCCCGATAGAATTTTGATGACCCTCACAACACAAATGAAAAAATATTGAATCTCCCCTATTATGGAATCTCAAGGTGTTTAAAGATAATTTGTACCAACTTGATCCAAAACTGATGTACCTAAGGGCCTCCTTATCCCATGAAAGTAGGGGTGTTTTATTTGGATTTCTCTAGTCAGATAAAAAATTGAAGGCATGGTGTGAGAATTCTCTATCTCCATGGATCACATGAACCACATGAAACTATCATGCAGTTAATCATCCATAAGGTCCCTCAAAGCTACATGAATTTCCAACTTAGTTGTATGATGGGTGTGCCAATTACCACTCTCCTAATTCTCAACTCAAAGATGACACAAATGCATTTTATCTATAAAAGTACATACATTACTTTGGTTTCATGATATGAATAATATCAACCTTAGATGAAAAAAATATAGAACCAACAACATAAGGTTACTCTATACTTGGATTAATAGGTGAATTTACATTTCATAACAATACTATTTAGTTATTTCTATTAGATATATCAAGGGACTTATTTTCATAGTTTAAAAAATTGATATGTCACATAAAATAATTATGTTCCAAGAATAAACAATGTGTGTAAAAATTATACCCTATATTATTTCCATGATGAATGAATACTAATCTCATACCACACTATCCCTTGAGTAAAATATCAATAAATTTTGACATCACACAACTAGTGGATCACTCAAGGTGAAATAAAATCATAGCTATAACAAGAGATCATTATGAACAAAAATCCCATAACTGGGACATGGATATCCCCCCCCACATGGGATAGATACCACTAATACATGAGCTCATTACCTAGAACTGACACATCATAGTCCCATGTAAACCTTCCCCATATAGTATATAAAAACATTTCCTAAGCTCTTTTACCACTTTGTAACATCCTCGACCCAGTGCCCCATCACGTGTCTGATTCAGGTTGGTATGATACTTCAAGTGTGCAACATCATTACCTAGATGATTCTAACTAGTATTGAGGGTGTAAAAAATATAGTGGGGGAGACTATAGCCTCTATAACTGAGTTTTAATATTAGTGTAAATAAGTTAAACAAATAATAGAATCAATCCAGAAGACATCCAAACATAACCAACTAAACTATATATCTATAAATAACCAAGAATCCAAATAATAATAAATCATGCCATTCCATAATGTATAACAAAATAAATGATATGTTGAAAATCATAAAAGTAAAATAAAAATTGTATATAAATAAAGAATTGAAAACTTTGATCCTAAAACCCCATGCTTGGTCTCTTCTCCATGATCCAATCCCATCTAACAAAGCACATTTTTAAACATAGGCCCCCTTTCCCTTGTCCATCCTTTATCTATGAAATCTATCAAGTTACCAAAGAATTAACTGAACATGGTGTGAGTACAAATTTTTATCCAACACCCATGGGGTCTAAACAATACATTTCGAATATATATAGAGTATACTATTGTATGAAAAATGGGATAATTAATTCACAAATTAATGTTGAATATCAAAGCAAACCCACCGACCCCTGAGTTCTAGGTTGACACCTAGGGTAAACCAAACATTATTTGGAATAATATTAGAAATATTTATTAATTGGAAGATCCTTTTACCAAGTATGAATCACATATACCATTGGATTATTTTTTTTACCTAGAATGAATCACCCATATCATGTCTCAAGTAACCAAGCTTCACACCCTTGGGCATTATGCAACCAATCAATATTAGGCTATATGAAAATTCTCATGATAGAGCCTCTTACATGTTCCCTAGGTAAAAAAACTTTCCAATGTAAAAGGTAACCATATAATACTAGGCTATATGTGAATTCCCATGCTAGATCCACTTATGTATTCCTAGGGTGCAATACCTTGTCATGGGAAAAATAATCCCATGGACCAATATAAATTCCCATGCTAGGGCCACTTACATGCTATGAAGATAATATGACGTATTCAAATTCCTATGTTAAGTATGATGTTATAATTAAAAACAAATAAACAATATACAATGCATTCTAGGTCATAAAAAATGATAAACACGTGATCATAATCCATATTGGTTAAATTATCAAAATTAACAATTATCAACATTTAAGTATATTAAGACAAGTTACTAATTACCACAAATGATTGTAACAATTCAAATTCACTTATCAATTACAAATAATAACCATTCACAATATATTAAATCCATATTCCATCATATTATCATAAAAATCCAATTATATAATAATTAACCACTTCCAACTAAGTGATTATTTATCATTTCATTTATATTAATTCACAATCTATATTGATTCATATTGTTAATCCAAAAATTAACCGATTTCGAAAATTATCAAGGGAATCTAGGTTTATTCCATTCAAGTTATAACCTAGAGTCGAAGGTTGGTTCACCCCTCAGGTAGCTGAAAATCTTGTTCTCATCACTGATGAACCCAAGGAGATTCAAGGGAAGTTTAGGCATTTGGATTTCACAAAAACAGTGGGATATAAATTAAGTTAGGTCATGCACAAAATTTATTGGTAAAATCATAGTTATTAGAAGTACTATAAAAATCAAGACAAAATTTAGAGAGTTATTTTATACCTCCCTCAATAATGGAGAATAATAGATATAGGTTTGAGAACTAGATAAACATGAACACTATGATCCCAATTTCTAGCTATTCGGATTGAATAACAGATCAATAGAAATAGAAAAAATATTAGATAATCCTTTAGAGCCTTAAAGAACCTTAAAATGTCACTAATACCATGTTAGGGTTGAAATATGGGATTAAGAGGTGATAAAAAAGGGGTTTTGTAGGAATAAAAATACATCATAGCACCCACTTACACAACCTATCATGACACCATCGAGAAGTCAGAGGGAACTACCAACTAACTAGTAATGTCCTCTAATAATATTGCATAGCTGGTAACCTCACTAGATGGCTAGTGGGTTCCCACCAGGTGGCCAGTGGGTGTCCTATAAGTGACCCTTGCTTACCAGATCTCACTGGAAATCTGTCGGGGATCTTGTAGCCTTATAATGCTACTAGGTATCCAATAGATGGCTAGTAGACTGCATCATGTTGTAGGTGGTCCATAATTTTCTCCAAATATAAAAACCACCACCAAATGCTACCATTATTTTCCAATACTTCTTCTCCAAGCCCCCTAACACCTCTAAAACCTCGATTTAGCCCAAGAATAAGGATGAAATACCAAGGTTTAAATGGTTCAAAAATAATTAAATAGTTTTAAAGGAAAAAATTAATGAAGGAAATAAATGGAAAATAATGGGATCCTACACATTTGGTATATGTGTATGATTTATTTTGGTATACATATGAGTCATTACTTTCTATGTAAAATTCATTATGTCTAAGGTGTTAAATTTGGAAAAGGAATGTAAGATGCATATTATTATTTTGGACTCCATATAAGTCATTTGAACTGGATACTAACCATGCCAAGCTATGAATGAGTCATCAAAGACTCCTCATAAGTTATTACAAACTTTGTGAAATTAATCTATGCTAAAACTTGAGATATTCTACTTCCATATAAAAACACATTAAAATATAAATTCTAGAAGATTTATGCTACAATATATTATTGATTTAAATGGATATTTGTTTCCTTAAATCATATGATTCTTATTCTAATCTTTAAAGATTCAAATATCATGATTATTGAAATTAAAATCCATGATTCTAGTATAAATTAAATCAGGAATTTAAAGTGATATTTTAGTGAATCAAATATTATATCATAAAGGAGAATTTCATTCTATGAAATAAGTATTTACATAGAAATGTCAAGCTATATGGATATTGTTCATATTTATTCAAAATAATTATTTTAAAATATTCTATATTTTATGGAGGACCATGAGAATAAAAATATTTTAATAAGGGATTATCAGGTTTCCTTATTTTGATATATGGAAAATGTCTCATGGTAAGATATTTGTGAGGATGGACCAAGAATGAAAGTAGGAGAGTTTATTAGGTTGTTTCCATAATTATAAATGGAAATATATATCATATTGAAATATAATTTTAATATTATAACTAGGAAATTAGGTAGTTTCTATGTACACCACCTAATAGAAAAAATAGGCAATGTGGATACTATTATAGTTTATGATGTGTGTATTTTTAATAGATGATATGTTAGTTGTGTGTGGACTCATTTTTTGATGAAGGTGAAGACATAGAATATTTTTTTATTCCAATGTTAAGAAAAAATAAAATATATCATGAAGCATGAGGATTTTAATCAACCAAATAAGATAGAGAGAGAATCTTCAAAACTTTTAACACACCTGTATACACAAGGAGAGGAGCTTGATGATGTTATTGTTGCAGACCATTCACATCAAAGAAGAATATGTTTTTGCTATTTTGTATAAAAAGTGAAGTAGCCATCATTACCTTGAAGATCTGTATTCTGAGAAGAATAAGAATAATTATTTTTTAGAAAGTAAATAAGAAAGTAGACATCTCTATTATGTAGTGAAGAAAGAGATTATAGACTTATAATAAAAGGAGTATGTCAAAGTTATTTGAGGAGGAGTTCATGGGTTGGTTGTGTAGAAGAATCCGTGGGGTTTAACAATGAATCTACCCTAAACTAAGGATAAAATTAAACACACATATTTAATTAATGATGGATATACCTTCATTTATATAAATAGAAGGAATTCTTCCCCAAAGTAATGCATAAAGTGGGAGGGGAATTGAGCCTTTGTAAAGGAGTGACCAAGCCTAAAACCACTTTATAAGAAATTATCCTTGGTGTGGAGTGACCACAACCACATTATATCCACCGAACATGTCAAGTAGTATATTAATAACATTAACACATTATCAATGCATGTTCCTTGGATGTATCCTAGAGTTGGTGAACCAAGTAAAAATAATCATGTCCCCTCCATATTTTATTTACTATATTCACTAGTGTGAATTCTATGAGGTTGAGAGAAAATAATTTAGTTGAACATAATTCCTACTTATGTGGGAACATAATCCAAGTAGAGAAGGAATATAATAGAGTAAATTTTATTTTAAATTGTATGCAACTTGATTCACTCCCCCTCTTAGGGTTCCTTAGGGACCTAACATGTAGTCGCTTAGATAACTTCACATGTGTCAAGAATATATTCTACCATTATCCCATTGACATCAATAGGGTCATGGAAGTATTATACAATTTTATTATAATAACTTTATTTTCATGATAAAATTCATGTCTCAGAATCAACCTGAACACAACAATGAGTAGTCACCCACATTACGGGTGAACCCGATAAAAATTATTATGTTCCTTTCATTTTAATTTCATACTAGTGAGAATTAAATTTAAAAAGTTCGGATCAAGAATTCAACTAATCATAAAATTTGAATTAGAAGAAGAAATTGTAAAATGATTAACATTAATTCATCCCCCCTTCTCAGTGATACATCACCACTTACATAAGAATTTTATTCCCTAAAAATCTCACTTAATTGAATGAGTAATTTATTTCCTCATTCATATAAATTCACCTGGAGAATGATTACTAATCATCACTAAAATTTATTTTATTATGAAATTTTTTCCTTTCGAAAGTGCAGTGGAAACTATTTGTTATCTCTAAAAAGTAACCACACCACTCTTTATTTCATAATAAAATCTATTGAACAGGACTTATAGTGAAGGAAAACAAAAAATTCATATGAAGAAAAAGGAAAATAGAGGTTTTGAGACTAATGTAATGTCACATTACTCATCACATCATTCACACTAAACACCAAATAAGAATAAAGAAATGTAATAAAATAATATTCAGAATTCATAACAATAATACTAATTCACTCACTTATACTATAAAATAAAATTATATCCCCATGGTAGGAGATAAAATTTGACAACATGAAGGATGAAGAAACATAACACTAACATAAAACGTAATTAAAAAAATAGAAAATATCAACAGGAAATAAAGATGGGAATATAGTGAAAATAAGTATCATAATCCCATAATATGGGAATTATTATCATATATAATGAGAATAGATTGATGTAGAAGTAAAAACCCAAAGTAGTGGTAATTAATTTAAAAATATTATTTAGACTGAATTTATAGACATTGATTGAATGGAATCCCATATAATATTTTATCAATACCCTTTAGTCACCCATATAGAAAAGCATCCATAGTATCTTTAGCTCTAATAACCAATTCTATTAAATATACATATATTGGACACAAACAATTTACAACTCTATATGAACTCTCATCTTATGACTAGTCTACCCAAAAATACTCCACTAATTGTAATCCCAAACCAAATTCCCATTTTAAACCAAGTATGGCTTGAGAAAATAGATACAATCCATACACAGTGGCCTTCCATCAAATAAATTTAATAATTTTCTAATCTTGAGGTAGTGGAGTAGCAACTTGATTGGAACCATACCTCATACAACATATAATAATTTCCGAGAAAAATATTACATGAGAAATGATTCTTATAGAAAAAAACACTATATGAAAGTTAAAATAAAAAAGTAACATGATCACACTTTGATTTTTTGACCAAGGAATTTTCTTCAAAAAATAATAAAAAATAATAAACACTGGAATATATTATCTAACTCAAAATATTGAAATAATCAAAATAAACCCCGATCAACTCTTCATCAATTGTAGTGGAATAATAGGTGAACCAACGTGAACGAACATCATCATCTGGTCATCTATACCGTATTCTTCTACAATTCATATAGCTCATCTCAAATCCATTTTTAGATGTATGAATTATATAAACTATCAGAGAGTTCATATTCTTAGTGATAGATTGACAAACAAAACTCCTCTAATTATTATTGAACTATAGAGGTATAACTATCTGACCTATATTTTACTTTTCTTCCAATCAAGTTCAGTCTAATAGCCTTGGCCTGCCATGACCATAAACCGAAAATTTCAATATTCAATCATAATAGTCCACTGTGTATTCAATAAGTTTATAATTTTCTAAAAATAATCAAATAGAATACATTTTTAGTAGTATTAAATGAAATTGAATTTTATTAAACTAGATAGAAGCATAAATTATCAAAAATTACATTTTATAATTAAAATTAATAAAATACATATCTCATTTCAAACCATGAAATTTAAATCTATAGTATATTTCTATAATTATAATATAAAAATAAGGATAAATTCAACTATTAAACTACAAACTCTAAAAACATGAAAAATGCGATTTATGCCAAGAATATTAATATAAAATGAGGCAATATATTTATATAAATTTGAATAAAACTTTAAATAAAACAATTTTTATTAATTATTTATTATACCATGTATGCGTACACATAATTTTCATATAAATTATATATATTTTGATTTATTGAAAGTAAAGGTTCTATTTTAGTTGATTGTATATGTCAAAAGACATCATGGATATATATTTATTATTATTTTAGAGTCTCATATAAGGGATATTTTTTCTATTACATTTGAATCTTCTCAATGTAAAATTTTAATGTAATTTTTATAGGATTTATATTCACTTTGTTTGGATGAATGGTATCATTTAGTATTTTGGGGGTAAATATTCTGAGATTATTATTGATTATGTTACTTTATACTTGAATTACCCAATTATCTAGTGTAGTCACACCAAGAAGGGGTAGGGGGAGTGATCTAGTGTGAACTAGTTTTTACTAAATTCTTTTAATTTACTTAACATAATAGACTCCAGAAACCAAGAGAAAGTAGTTATATTACATTATTGGTACTATGTAGAATATTTCCAAACTTTCTAAATAGTTTATTAGTCTTAGAAGACCAGATAGATACATACATTACATTTGAAAACATAATACACAACATGGATATATTTCTAGAATATGATTAACCCTTTTGTCAAATCCCTAAAAATTACACATAGTCCTCTTCTAGATTTCTTGGGTAAAGGAAAACAAATATGGGTGAGCTTATATTCATAGTATGGGGTAACATACAACAGAATATTATATAAAATAATCATGGAATATGTGATATGATTAGAATAAATGAAAAAAATGAATCTATAATAAACTAAAACTAAGGGAATTCTATATCCATGAAAGTAAATGAAAAATAGATAAAAATAATCATTGATTTTTTATTGATGGAATTTATAATTTCAAACATAAAAAACATACTATCAAGGCCTTGTTATAATAAACTTATCTTTTTATGGGAAGAGGCATACACCAAACATCATCATATTTGTCTCATATGACCAATTGATGCATCAATGGGATATATAATTTTGGGCCCAACCTACCACCTGAATAAGTCTAATTCATTCACCATAAGATTCATAAAAAACCTCTATACCATTCCATGAGTAACCTCTTAATGAGTTAAATTTGGGTGTCCGTATATTGAGAAATAATTCCATATTCAATTGAATAAGGTGGACATCTAGGAGAACAATCCTTAATAAACATGGTAGCTGTGGGGTATCATGAAAGTAAATGTTAATACCCCTATCAAAGAAATATAGGGGTGAGTTTACCTTCAATGTGGTGGTTTATCCATGGATGATAGTAATTAGGTTTAATAGTTTTCATTGGAAGGAGACCACAGAAATGGAATGAAATCATGGTTCATTAAGAGCATGTGAATATTCCAAAGCATATCCCTTGAGAGTATCTCACTAGGTGTATTGTATTATACCCAATCATCATGAATTGGGGTGGTGATCAAGTTAATGCTCAACTAACCATTTTTGTGGTGATTACCACTAGGTGAATCTTTGTGATAACCGCATCCACTTTCCAATATCTAAACATGGATGTATTTTATAGGAAATTACACACACTTAACTTTACCAAAACATAGGATGATTTTTATACCATGGAAAAGGTAACTCTTGAATCAAAAGAATATGAGTGAAGGATAACAACATAAACTTGTAAATCCATTAAATTTCATGAGTAGCATGGAAAAAATTATTCCATATAAATGCATGGACCACACAAAACAAAATAGGTTGTGATTATAATGTGAGTCCCAAAGAATGAAAATTGAGACTAAAAACATCACTTATAAATTTTTTATAAATTTAATCATAACATATTGAAATAGTGGGATTAAAACTAATTTTAAAATACCATGAATAAATGATCCTTAAAGGGAGCATTTCATTATACTTCACGATATGGTATTTACCAACTACAATAGAGTATCATGTTTTAAACCCCCCTAAAGAATTTCATCCTAGAAATTTGGGTATATATAAGTCATTGAATAATTGTGGATTCTCCTTACTTGTATCTTCTTTAGGCTCCCAAGTTTCCTCTTGTAGTTTTGGATTTCTCAAAAGTACTTAAAAAAACGAGTTTTCTAATTCCACAATACTTTCTCTCTAGTGTCAATAATTTTTACATGATCCTCATTATAAGACAGATCAGACCTCAAATTTATTCCCTCATATGTGAGCACATGCATTGGATTCAACAAGTATTTCATTAGTAATGAAACATGGAAGACATCATAAAATTTAGAAAGGTTGGGAAACATCATCAATCGGTAAGCTACAACCCTAATTATTTCTAATATTTTAAAAGTCCCAATGTACATATGGATTAAATTACACTTTTTACCAAATATTACAAATCCCTTCCATGGTGACAATTTTAAGAATACATAATCCCCAAATTAAAATTCTAAATCACTCCTTCGATTATCAACATAGCTATTTTTTAGATTTAGGATACTTTAATGAGATATCAAATAGTATATACTTTAAAATGTTTCCCCTCTAAAGGATTTAAGGCAACTAAATTTCTTTCTCTAAGTTCTTTCCAATAGGTTGTTTTATATCACCTTTTCCCATAAACCTCTTTTTATGGTTCCATATATATGCTTGAATGAAATATGTTATTGTATGAAAATTCTACCAAAGGTTGATACTGATCCCACATACCTTATAAGTTAAGATAATATGATCTAATCATGTCTTCCAAATTCTAGATAGTCCTTTTAGATGGCCCATCAATCTTGAGCTGACAGAAAATGCATAAATTTATCTCAGAGTTGAGAGACCTTTTAGGACTCTTCCATAATTTCAATGTGAGTTAAGGGTCACAATAAAAAACAATTTATATAATTTTCCTATAAAGCCATAAAATTTCATTGATATATATACTATTAATGTACTCAAGGTGTAGATATTTTCTTTTTTCTAATAAATGAGAATATTTATTAAGATGATCAATTATGAAACATATAACATCATTCTTCCTTAGAATCTTTGTGAGTCCTTTGACAAGGTCCACTATAACATTATCTTGCTTCTAAATAGGTATAGGAATAGATTTCATGACTCCCTTACAATGTTTTATTTCATCCTTTAACTACTGAAATACTAAGAATTTGGACACATAGTAAGAAATTTATTACTTCATATAATCCCATTCGAAATTTTCTCTTAAATCCCTATATATTTTCATGTTAACATGGTGTATGGAGAGATTTAAGTTATGTTCTTCATCTAGAAGTTCCCTTTTCAACTCTAATATGGATGGAACAGATAACATCATCCAAAAAATTCAACACTCTATCTATATAGATAAACCATTTCAACTTCCTATCAGTTACTAATTTAATATTACTTTGTATGTTCTCTTCATTCTGTTGGGACTTCTCTATATTTTCTAGTAAGTATGGTGTATAATTTTCCTAAAAAATTAAATATGGACCCCTTTTCTAAAAATTACCATATATATATTTATCATATCATTATTTATATGATCCATGTTAATCCTAATCATGGTAAAAACTCATCCCTTATACTCAATGCATCAACCACCTTGTTTGTATGCTCAAGGTGGTAGTATATCAAGTAATCATAGTCCTTGTGGAGTTTGAACCATGTTCTTTGACTCATGTTGAGATTCTTCTGATAAATGATATACTTAAAACTCTTATTGTCCATATATATATCACATCTTTCACCATAAAGGGAGTGTATCCATATTTTCAAAGTAAAGAATATGGATTCCATATCAAGTTCAAGAGTTATATAGTTTTTTTCATGGATTTTCAATTGCCTTGATTAATAGGAAATCATATGATCATTTTATATAAGGAAACAATGAAGTTATTTCTTCAATGTATCACTATAAATTGAAAATAAATCCTTACTTGATGGTAGATTTAAAATAGGTTCATTAATTAGTCTTTTATTAATGCATTATTTTTTTTCTCACATTCCATTGACCATGATAATTTAACCCCATTATGTGTTAGCTTGATTAATGGGTTGGAAAATCAGTAATAATCTTGGATAAACCACCAATAATAATATACTAAACCCAGGATACTTTATATATTAGTTATGTTTATTAGTATAGAACATCATTTGACTATGTTTTTTTAAAGGGTCAACAGATATTACATCATTGGAGACAATAAGTCCATGAAAAGAAACATTATTGAACCAAAATACACAGTTACTATACTTATCATATATATCCTTTTTTGAGGGTCTCTAGTGTTATTTAGTGATGAAACCCATGATATTAATATCTCTTAGAGTATATAAAGACATCATCAATGAGTAACACCAAAAATTTATCAATATAGTCATTTAATATGATATTCATTAGATCTATAAAGACATAAGGTGAATTAGTCAACACAAAAGGAATTACTGTAAACTCATAATATACATACCTAGTTCAAAATGTCAGATTTTGTATATCATCCTTCTTAAACTTTAGTTGTTGGAAAGTAGGGAGAATATTGATCTTTTAAATTAATTAGGTTCATTGATGTTGATGAAATAAGTCATCAATTTATGGAAAATGATTCTCATTCTTTACAGTAATGAAATTGATATCTATATAATTGGTTCTCAATCTCAAGGAACCATATTTATTTTTAATGAATAAATAGGGGCTCCCTATGGTGAAACACTAGGGAATATAAATCACATATCACTCAACTACCATAATTATTTATTAAACTCATCCAACTCCATTGGTTCAAGTATATAATGATTTTTATATATAGTCCTTGAATCAGTAATGAGTTCAATAGAGAATTGAACTTCATGAACTTGTGGATGACTAGGTAATTATTATATAAAAACATCAGTAAATTTTAGTACCAAAAGTACATATTCTATTCATAATATAACTTACTAATCCATATAACACACTTGATATCCCTCTCTACCCAGGATTTCATTAAGTAGAGATACTAAGGGAGGATACATACATGATTTAGATGATGAAATTTCCCCTCTAAAGATAAGATATTCTACTTCACCTTTATGAATCCTAATATCATTCTCTTATAAATAAATATTTTCATTATACTTTGAAAGCCAGTCTATAAAAAGGATCATATCAAAGTCAACTATTAGTATGATAACCACATTTTATAATAGGATGTGACCATGAATCATAATTGGAACTTCTTGACATGTATTTATTTACATAAGACTCCCAATATGTGTCTTAATTGATAACTCTATTACTAGGGTGGTAGGGAAGTATCTAATATTTTTGGAAAGAATAGAAGATATAAAAGAGTGTGAAGATCCAAAATAAAATAAAACATTATCTAACTTTAAGGAAACAATGAATGTAACTTCCAATTTTTCATTAATAACTTTGTATCTAGTTGTGGAAATGGAATTAATCTTGGTCTTGTTTCCTTATCATTTATAAGGTAAATTTTATTAACATTTGAGAAATTGGTTTGTATAATTTTTATTTCCCAATTTTTAAATCAATGAACATCAATAGATTCTAACTTTACCTTAAATTAGTAATATTTATGTCCTTTTTCTCCACACTTGTAATAAACTTTGGTTCAGTTCCTGAAAGGCCTAGGGAATTTATTCCCAAATTTATCACATTTGAGAAATCCCATCCCTTCTTTATTCCTATTATCCTTATTGTTCTTTTCATGATACTCAACCAACCTATTTCTATCCTAATTTCCCTTGAATACATATATCCTACAGAACTCATTTTCTATCTTAATAGGTCTTAAGACTATATCCTCATATGATGAAAATTATTGAGAGACCAATTCCCTTTGAAGGATCGGTTTTGACCCATAAAATAAATGATAAATCTTGATTTTAATTCCATTTATATAATCTAAAAGTATTCCTAGATAACCGTTTAAAGTTATAGTTATATTTAACAACATTTTTCTCCCCCTTTTGATTGATTTTGAGGATCTAAACTTTCATTTACACTCTTTTCTCGTGGGGAAAGTATTTTTTATAGAATAACTCCTTGAAAGTTCCCCATTACATACACTTGATCTCATATTCCTCTTTAGTTTTTTGAATAAGTGACCAACATTGTTCTATATCTCCCTTTAGATGATACAATACCATGATAACTTTTCCTTTTTAATCAATTCCTAAAGAGATAAATATACTATTTAGGGACTTGATATATTATTTAGATAACAATGGATTATTAGTTCCACTGGATGATGTAGGTAATTGTAATATAAATAAATCCAGTATATTTATATCATATCATGGATCCATAGTTCACTCTATGAAAGAAATATTATTTATAATAACATTGCTCATCTACCCCAATATGGTTATAAACTGATTAGCTTAAACTCCAGCTTCATTAACTTGTTCAGTGGGAATATGACTACATTGATTTTGAGTGTTGATAAAATTTCAATAATCCCTTTTAGTTTCCATATTTATACAATGGAATACATATAATTATCTCATAACCTTTAATTGTAAAATAAAATTACTATTATGATTTCTAGAGTGTTCCCTAGAAACCATGAGGGGTTTTCATAGATTCGATTCTATATAACTTAGTTATTCTAAATATAATCCCCCAAGGTTTCTTCTAAAATTAATTTGATACCAAATATAATATTATAGACTCTAGAAACCCAAATCATATAGTTATATTACATTATTAGTACAAAGTACAAGAGTTCCCAAAGGAAAGAGTGGTTTAGTTGTCTTGGAAGACTAGTTATATATATACATTACATTTCAAAATATAAGATACAACATGAATATATTCAGAGAAAATGATTAACCCTTCTATTATGTCCTTGAAAATTACACATACTCCTCTTACAGGTTTCTTTGGGAAATGAAACAAATAAGGGTGATCTCAAATGATTATTAAGGGGTAACATACAACAAAACATTACATGTCATAAACATGAAATAAGTTATATGATAAGAATAAATGAACAAAATTAATCTATAATCAAGTAAAATTGATGGAATGATATATCCATGAAAATAAATGAAAATATGGAAACGAATAATTGTTGATATCATATTTATGGAATGTATAAATCCAGACATTAAAAACTAACTATCAAGGACTTGTGCCAAGACACTTATCCTATTATGAGAAGTTTCATACACCAACACCCAACCTATTTTTTCTCATGTTATATATAAATTCATTAAGAAAATATATAAATATATTCATTACCCATAACTTGATTAAGTATAATTCATTCAAAATAAGAGTCATCAAGACCTTTCATACCATTCCCCATGGAACTGCTTGCTAAATAAAACATGGTTATCTCTATATTGAGAAATACAAACATCAAATTCTTCCCAATTAAATACAATAATTCTGATTTCTAGAAGAATATCTCTTAATAAACTTGGAAGCTATGTGGTATCATCAAAGTAAAATGTAATACCCATATCAAAGAAATAAATGGGAAATGGTACCTTTAATGTGTCGAGAAATCTATAGAAGGTAGTAACTGGGTCCAATAGCTTTCATTGGTAGGAGAAAACAGTAATAGTAGAAAAAATACTTTATCATGGTTCAATAAGATCCTATGAATATTCCAAAAAATATCCCCCAGGAGTGTCTCATAATGTCACGACCCGTCCTCGGGGCCCATGCCCTGACTACCCAAAGTCCGCCTTCCATAGGCCAGGGGCTGGCGACTAGCACCAAAGGCGTAAATCCCAGTAAAAAGGGAAGGCATTGCCTTTATAAGTAAACAAACACCATAGAGTATGTAAGATGAAGTAAATACTAAGTAAACTAAGTACAAAAGTAAGTGCTCAAAAGTAAATGGGCCAGAATACAAACCCAACTAAAAGTAAAGTACAACTAAAAAGAAAGTATAGCAACAGAAAAGTAAAGCAGCAAATTCGAGCCGTCCTCTGGAAATCCCATCTAAAGGGTGGGTACAGAGAGCCTCCTTGGATCCTTGGCTCCAGCCGTCTGCACCATGTATGTCCCGTCCAGTGATCCACCTCCAGGTACCGTCCAGCTCCACGAACCCCCACCTCGATTAGCGCTATCCGTCGTCTGCATCCAACACAACGTAGTGCAGGTATAGCCAGTGCAGGGGTGTGTATACGATACTCAGTAGGGACCCCGAGACCCCCGAAGGTCTCCCAGAATCCAAAAAGTATAAACCACAAAGGAATGATAAAAAAACTAAGTATCAACCAAATATACTTAGGTATATGCCCATACATATACCTAAGTCATCAATTCCAGTTCTGCTCCAACTCACGAGCCCAAGTTCAACCCAGTCCACACAAGAAAAGCACAACCCAAATCCACACAGGAAAAGCACAACCCAATCCACACAGGAAAGTAAGTCAATCATATCGAAGATAATGATTGAAATTCAAGGCTCATATCACACAGGTATACTCTTCGTAAAGTGATAGAGATGATCAGATGTAGCCAATGATTCATATAAGATTTCAGACCCACATAGGATACAAGACCAGCTAAGCTGTCAGACCCACAAAGGATACAAGACCACCTACTCTGCCGGACCCACATAGGATATGTCACGACCCCCTCCCACCAAATATGCCCCTCCTGATCTGGCAATGGTGAAAGGAAGATAATGACCCCCGAGTCCCGCCTCCAGTAGGCCCTGGGTTGGAGACTAGCACCAAGGGTATGAGTTTTCACAAATATGGGAGGCATTACCCTTTTTATTATTTTGGATCGGGAAATAGGACAAGTCAACCACCAAAAAGGGAAAAGAACAAGTGTATATAAATAAACCCAAACCAAGCCCACATGCATGTTTAAACAATTTTTATAACAAGGTAGAAGTACAAGGAAGCTCAAAAGTACAATGCCAAAGAAAACAAGAGAACAACAACTGCAACAACTCCAACTGCCTGACTAGTAGGGTCCCGCACGGCCCAGGTAGTCCTCCTGGAAACCTGAAAGTAAATGTAGGGTGAGAATACAAGTATACTCAGTAGGGAAACCTAAAGCTCTCGTGCACAAGTGGGGAGACACCCTAAGGTCCCGTGAGAAAACAGAAGAACCAGAAACTAACAAGGAAAAACTATCCACCCAGCCTCACTGGTCACACTCACCAAGTAACACAAACAAGTTTAGTATATATATAGAACAAAAGTATTGGGTACCCCGCACCATTTCCCACTTAATTAGATGCTGCTCTTCCTAACGGAAAACGTCCTGACACTACCACACTCTTATCGCCCACACACACCTGGGCCAAACCACACATCCCGCCCGCACACACCTGGGCCTCACAACCATGCATCTCGCCCGCACACACCTGGGCCACAACCACTAACCCGCCCGCAGACACCTGGGCCTCATCCCGAAGGTTCTTGGGAACGGTAAGTCTGCCCGAAGAGTCTTGGGCTAAAGGTCGCCTCAAGCCATCACAGCCTCCGAGACCTACCCGAAGAGTCCTGGGTGTAAGGTCACCTCAAGCCATCATAGCCTATGGAAGAAGGAGCAGGAAGGAGCTAGTAACTAAGGGGGAACACCCTCTCCCATAAAATGGGAGTGTTCGGCACTAGGTGCTTGACATGGGTGTGGTGCGACAAAACACAAAGATACAATTATATATATACATATACCAAACACACAGCCCAACCTATGGCTTCTTAAAAAGAGAAACTGAGCATGTGCCTCGGCACTGCTACCACGAAGCATGCATCAACAACCAAACAATCATCCCCCAACCCCATTTAGGTTTTCATGTTTCATGCAAAGGTTTAACAAATTATTACTACTGGGCAACTATCATCCAGACAAAACCTTTCACAAACATATCCCTGCCATCCACAACCAAGGTTAGGTAAAACGCAAGCAACCACATGCCATTTCATTTACAAAATATTATCACAACCATACAACATTCCATCATTCATTTATTTCAAAGTTCCACACATAAAACCCTTTCCACACACAAAACATTTCCGCATTTGAAAACACATTTTACTTCAAAACACTTTTCATAATCAAAACACTTTTCATAAATAAAGGCATTTTCCACAACCAACCACTTCCCATTTCAACCCCATAGTTTACAAAACATTTCACACCTCCACGTTTCCACCATCAACCATTCCAATAAGATCACCACCCAAACGTCGTAGCCCCACTGCCCAGCATCACATCACAACACCATTCCAGAAAAAAAACATTTCCCACAAAACAACCAAACCACCAACATGTTCATTATTCCAAATTTGTTCAACCGGGGTGATCACACAAGGTTTTAATTCTCATTTAATCAGCCAGTCTTTACGTGCTTATCCATTTTCCATGTTTTAACAAAACCAACCACAAACAATTCAGATATCAATTGCGCACGCAAAGGCCACCAACGACCTTGATTTTCAGTAGGCAAAGGCCTTTCAATCCAAAATCACAATCAGAAGATAAAGAAACTGGAAGGCAATAGAAACAGCACAAAACCCCAAACCCTTCTTTATCCGGTTATTATGTTTATTTAAAGTTCAACTGCATCCCATGGAACAAAAGAAAAATATCCCACCCCGCATGTTGCACCAAATAGAGAGACGAAGGTAAACCCCTACCTCAAAAGGTCTCGATCACGTCGCATCCGACGACGTCCTTCGGTGTCCTCCGCCTTCGCCAAACCTGACAAACACCTCCTAGGATGGAAGCTGGAGAAGGAAGGCCGGAAGGAAAGGTGACAAGTCCGGGCTTAGAAGCTTCGTCTCGTCGCTACGATCCTGTGGCTGCTGATGGATCGTAATTCGGAGCTCGGACAAAGAAGTTAGAGGAGGAAGACTTCTTGATCATCCAAGAGTGTCGTTGTGCAGAGAAGAAGCGATTGGTCTGGAAATAATCCGTGACCCTTTCTTATATAGGCAACGAATAGGTAAAACAGTATGCAGCGTGTATTGATGAATACACGGTGTGACCGTACACCCGTTACGCGTTTTGACTGGTCAACACACAACACGTCACGCGGTTTCCATGCGTTTTAATAATAATGATAATTCTATTAATACTTGGTGTTTCGTTGACCCGAGGCATGAGTCATAAAAAGGTTTTCATTACTGGTCTTAAAATTACCGTCATAATTTCAGGGTTACGCTGTCGCTGACGGATCGTCAATCAGATACCGAATGAGGGAGATACGTTGGATACAAGATCCCGTAATAATAACAATATTAAATCTATTAATTCACGAGCATTTCGGGAACCCAATCCGGAAACCCGAAAAAGACATCCAATATTGGACTCAAAATTTTCGTCTCGTAGTCAGGGTCGCACTGCCACTGACGGTTCGTGAAACTGAGGTCGCACGAAGAAGTTATTGTTGGAAAAGTGTTTTACCTACAAAAACATTAACATGATTATTATATTATTATTTTTAATTGATTTATTTCAAATACCTAAATCCACCCAAACCTCTCTCTCCAATTTGGTGCACCTTTCTCCTTTTCTCCTTAATTGATTTCTTTTTCTTTTATTTTATTACTTCTCTTTTAATTCTCACACTCTCTCTCCAATTTATTTCAAATCTTTAACTCACTCCAAAAGTGGCGCCTCCCACTTTCTTTTCTCCATGTTCAACACGTCCCATGATTGACTCCTCTTTAAATTATTTATTTTATTGGTTTAAATATTAAATCTTTATTTCATTTAAACCTTTTCTCTCTCCAATCTTTATTTTATTGGTGCGCCTCTCCTTTTATTTCATATCATTATTAATATATTGTTAATATTCTCTCTCCAATCTCATTCCTACCAAAATATTCATCACGCCCACAACAAAATGGCTCCTCCTCATTCTCCATGTGGCACGCCCAAAAATTCATTTTAAACATTTATTTAATTATTTTTACACAATTATCATAACATCCCACATTTATTCTCATATCTCATTGAATTTAATTCAAAATTTAAATTTCATTAAATCTTTATTAACGGATCATTCAAAAAATTAAGCCAACATTATTATTATTATTATTTAGTATAACACTTATAACAAAACCCCAATAAAAATTTATTAAATCGCCACCAATTATTGTTAAAAAAAATATCATTATAACGTGCGTTGTGTTGAACAGATCGATTTGAACAAAGGAATGGATCGGAGGGGTCCGGTCCATTACATCAGATACCTCTTAAAACATTCTCATCCTCGAGAATTAAAAACCAACCAAGAAAAAGAATGGATCCAAACAACCACTCCGCAAGATACCTATTAGGGATCTTGTCATAACAAGAAACAAGCCAACAATTCTATGAGTTAGGAATTCCCTCTCCTATGTCAAGATACTATCCGCTTTAGGCGGCACTGACTCGCCTGCACGGGTTTAATCGCATCCTCATTAATGCGTCTTGATTAAGGATCAGGTTTTTCCTTTCCCAGAACACCCAAATAAAGTAAAACACAAACATGATGGTGCATGTACCTTCCCTAGGGTCTCTACCCTGCAATCAATATAGTCTCACTTGGTCGTTCGGTAGGCTCAGAGTCCTTGCATCGGATCACGGGGGGCCCTAAAATCCCGTGTCCTAGCCGGTCTTCCCTGGCCTATGTCACGCACCAAGATTAACGAACACTGTTGCCCTACCATCCCATGCAATCCTCACTGTTCCTAACTCCAGACTCCATCCTATCTCTCAACCATCACCTCTGATACCATTCTTTCACGACCCCCTCCCACCAAAGATGCCCCTCCTAATCTAGCAATGGTGAAAGGAAGATAATGACCCCCCGAGTCCCGCCTCCAGTAGGCCCCGGGTTGGCGACTAGCACCAAGGGTATGAGTTTTCACAAATATGGGAGGCATTAACCTTTTTATTATTTTGGATCGGGAAATAGGACAAGTCAACCACCAAAAAGGGAAAAGAACAAGTGTATATAAATAAACCCAAACCAAGCCCACATGCATGTTTAAACAATTTTTATAACAAGGTACAAGTACAAGGAAGCTCAAAAGTACAATGCCAAAGAAAACAAGAGAACAACAACTGCAACAACTCCAACTGCCCGACTAGTAGGGTCCCGCACGACCCTGGTAGTCCTCCTGGAAACCTGAAAGTAAACGTAGGGTGAGCATACAAGTATACTCAGTAGGGAAACCTAAAGCTCTCGTGCACAAGTGGGGAGACACCCTAAGGTCCCGTGAGAAAACAGAAGAACCAGAAACTAACAAGGAAAAACTATCCACCCAGCCTCACTGGTCACACTCACCAAGTAACACAAACAAGTTTAGTATATATATAGAACAAAAGTATTGGGTACCCCGCACCATTTCCCACATAATTAGATGCTGCTCTTCCTAACGGCAAACGTCCTGATGCTACCACACTCTTCCCGCCCGCACACACCTGGGACAAACCACGCATCCCACCCGCACACACCTGGGCCTCACAACCACGCATCTCGCCCGCACACACCTGGGACACAACCACTAACCCGTCCGCAGACACCTGGGCCTCATCCCAAAGGTTCTTGGGAACGGTAAGCCTACGCGAAGAGTCTTGGGATAAAGGTCGCCTCAATCCATCACAGCCTCCGAGACCTACCCGAAGAGTCTTGGGTGTAAGGTCACGTCAAGCCATCATAGCCTATGGAAGAAGGAGCAGGAAGGAGCTAGTAACTAAGGGGGAACACCCTCTCCCATAAAATGGGATTGTTCGGCACTAGGTGCTTGACATGGGTGTGGTGCGACAAAACACAAAGATACAATTATATATATACATATACCAAACAAACAGCCCAACCTATGGCTTCTTAAAAAGAGAAACTGAGCATGCGCCTTGGCACTGCTACCATGAAGCATGCATCCACAACCAAACAATCATCCCCCAAACCCATTTAGGTTTTCATGTTTCATGCAAAGGTTTAACAAATTATTACTACTGGGCAACTATCATCCAGAAAAAACCTTTCACAAACATATCCCTGCCATCCACAACCAAGGTTAGGTAAAACACAAGCAACCACATGCCATTTCATTTACAAAATATTATCACAACCATACAACATTCCATCATTCATTTATTTCAAAGTTCCACAGATAAAACCCTTTCCACACACAAAACATTTCCGCATTTGAAAACACCTTTTACTTCAAAACACTTTTCATAATAAAAACACTTTTCATAAATAAAGGCATTTTCCACAACCAACCACTTCCCATTTCAACCCCATCGTTTACAAAACATTTCACACCTCCACGTTTCCACCATCAACCATTCCAATAAGATCACCACCCAAACGTCGCAGCCCCGCTGCCCAGCATCACATCACAACACCATTCCAGAAAAAAAACATTTCCCACAAAACAACCAAACCACCAACATGTTCATTATTCCAAATTTGTTCAACCGGGGTGATCACACAAGGTTTTCATTCTCATTTAATCAGCCAGTCTTTACGTGCTTATCCATTTTCCATGTTTTAACAAAACAAACCACAAACAATTCAGATATCAATTGCGCACGCAAAGGCCACCAACGACATTGATTTTCAGTAGGCAAAGGCCTTTCAATCAAAAATCACAATCAGAAGATAAAAAAACTGGAAGGCAATAGAAACAACACAAAACCCCAAACCCTTCTTTATCCGGTTGTTATCTTTATTTAAAGTTCAACTGCATCCCATGGAACAAAATAAAAATATCCCACCCCACATGTTGCACCAAATAGAGAGACGAAGGTAAACCCCTACCTCAAAAGGTCCCGATCACGTCGCATCCGATGACGCCCTTCGGTGTCCTCCGCCTTCGCCAAACCCGACAAACGCCTCCTAGGATGGAAGCTAGAGAAGGAAGGTTGGAAGGAAAGGTGACAAGTCTGGGCTTAGAAGCTTCGTCTCGTCGCTACGATCCTGTGGCCGCTGATAGATCGTAATTCGGAGCTCGGACAATGAAGTTAGAGGAGGAAGACTTCTTGATCATCCAAGAGTGTCGTCGTGCGAAGAAGAAGCGATTGGTCTGGAAATAATCTGCGACCCTTTCTTATACAGGCAACGAATAGGTAAAACAGTATACAGCGTGTATTGATGAATACACGGTGTGACCGTACACCCGTTATGCATTTTGACTGGTCAACACACAACACGTCACGCAGTTTCCACGCGTTTTAATAATAATGATAATTCTATTAATACTTAGTGTTTCGTTGAACCGAGGCATGAGTCATAAAAAGGTTTTCATTACTGGTCCTAAAATGACCGTCATAATTTCAGGGTCACGCTGTCGCTGACGGATCATCAATCCGATACCGTATGAGGGAGATACGTTGGATACAAGATCCCGTAATAATAACAATATTAAATCTATTAATTCATGAGCATTTCGGGTACCCAATCCCGAAACCCGAAAAAGACATCCAATATTGGACTCAAAATTTTCGTCTCGTAGTCAGGGTCGCACTGCCACTGACGGTTCGTGAAACCGTGGTCGCACGAAGAAGTCATTGTCGGAAAAGTGTTTTACCTACAAAAACATTAACATGATTATTATATTATTATTTTTAATTGATTTATTTCAAATACCTAAATCCACCCAACCCTCTCTCTCCAATTTGGTGTGCCTTTCTCCTTTTCTCCTTAATTGATTTCTTTTTCTTTTCTTTTATTACTTCTCTTTTAATTCTCACACTCTCTCTCCAATTTATTTCAAATCTTTAACTCACTCTACAAGTGGCGCCTCACACTTTCTTTTCTCCGTGTTCAACACGTCCCATGATTGACTCCTATTTAAATTATTTATTTTATTGGTTTAAATATTAAATCTTTATTTCATTTAAACCTTTTCTCTCTCCAATATTTATTTTATTGGTGCGCCTCTCCTTTTATTTCATATCATTATTAATATATTGTTAATATTCTCTCTCCAATCTCATTCCTACCAAAATATTCATCACGCCCACAACAAAATGGATCCTCCTCATTCTCCATATGGCACTACCAAAAATTCATTTTAAACATTTATTTAATTATTTTTACACAATTATCATAACATCCCTCATTTATTCTCATATCTCATTGAATTTAATTCAAAATTTAAATTTCATTAAATCTTTATTAACGGATCATTCAAAAAATTAAGCCAACATTATTATTATTATTATTTAGTATAACACTTATAAAAAAACCCCAATTAAAATTTATTAAATCGTCACCAATTATTATTAAAAAAAAATATCATTATAACGTGCGTTGTGTTGACCAGATCCATTTCAACAAAGGAATGGACCGGAGGGGTCCGGTCCATTACATCAGATACCTCTTAAAACATTCTCGTCCTTGAGAATTAAAAACCAACCAAGAAAAAGAATGGATCCAAACAACCACTCTGCAAGATACCTCTTAGGGCTCTTGTCATAACAAGAAACAAACCAACAATTCTATGAGTTAGGAATTCCCTCTCCTATGTCAAGATACTATCCGCTTTAGGCGGCAGTGACTCGCCTGCACGGGTTTAATCGCATCCTCATTAATGCGTCTTGATTAAGGATCAGGTTTTTCCTTTCCCAGAACACCCAAATCAAGTAAAACACAAACATGATGATGCATGTACCTTCCCTAGGGTCTCTACCCTGCAATCAATATAGTCTCACTTGGTCATTCGGTAGGCTCAGAGTCCTTGCATCGGATCACAGGGGGCCCTAAAATCCCGTGTCCTAGCCTGTCTTCCCTGGCCTATGTCACGCACCAAGATTAACGAACACTGTTTCCCTACCATCCCATGCAATCCTCACTGTGCCTAACTCCAGAATCCATCCTATCTCTCAACCATCACCTCTGATACCATTCTGTCATGACCCCCACCCACCAAAGATGCCCCTCCTGATCTGGCAATAGTGAAGGGAAGATAATGACCCCCGAGTCTCGCCTCCAGTAGGCCCCGGGTTGGCGACTAGCACCAAGGGTATGAGTTTTCACAAATATGGGAGGAATTAACCTTTTTATTATTTTGGATCGGGAAATAGGACAAGTCAACCACCAAAAAGGGAAAAGAACAAGTGTATATAAATAAACCCAAACCAAGCCCACATGCATGTTTAAACAATTTTTATAACAAGGTACAAGTACAAGGAAGCTCAAAAGTACAATGCCAAAGAAAACAAGAGAACTACAACTGCAACAACTCCAACTGCCCGACTAGTAGGGTCCCGCACGGCCCTGGTAGTCCTCCTGGAAACCTGAAAGTAAACATAGGGTGAGCATACAAGTATACTCAGTAGGGAAACCTAAAGCTCTCGTGCACAAGTTGGGAGACACCCTAAGGTCCCGTGAGAAAACAGAAGAACCAGAAACTAACAAGGAAAAACTATCCACCCAGCCTCACTGGTCACACTCACCAAGTAACACAAACAAGTTTAGTATATATATAGAACAAAAGTATTGGGTACCCCGCACCATTTCCCACTTAATTAGATGCTGCTCTTCCTAACGGCAAACGTCCTGACTCTACCACACTCTTCCCGCCCGCACACACCTGGGCCAAACCACGCATCCCGCCCACACACACCTGAGCCTCACAACCACGCATCTCGCCCGCACACACCTGGGTCACAACCACTAACCCGCCCGCAGACACCTGGGCCTCATCCCGAAGGTTCTTGGGAACGGTAAGCCTACCCGAAGAGTCTTGGGCTAAAGGTCGCCTCAAGCCATCACAGCCTCCGAGACCTACCCGAAGAGTCTTGGGTGTAAGGTCACCTCAAGCCATCATAGCCTATGGAAGAAGGAGCAGGAAGGAGCTAGTAACTAAGGGGGAACACCCTCTCCCATAAAATGGGAGTGTTCGGCACTAGGTGCTTGACATGGGTGTGGTGCGACAAAACACAAAGATACAATTATATATATACATATACCAAACACACAACCCAACCTATGGCTTCTTAAAAAGAGAAACTGAGCATGTGCCTCGGCACTGCTACCACGAAGCATGCATCAAAAACCAAAAAATCATCCCCCAACCCCATTTAGGTTTTCATGTTTCATGCAAAGGTTTAACAAATTATTACTACTGGGCAACTATCATCCAGAAAAAACCTTTCACAAACATATCCCTGCCATCCACAACCAAGGTTAGGTAAAACGCAAGCAACCACATGCCATTTCATTTACAAAAGATTATCACAACCATACAACATTCCATCATTCATTTATTTCAAAGTTCCACACATAAAAACCTTTCCACACACAAAACATTTCCGCATTTGAAAACACCTTTTACTTCAAAACACTTTTCATAATCAAAACACTTTTCATAAATAAAGGCATTTTCCACAACCAACCACTTCCCATTTCAACCCCATCATTTACAAAACATTTCACACCTCCACGTTTCCACCATCAACCATTACAATAAGATCACCACCCAAACATCGCATCCCCGCTGCCCAGCATCACATCACAACACCATTCTAGAAAAAAAAACATTTCCCACAAAACAACCAAACCACCAACATGTTCATTATTCCAAATTTGTTCAACCAGGGTGATCACACAAGGTTTTCATTCTCATTTAATCAGCCAGTCTTTACGTGATTATCCATTTTCCATGTTTTAACAAAACCAACCACAAACAATTCAGATATCAATTGCGCACGCAAAGGCCACCAACGACCTTGATTTTCAGTAGGCAAAGGCCTTTCAATCCAAAATCACAATCAGAAGATAAAGAAACTGGAAGGCAATAGAAACAGCACAAAACCCCAAACCCTTCTTTATCCGGTTATTATCTTTATTTAATGTTCAACTGCATCCCATGGAACAAAAGAAAAATATACTACCCCACATGTTACACCAAATAGAGAGACGAAGGTAAACCCCTACCTCAAAAGGTCCCGATCACGTCGCATCCGACGACGTCCTTCGGTGTCCTCCGCCTTCGCCAAACCCGAAAAACGCCTCCTAGGATGGAAGTTGGAGAAGGAAGGCCGGAAGGAAAGGTGACAAGTCCGGGCTTAGAAGCTTCGTCTCGTCGCTACGATCCTGTGGCCACTGACGGATCGTAATTCGGAGCTCGTACAAAGAAGTTAGTGGAGGAAGACTTCTTGATCATCCAAGAGTGTCGTCGTGCGGAGAAGAAGCGATTGGTCTGGAAATAATCCGCGACCCTTTCTTATATAGGGAACGAATAGGTAAAACAGTATGCAGCGTGTATTGATAAATACACGGTGTGACCGTACACCCGTTACGCGTTTTGACTGGTCAACACACAACACGTCACGCGGTTTCCACGCGTTTTAATAATAATGATAATTCTATTAATACTTGGTGTTTCGTTGCCCCGAGGCATGAGTCATAAAAAGGTTTTCATTACTGGTCTTAAAATGACCGTCATAATTTCAGGGTTACGCTGTCGCTAACGGATCGTCAATCCGATACCGTATGAGGGAGATACGTTGGATACAAGATCCCGTAATAATAACAATATTAAATCTATTAATTCATGAGCGTTTCGGGTACCCAATCTGGAAACCCGAAAAAGACATCCAATATTGGACTCAAAATTTTCGTCTCGTAGTCAGGGTCGCACTGCCACTAACGGTTCATGAAACCGAGGTCGCACGAAGAAGTTATTGTCGGAAAAGTGTTTTACCTACAAAAACATTAACATGATTATTATATTATTATTTTTAATTGATTTATTTCAAATACCTAAATCCACCCAACCCTCTCTCTCCAATTTGGTGCGCCTTTCTCCTTTTCTCCTTAATTGATTTCTTTTTCTTTTCTTTTATTACTTCTCTTTTAATTCTCACACTCTCTCTCCAATTTATTTCAAATCTTTAACTCACTCCACAAGTGGCGCCTCCCACTTTCTTTTCTCGATGTTCAACACGTCCCATGATTGACTCCTCTTTAAATTATTTATTTTATTGGTTTAAATATTAAATATTTATTTCATTTAAACCTTTTCTCTCTCCAATCTTTATTTTATTGGTGCGCCTCTCCTTTTATTTCATATCATTATTAATATATTGTTAATATTCTCTCTCCAATCTCATTCCTACCAAAATATTCATCACGCCCACAACAAAATGGATCCTCCTCATTCTCCATGTGGCACGCCCAAAAATTCATTTTAAACATTTATTTAATTATTTTTACACAATTATCATAACATCTCTCATTTATTCTCATATCTCATTGAATTTAATTCAAAATTTAAATTTCATTAAATCTTTATTAACGGATCATTCAAAAAATTAATCCAACATTATTATTATTATTATTTAGTATAACACTTATAACAAAACCCCAATTAAAATTTATTAAATCGTCACCAATTATTATTAAAAAAAATATCATTATAACGTGCGTTGTGTTGACCAGATCGATTTCAACAAAGAAATGGACCGGAGGGGTCCGGTCCGTTACAGGTTACAAGAACAGAGTAAAATACTGCCAGACCCACATAGGATACAAGAACAGTAGTCATCGCCGTCGAACCCATGGAGGATCCCAGTATGGTCGTCATCACTGCCGAAACCATAGGGGATCCAAGTATAGTTATCATCGCTACCGAACCCACGTAGGATCCCAGTACAGTCGTCATCGTCGTCGCAGTCGCAACCAGCTCTAGGGTTCCCGCACACAGCATGCTCGATTCCGGGAGGGTCCGCTCCATGATCCAAGCGGTTCGATACATAAATTGTCACAAAGTTCAAAGTTGATGTATCCCAAAGTTCCATCTCGTCGATAGGAACTCAACGCAACAGACGGCGCGTCAATCAGACGTTTGGTCTGAGAGTTATTGGTCTTTTCATCCTAGGGGCCCGGTTGGTTTTTAAGCTAAAACCAACCCGAACGTACTCTAGCTGCGTCCAAACCACAAGCAAAGTAAGCCAAAAGAACCTTCTCACTAAGAGGGAACCAACAAAGTCGAAGGTACATCAATCAGACGTCCGGAGCTCAAGTTACAAGCATTTCCGCTCCGAGGGCCCGATTGGTTTTGTGTTCAACCCAAACTGGTCATACCCAAAGTTCTCCAAAACCTTCAGTGTAATATACCGAAATGACTGTCTCTATCCAAGGATCCCAATGCAAATGACGGTGTATCGATCGGAGGTCCGTAACCCAAGTTATGGGCATTTGAACAGAACTGTCTGGAAATTAGGGGATTCGGGCTCAGTCCGACCCGGCCCGATACCCCCCTGGGTCGGCCTGCTAGGGCGCGGCCCAGCCCAGCGCGGGCGTCCCAGCCCAGCGCGGGTATCCCGGCCCTGCGCGGGTGGTCCGGTCTGGCGCGGGCCGTCCGGCCCAGCGCGAGCCGCGACTCGGCTTGTGGCCAAGCTGGATGCGGAAGGGGGGGGGGCTGCCCCCCTGTTTTCCCGAAATGGTGGACCCCTGTGGGGTCCACCATTGGTGGTTGCTAGGGGTTTCAAACCACCAGTTTTATTTGAATTGGCCAGCCATTACGGCCGGCCGGTTGTGCCACGTGGGACCCGCGGGGGGTCCTGCCTCCGTGAGTGTCGGCGACCGGCTTGGCTGGCCACCTCCTACTGCTCTGCTGTAGCCGAGGGCCGCAGCCCCTGTCCGAACGGTGTGGCATGACGGCGCCGTGCCCCGACGCCACGGCCCATTGATTCTCCTGTGCAGTGTGACGGCGCCACAATCCTCCACCACGGCCCACCCTTAGCTGCGGCTTCCTTCACCTTCACTGGCGAGGCGCGACGGCGCCACACTCCTTCGCCGTGGCCCGTTCCTGCCGAGGTTCCCTGGTTCCCACGTGGTTCCATTGCACCGCGCCGCCTCCATTCCAAACCACGACGGTGATCAATATAAAATGGGGAGGAGGCTCGGCCGGGTTTGTGTGGTCCGACCTCCTCCCGTTATATTGATAACAGGAAGCCAAAGGAAATTAGCGATGAACATCAAAATAATAATCATTGAACGATGAAAAAACCCCTACCTCAAAGTAGTTCGTGGAAGCTAGCGTTGCGGATGAAGACATCGCGGGGTGAGGCTCCGTATACATCGATGGAGAACCTTCGAGGAGGAAGAGAGGTATCCCTTTCTTTGACGCGGAGAGAAGATGGAATGACGTGACAACGTTCTTCATCGAAGCCTCGACGTTCTTCAACGTAGAAGTTGAAGTTCTTAAAGACTTAGAGTATTATCTCCAAAATCTCCACACAATGATACAACCCCAATAAAATAAGGCTTTTGCCTTATTTTATTTCTTATGCCAACATTTTTAAAATTCAAAAGTTGAATTCACCAATTAATCTTGAGTTGTCAAAATTTAATGGAGTGTAAATTTGGCAACCTTAATGAGTGGGAGAGTCATAGAATTTAAGAGGGGGTTTTAGAGGAGTTAGGGAGTTATGGGGAATTTGAAAAGGTGGGGGATCGTGTGGCCCACACCTCACCTTTAATCCTCTCATGGGAAGTTAACAACCAGTGGGTCCCACTTCAACTTCCACACCTAGGATCTAACACTTAGGAAAGTGGAATAAATTTTGTAACAAAATTTTATTTCACTTAACACTTAAACCACATTTTTAAATAACTCTTCCCTGGAAAATGAAACTCTTGTAAAGGTATTATTAAGCAATTACCGGTGCTGCAGTTTCATCAGTGCCCTCAGATTTCGATTCCGAGCACTGGTTCAAAAGTTAGAAAAAGCCGCTCGTTCGTTCACTGAACGTACCTGTGCTAAACTTCAAAAATTGATTCCGGGCACATCGGGCCTCAGAATCAGGTGCCGTTAGAAACTGCGTACTCGTAAAATCCCAAAGAATTTACGAAAAAAAATTCCTTGAAATTTACGGGTCTTTACATTACTTCCTCCTCAGGGCTTTATGTCCCCGTAAAGATACATCACAAACTAGGGAAACAAATGAGGGTACTGTGCATGCATCTGAGCCTCCTGCTCCCAAGTGCTCTCCTGGAGGTTCCCGGGCTGACACCTAATTCACTTTAGAGGAATCGACCACCCACATAGGACCCACTCCTGTCGATCCTCGATCTCCACCGAGACCTCTGCAAAAGTCGCTCCGTCATCAATGTCAAGTTCCCCATGGTCGATGATATGCGTCGGGTTGTGCATGTATCTGCTCAGCTGAGATACATGAAAGACGTTGTGCACATGGTGTAACTGAGGTGGATGAGCTAGGCAATAAGCCACCTCACATATCCTGCTGAGTACCTGAAATGGTCCGATGAATCACAGAGATAACTTGCCGCCCCAGCCAAATCTCCGTAATCCACGTCAAGGTGATACCCGTAAGAAAACATGGTCACCATCCTTGAACTCTAGTGGTCTCCGCCTCCTGTCAGTATAAGAAATCTGTCAGCTCTGATCTGTCCTCATCCGCTCTTGGATGAGCTGGACCTTCTCTGTCATGGCCTGGACCACCTCTGTTCCCAAAAGTACTGACTCCCCAGGGTTTGTCCAGCACAGAGGTGATCTGCAAGGTCGGCCGTACAATGCCTCGTATGGTGCCATCACGATGGTGGAGTGGTAGCTATTTTTGTACGCAAACTCCACCAAGGGTAGGTGGTCCTCCCAACTGTGACCAAAATCAAGGACACATGCACGGAGCATGTCCTCGAGCGTCTGAATGGTCCTCTCCGTCTGACCATTCGTCTGAGTGTGAAAAGCGGTGCTCAGGCGTAGCTGCGTCCCAAATGCCTCCTACAACCCCTTCCAAAGCTGGGAAGTAAAGCGAGAATCACGATCAGAGACAATAGATGATGGAACACCATGAAGCTGTACGATCTCCTAAACGTAGAGGCATCCCAAGATCTCCACTGAGCCTTGCTCTATGATAGGTAAGAAGTGGGCCAACTTGGTGAGTCGGTCTACAATCACCCAAATGGAGTCATGTCCTCTGGAAGTACGTGGAAGTCCAGTCATGAAATCCATAGATATCCCATCCCACTTCCACTCTGGGACCTCCAAGGGTTGTACCAAGCCCGCTGGTACCTGGTGCTCCGCCTTCACCTACTCACAGGTGGGGAATCGTGAAACAAACTCTGCCATAGCCTTCTTCATACCTGGCCACCAGTGATGTCGTCTGATATCCTGGTACATCTTCACTACTCTAGGATGTACCGCTAGAGGGAAAGTGTGAAAATCTCTCAGAACCTCCTCCAGTAATGTAGCTGGTACCATGGTACGTCCTCTGAAAAGGATGACGTGCTCTCCTCCTATAGAGAATCCATCAGGTGCCTGTCTTGAGGATATCTGTGCACGTCGCGTCTCACAGTCAATGTCCCCACGCTGCACCTCTCTGACCCGCTGAAGTAGTGTAGGAGTGACTGTGAGCGATTGTAGAAAGTATGCTCCGTCTCTATCCACGAAGGATATCTGCAATGCGACTAGCTGCTCCGTCGCTTCTCCAAGTAGCTGAATGCCTGACCTCCTGCTAAGAGAATCAGATACTAAGTTCCCCTTACTAGGAGTATAGAGTATCTCAAAGTCATAGTCTTGGAGGATCTCGAGCCATTTCCACTGTCTCAGGTTCAAGTCCTTCTGCGATAAGATGTACCTGAGACTCTGGTGGTTGTAATAGACTGTAAAGCGCTCGCCCATCAGATAGTGCTGGCACATCTTCAGAGCGAAGACCACTGCAGCTAACTCCAGGTCATGGGTAGTGTAGTTCTGCTCGTGCTACCTCAACTGTCGTGATCCACAAAGGATACAAGACCAGCTAAGCTGTCAGACCCACAAAGGATACAAGACTAGCTACTCTGCCAGACCCATATAGGATACAAGAACAGAGTCAAATACTACCAGACCCACATAGGATACAAGAATAGTAGTCATCGCCGTCAAACCCACAGAGGATCCCAGTATGGTCGTCTTCACTGCGGAACCCACGGAGGATCCAAGTACAGTCATCATCCCTGCCGAACCCATGTAGGATCCCAGTACAGTCGTCATCGTCATCGCAGTCGCAGCTAGATCTAGGGTTCCCGCACACAACATGCTCGATTCTGGGAGGGTCCGCCCCATGAGCCAAGGGGTTCGATATATGAACTGTCACGAAGTCCAAATTTGATGTATCAGAAAGTTCCTTCTCATAAATAGGAACTCAATGCAACAAACGACACCTCAATCGGACGTCCGGTCTGAGAGTTATTGGCTTTTTCGTCCCAGGGTTCCGGTTGGGTTTTAAGCTAAAAACAACCTGATCATACTCAATATACATCCAAACCTCAATAAGAGTAATACAAAAAAACCGTCTCACTAAGAGGGAACCAACAAAGTCGACGGTACGTCAATCGGACGTCCGGAGCTCAAGTTATAAGCGTTTTCTCTCCGAGGGCCCGATTGGTTTCGTGTTCGAACCAAACCGACCATACAGAAAGTTCTCCGAAACCTTTAGTTTAATATACCAAAACGACCGTATCGATCCAAGGACCCCAACGCAACTGACGGTGCATCGATTGGAAGTCCGTAGCCCATGTTATGGGCATTTGAATGGAACTGTCCGGAAATTAGGGGATTCGGGCCCGGTCCAACCCGGCCCGACACGACGCGGGCGGTCCGACCCAGCGCAGGCGCAACTCGGCTTGTGGCTGAGCTGGACGCGAAAGGGGGGGGGGGGTACTACCCCCACTGTTTTCCCGAAACAGCGGACCCCTGTGGGGTCCGCCCTAGGTGGCTGCCGGGGGTTTCAAACCCCCGAATTTCCTGGAAGCGGTCGGCCATTACGGCCGACAGGTTGTGCCATGTGGGACCCACAGGGGGTCCCACCTCTTTGAGTGTGGCGGCCGGCTAGGCCGGCCACCTCCTACTGCTCCTCCATGGCCCGCCCCGGCCGCGGCCCCTTGATGCTCCGGTGGGGTGCGACGGCGCTACGCTCCTCCACCGCGACCCGCCCTTAGCTGCGGCTTCCTTTTCCTTCACCGTTGCGGAACGACGGCACCACACTCCTTCGCCGCGGCCTGCTCCAGCCACGGTTCCCTCATTCCCGTGCGATGCTATTTCATTGTGCCTCCTCCATTCCAAACCACGACGGTGATCAACAAAAAAAGGGGAGGAGGGTCGGCTGGGTTTGTGCGGTCTGACCTCCTCCCGTTATATTGATAACAGGCGGCCAAAAGAAATTAACGATGAACATCAAAATAATAATCCTTTAACGATGAAACAACCCCTACCTCAAAGTAGTTCGCGGAAGCTAGCATTGCGGAAGACGACGTCGCGGGGTGAGGCTCCATATATGTCGATGATGAACATTCAAGTAGGAAGCGACGTCTCCCTTTCTTTGACGTGGAGAGAAGATGGAACGACATGGCGACGTTCTTCGTCGAAGCCTCGACGTTCTTCAACATAGAAGATGAAGTTCTTCAAGACATAGAGTATGCTCTCCAAAATCTCCAAATGTAAAGACCCGTAAATTTCAAGGGAATTTTTTTTCTTAAATTCTTTGGGATTTTACGAGTTTGCAGTTTCTGACGGAACCTGATTCCGAGGCCCGGTGTGCCCGGAATCAATTTCTGAATTTTAGATTGGGTACGTTCAGTGAACGAACGAGCAGGTTTTTCTAACTTTTGAATCGGTGCTTAGAATCGAAATAAGAGGGAACCAATGAAATTACAATGCCGATAATTGCTTAAGAAGACCTTTACTGGAGTTGTGTTTGCTCAGGAAGAGTTATTTAAAAATGTGGTTTAAGTGTTAAGTGAAATAAAATTTTGTTACAAATTTTATTCCACTTTCCTAAGTGTTAGATCCTAGGTGTGGAAGTTGAAGTGGGACCCACTGGTTATTAACTTCCCATGAGAGGATTAAAGGTGATGTGGGGCCCACACAAACCCCCACCTTTTAAAATTCCCTATAACTATCTAACATCTCCGAAATATTGAGTGTAATATACCGAAACACCCGTCACGATCTAAGGATCCCAACGCAACTGATGGTGCGTCGATCGGAGGTCCGTAGCCCATGTTATGGGCATTTGAACGGAACTGTCCAGAAATTAGGGGATTCGGGCCCGGTCCGACCCGGACCGATACCCCCTGGGTCGGCTCGAACCGGGTTGACCTGACCCGGGTCTGGGTCCATTTCAAAAGTTAGAAAAACCCACTCATTCGTTCACTGAACGCACCCGAGCTAAACTTCGGAAATTGATTCCGGGCACACCGGGTATCGGAATCAAGTGCCGTCAGAAACTACATACTCATAAAATCCAAAAGAATTTAAGAAAAAAAAAATTCCTTGAAATTTAAGGGTATTTACGCATAAGGTGTGTAGTCCTAGGCCCAATCCTCATGAATCAGGGTAATGATTGATTAAATGCTCAATGGACCATTTTAGGGGTGATTAACCATAGGTTCATATGTTTTATAGCCATATCCACTTTTTAGTATCTAGAAATCATTTTATTTTCTAGGAAATTACACACACTTTTACTTTACCAAAACATAGGATGGGATTTTCACCATGGAAAAGGCAACTCTTGAATAAAATAAAAATAAAAGATAAGGATAACAATGTAGACTTTTACATTCCTTAAATTTCACAATGATTCCAAAAATCAATTCATGGAAATGTATGTGTCTCAAAAAAGATAAAAAAGTGGTGATTATAACATGAGTCCTAAAGAATGAAAATTGAAATGAAAAACCCCCACTAATGGATTGGGTTGTAATTCAATCATAACCCCTTGAAATACAGAGCTTAAAAGTATTCTTAAAATACCATGAATAAATCATTTCATGATTAACATCTCAAATACGAAGTATATATACCACATAAATTATAAGAACCCAGATATTTATTTCAGGTATGAATACTATTTTTCTAGTTTTTTGAGAAAAATATGAGTTTCTAAAAATTTAAGAAGTACACACCGTGTCCTTTTGAGTACACATTGTGTACTCGGTTGCCGCGGGTGACCGTGTACTAGCTGTGTAACAGCCCTGTACATGGACTTGTGGGGAAAACTGGAGACCACCTTGAGTGGGTCCCAATTAAAGCAAGTACACACCGTGTTCATTTAAAGAACACAAAATGTACTTTTCTTTTAAATTGATTAAATGGACCGGGGTCACATATAATCGATAGAAACCTATTCTTCTCAGCCTGTCTCATCTAGGAGAGAACAAATATGAAGAATATTCTTTGAGCCCCTGATCAATCATACGTTCTCCGATTCAAACATCGTTGATTGCATTGGAACCGCAATGGTGAGATCTTCTTTCTTCTAGAGCCACGTTTCCTGATTTCTCTCTTTTTATGAGATATCCTCAGTTGAGTGTTTTTGACTTTTTTATAGATCTACCAAATTATTTAAGGGCCAACACCAGAGTATATTGATCTTACAATGTCGAGGTCGGTGGTTTGTGATTTCCGTAGTTAGTCTTTGAATATTATGTGAAAAAATTCCCAATACCCTAGAACGAGGTATTGCATGTTTAGAGATTTTATCCTTATTAATGCCTAATATGCCTTGTGTGCCTGAGTAGAGGTTGTTTGATTGTGAATAGAGTTATTTTACATGCTATGGATGTGTTTCTCATGTTTGTTTTGATATTTATCATTTGGTATATCTTTTCCTATTAGGCTACTTGCTTTCCATGCCTAGTGTTGTTATGATGAAGTGATTTATCTGATGTTGTTTTATGCTTATAGCTATTATCCAAGTCATTCTTGAAAGCTGTTAGCCAAGTAGTTCTTAAGGTTTAATTTGGATTTTAAACATCATTGTGCATGATTTACTTACACATGGATCTAGGAACCTGGTGTAGTAGACCATAGAGAGAATAGACGTTGAGGGATTCTCTAGAGTGTCTGTTTACTTTTCACATTGCGAGACGATAGGGGGGATGGATGTGAGTGTTCCCTTAGAGTGTTTGTAGTTCTATGTTGCAAGACCACTGGGAGAATTGGACGTTGAGTTCTTCCCCAGTATGTCTATAGTTTACCTATAAAAGACCACATAGGGAATTGACGATGAGTGCTTCCTTAGAGTGTGTTTACTAAAGATGAACCTGAGGGGTTAGACTATGAGTACTTCCTAGAGGGATGCTTGTGTTTGATAGGTTAAAATAGAGGGGATAGGCTATGATTACTTTCCAGAGGGTTACTTTTTTTTTGATTATCTGCTTACTTGATATTTGAAAATGAATTAAATTTAACTGTAGGATTGTTTACTTTTGAGTACTTCTTTGTTTACTACTTCATTTTGATTATTGCCTACCATATATATTCACTGACTGTTAGGAACAGATATTTGGGTGGTTGTCTACTGGGATTTGTCTCACACCCTATTTGGGTCATGATTTTGGGCCCAAATAGATTATATTTTTGTAGGTATAGATAATGGAAATCACCCTTCTACATTATGTACTTGAATGATGTGGAGTTGGAGAGTATGGGACCAAGCTGAGGCTTGCGATGCTGCTGGATTTTATTTTTTTTCTTTGTACTTTGGTTTAGTACTGTATTCTGACATTGTGACTTGTTTGGATGATTTCCTAAACATATGTATCATTCATCATTTATATATATGTACTGCGGTTGGTTATTACTTTCAGTCTTCCATTGTTTACTTATTACATGTTATTAATGCTTTCTCTATAGTTATCCATTTATTTCCACTATGTTACTCTGCCAATGAGGTCATATTTTATCCACTATCACACCCAAGGATCTTGTTTCTAGTCAGCAACCTATGTCTTTTGGGGAAATGCGCTTGAGGCCATGTGTCTAACCAGGTACGGGGAACCTCTAGGAAGCACTCGGAACCGGGATGTTACAAAGTGGTATCAGAGGAATTATTTTCTTATTGAATTACTATTTAGAGACTATATATAGGTATATGAAGGAATAGTTACTTGGTAATAAGATCTTACTGGGAGTATCTTACCCGTGTATAAGGAAAATCTAATCTACCTTATTTATTTTTATTTTTCTGTTTTTTCAAATATTATAGTTGATTTGATTTCACCATTACATGATTCAAATGTTTTGTGCTATTAAAATTGATAATATTGAGGTTCTATTTCTATTTCAACCTGATGAGATAAGGGTATTTCATATCATGCATCATATATGAACTTTCAATAGAACACATGTCCTGCATTCTTTCCATGCCATTTAGGGTGCATTACTGATTGAATGCTATTTTGATAGATGTTTTGCTATATATGCATGCTATTATGAAATATTCCTTGATAGAATACCTACTATTTTAGAGTGTATTGTATTTTGTAAGGTTTTGTTTGAATGAATGCCAAACTTTGTTTCTTGGGGTGTTATGGGACCTCATGGATCATAGTTTGGTGGATCATTGCACATTTATGGTTGTTTATGACATGTACAAGATTCCGAAATTTGATTCGTGTGGAGTATGGGCCCTCATAGATTAGAATTTGGCACTTTAATGTTCAATTCAGTGTTTTTATGTGTTCTAGAGTAGTTTTTGAGGGTTACTGTCTGGAAAAACCCAGAATACATGGTGTGTATTTCTGAATACACACCATGTATCCTTCTGTTTGGGAAGAAACTGTTTTTCTTAAGTACACGCTTTGTACTGTATGTAAACACCGTGTAGTCTCTAATCGTGTCACTGGCTGTGTGGGTAGAGACACGGGGTTGGGAAATCTTTGGTGGAACAGGCCGTGTACCAGATGTACATGCCGTGTGTATAGACCATGTGTCCATCTGTGTGAGCAACTACATGGGTGGGTTATGGGTAGTTAGTACATGCCATGTATGGCACAAACACACTATTTAGAGTCAGCTGTGTAGCCGACCCTGTAACTAAAAACACGGGTCAGTGAAGTTATTTCTAGTACATTCCATGTATTTCATAAACACACTGTGTATTCTTTATATAGGAGAACCATGTGGGTTAGTCGTGTAGAAGAACTTGGGCAGGGGACAAAAATTCAAGTACATTCCATTTCTTGGGAGAACATGCCGTGTGTATAGGGTGTTACATGACCAGGGTTGTTAAAAGTACACTCTCATGCGAAGGCTTAAAGTAACACACTGTTTAAGGTTCATACACGCCGTGTATCCATGTTTTTTGAAGCTTAAATGTTTTCTTCTCCAGTTCATTTATTGAAATTCTAAGTTTTAGTTCCTGATAATCTTTAATTAAGGTGTGCTCTTGACCTTGTAGAGTCATTCCACCATGAAGTCCTCCAATCATATGCCAGATTTAGGGTAACGAGAAGACACCGAACATGGTAGATCAAGGACTACTAGTAGATCCTCCAGTTATGCCTGTCTTGACACTAACCATTATCCCAGATGCAGGTGCCGATGCAGAGTTATGAGAGGGATTTATGAGGTTCATGAAGACCTTCTGAGGAGTACCACCTCCTACCCCATCTATGGTAGATTTTATGTGGGTTTTAAGCAGTAGCATCCTCCAACCTTTACAGGGGATGGAGGACCTCAGGCTGTAGAATCATGATTAGAGGACATTCTTTTGATCTTCAAGCATCAAGAGACTCCTATAGAGAGGATGTTGGAGCTTGATACTTATATTCTTTAGGATTCTGGAAAGATATGGTTGGATGTGATCTCACAGGTGGGACACTAGTAGGTTATGGTGTGGGATGAGTTCCAACATTCCTTCTATGACTATTTCTACCCTGATACTTTGAGGACCGATCGAGCCTGAGATTTTATGAGTTTTAAGTAGGGTACTCTTTTAGTTATGGATTATTCTTCTCATTTCACAGTGCTGTAGAACGTCACACCCATTCAAAGGGGAGATGAGTTATTCCCATAAAAAACGTTTAATGATGGTCTCCGGAATGAAATCCGATCTCTGGTGAACATGTTTAGGTTGGCTTCCATAACCTCTATAGTCAACTAAGAGCTGATCACAGAGCGAAATCTGAGGGATTATAGGGTTTTGATCTAGGGAGGCTCAACATCTGGAGTTAGTACCCCTCTAAATGACAGTAGGAAGCATCATAGGGAGTATATGTGTAGAGATCTAAGTAGTTTGAATACTTCTTCTGGTGGCCAAGTGGTGTGCTACTAGTGCGGAAAGAGTAGGCATACAAGGCCACATTTCCTGAGAGACCTAGTGGAGTGATAATATTTTGAAAAAATGGGACATCTTAAGCGTTTCTGTCAGTTTTTATCACCAGAATCTAGTGACAGAGGTTCTTCTATGAATCCTTATTCAGAAGCAGGACCACCAATTTCTCATCAGTCTGGGAACTGAAGTTCATCTAGCCGTTCAGGCAGCGGTAGAGGTCGTGGCCATGGTAGCCAGTTTCCAGGCTTTTATCGACAAATGGGTGTATCCACTCAAGGTGGTCAGGTAGGGTTATAGGTTCATAGTACTGTCTAGAATTTTGAAGTAGATAAGACCCAGTACGAGCAGGATCTCAGACCCTCTATAGTTTGAGGTACAATTATAGTTTCCTCAGTCTTAGCTTCTGCACTTTTCGATACAGGGGCTTCCCATAGTTTCATATCTATTTCTGTTGTGGAGCTCCTTAGGCTCTATATATTTTCTTCTACTGATGTCTTGACACTGGACACTCCGTTAGGGACTAGAAAAAATATTTTACATCAATGCAAGGAGTACCCTCTTGAGGTCGGTGAATGTCACCTCTTATGGGAACTCTATATATTAGAGATGAAAGGCTATGGTGTCATTCTCGGAATGGTATGGTTTGTTCCCTTCTAGGATTTTGTTTAATTCTATCATCGTAGGATGAGTTTCACATCACCAGAGGGTAGTTCGTTTCTTTATAAGGGTGAATGGGATGTCTAAGCAAGCCGAGTAGGACCCGGGCATCATAGGTTGTGTGGAGTTACACCCCAGATTTCTAGTAGGTATTTGGATGACCAGGGAACTTCACAAATGGACTTTCTTATAGTGGTGGATCATTTTATGTATGTATTTCCAGAGTAATTTTCAGGTTTTCCTCTAGATCTAGAGGTATACTTTTCTTTTGATCATGTTCTAAGAGTGGCACTGGCGCCCATTCATCCTTATAGGACGGATACATCAAAGTTATAGGAGACCAAGAAGTAGTTAGAGGAGTAACATGATAAGGGTTTCATTTGACCCAACACTTCTCCTTGGGGTTCGCCTATCCTGTTTGCGAAGAAGGTAGATGATACACTTAGACTTTGTGTGGATTATCAGAAGTTGAACCGTTGACGGTCAAGAACCGATATCCCTTACCAATAATTGATGATCTCTTTGATCAGATTTGAGGAGACCATGTGTTATCAAATACTTACTTGAGATCTGGTTATCATTATTTGTGCTTTAGACCATATGATATACCTCTTACTTTCTTTCGGAGTAGGTTTGGTCTATACAAGTACGTGGTTATGTTGTTCGGTCTCACAAACGCGCCTGCAATTTTCATAGCACTGATGAACCGAGTGTTCCATCCATACATGGTTTCTTTTGTGGTAGTATTTGTGGATGATATCTTGGTGTACTCTCACACTTGACACAACTATGATACCCATCTTGAGATCATTTTGAGTACACTGAGAGAGCATCAGTTATATGCTAATCTCTCAAAATGCCACTTTTGGTTGGACCAGATTCACTTATTGGGTCATGTTATCTCAGAGATAAGAGTATCAATAGACCAAGAGAATGTGAGAGAAGTAGTTTCTTGGGGGAAACTAAATAAATTCTTTGATTTATGTAGTTTTCTAGGGCTGGATGGTTACTACAGACGTTTTATATAGGACTTTTCATGCTTAGGAGCGTCACTGACGTGCCTAATTAAGAAGGGTGCGAAGTACCTGTGGACTGATTCTTGTGAGTCAGCGTTTTAGGAGTTGTAAGGGAGGTTGACTTTAACGCCGATACTAGTATTTACAGATCCAATCAAGAGTTATACTGTGTACTGTGATTCACCAGGTATTGGGTGGGGAGAAGTTCTTATGTAGGGGAAGGAGTCATTGTGTATCGGTCTCGGCAGTTGAGGTCACATGAGAAGAATTACCCAATGAAAGATATTGATTTGGCTGTAGTTGTTCATGATTTATGTTTTTGGATACATTACCTATTGGGAGATCATTTTGTCTTTTTTAATGACCACAAAAGTCTCACGTAAATCTTCACACATCATGATCTGAATTTGAGATAGATAAGGTGGGTTGAGTACCTTCGGTCTTTTGATTTTGAGCTTGTCTACGTGCCTGGGAAAGGGAATTTTGTGGTTGATGAATTGAGAAGAAGGACTCAGAAATAGGTAGTTCATGAGGTCAGTATTGAGTGGTAGCTTATGTCTCTATTCTTTGAGATGAATTTTGAGGTGCACGATAGACAAGGGGTGGCATTTCTTTCTTCTGTGGCTATTAGCTTTACTCTACTTGATTGAGTTCAAATGAGGAAACTATTAGATTCTGGAGGCCTAGTAATACAAGATGGTGTGTCTGGAGAGGACCCTACTTCTAGATGGACGATAGGCGATGATGAGATCTTGTTTTTTCATGGGCGTGTGTGGGTACCTGCAGAAATAAGCGAGGAGATGATGCAAGATTTTCATTCTTCAGTTTGGGAAGTTCAGCCTGGTGTCACCAAGATGTATTGAAATCTATACCGTTAGTATTGGTGGACAGGAATAAAGAAAGATGTTGCTGGTTTTTTCATGAGGTGTTCTACCTGTCAGTAGGTGAAGGCGGAGCATCAGCGTCCCACAAGGATTTTGCAGCAGTTACCCATTCTTGAGTGGAAGTGGAATGATGTCGTGATGGACTTCATGATAGGATTACTGATGTCTCCTTGAGAAAATAATGTAGTTTGAGTTTTCATTGATAGACGCACAACAGTTGAACACTTCTTACTGATCAAGGAGACCTTTAGTGTTGATGAGTTGGGAAGGCTTTACATATGAGAGATTTTACATCTACATGGGTTTCCACACTCCATTATTTCAGATAGAAATGCACATTTTACTTCTCCAGTCTAGCAAGGACTCCAAAGGTATTTGGGTTTGTAGGTACTTCTGAGTACAGCTTACCATCCCCAGATAGATGTCCAGTCCGAGCATATGATTTAGGTGATGGAGGACATGATTCGAGCATGCATCCCAGATTTTTGAGGTTCATGGGAGAAACACATACCTCTAGTGGAGTTTTCCTACAATAATAGTTTTCAAACAACTGTTCATATGGAACCTTATGAGGCTTTGTACAGTACACCATGCCGATAACCTCTATGTTGGCTGGAGGCAGGAGATGCAGCTATGTTGGGACCTCATCTTGTCCAGGAGACCATGGAGTAGATAAAGTTGATTCAGAAGAGGGTGGATAAGGCATAGTCATGGAAAAAGTCTTATGATGATCAATGAATATGACCTCTAGTGTTCGATGATGGAGATTGGGTTTTCCTACGTGTCACACCGAGGTTGGGACACATGAGGATTAGGAGATTGGTTAAGATTTAGCCAAGGTTCATCTGGCCATTTGAGGTTTTGGAAAGGGTTGGGTTGGTTTCTTATATATTTCAATTACATCAGAGGTACCAGGATATTCATGACGTCTTACACGTTTCTCATCTACGAAGTTACTTCTCAAACTCATCTCATGTTTTTCAACCCGAAGAGGTTAAGTTGTAAGTGGATACCTCATTTGAGTAGAATCCTATCTGGATTATTTATCAAAGTAAGAAGGTTCTCTTTGGCTGTTCTGTTCCTATGGTACGAGTTCTATAGCATCACGGGTGAGTATAGGATGAGACTTGGCAGAGGGAGGCCGATGTACGATCACAGTGGCCAGAGCAGTTCAAGGATTCTTCTTCTATGCTTCCTTGCTAGGAAAATTTAGGGATTAATTTCTTTAAGGGGGGAAGTTTGTAAGAACCTAGATATTTTTTTTCAAGTGTGGATCCTATTTTTCTAGTGTTTTGAGAAAAAGAGTAGTTTCTATAAATTTAAGGAGCACACGCCATGTACTTTTGAGTACACTCTGTGTACTCGGTTACCGCGGGTGACCATTTACTGGATATTTAACGACTGAGTAGATAGAAATGTGGGGTGACCTAGAGACCATGTAAAGCAGATGCCGGTAAAGTCATGTACATGCTGTGTACTTTTCTTTTTAATTGATTAAACGGATTGGGGTCACATATAATCGACAAAAACATCTTCTTCTCAGCCCGTCTCATCCCAGAATGACTGAAGCCGACAAATATTCTTAGAGCCCCCGATTGATCTTTCGTTCTTCGATTTAGACACTATCAATTTCATTGGAATTTCCATAGTGATATCTTGTTTCTTCAAGAGCCTCGTTTCCTGATTTATCTCCTTTCATGAGATATCATCGGTTGAGAATTTTTGATGTTTTTGTAAAACTACCACATTCTTGGTCGATTCAAGGGCCAAAGCTGGAGTATATAGATCTTATAACATCGAGGTAGGTGGTTTTTTTATTTATTTAGTTAGTATTTGAATATTATGTGCAAAATTTTCAAATACCCTAGAATGGGGTATTGTGTGTTTATGGATTTTAGTCTTGTTAATTCCCGCTATGTCTTCTGTGCATGATTAGAGGTTATTTGATTGTGAAAAGGTTTATTTTCCATGATATGGATGTGTTACCAATGTTTTTATTGATATTGACCATTTGGTCTTGATTTTCCTATTAGGATTCTTTATTTCCATGCTTAGTGTTGTTAGGATGGAGTGATTTATCTGATGATGTTTTATACTTATAGCTGTTAGCCAAGTAGTTCATGAAATCTGTTGGACAAGTAATTCTTAAGGTTTACTTTGTCTATTAGGAATTTTTGTGAATGATTGACTTATATAGGACTGTGGGAACCTGGTGTAGTAGACCATAGGGATAATGGATGTGGAGGGCTTCTCTAGAGTGTCTGTTTAGTTTTCACGTTGCAAGACCATAGGGGGGATGGACGTGAGTGCTCCCTCAGAGTGTCTGTTGTCCCTTGTTGCAAGACCACAAGGAGAATTGAATGTTAAGTGCTTCCACAGAGTTTTTTTAGTTTACCGATAAAAGACCACAAGTGGAATTGATGGTGAGTGCTTCCTCAGAGTATCTTTGATAAAGCTGAAATAGAGGGGTTAGACTACGAGTACTTCCCAGAGGGTTGATCATGTTTGATAGGTTGAACAAGAGGGGATATTCTATGAGTACTTCCCAGAGGGTTACTTGTTTTTAATTAACTGCTTACTTGATATTTGAAAATGAATGAAATTGAACTGTAGGATTGTTTTCTTTTGAGTACTTCCTTGTTTAATGATTCATTTTTCTTATCGCCTGCCATATATATTCACTGACTATTAGGCAAAAATATTTGGGTGGTTGCCTTCTGGGATAAATCTCACACCCTGTTTGGGTCATGATTTTAGGCCCTAAAATATTATATTTTGCGGGTATAGATAAGGGCAAGTTCTCTTCCACGTCTTGTACTTGACTGTTGTGGATATGAAAAGCATGGGACCAAGCTGAGTCTTGCAATGCTGCTAAAGTTTATTTTTTTTCTTTGTACTTTGGTTTAGTACTATATTCCGAAATTGTGACTTGTTTGGATTCTTTTCCTAGACATATTTATCATGCATCATTTATATATAGGTGCTCTATTTGGTTATTACTTCAAGTCTTTCGCTATTTTCTTATTGCATGTTATTACTACTTCTGCTATTGTTATCTATTTCTTTCCATTGTGTTACTCTTCCAATGAGGTGTAATGGACAAGACCCTCATGGTTCATACTTTTTCCAAATTCTGAATCCTAAGGATGGCGTCTCGATAGCAGGATGTCATTTCTGTGTGTGACTGATTGGAGTGACACAATTAGTGTTTCATCGATCGGTGTGTCACCGATCGGTGCGACCGATCGGTGGGACCAATCAGTGTGTCGCCGATCAGGGAGACCGATCGGTGCGACCAATTGGTGTGTCTCCGGTCGGTATGACCGATCAGTGTGTCACAGATCGGTGTGTCATCGATCGGTGCGATGGATCGGTGTGTCAGAGATCAGCGTGACACGATCGCTGCGACCGATCAGTGTGTCGCCGATCGGTGCGGCACGATCGGTGTCACACAACATTGTTAAGTTTTCCTTCTACAATCTTTCCCATAACGCCACTTTTAAGCCTTTTTAACATTTTGAAAGTGGTTTAAGGCTGTTTTTATCCCCATAATCAATGTCTAAATTCCTAAGAGTGGGGATACCCTCAACGGACCCAGCTGTGTGTCCATGTAACGTTTCCCCACTGTTTATATGAATCCTTTAACGTCACAACTTTTTCCACCTTTTCCCCATGAGAGTTGTTTAATAAAAATTAATTATATCATGCGTAACCACCCAACCGTGTGGTGGAACCACGATCCTAGTTTATAGATGTTCAAATTCTGTATCCCGTGACAACTAGATCTCATCCGTATATCGCATGAGAATTTATTCTTCTTTTTCCTCTTTTCCTCTTGGCTGGTCTCCTTTTCTTCCTTGTGTGTTTGGAGTTCCCCTTCCCGAGGCAAGTGGTGCACCTATGCTGGATCCTTTCTGCCTGACCTTGGAGTCCTCGATGTTCCTCCCCTATAAGTCGCGCATCCCCCGTTCAAGGTGCATGGAGAAGAACTTCGATCCTTGATCAATCAAGTTGGGATTCTGTCTTCATCTCTCCTTACTGTGTAACATGCGGGGTGGGTACGCTACTATTTTTGTGGGAATGGATGAAATGAAACCTTAATAAAGATAATAAATAGACTGTTAAAGAATGATGGGGTGCGTTTGAAAATTATACTATACTATTTTATAATTTATATATGTTGTGAACTATATGGGCTTATTCTTACTGAAAATCATGGCCGTTGGTGGTCTTTTATTGCGCACTAATGAACCCTTGTATTCTGTGATGATTAAATAACTATAACATGGAAATTGGTTAATTACCTAGACTTGGTTGGTTAAATGGATACCCAGTGAACATAAATCCTTGTGTGGTCACCCCAGATAACCAATAGAAAGAAGAACCTAATGATTTATGTGCTTGAACCTAGAAGTTCCCTACTCTGTTTTGATAATAGGTGTGTTGTTCTGTTAATGATTGTGGGTTGATGTGGATGGGGATGAGATCCTCTATTATGGAACGGTTGTTGGTTATGAATCTGAAGTTGTGTGGGGCTGTATCTTGAGGCTTTTATTGGTTCCAGTACTTTGATAGATCTCACTGATCCCTTTGTTGTCGTGACTTCGCAAAAGAACTAGGTGTGAACACTTATTGCTGTTTGGGTGTTTCTCCTTATCTGGCTTGTGGTTGTGCCTCTTATATTTCCCAGTAGTGCAGAATTTACTTGAATTGGATCACTTGAACATGAAAACAATAATGGTTTAAATGGGGAATTGGTTTTGGGAATGAGTTGTGACTTGGCCATGAGTGTTGTGCCTTTCTTTTTTGAATGAATAGTAACAAGGGTGTTTGTGCTTAGGTTGTATTTGGAGACCCTAGGTTGGGATGAGTGCTTGTTACCTATACATATAATTTTAGTTCTTATGTTTCTTATTCACACCCCACAAAAGTTGAGCACTTAGTGCTGAACACCCCCATTTCATGGGTGAGGGTGTTTTTCCCAACATTCTTATGAGTGGTTGGTTATTAGGCCCTTTTCTGCTCTCTTTCCCAAATAGAACAAGACTCTTTGGGTAGGCTGTGATGGCCTGAGGTCCATTATAGCCCAAGATTCTTCAGGCATGGTAGTTGTGGTGGTTGTCCCAGGTGTGTGTGCGCAGGTTATTTCCCAAGAGTCTTCAGGATGAGGCCCGAGTGTCTTCAGGCGTGGCAGTAGTTGTTCTAGTCTAGGTGTTTGCGAGCGTGGTTTCGTGTGGTGGTTGTGGACCAGGTGTTTGCGGGTGGGATGCATGGCTGTGGCCTAGGTGTGTGCGGGCAGGGTGTGGCAGTGGGACTGCGGTGAGAATGGCGGGATTGGTTCGATGCATAGGATGTCTTCAATAACCAGTGGGAAAGTGGCACGAGGTACCCAAATATCGATGTGATATTACTATACATTACTTGACTTGCGTTATTTGGGGTGTGTGACTTGGTGAGGCTTGGTTGGATAGTTTTCCTTTCTAGGTTCTTGGTTATCTCTTTTCTTATAGGGTATTAAAATGCCTCCCCACTTGTGCATGAGAGTCTTTGGTTTTTCCCTACTGAGTATACTTGAATGCTCACCCTATGTATATTAAACTGCTTTCAAGTTTCCAGGAGGAATTTAGGGATCGTGTAGGGCCATACTAGCTCGGACGTTGGGACAGTTGCAGTTGCTGTTTTTCTTTTATTTGGTACTTTAACTTTGTGGTCTCCTTGTACTTTGTGGTATTTACTTTTGTAACATGAATATGGATATGAGTTTCTTTGGCTTTACTCTTACCCCCAGTTTTGGTGTTGTTGGGATCTAATATCTTATCTCCCAATCCTAATAAATAAAAAGGGTAATGCCTTCCATCTTGTGTTTGATTCTATACCCTTGGTGCTAGTCGCCACTCTAGGGCCTATTGAAGGCGGGTGTTGGGGGTCATTATCTATCCTTCAACTTGAAGAAGGAAGGGTTTGGAAATATGTTGTCCCTTCCCTCATCTTGGTGAAGGCGGGTCATGACAGAATGGTATTAGAGACAAAGGTTGAGAGATAGGATGGAGTATGGGGTTAGGCACAGTGAGGATTGCATAGAATGGTAGGGTAACTGTGTTGGGTGATCTTAGTGTGTGAAATAGGCCAGGGAGGACCAGCTAGGGCATGGGATTTTAAGGCCCCCCATGATCCGATGCAAGGACTTTGGGCCTACCAAATGACCAAGTAAGACTACACTGATTGTAGGATAGAGACCCTAGGGAAAGTACATGAATAATAATGACTTAGGTTTTTATGTTTTATGGGTATTTTGGGGATTTAAAATGAACAATAAGTCTAAGAAAAATTTAAGAACAATATTTTATACTACTCGGGCTTAGGAATTTCTTGTTTACCTTGTAGCTATGGAACCTGGGAGATGACCACGAGTAGTGCAGGTAATCGAGGCCCAGGAGGTTGAGTTGGATGATACACAGAGGGATGATAGAGAAGAGGAAGATGATCAGTGGCAGAAGATGCTTCGTGCCTTTCAGTGGTAGACCCTCAGGAAGTATGAGGGAAACATCTCTAACTTGGAGACAGAAAACTGGCTAGAGGAGTTGGTGATAGATTTCTGCTTGATCCAAGCTCCAACGAAGTACTGGGTTCCTTTGGATGTAAACCAGATGTGTGGAGAAACACATCAGTGGTGGACGCTTTATCTTGGGGTGAAGAGGGAGGATAAGGTTACGTGGGCTGACTTCGAGAAGGAGTTCCAGGCAGAATTCCTCTCTTCCATGATGTAGGCTGAGAAAAGGTAGGATATACTCTCCCTCTAGCAGGGGAGCATGTCAGTGAGAGAGTTGGGGATCAAGTTCAAGGATCTCCTCTTCCTTTCTCTGGACCTCTTCCCAGATGAGGAGTCTCAGGTGAGACGTTTGGAGGATGCACTTCGACCTTCTCTTCAGTATGCTGTTACTCCCTTCACCCTACCGACGTAATTAGAGGTCCAGAAGAAAGCTAAAGAGGTGGAGAGGATGCACACTTTGGGAGGTGTATCGTGAGAGGGAATCCAGTTGGCCTTGTTTAAGGGGAAGACCGTTAGCATTAGAGATCTAGCATCAGGGCCCTCTAGGTTTCGACCAGCAGGAAGTTGGCCTCAGTAGTTCCAGTTCTGATCTCCCGGCCCTCACCCTTTCCTTTCGGGCCCAGGGCCATGATTCTTCATCTGTGGAAGCCATGGGCACCTTCAAAATCAGTGCCCGGATAGAGTACAGTACCGCATGGGTGGGCAGGTTCAACGCCCACCTTAACAACAAGAGTTTCCAGCTAGACCCTTTCAGCTGTAGCAGTAGGGGTAGTAAGCTCCCACTCCTATGAGGGCAGGCGTTTCTGGAGGAGGCCGACCTCAGGACGCTCCTCAAGGACCTCAACTAGGGCATGGTTGGGGAGGTGGCCAACAGCCGAGAGGTAGAAGAGTTGGGCGTGGGCAGTTTCACACCGCAGAGGTAGCAGTTCCAGTAGGGCCAGAAGTCGTCCGAGGTACGATCAGCTTATTTAGTACTCTTGCCTATGCCTTGTTCGATACAGGAGCTTCACACTTCTTTATTGCACCCAGTCTGGCCCATGCTCTGGGTTTAGACGCTGAGAGACTTCCATTGCCCCTAGTGCTGAGCACACTAGTCGGAGGTTAGACCAACTTGTTTTATGTTTGCGGAGGGTGTAAACTGATGGTAGGGCCACATCAGTCTATCAGGGATCTTCGACTGTTTCAGATACATCCATACGATGTCATGCTAGGCATTTACTAGATGTTCTTTGTATGTGCCATCATTTAATACTTTTGAGGAAGGGCCGTGTTCTCAAATTTGGGTGGCCGATGTGTAACTTTCATCGGCGAGCGGGGTTTCCAGAAAAGTAGCAGCCAAGAGAAGCCCCTCCTTTTCTTGTTAGCTGAACTATTAGTGGAGCCGGTTGATGCAGAAATGGTAGAAATCCCAGGGATTGTTAGTGAGTTTATGGATGTCTTCCCTAAAGAGGTGGAGACTCTACCCCCTCAGCGTGATGTTGAGTTTGGGATAGACTTGCAACCTGGTGCCCATCCGATTTCGATGGATCCCTACCGGATGGCGCATTCTGAGTTGCGAGAGTTGCGGATTCAGATTGACAATATGATAAAGAAGGGTTTTGTTTGACAAAGTGCGTCATCATGGGGTTCTCCAGTCTTGTTTGAAAAGAAGGAAGATGGTGGTCTGAGGCTGTGCATAGACTACAGGAGACTGAACCAGGTAACGACCAAGAACTGTTACCCCCTCCCGAGGATAGATGATCTCTTTGACTAGCTGACGGGAGCAGGTTGGTTCTCTAAGATCGATCTGCGGTCTGGCTATCACCAGTTGAGTGTGAAGGAGGGTGAAATCTTGAATACTACCATTAGGTGCAGATATGGTCACTTTGAGTTTGTTGTCATGCCGTTCGGTGTTACGAACACTCCAGCTGTGTTCATGGGGATCATGAACTTCGTCTTCCGGGAATACCTGTATCAGTTTGTAGTCGTTTTTATTGATGACATCCTGATCTACTCAAGATCAGAGGAGGATCACGCTGAACAGCTGAGGATGGTTTTAGAGGTCCTCCTACAACACCATCTCTATGGTAAATTTTCCAAGTGAAAGTTTTGGATGTGAGAAGTGAACTTCCTTGGGCATGTGGTGTCCGAGCGGGGAATAGCGGTGGACCCATCGAAGGTCGAGATGGTTGTTTCTTGGACAGTGCCCAAGAACGTGGTAGAAGTTTGTAGTTTCCTTGGACTAGCAAGATACTATCGGAGGTTTGTGCCCAACTTCTCCCAAGTTGTGGAACCTTTGACAGCTTTGACCAAGAAGGACCAGGCCTTCATGTGGAATGGGTAGTGCGAGGCAGCCTTCGGCTATTTGAAGGAGAAGTTGGTAAGTTCCCCAGTGTTGAGATTTCCAGAAGAAGGGGCAGCGTATGTGGTGTTCTGTGATGATTCAGGACAAGGACTCGAGTGTGTGTTGATGCAACGACAAGTGGTGATCTCTTATGGGTCTAGACAGTTACGTCCTCATGAGTTTAATTATTTCACCCACGATATGGAGCTTGCAGCAGTTGTTTTCGCACTAAAGTTGTGGCGGCATTACCTCATAGGGGAATGCTTCATGGTCTTCACGGATCACAAAAGCATGAAGTATATCTTCTCCCAGTGGGGCCTGAACTTACGGCAATGAAGGTAGATGGAGTTCCTTCAGGACTATGACTTTGAGATTTCCTACACCTCATGAAAAGGTAATACGATGGCCAATGACTTGAGCAGGAAGTCACATAAGGATGCAGTTTGAGAGTCGGAAAATGCTTGGAAGGCGATGGAGGCGTTGGCTGCCCTGCACCTGGATGTGAGGATGGTTGGTGGAAGAGGTTTACTATATCAGATGACAATGCAGTCTTCTCTACTGCGACAAGTGGAGGAGTCTCAGTGGAGAGACATAGAGAGTGAGGTGATGCGTGATCGGGCTAACCAAGGCAATGATCTAGAAGTATGATTGGAGGATGTTCAGAATCAGATTATTTTACGAGAAAAGGTGTTTGTCCTAGAGGCGATGCGCGAAAGGGTTGTTGGTGAGTTCCACAACTCACCCCTAGCAGTGCACCTAAGAGTTTCCAAGATGTACCAGGGTCTGAGGAGTCATTTTTGGTGTCCCGGGGTAAAGCGGGCGATGGTAGAGTTTGTGGCCAGGTGCCTAGTGTGTCAGCAGGTGAAGGATGAACACCGTGTTCTAGGTGGTTTATTGCATCCTTTAGACATCCCCGAGTGGAAGTGGGATGACATCTCGATGGATTTCGTCACAGGACTACCCAAGGTTCAAGGGGGCTGCGACGCTATCTGGGTAGTGGTGGACCGATTGATGAAGTCGGCTCACTTTCTGGTGATCAAAGAGTCGGGTATAGTGGATGCCTTAGCACAGAGATATGTGGATGATGTAGTGCGGTTGCATGGAGTTACAAGGTCCATAGTCTTGGATAGGGATGCATGGTTTACCTCACGAGTCTGGAAAGGATTGCAACATGCTTTTGGAACCCAGTTATGTCTTAGCATTACTTTCCACCCCCAGACAGATGGATAGATAGAGCGCACCATCCAGACAGTGGAGGATATGCTACGAGCATGTGTGTTGGATTTTAGGGGATTGTGGGTGCAACACTTGCCTCTGGTAGAGTTTTTCTACAATAATAGATTTCACTCTACCATTGGAATGACTCCATTAGAAGCCTTGCGTGGAAGGCCATGTTGCTCACCCGTGTACTGGACCGAGGTTGGGGAAACAAGTGCTCTTGGCCCAAAAGTGGTACAGAGCACAATGGAGAAGGTGTAGCTTATATGGGAGAGGATGAAGGCAGATCAGGACCGGAATAAGTCATATGCCGATAATAGGAGGAGACCCTTGAAGTTTGAGGTCGAGGACCATGTATTCTTGAAGGTCTCCCCTCGGCGTGGATAGCAGAGGTTCGGCAGGGGGAGTAATCTTTCTCCAAGGTTCATCAGACCATTCAAAGTGCTGCATCAGATCATAGAAGTGGCTTATCAGCTAGTGTTACCACTGCCGCTACTGAGAATACATGACATCTTCTATGTGTCACAACTCCGATAGTATCTATACGACGATTCACACGTCCTTGACTGGGGAAAGCTGGACGTTGAGGAAGAAGTGAATTTTTTGGAAAGACTAGTGAGGATTGAGGATTGTGAGGAATGGAGGCATGGTGGGATCGAAGAGAGTACCTAGGAATGGGAGGCATATATGTGCGCCCAATACCCATAGCTTTTTTGAGTTTTGTACTGTTTCGTTTTGTACTCGTTTGTGATGTAATTATGACCTTGTTGGTTTATGAGATGTTTTGTTTCCCTACCTTGTGAATGTTATGAAAAGTCCTAATATGTGGGGAAGGGAGGAATTGATCCCTAATCAAGATATATTAAGGTGGATGCGATTAAACCCATGTAGGTGAGTCAATACCACCCAAAGCAGATAGTATATTGACATAGAGGAAGGAACTCTCAGAACCGTGTGTCGGGACAAAATGGACATTGTCTTCGGTGTGACTGTTTAGGGTGGTTTGTCCCCGAGGGGTATCTTTCGAGGAAGGGTTTTCAAACCCCTCTCTTCTCTTCAGGTCTAGCTTTGATTCTCAAGGATAAGAATAGTTCGAGGGGTATCTGATGTAATGGCCCAAATCCTTGTGTTCTATCCCTTTTCCAAATTCCAAATCCTAAGGATGGATTCTCGATTGCAGGATGTCATTTCAATGTATGACTGATCGACATGACATGATTGGTGTCACCAATCGGTGTGTCATGATCGGTTTCTCACCAATCGGTGTGACCGATCGGTGTGACATGATCCGTGCAACTGATCGGTGTGTCGCTGATCAGTGTGACCGATCGGTGAGTCACCAATCGGTGTGACACGATCGGTGTGACCAATCGGTGTGTCGCCGATCGGTGTGACATGATTGGTGAGACCGATCGGTGTGTCACTGGTCGGTGTGACATGATCGGTGCGACCGATCGGTGTGTTGCCGATCAGTGCGTCCAACTGGTGTGTCACCGATAGGTGTGGCATGATTGGTGCGAACAATCGGTGTGTCGCCGATCGGTGCGGCACGATCGGTGTCACACAACCTTGTTGAGTTTTTCTTCTAAAGTTTTTCTGATAACGCTACTTTTAAGCCTTTTTAACCTTTTAGAAGTAGTTCAAGGACATTTTTATCCCTATAATCAATGTTTAAATTACTAATAGTGGGGCGAACCTCAAAGGACCCAGTTGTGTGTCTGTGTAACATTTCCCCTCTGTTTATATAAATCCTTTAAAGTTAGAGTTATTGTCGCCTTTTCTCGATGAGAGTTGTTTAATAACAATTAATTATATCCTGTGTAACCACCCAACTGTGTGGTGAAACCACGATCCGACTTTATAGCCATTCAAATTCTATATCCCATGACAACCGGATCTCATCCTTATATCGCACAAGAATTTCTTCTTCTTCTTTCTCTTTTCCTCTTGGCTAGTCTTCTTTTCTTCCTGGTGGGTTTGGAGTTCCCCTTCCTGAGGAAAGTGGTGCTCCTATGCCGGAACCTTTTTGCTCAACCTTGGAGTCCACAACATTCCTCCCCTGCAAGTTGTGCATCCCCCATTCTTGGCGCATGGAGAAGAACTTTGATCCTTGATCAATCAAGTAGGGATTCTGCCTTCGTCTCTCCTTACTGTGTAACAAGAAATGTAGGTACACTACTGTTTCTATGGGAATGGATGAATCCAAACGTTAATAAAGATAATAAATAGGCTTTTAAAGAATGATGGGGTGCGTTTGACAATTCTGCTGTACTCTTTTATAATTTCTATATGTTGTGAACTATATGGGCTTATGATTACTGAAAATCATGTCCGTTGGTGGTCTTTCCTTGCGCACTAATGAACCCTTGTCTTCAGTGATGATTAAATGACTGTAACATGGAAATTGGTTAATTACATAAACTCGGTTGGTTAAATGGATACCCAGTGAACATCAATCCTCATGTGGCCTCCCCAGATAACCAACAGAAAGAAGGACCTAATGATTGATGTGCTTAAACCTGGAAGTTCCCTACTCTGTTTTGATAGTAGGTGTGTTGTTCTACTAATGCTTATGGGGTGATGTGGATGGGGATGAGATCCTTTATTGTGGCACGATTATTAGTTATGAATCTGAATCTATGTGGGGCTGTATCTCAAGGCTTGGTTTGGTTCAGTACTTTGAGGGATCTCACTGATCCCTTTGTTGTTGTGACTTCGCAAGAGAACCAGGTGTGAATGCTTAAATTTATTTTTGGGTGTTTCTCTGTATTTAGCTTGTGGTTGTGCCTATTAGATTGCCCAATAGTGTAGAATTTACTTGAATTGGATCACTTGAACATGAAAACAAGAATGGTTTAAATGGAGAATTGGTTTTGGGAATGAGTTGTGACTTGGACGTGAGTGCTGTGCCTTTCTTTTATGAATTAATAGTAACAAGGGTGTTTGTGCTTAGGTTGGATTTGGAGACCCTAGGTTGGGATGAGTGCTTGTTTCCTATAAATATAATTGCAGTTCTTATGTTTCTTATTCACACCCCACCCAAGTTGAGAACTTAGTGCTGAACACCCCCATTCCATGGGGGAGGGTGTTTTCCCCAACATTACTATGAGTGGATAGTTATTATCTCCTTTTCTGGTCCCTTTCCCAAATAGCCCAATACTCTTCGGGTAGGCTGTGATGGCCTAAGGGACATTATAGACCAAGATTCTTCGGGCAGGGTAGTTGTAGTGGTTGACCCAGGTGTGTGCGGGAAGGTTGTTTCCCAAGAGTCTTCAAGATGAGGCCCAGGTGTCTTTGGGCGTGGAAGTAGTTGTTCTGGACCAGGTGTTTGTGGGTGTGGTTTCGTGCAGTGGTTGTGGCCTAGTTGTTTACAGGTAGGATGCGTGGTTGTGGCCCAGGTGTGTGAGAGCGGGGTGTGGCAGTGGGACTGCGGTGAGAATGGCGAGATTAGTTCGATGCATAGGATGTCTTCAATAACTAGTGGGAAAGTGGCATGGGGTACCCAACTATCGATGTGCTATTACTGTATATTACTTGACTTATGTTATTTGGGGAGTGTGCCTTGGTGAGGCTTGGGTGGATATTTTTCCTTACTAGGTGCTTGGTTATCTCTTTTCTCACAGGGCATTAGAATGCCTCCCCACTTGTGTATAAGAGTCTTTGGTTTTTCTCTACTGAGTATACTTGTATGCTCACCCTACATATATTAAACCACTTTCAGGTTTCTAGGAGGACTTTAGGGATCGTGTAGGGCCGTACTAGCTCAGACGTTGGGACAATTGCAGTTGCTGTTTTTCTTTTCTTTGGTACTTTACCTTTGTGGTCTCCTTGTACTTTGTGGTGTTTACTTTTGTAACATGAATATGGGAATGGTTTTCTTTGGATTTACTCTTACCCCCCAGTTTTGGTGTTGTTGGGATTTACTATCTTATCTCCCGATCCTAATAAAGAAAAAGGGTAATGCCTTCCATCTTGTGTGTGATTCTATACCATTGGTGCTAGTCTCCACTCCGAGGCCTATTGAAGGTGGGTCTTGGGGGTCATTATATCTCCTTCAACTTGAAGAAGGAAGGGTCTAAAAATCTGCTATCCCTTCCCTCATCTTTGTGAAGACGAGTCATGACTTTAGGGCATAGTTTCCCCATTATCACACCCAAGGCCCTCGCTAATTGTCGGCAGCCTCTAGCGTTTGGGAAAATTTGGTTGAGTCCATGTGACCAACCGAGTGCAGGGAACCTCTGGGCGGCACCCGAAACTGAGATGTTACATAAATAAACTTAGGTTCATAATATAAAATGTGTCACAAAGAGATAATTTTGAGATGGAAAACCCTTACCTCCTGTCATGAGTTCAATGAAAATAATTTATCCTCTTAAATCATAAGTATATCAATATTAATCACATAATAAATAACATTAATAATATAAGTTTTCATCCATACATTTCATAAATATTTATTATTTAAATTATTTATTCATATTTTCCATATTAGTGTTTATTGTTTTGATTGTTCGTACTAGTTTCGTAATTAGAGTGTTCATATTCATTCTTATTCAAAAGAAAATTATTAATAAGGAATTAAATTTAATATTATAGATGAATTATAATAATTTTTGATGTTTCAAATTCGTTTCATGATTGTTTTATACCTTATCCTTGAAGTTGAAGTTGATAATAAGCTTGTTTTGGTGTTTTTTGATGAACATATGGTGTTTCATTAATTGTTGAATTAGATATAGATATAATATCCAAATAAAAACTAAATATTATTTAAAATTTAATATGATATTATAAATTTAAATAATTTTTCATTTTCATCCATGATATAAATTCAGAGTATTGTTTATTTGGGTGGTTAAACCGACCTAAACATGAAAATACCCTGATTTAATGAATTATTATGAGGCGCTTTTGTTGTAATATAATTACATTATAATAATAATCATTTTATTTGGTTTTTGTTAGTGTTATATATTATAATTTTAAAAAAGTAGTTGAATATGTAATGGATATGAAAATATTACACAATTTTAATAAAATACTATCTTCTTAGCACACTTTTAAACAATTAAATTAATAATGATTATTTATTGACCATATAATTAAATCGTTCTAAAATTTTATATAATAAAAACTAAATGATATTATAAAGATAATATTTATTCTTTAACACCATCCTTATATCCAAAAATTTTAATGTGGGGAAGGAAAAAATATACATGTTACGCCGTGGAGTTGGTAGTCCACACAATGCACAAACAACAATTTTGTTTTTCTTAATAGACATGGTATATGAATTAATAATAATAATAAAATTAATATAGTAAAATTAAATTATATAAATGATAATAATATCATTGTAATATCATGTCTAGAATGAATTTGAAATAAGATAATTAATTAGAAAATTAAGTAATTGATAATACACATTGCCCAACTTACACATTTCTCCATCTTCTTATCTCTTTAGCTTACAATCTTTTATATAATCCAATTATGAAATTATAGAATTTGAGAAATTTTCTTTTTAAATACTTACCAATATTAACTAAATATTATTCTATTGTGAGAGTAAATTTACTTTTACGTAGCTTTGAAATTTTCATAGTTATTATCATGAATCCATGATATTCTAGATTCCACCTTTTATTATTATTTTTATATTTCCATTATTTACTCATCATTGTTTCTATGAAATTCTTATTCATACCACTTATTCTAATTTTAGAATGGCCTTATTGAGCATGATTATTCATGATAATCCTCAGCATGTGGTGCTTCTTCTTCTGGAATTTTTTAATGTTCTTAAAACACATGTCTTCTCAACTTTATTCTTAGAACCAATTTAATGTTAAACACCAAATTAAATCAAAAGTTTGTACTTTATGAGTATTTGTTTATTATCAGTATTCTTTAAAATCATCTTTGGATTTCTCATCATTTGGTTCCACATGTCAGCTTTTAGAATGATATATTTTTATAACTACTTTGAATAAATATTCATATGAAATCAATAATTATCCAAAACTCATTATTATCAATCAACATGCTTCCTCAATACTTTTTTTTCATATACACATCAGTTTCCATCTGTATCTCATATTTTAGTAACGTTTCATTAAGATTTATTTTGGAACACTTAATTTAAGGTCATTATTAAATTCTCAAATATTTCTCTTCAGGATATTGTGCCTCTATAATATTCTTCTAGATAAACGTATTCTTAAATTTATGATTTAACTTATGTATGTGTATCATCCAGATTTATATCTTAAAATGTCCAAATTATATCCTTCAATATCATCTATGTGTATTTAAAATTTAAACCTAAATTTTTATTATTTTTAAACACAAATATGTATTCTCACAAACTTCAGTAAAAACATATAATAATTAAATCTCTTATCAACCATAAAAACATATCCTTGATTCAAACTAAGTCTATCTCAATAGTTATCAAATATTATAAACTACTTCCTCATATATCAAGTGTTGAAGCAACATGTTATTATCATTTTCAATCTTCATTACCATCCTAATAATATATCTCTAATACATGAATACACACACACACACAATGGAATATAGTATAAGAACTCTAAGATATATCTCAAACTACTTCTCAATGGGTTCTTCAATCATCCCATTTCAATGAAATATAATATCATTCACATGGATTTTTTATATTCTTACCCATACTCTATCTATTCCAACTAAAATCTATTAGGATATAAAATCCCCACTTTGTGATTTTTTCCAACACCCATTTCAATATTAATATAAACTTAAATAAAATATGCATCTCTTTATACCCTTAATAAAAATAAATAAAAAGGTTAATGTTTATTGGATAATCATACTCTCACTATCTCTACTTTTATCTTCCCATTATCTTCCTTCTGATTGGAAACAAAACTAGATCAACTTTGAATAAGGGTGGAATCAATTTTATTAATGAATTGAGCCATATATTAGTCAACTATAAGACTATATAAATAATTAATTGTGTAGAAAACAAGAGAGATTAATCTTGACATCTATTTTTTCAATAACAATTATATCATTTGATACAAACTAAAAAAATTTATTCTTGGGGATATTAAAGATTTTTTTCTTCAAATAAGTGATTTGACTCATCTCTTTAATAACTCAAAATATATAAATTATGGGGTTTTGAAACATGTTGGCCTTGATTTATTAGCATATATAATCTCAATGCTCGTAATCTCAACTATTCCACCTTCAAATAAATTTTCTCTCTTATCATTAAATAATCAATCTACCCCCTTAATAATAGAATTAAACATTTCTATAAAAGGATAAGAAAATGTTATCAACATAACTCTTCAATGATATATTCTTGAACTTTATAAAATTTCATATTAACAAGATATTGTAATACTAGTAAGCTGTTCAACTCAAATCCCCCTCAAGGGATAAAATCTATTTTTTCTAAAATCCACATATACAGCTTTCAAAAATACATCTTCTTCCATTATCTATAATAATCAAATAGTGTTACTTTCCTAAAATAGATCTATACTTTTATTATTCAAAATGATAACCTCTTAACATCTATCCATTTATTTTATCATGGGTGATATTCCTTAAAAATAAACTCCAAGAAAATCTTTAAGATATCAAATAAAGTTTTGTAAGGTGGAAATACGATAAAAGTAAATTAAATCCATGTTGGATATATCACCCATCTATGTTGATAGTTTTTTATTCTCTATAGGTTCACCCCTAAAATTGAATTACCTTCAATTATATAACAATTAAAATTAGTATAACATATATGGGAATAATGTGGTTTATCATTTTCTTCTTAGATAAATAAGTGAGGTTGAAAAATATATCTTAGCCTAGAAAATTAATTTAATTCAGCTCAAAATTTATGATTTCTCTTACTTTTATTTTAAAAACATAAATGAGGTTCCCAGGTTTAGCTAGATCACTAAGGGATGGAAGAGGTTAATCAGTAATCCTTTTTCTTTTTAGATTTATTTCTTTTAAACCAATATCTGTGACTGTTTAAGATCTCAATCCACTCCTCTTTTGTCTCTTATAATTATTCGAGTATTACAAGAAATAAAGGCATAATAAAATGTAATTTTTAAAATGGTTGGACTCAATATGAGAGATCACTCTTTTCTAGGTTTAGGTTTAGTTTTTAGAGTATGATTTTACACTCTAAATCACTATGAGTATAAGTTAAATCTATCTCTCAAAAATATTGACATAAAATCTTAAAAAATTTTAATCTAACAATTGAATACAATATTTACCTTCAAATGAGTTATTTATATTGGATCATTCCATTAGAATATTTATCGTTAAAATATTCTGAAAATCTCTATATGGTGTCTTTATACTACCTCATGATAGTTTTAAAGGTCCTCTACAGCCTCCCTTGAACTAGTATTTGAACGCTTATATCTCTTGGGGAAGTGTGTGTATTATACATGTTCTCCTTTAATTCATCACATCTATATGTTCAATAGGTTTACTTTTACTTCCTCATGCTCTCTCCTAATAATATAATAGTTTTATAGGGTTGGATTATTTCCCCACTTCTCACCACTTCTCTGTCTCTTTATATGATACAGTTTTATAGTAGACCTTATTCTATTTCTTCTTATCCATTTAAAAAGTATAATGTTATATCCTTTATAATTAAGTATCATGTATTATCATTATCTTTATTTTTCTCCATGATTTTATATTCATGTTATTTCTTGAATACCATTTCTATAATATTACTATATTTGAAATATAGAAACTTCTTGAATAGTAGTTGAAGGTGATTTTATCATTCAAATTGGTAGATATTTATTTTTTAAAGATTATAGAAATTCAACTTCAATTCTTATTTTAAATATACATGAGATTTGAGATCACATTCATGCGATATTTTAATTATTGTATCTTCTTTTTCTCTAAACAATCTATTACATTTAATTTTTTCCCTTTCTGTATGAAACATACAGTAACATGGCATCAACTATAGAATATATGAGCTTAAATTTTTTTAATAGGCAAATTTGTAACATGAAACACTCACTTCCATGAAATGGTGTTCATAATATTCCCTTTTCAACCATGATATTTACTATACTTAATGAAATGGATAACATTATGTTTTAGCACCTCAAGACATCAATGATTCTCATTTATTTATATTTTTTTCACTGAAGCCTCCAACCACAACTTTCAAAACCCACACATTGGGATTCCCTATTTCTCATAGGGAAATTCCATATATAAAAAATTAGACTCCATGGTGTGGTGAAATACCTCTAACCATTTTTCAACCACCTTGCCTATAGTTCCCTACTCTGTGGCATTGATGAATACATTTTCTATTATATCCCCCATGATTATTTACATAGATTAGTGTCCACTTGATAAATCCCACATCAAACTTTTCCTTGGGAAAGTTCTCGTTTATTACCTAGAGTACAGAAAAAGACACTTTCTTACTCCGGTGATACCACCTTTTTCTATGACCATTTATCCTCTTACTCTTCTTGGTACTACCCCACGTTAGGATCCCATGATACTCATGCCATACACTGCTATACAGTGAACCTGTTCTCTTTATCTACCACCTAGGATGGTTGTAGTTGAGCATGTATATTGCCTCATGCTAGTAGTTTCTAGTTCCTATGGATTTATTATGGCTAGAATATTCTTTTATAATTTTATATCAGTTTTTATACCTCACATTTTTTAAGAAACAATAAACTCACTTAAATTTTTTTGAAGTTAGCTCATTTACCTTTACTAACACTTGAAATTGAATCATTAAAAACTAATTAAATAATCATAATATTTGAGGGTTTCTATCCTAGAAACTATCTGGCCATATGTTTCAAGTAGAATCTTCATCACCATATTCCTTTTCCATAAATAATGGCAGTAACTCATCTTCAACATACATTTAATTTCCACAAAAAAAACTTATTTGTAACAAATACAATCTCAAATACATTTATCTATATGGATACTTTAATCTCCCCATTTGGATTCCTTGTGAATAATCCTATAAATTTCGAAATCAAAGTTGTTATTCACCACCTTATTGATAATAAACACAAAGGACTAAAAAAATTGTAAGGTCTCCCAATATTATCTCTAAGTACTTCCTTTTAGTTCTTACATGCAAAATTTCTTCTATCCAATTTTCTTATAGTAACATCTTGGATAATTTTAGGTATGGATGAAACCATAAAATTCTTAACAATGAGATATTTTATTATGTTTTTCTTTTTTTATTTAACCTCTATACGAGAATCATTAACATTAATGGAGGTTTTGTATAAGTTTTCCAATGCATGGATCATTTCTCCAAATAATTTATTAATAAAATTTTTCTCACAATTAATTCTTTATAATTATTCTTCAATAATGAAAATTTGTTCACTATAAAGTGATAAATATTCCACTTTTTCTTCAAAAATTTATGTGAGTGTTTTTAATATTTAGAACATCATGAATAAAGTAATCTCCATTTATTTAGCCTTATTTTCTAGTTATACCTTTTCATCACGTTGTACCTTGATAAATCCAATATATAAGTGACTAATTAAACATTAACATTATTAAAATGCCTTTTGATTTGAGTTTAGAAGTCTTCAACTTTATAGATAAATTAACCAACTTCATAATATATATAGTTTGAGTTAGTTTCTTTGGAAGGATCACTTATCAAATATTTGATAGAAAAAACATATCACTTTGACCCGATTTGAATAGTGTTTGATCTTATTCCGATTTAAGAGATTCATTAATTATTTTATGTTATTTTATTCCTATCCTTCAATGTTTTGTCCAAAAACCTTATTTCTTCTTTGATATGGGTGGAGAATGACTTATCTATATGAGAAACATATGAATTTAAATCAAACCTATTCTTACTATATTTAAAATAAAAACCAATAAGTTAAAATATTATATCCAATTAGTGGAAAGCTTGATTATCTCTAATACCACTGTAAGTGCCTAGGTTCAACTAGATCATAGAGAGGGAAATTCTTGAATTAATGATCCTTTTTATTTTTACAGTTTCTTTCATTCAATCCAACCTCTATGACCAGTTAATATCTTAATAAACTCTTATTATGTATCTAAACATTACCCAAGTATTGTATAAAATAAAGGCACAAGTCAGAATCATTTTTACATGGTTCAACCTCAATGATAGAGCCTACTTCTTTCTAGGTTTAGTTCAAGTTCTTAGATGTATATGTTTCACTATAAATCACTATGAGTATATGTAAAAGTTATATCCTGAAAACATTGATAGAAAATATACCAAAATAAATACTTTACAAGTGAATACAATATCATATTAAATCCATTTCTTGAAAATATTATAGCTATATTCCAATGAGATCTTTATAATACATCTTGATAGTTCTTCAAAGGTCCCCCATAACATTCCTTGAATAGATCTTCAAAAACTCTTCTCTCTTAGCATAGTGTGCATATCATCCTTATTATCTTTAAATTATTTACATTAATATGTTCAAAAATATCACTTAGACTTTCTCATTATCTCTCCCAATGATATGATAATATCATAGGGTAGGAATATGATCATACTTCTCACTAATTATTAGTCTCTTTGTATGATTTAATTGTATCATAGGACATTTCTATTTCTATTCTTCTCCTTCAACACCAAAAAGTTATATAATTTAGAATCCAGTATCATGTTCTCTCATTATTATTATTCTTCTCATTGATTTTATATTTAAATTATTCTATGAATAATGTTTCAATAATATTTCTATATTCTAAATATGTAAAATCATTGAATAGTGGTGGAATGTGATTTTTTCATTCAAACAAGTATAAATTTTTAGTTTAAATATCATTAAAATTCCTAATCAGTGATTTATTTAAATTTATATAATAATCAGGATAATATTCATGTGATATTTTAATTATCAATGATTTTTTATCTCCACAAAATCCTCAACATTCAATTTTTCCATGTCTTCATCAAACATGAAACAACACAACATCAATCACTATATGGATGTGACTCATCATTTTTCGTAGGTAAACATATCACATGCAATGATTACTTCTACAATTTAGTTTTTATAGTCTACCATTTTAAACTATGATCTTATCCATTATTAGTGAAATGGTTAGCATTCCATTTGAGCATCTACAAGTATTCCATGATTATCATTAAATTTACAATTTTTCATTGATTCCTTTGACCATGGGTTCCACAACACCCAATTTGGGATTTTCCATTTTTAATAGATAAATATCTAGTGTAAAATTCCAAGTTCTATGATGTGGTTCAAATTCATTGGCCATTTTTCAAGAACCATGGTCATTGTTCTCTACTACATGGAATGGTCAACTATATTTTCATTAAATATCTTCAATAATAAATAATAGATTCACACATTGGACTTTTCTTTGGAAAAGTTATTTTTTATTACCCTGAGAATGAAACAAGACATTATTGAAATCCCGTGGTACCACCCTATACCATGGACACTGGTCTTCCCACTCTACTTGGTTTTATATAAATCTATGTGATCATGTTAATAAAGACATACACCACTATGAGTTGGCCCTAAAATCCTTCTCTACCACCTAGGTTGTCTATGGTTGATCCTGGTCACTACCTCATGATGAAAGATCCTATCTCCCATGGTTATCTTATGGATGATATATTTTTTAATCATTTTATTTTAACTCTTTAATCTCCCCCTTTTCCAACCACTAAAAACTCAAATGAAATTTTTGGTTAGTGTATTCACCATTCATTAACACTTTAAATTGAATTATTAAAAACCATCTCAACAATACTCAAATTTGGGTAATCCTCTCCTAATCCAGCTATATTTTCTAAGAATTAGCTTCATCACCATCTTTCTTTTCCATCTATAATTGAAATAACTGAAATCTAACATACTTTAGCTTTCTCTTATCAACCTTACTGAAAAAATAAAATATCATATCCATCTATCTATATGGGAAAATTAATAACTTTACTTCGATACAATTGTCAACTTACTTTAATCAACTTTATTCTTATGTAAATTAGTTATTTTCACATCATTGAGAAGGGAAAAATCATTATTTTGTGTTTTCTATATCTTCATTATTAATTTCAGCTATAATAGATAAAAAATCAATCATTAATTTGAAACATAATCAGACTTATTTTATTTTAAATAAAATTTATCATAATATGTTTATTCACCCTTATTTGGAAACCTCTTATGAAATTTTAAATATTCTTCATAGATGTATTTTACCAAATCAATCCTTTTATTTTGTTTCTTAAATTGATTTATTTTTTTTTGTTTTAAATTTATTCCTTTAACATTAATGTTCATGTATTGATTTAAACCATCCATGTTGTTTCCTTTCCTTCCATAATTGAAACATATTTTCTTTGTTGTATCATCTTTCACAACATTCTTCAGGGGTGTGTTTTGTTCAAATTTCACCTTTTTTATATACCTTAAGGTGAAATAATCATATTTATTCCTTTAATTTATCAATTTTTGGTCTTCTTATTTTAATATTATATGAATCATGATTTTTAGGTATAAAACATAACTCATAATCATTATTAACACTTTTATTACAACTTCCATAGAAGTTCCCAATATATTCAAATCAATTTTAAGTAAACCAATTTACCTTCTTTTGTGTAAATTAATTAAACTCTGTAGTATTTATATTAACTTTATATTTTATCCCCATTAATATAGGAATTATTTATCATTCAATGAAATGTATTACAAATAGTCAATTTCTTTATATTTGACCATATCACAACACTAATAATAGATGATAAATATGTTATTATTCCTTTGTGAAATAATCTATCCAGTATGAGTGCGATAATATTTTTATATAAAGTCACTTTCATTTTAAGTTACATTTGGAAGAAAAAAATCATTCTATTTATTATATCCAAAATTGATGAATTTTTTGTTTTTACATAAATTTTCTCAAATGATATACTTCTAGAATTTATATTATAATATTCAATTTTCATAATAGAATTATTAGTGTTCATAAAATTTTCAACTATAAGGATTACCTTTTTCTATGATATTATAGTAGATTCATACATATATTATTTTAATATATTCTTTACAATAGTGTGGGTCCTTTTTGAAGAAATAATTTTATTAAAAAGATTATTGGAACCAAATCTTCTTTTAACAGAATAAGAAGACTCAACTTGTGTCACTTCCAGATTTCTCATTTTTACCACCAACTCAAAACACATTATGTTGAGGTTATTTTTCTCAACCTCTATCAAACTAATTATTTATTCATATTATTTCTCCATATTTTAAATCTTATCTTCATGAAACTTAATTTTTATACGGTTTTTTCAATCTCCTTCACTCTTTTATCCTGAATCACTATATGAGAATTGTTTATATCAATGATGGATTTATGAGTTTATTTAAGTGTATAGATCATTTTATTAAGTAACTTTCTTATACAAACTTTCACATCAATTATTTTTTTTACTATTATTTATCCACATATTTTTTTATTTTTATAGAAATGAAGTTTTTTCATTGGATTCAATATGTTTTATGAGAGTGTTTCACTTTTGACACTTTCCAGAAAGTTCTTTCTCCATGAAATGTACTTCTATATATTGTTGTTATTTTTATTCTTATAGATCCTTGATAAACAAAAGTATATATGTGACATTATCAAAATGTTTAATTTTCAAATTTGCGATAACTTTTAAGTAATATTAATTAATTGATTCAATTTAAATATACTCTTATTATCTTGAAGTTGATTCTTCAAGAGGATAAGCATTAATTGATATGATATAAATATTACCACTTGGATTACTTAAAATAGTGGTGTATACTCTTTATCCTTTTTCATAGGAGTAATATTACATAAATTATTAGTTTCTATCTTCTACCCATGCTTCATTATTTTGGTAGAAACTTCCATTTTGACAAATAAAACTTATATATTCTTCAATTGAGGCATATCACTAACCTCTTGAAATCCAAACTTCATGTATAATAGATTAAAGAAATAAGGATAAAAAAGTAGATATAATTATAGGCATAAATTTAAACTCAAATTCTAATTAAATAGACATTAATATAGTGCATTCACATTGATATGGGGTGAATAAGTGTAAAAAAAATTTAATTTAATTTTTTTATTTTACTTAATTTTATCCTCTACACATATTTGGATGACTGAATATTATACACATATTTGGGTGACTATGTCTTTTCTGTGTTCATGTAGAGTATGACACACAATTTTTATCACTGATGTATATAAGTGATTATATTAGGTTCTAAGGTAACATCATTGAAAAAAAACTTAAATCAGGTGAGAAGTTATCATCCTTAACCATAGGTAGTCAGAGACTATCATCCTTAACACTTGGAAATTAATCATCCATGATCTAATTATATCACTCTATATTTATCTCCCAACTATGATTATACTTGATCCCTCCAATTCCAATTCTCCTTGAATCCTCAATATTGAACAATATCATTAGCAAGCTCTAAAATGTATCTAAATTATAATTTAAGTTTATATTATTCAATATTAGTTCTTTTATTAATAGTGAATGAACAAATACAACTGCATGTATCTCAGACTTATACTCTCAATGTTAAGAATGATCAACTCAATAATCAGAACATATCTCCAAGTCACATTCTTCATCAATTATTATTTTGATGGAAATATAAATCCAAACATACACTTTATTTAAATTAGATCTGATTCTAAATTTTCTTTACATCCAATACTTTTGATATATAGAAGATACATGTTGTTAATCTCTCTTCCTTCCTTTACTCAGTAGATACACTGAAACATGTAAGTCATACTCACTACCTCTTTAAATTAAAATGATATTCTAGAAAAACCTTCTTGAACACTCTTCTTTGAATTAATGATCAGTAATAATGCATAGGTATACTTCTATATATCTCCTTAGTATCTTGTCATCATCATCACAATCAAACCTTTCTCGAATTAACTGTCCTCTTTTTATAATCAACATTGAGTATGAAAACACTATGAAATGTAGAAACATAGGATCCTAAAATTCCTCATGTTAAATTTATAACATTTTTTATTATGTAGTCTTCATTATTTATTTATTTAAAAAAAATGGCTTGACTATGAATAATTATCATTTAGTCCTAGAGAAATATTCTTCACCACTTACCAAAATATCGGCTTATCACTTATGATATTTTCTCTATGAATAATAGTTCAACATCCTCAAATTTATTTCTCCAAATCAATAAATAATTCTTTTATAAATTATTTTTTACCTTATAAAAATTTCATGTTATTTTGAAAATGGCTTTATATCATAAAACTTAATCAATCATAGATCTAGAGATTCTATAGTTATTTGTTCATTTCTCCAACACATCATCCAAACCCTAGATAATGGAATCTTCATATTGATATATACCACACATACTCAGAGACCCAAGGCCTTATCAAATTGTTTTCTCCTTAAATTAGAATTTCCTTGAGCTTCCTATATCCTAAACATTATATGTTCTTCATATTCAAATTCAAACTTATAAACTTTATCATATATTATTTTGAAACAATTTCTTGGATTAAATAAAGATTAACATTTCACAAGGGTAATGTTACTCATACATATATTTGAAACTTTTATATTTTTTATCATATAGCTATGTGAATATTTTATTACATCTATTATTTTACTTCTAGAATTATGGTTTTCATTCATCAGTATGTCCACAAACTGCTTATTTATTCTTCCTTTTCTAATTCCATATTGGCCTTCAAAAGAATAATGCTTCAAGTGTATCCTCAATATATATTTGTTCTTCTTCTGAACTTTATCAAATATATTTTAAATCATTACATATAATATTTTTATTAATATAGAATCTATTTAATATTATATAGAAAATAAATCATAGATTAGTCCTTTATAAGCCTTTATATATTCTCAGCCTTCATCAAACTTAGCTTCGATCTTCTCATAAATTGGTTAGACTTGTCATATTTCGAAAATAATATATTACAAAAAATAATTTTTTTACATTTTCAAATTACTTTAAAAATTATATCAAAAATAATATCATCACTCAACATGCATCCTTAGTACTTTTTTCTTCTGTATACACATCAGTTTTCATCAAAAACTAATATTCCAGAAATGTGTTAGCATGACTTCTTCTAGAACTATTAGTATGGGATCATAATTACATTATAAAAGATTAATATTCCTTAGTGACTTTGGAATTACATTCTATATACACAAATATCTATATTTTTGATTTAACATCCTATACATCTTCAAGATTTATCATCCAATTGTCTAAACTAACTCCTTCAACATCATCTAAGTGTACTTAAACTTTTAACTTCATTTTTCATGTTTTATAAACATAATAATTTTTTACAAACTTCAATAATAATATATATTATACCATTCTCCCATAAACCATCAATACTTATCAGTGATTCAAGCTAAGTATAACTCAAAATTCATTACATATTATAATCAGATTCTTTATGTCTCTTATATTTAAGCAGTATCCTTTTCAATTTTCAATATTCATTTCCATCATAGAAATATATCTTCAATACATGAATGAATCTATAGAAATACACATAATTAAAGACACCATGGGAACTCAAAGATATTTTTTTCAAACTACTTCTTAATGGGTTCTTCAATCCTCCCATTTCTATGAAATAGATCATAATTCATTGGTCTATTAAATCTCCTTCACCATTAATTTAGATCTTTCAACCAAACTCATAATATATTGACCTTAATCTTATTAAAAAAAATACAACACTCTATACCACAATATACTAGGTTCCCACCTTATTATAATTGTTTGAGTTGATTGTTTCTGATATATTATGTGATGATCTATTTGATAGTAAATCATTACTAAAGTAATAATCTAATACCCTCAATAATAGTCACCAATTTCTAGTGACTGAGGAGTGAAATTGATTCCATGTTTAATTTCTAATCAGTGACATAGTCATAACCAGGTGGGATGTTACATACCCTATAAAATGTAATTTTTCTCATGATCAGTGTCTTTATAATTCTCATTACCTTTCATTTTAAATATTTTTTATTTCTTTTAAATCTTAAAAATATTCATAATTATAATCATATCTAATGTTTTGGAATTCCAATGGATGGAAAGGAAAATAAATTCTATTAAACATCCATATTTTAAACATAAATGTGAATAAATTCCACCCATGATTCAATTTTTTCTGTTTCCTCATTTCTATTAAATGGGTCAAGATAAAAATACATGAATTAGGTGGGGGGATTTATAATGAATTAATGTATATATACCTCTAATTGTTTTAATACTCTATGAATATAAATTTTTTATATAAAATATATGTTAATTTAATAAATTATGTTAAAAAATACCCGATATTTTAGGTTGGTATTGTTTGAATTTGGTGGATTTTGGTTTTCTTTGGGATATTATGTCAACTTTGAATACTTTTAATTATTTTTATAGATTTAAAATAGGAATTTTTCTTATCTTATGTGACAAACTCCATGGAATATATACGAATAAACCACTTAAAATCTACAGGAGTTACCTCTACGGGTCTCCCTATCAATTTTGAATAGAAAAAACACTAAGCTATACTAAATAATTATAAGGAAATATAAAAACAAGTTTTTAAAAATATTTCATGTTGTCTTAAATATTAATATCAAGATGAAAATTTCCAAAAAACATTCAAATTATTTATTTATTTCTAGTTAGAGTAATAAATATTATATCTAAAACATTAATATTATTTATTTTTTGTCATTTTAATTATTATAAAATCAATTTAAATAAGGGAATAATAAAATAAATAAATAATGAAAAAATGGAAGTGTTTTGTTTCATCAGAGAGTGTTTAAATTGGGTTTTTGGGGTTTATGTTTGTATAGGGGTTGGTTGGGAATGTATTGAGGTTGTTGATGCTTGTAATTACCTAAAATTTTCAACATTTTTTTTGATGTTTATCGAAGTGAATGTGAGACTAAGCTCTGAGATGACGCGTGATTCCATGGCCCGATGTGCCCAGAATGAATTTTTGAACTTTTTTTAAGGTATGTTCAGCAAATGTGTGGGCGGTGTTTTCTATCTTTTGAACTGGTGCTCAAATTAATAATCTAAGGGCACCATTGAATCCTCAGCACTGAGATTTTATTAGGGAAAGCTTCACTTTAGTCGTATTAGGTTGGGAGAAAAATTTAAATTTTGGTCTTTACAGAAAAATAATAATATAACTTAATAGGTTATTTTATTTCTTTTTCTCTAGAAGATGAGCGGCAGTGGTGGGGACTAGTAACTTATCAATCCAATTAATGGCTTGACTCTACTTTATTTGTAAATTCAAAGTTGGGGAATTAAGAGGTTCATCAATTAAATAAACCTCATTAATTCCTTAGTTAATTACTCACTCCCCCCTCTATTTAAGTGAGGCTTGGGGTAAAGTTTTGACATGGCTACACCAAGAAATAAACCTCTGGCTAAGTGACATGACACCTTCCACCATCAAGGAATGGAAGCTAGGACTTCTTTGGAGGGATCTAATCGGGAGCGTCGAACATCGACAACTTCATCAAAGTGAAGATTTTACTTCCACAATCACGACACCTTCAAAAATTCTTGTGGTAGGGGTTTTTGTTTTTGATATTGTGATATTTCTCCTTCTCCATTCATGATTTATACGAAGAACACAGATTAATAGATCAAAAGGTTGATCTGCAGATTGTTTTTTAAACATGGGAGGTTGATGCAGGGTTACAAGTCTGAAGTTATATTTAATTCTATAATTATTGCTAACACCCCTTGTTAAAACACTAATGTGGAGGGCGCGGGCCAATCCAAACAAGGCCCGAACCCTCCTCCGATCTTTTTGTTCTTGTGTTTCATGTGTGCGACTAGGCAATGTGATGAAAAGGAAGATATAGGGGTCACACGGTGGCGGCGGTGACCTGAGATGCTCATAGGCACAGACGGCACCAAGAACAGACCACCGAAGCACATCCAGTGGCCCGTGGAAAGAACTGCCGACATGCCATGCCGATGGCGGCTCGAGGAGGCTAGAGGAAACCGGCCACAAATAGTGGGAAGGCAGGGCACCATCACGTTCCCCAGTGGCCAGAGTTGTCTGGCTCGAGCTGGCTGTGCGGGAGAAGGGCGGCGTCCGCAGAAGCCGCTGGCGGCAGCAGCCATGACAGGAAGGGGAGGCGCGACCCAGTGCCACGTCGCATCAGATGGAGACCAGTTGGCCACCTGGCTGACCATTGCACATGGTGGGGTAACACCCCACTAGCCAGATGAAAAGGCCTCATGTCTGCGAGGCCAACTGGAGACACGGTCCGCCTTTAGGCAGACCGGGCCGGACGAATGAGCCGGACACGCCCAGTAGGTCAGACCCACAACCCTGCAGGCCAGCGCGGCTATGTCAAGCCCCATCCAGCGGACCAAGACAACCATGACTAGGGCCCGCGAACGAGATGGGACAACCTCGATATGCTAGAACCAATGAACTAGGCCAACCCTTAATAGGCTGGACCCGGGCGGGGTCAGGTAGACCCCGAGACCCATTGCGTTGGGCTGGCCTGACCGAGTCAGACCGGGCCCAGACCCAACCGACCCCCAAATAAAGAAACACTAGTAACTGAAGAACCAGATGTCTGTTTGACACATCATCAGTGGCATTGGGACCCCTTTGGGAAGCGGTCCATTTGGCATATTTTGGCGTGCCCAACTGATCTGGGCTAGACCGAGGTGTGATCACCCCCATTTCACAGAAAGGGGTGTAAATAACAGACCAGGCGTCCGATTGACGTGCAGTCTATGGCATAAGGACCCTTTTGAAAAGGTGGTCCTCTGTAGGTACTCTAAGTTAGTTTTGAAGGAGTTTGATGTGTGACCTAGGTTTGATCAGACTTTAATCCAACCAGGCGCTTTTTACCAAAGTTTCCATGTCTCACAGACCTGGCATCTGATCGACACACCGTTTGTCACGTTGGGACCCATATGATAAGGATGTCCCTTTGATAAGATTTTTGTGGGAGTTTTTATTGATTGAAATATGAACGATGTCTTGAGGAGCACAATATTCCAGAGATCAGGCGTGCTACATTTAGGAATCCAGTGACTGGCTATGATATAAAGAAGAAGAGAGTCTAATACAGGTCATCATTAAAAACTCCAGAGTGGGATGATCTAACTGTATGAATAATCAACCCTACCTCTGTTCCAGTGACCAATATGGGTCAACACCAGATACCAATACGATTCAGCACCAGTGAACCATACGGGTCTGCACCAATGAACAATACGGGTCATCACTAGCGACCATTATGGGTAAGCATCTAGTGACCAATACGGGTCAGAATACAGTGACCTTTACGGGTCTATAGTAGAGTTACTACAAATAGGATGATTTGGCTTTGTGACTAGTCATCCACATCCTATTAACCTTGAAGTTATACCATTAGAGTGAGCTATCTCTTTTTATTTGTGCTTCATGATTGAGATCACGTTTGTGATATTAAGTTTATGGTATTTCTTCTAATGTTTTTCTTTGTGGATTACTGAGAGACCTTAGGGGGTCTCAAGGTCCCCTACTGAGTTGTTATACTCAACCCTACATGGGCTCCTCCTACACATGTGTGTCTGGTAAAAACTACTGATTCTCTGAGGCAGACTTTGGAGGTTTAGGACTTGGTGGAGCTTGGTGCGATGAGAGAAGTTTAGATCCGCTTCTTTGAATTTAGACTTATAGCTACTAACCTCTAGGTAGAGATAAATGGCAGATGCAAGAGATGTTTTCTTTCTTTTCAGTTTCTAGAGCTTGTATTCTGGCCCACTGTTTTTAGTTTATAGTTGCACTTGTGGTTGAACTTTAATCTCATTATTATAGCTTAATTTTGTTGGTTCTTTAATTCAGTTTCCATTTTTGAGTGTATATAGATCTATAAGGCAATGCCTTCCCTGTTTAGGAAAATCCTTCAGGTGCTAGACACCAACCCCTGGCTTATGGAAGGTGGGCTTGGGGTAGTCACGCCCAGGCCCCATGGGAGGGGTTGTGACAAAGTTGTATCAGAGGGAGGTTCGTTCTAACATAAGAACTAAGAGTCCACTTTTAATGAGGTAATGGTGTAAAGTGTCATGAGTTCAGTTTTCAATATAGGGAGTCCAGTGTTAGTGCAGTGGCAGACACATCCATACACCAGGACCCTAAATTATTTTTTCCGACTTGGTACATGAAAACACCGGTTTCTAGTGTTTTGAAAAGTTTTCATAATATTTCTTGAGTTAGCTCGCTTGGTATAACTTATTGGCCGTGGAACATCTGTTACTTATAGGATGCCTCCATGAAGACATCCAGCCAGGATTCCGATTATAGATCATGACAGTGGACCACCGAGCGATGCGGCGTCGATACAGGGACCACTCACCATGATGGAACCTTCAGGTGGTGTATTAGCATCACCACCACCCATTGAGCAGCAGATGCTACTAGTGGATCATGCACGCCAGCTGATCACGTTTCATAAGTTCCAGAGATAGAGGTATCTAAGGTTTCTAGGTGAGATGGACCCCTAGGTAGTAGAGGACTGGATTGAAACGATTTTGTGCGTATTTCACTTAGTAAAGACACCCACCGAGGAGATGATGATCTTGCCCACTAGCCTTCTTCAGGGCTCAACAAGACAATGGTGGAGATCGATGATCTAGGTTAATGAGAAGAAAACCCTCAGCTGGCTGAACTTTGAGAGCCTTTTCAGGGTGGAGTTTTGGCCAACAACACAATGCTCTGTGCATATTTTGGAGCTGCTGCATCTATAGCAGGGCAGCCAGACTATGGCTTAGTACTCAGTGAGATTTACTGACCTCTCACGATACTCTGCTAACATGTTATGTGACCCTTACTCAGAGACCAAACCTTTGAGCAGGGGATCCTATGAGGGATTAGAGTTGCGACTATTTCTCTCAGCATCTTGACATTGGCTTGGGTGTTAGAGTTATCTTTTATAATGAAGTGGTTCCTTGCCAAGCATGCACCGATAGTGAGAGACCCTATCAGAGAACAGGTATCAGAGTCATCTGCAGCTAGCAGTAGGCAGACGATGCATAACCCCAAGTGGTCTAGACCTTCCAGAGGGCGATCCCAGGACACAGGGTCAGAGGTGTGAGGATCTAGAGGTCGAGGGAGACACCAGAAAGGCATGATCTATTTTTTACTATGGGGGATAGGGTCGCAAATATCATGACTATCTGAATCCCTGTGTATACAATCGGTAGATGGTGGAGGGGCCAACGAGGTAGTGGTAGCGATAGAAGCATGAGCATTATCAAGGAAACAGATGAGGAAGGGGAGCAAGATGTGCAGTGGGAGGTTGTTGGGGTCACCAGGCACCACCATCACCACCCCCAGGTGGTTTACCATGAGATTAGGGAGACGGTGGACTGGGATAGGCCCAAATACAAGCTGTAGAGGCTCACAATCCTGATGTACCTGAGATAATATGAGGTAATATTTGTATCTTCTCTACTTTAGCATCAACGCTTATCAACACAGGTGATAGCTATTCTTTTCTTGACAAAGACTTAGTTCGGGAATCTAAGATTCAGACTGATATTTTAGCTTGACCTTTGAATTTAGATACTCCTACAAGAGGAGATTCAGTGGTCACACACTAGTGCTGATAGTCTTATATTACTCTAGGAGGAGAGTGTTTCAGATGGGATCTTCTAGTAGCAGCATTGAAGCCCTAGGACATTATTCTAGGCATGGACTAGCTATCATCAATTCACGCATAGATTGAATTCTTAAGACATACAGTGTGATGTATGCATATAGATGAAGGTTAGTTTTCCTTTGTTGGTGAGAAGGAAAACAAAGTAGCATGAGATGGACTTGCTCTAAGGAGGGCATAACTGATTACATATCAGCTGGCATGCATGACCTTCGGCATAGTGGATGAGGTGAGTCCACCATTCCCAATGGTGGTGGAGAAGTATGAAGATGTCTTTACATAAGATTTCCCTGGACTAACTTCTTGTATATAGGTAGAATTTCACATTGACTTGTACCCAGGAACAACACCGATATCTGCACCTTCATATCGGAAGTCCCCTGCAGATCTCCAAGAGATGAGAGTATAGTTGAAGGAATTACAGAGGAAGGGATTTGTAAGGCCCTGTGTTTCTCCCTGGGCATCATGGGTGTTGTTTTCCAAGAAGGCAGACAGAAATTTGAGGCTATGCATGTACTTCAGGCACCTAAACTAGGTAACTGTGAAGAACTAGTATCCTCTACTGAGAATCAGTGATATCTTCGGCCAGTTGAATGGAGCTCGTCGGTTTTCAAAGATAGACCTCAGATCAGGCTATCACCAGCTTAGGGTATGAGATGATGACATAACAATGATAGCATTCAGATGTGGGTATGGCTATAACGCATTCTTGGTGATGCCTTTCAGCATGACCAATGATCCAACAGTATCAATGTGGCTCATGAATAGGATATTCCAGCCATACCTCGATCGCTTCATGGTGGTTTTCATAAATTACATATTGGTGTAATCAATGTTCGAGGAAGAGCATGTTGTACACTTGAGGATAATCCCAGACACACTCTGGGAGCACCAGTTATATGGGAAGCTCTTGAAGTGTGAGTTCTGGATACGAAAGGTCCAATTATAGGGACATGTCATCTTAGAGGCTGGAGTTGCAGTAGATCCAGTGAAGATCGAGGTGGTACTTGCTTGGGAGCCACCCAGTAGTGTTAGTGAGGTTCATAGATTCCTTGGATTAAAAGGCTACTATCAAAGGTTTATACCTGATTTTTCCAGAGTAATAGCACCTATGACAGCCTTAATGAAGAAAGGGAAACCCTTCATATGGTAAGATACGTGCTATAAGAGATTTCAATAGCTGAGGAAGAGCATGACCATAAATCACATACTGAGGTTGCTGGAGGAGGGTATTAACTATGTGATTTACTATGATGCATCAGAGATAGGACTCAGATGCATCCTGATGGAGGATGATGTAGTTATTACTTATGGCTAAAAAAAGGTGAGACCTCATAAGTAGAATTATTCGACTCATGACATGGAGTTTATAGCACTAGCCTTCACATTGAATATGTGGTTACACTACTTAATGGGAGAGTGGTTCATTGTTTACTCATACCATAAGAGTCTCAGATATATATTCCTAAAGAAAGATCTAAATCTGAGACAATGATGTTGGCTAGAGTTCCTCCAGGACTATGACTTTGAGATAGTCTATACTCTAGGGAAGGGTAACTTAGTGGAAGATACACTTAGCTGGAGATCAAGTTCATAGCTACAGAATGAGGATTCATGGCAGTTAGTCCCGCTTCAGATAGCCCATGTGGAAAGAGATGAGACAATCTACCTTGAGTAGATGGTAGTATCCCCTCCATTCCTTCTGAAATTTAGGGAGTCACAACTCAGAGAAAACAACTATGAGACTATATATGCTGAGATATCCTCTGACCATGCACCTGACGGATATTCTGAAGGTGGAGAGCACACAATCATTTTCTAAGGATGTGTAGTTATACCAGTGGTGCTACGAGAGGAGGTATTGAGGGTGTTCCATACATCCCCCTTGGAAGTACATCCAAGCATGATGAAGATGTATATGGACCTCCTATGTCAGTACTGGTGGCCAGGGAAGAAGAAATACGTGGAAGAGTTTGTTTCTAGATGCCTCACTTTCCAGCAAGTGAAGGATAAGCACCAGGTACTAGCGTTCTTGACCCAACCCCTCGATATACTAGAGTGGATGTGGTAAGGGATATCAATGGACTTTGTAATGAGGTTACCACGTACGTCCAGAGGGAACGATACCATCTGGGTGATCTTTGACCAACTCACCAAGTCGTCCCACATTCTTATTAGAGAGAAGCGTTTGGTAGAGAGCTTGGGATGTCTCTATGTTCGAGAGATCATGTGACTTCATGGGGTGAATTTGATGATAGTCTCAAAACGTGATGCACAATTCACATCCATGTTGTGGAATGGATTGCAGGAGGCTTTCAGGACTCAGCTTTGCTTGAGAATAGATTTTCACCAGCAGATAGATGGTTAGACTGAGTAGACCATCCAGACCATCGAGGACATGGTTCATGCATGTGTCCTAGATTTTGGTCGCAGTTGGGAGGACCACCTACCCTTGGTAGAGTTTGCATACAACAACAACTATCACTCCACCATTGGTATGGCCCCTTTGGAGGCATTGTACAGATGACTGTGTAGTTTACCCTTATGCTGGATGGATTTAGGTGATTAAGTACTTGTGGGACCAAAGATGGTATGAGCTACCACTAAAAAGGTGAAGGTCATCCAAGAGAGAATGAAGAGTACATAGAGTCGACATAAGTCCTATGTTTATAGGTGATGGAGATCACTGGAGTTCCAAGAGGGTGACCACGTATTCTTGTGAGTCTCCCCTCGATGGGTACTATGGAGATTTGGCCGAGGCGACAAACTCTTACTGAGGTTTATCAGACCATTCCTAATACTTCAGAGGATTGTCAAGGTGGTGTACCGCTTGGCACTGCCACTTCAGTTAGAGAGGGTGCACAACGTCTTCCATGTATCCCAGCTGAGGAGATACGTGCATAACCCATCTCACATCATTGACCATGGTGAGCCGGAGATTGACGATGAGACGAATTTTGTGGAGTACCCGGTAGAGATAGAGGATCGACACGATCAGATCCTTCATGGGCGGTCGATACCTTTGGTGCGTGTTCTGTGGCAGCATGGAAATATTCAGGAGAGAACATGGGAGCAAGAGCCTCAAATGCATACCCAATACCTCTCTTTGTTTCTGTAGCATTGTTTGGATTTCAGGGATGTAAATCCCTAAGGTGGGGAGAATTTAATAACCTAAATTTTTCAATAATTTTTCTTTGTGGTTTGTTAAAGTGGATATCATACCAGGATCTAAGAAAGTGCATGATTCCACGGCCCGGTGTGCCCAGAATGAATTTCTAAACTTTTTTTAAGGTATGTTTAGTAAACGTGTGGGAAAATTTTTGTATCTTTTGAACCGATGCTTAGATTAAAAATATAAGGGCACCGTTGAATCCACAACACCAAGATTCACTTAGTAGAATCTTCACTTCAACTGCAGTAAGTCGCGAGAAAAAGTTAAATTTTGGAATTTAAAGAAAAAAATAAAATAACTTAACAAGTTATTTTATTTATTTTTCTCTAGTGGATGAGTAGCGATGGTGGGGACCGTTGATATGTCAAAACAATTAATGTATTGACTCTCCTTTAGTTTTAACTGAAATATTGGGGAATTAAGAGGTTCATTCATTAAATGAACCTCATTAATTACTTGATGCATTACTCACTTTTCTCCCAATATTTAAGTGAGGCTTGGGGTGGAGTTTTGACACAGCTTCACCAAGAAAGAAACCTCTAGTGAAGTGACACAACACCTTCCACCGCCGAGTATGGATGCTAGGACATCGTTGGAAGGATCGAACTGGGAGTGACAAATGCCAGCGGCTTCATCAAAGCATGGATTCTCCTTCCACAACCACAACACCTTCAACAATTATTGAGACATGGGTTTTTGTTTTTGATATTATGATATTCATCCTTCCTCATTCTTGATTTATACAAAAACATGGATTAACCGATCAAAAGGTTGATCTGAAGATTGTTCATTAAACATGGGAGTTTGATGTGGGGTTACAAGTTGGGAGTTATTTCTAAATTCTATGATTGTTGCTAACACCCCTTGTTAAAACGCTAAAGCAGATGGCGTAGACCAATCCGAACAAGGGCCAGACCCTCCACTGATCTTGTTGTTCTTGTGTTTCCTGTGTGTGTTTGGGAAATGTGATGGCAAGGAAGATATAGGGGTCAAACAGTGGTGGAAGTGTCCTAAGAGGCTCATAGGCATAGACATCACCAAGAACGGACCACTGGAGCACATCCGGTGGCCTGCAGAAAGAACCACTGGGGAACCATGCTGGTGGCGGCTGACGGTGGCTGAAGGAAGCCCACTACAACTGGCCGCATGCAATGAGAAGGTGGTGCGCCTTCGCGCACCGCGGTGGCCAGAGGCTGCTGTACCTATTCAGCTATGTGAGAGAAGTGTAGTGCCCTCAGGCACCACCAGTGGCAACAACCATGACAGGAGGGGGCAACGTGGCCTCGCGCCGCGCTGCGTTAGGTGGAGACCAGTCAGCCACTTGGCTGACCATTGTATGCGGTGGGGCATCTCCCTAATGGCCGGATGAAAGAGGCCCACATCCACAGGGCCTACTGAAGACACGATCTTCATTGAGGAGGACTGGGCTGGACGCGGGCTAACTGAACGAGCCATACCCACCCAGCAGGCCAATGCAGGTGGGCCGATCCCCACCCGCCAGGCCGGGCCAACTATGGACCAAGTCCACAAACCAGCCGGTCCAACCCCGACAGGCTGAACCCAGTGAACCGGGTCAAAACTTAACAGTCCATAATTGAGTGGGGTTAGGTATACCCCGAGACCCATTGTGTCGGGCCGACCTGACTGAGTCAGACCGAGCGTAGACCCAACCGACCCCCGAATAAAGAAACAACTGTAACTGAAAAAACGAGTGTCCATTTGACACACCATCAACGACGTAGAGACCCCTTTTGGGAAGCGGTCCCTTTGGCATATTTTGGTGGGCCAAACCTAGCCAGGCTGAACCGAGGTGCGATCACCTCCATTCCACAGAAAGGGGTGTATTTAACAGACCATGAGTCTGATCAACATGCATTCTATGGTATAAGGACCCTTGTGACAAGATGTTCCTTGGGAAGTACTCTATGTTAGTTTTGACAAATTTTGACATGTGACCTAGGTTGGATCATACTTGAATCCAACAGGGACCTTTTTACAAAAGTGATCATGTCTCACAGACCAGGCTTCCGATCGACGTGCCATTTGTCATGTTGGGACCCCTATGATGGGGTGGTCCCTTGGGTATGATTTTTGTGATACTTCTAACCAGTTGAAATATGACTGATGCCTTGAGGAGCAGAATATTTCAAGGACTAGGCATGCTATGTGTGGGAATCCAGTGGATTGCTGTGATAAGAAGAATAATAGGGAGCAATACGGGGCAACATTAGAAACTCCAGAGTGCGATGATCTATCTTTACGACTAATAAAACCTACCTCTATACTAGAGACCAATACGGGTCAGCACCAGAGACCAATACGGGTCATCACTAGAGACAAATACAGGTCAGCACCAGCGACCAATATGGGTCAGCACCAACAACCAATACGGGTCAGTATACAGTGACCTATATGGGTCAACAATAGAGTTACTATGGAATAATATGACCTGGATTTAAGATTAGTTATCCCTATCAAAGTAAACTTGAAGTTATACCATTAGAGAAAGCTGTCTCTTTTTCTTTGTGCTTCATGATTTAGATCATGCTTGTGATATTACCATTGTGGTATTTCTTGTGTTTTTTTCCTTTGTGGATTACTGAGAGACCTTCTGGGGTCTTGGGGTCCCATACTGAGTTATTATAATCACCTTTGTATAGGCTCTACCTGTACATGTGTCTCTGGTGCAAACTACTGACGCTCCGATGCAGACTTTGGAGGTTCGGGACTTGGTGGAGCATGGTGCGATGAGAGAATTTAAGATACTCTTCTTCTAATTCATACTTACAACTACTACCCTCCAGGTCTATCTGAAAGGTAGATGCGACAAATATTTACTTTATTTTCTATTTATAGGGCTTATTTTCCAACACACTTTTTTCATTTTATACTTGTACTTGTGGTTGTACTTTACTCTCGTGATTATACCTTACATTTGTTGGTTATTTACTTTAGTTGCCCTTTTTGAGTTTGTACAGATCTCTAAGGCAATGCCTTTCCTATTTGGGAAAAGCCTTTAGGTGCTAGTCACCAACCCCTGGCCTATGGAAGGCGGGCTTGGGGTCATCACATTCGAGCCATGTGGGATGAGTCGTAACAATGTTAGTGCATTTTTTCATTGAGGGAAAATAGTTGGAGCACCAATAGGTTTATTTTTAGGCTCATTTAATTTTATAGGATGATCCTTTAGTAAATTATTATATATTCTAACAATTAGATATGTTCTTTACATTTTTATTTTTTTATCCTTCCATTTCCTAATAATTTTCTATTTTATTCATTAAATGAAAATATATATAAGTTAAAAAATTTATTATCTTTAATGTTTTCTCAGTATGGGAAAGACATTTATGCCTCATGGATTTAATGGATGCACTAATTTTTAGGGAAATATTGACTCATTTTTATTTTTAGTGTTATATATTTTCATTTATATCATTATTTAGGTCTTAAACTCAACATTGAAATATTTAATAAATTTAATTAATTATATACTATGTCAGTATTTTTAATATTAAATCATATATACTAATCCAAAGTAGAAAATATATATTTTTATATTTATTTATAGTAAGTCCAAAATTTATTAAAAAATAATAGAAAATGAATCCAATATTATGAGTATTAATATAATATTATAATGTGAATAAATTATAGGTAATATACATTTAACAAACATATAGTAAATACACCATAAATTGATAGGAAGAATTAGTTTGGAAATATAAAATGGTGTCAGGAGTATATTTCATAGAAGTAAGGAACCCATGAAATAAAATTTAAATATATAATAATTATATATAATAATATTGAATTTTAATATAAGTGGATAGATTAATCAATGAAACCTTACCTAGAATATTATAGTATTAAATTATTCTTAGGTCCATGTTTCTCTAAAGGTTAAAAATTAAACTAATGAATAATTATCATGGGATTATATTACAATAAGAGAAATATGTTAGTTTTATATATTTAACTACATAAAATTTATTTATATAACCTTCTATAGAGTTTTAAACTTTAAATGGTTACCTTATTGGAAACATGGTGTAATTTATCCATTCAAACTTGTACACTTATAAGATATTTCTTTTTATTGGTTTTAATCCAATGTTTTTTTCATTATATTTTCATTCATTTTTTTTCATATTTTAATTATTAAATCAAAAGAACTTTTTTTGGGGAAGTTATTAATGTAATGATTAGAAATTAAAATTTTTATTCTTAATATTCTATCAAGTATGTTATTTAAGGATAAAATTAGTTGAAAAATTTCTAATGATGATAACCTTGTACATATATATACAAGTCATGATATCATTTATATGAATACATAAATTAAGATATCTCAATGATTAATTAATGAGTTTCATTAATGGGTATTAATTATGAAATTGGATAAAAATTTAACTTGATATTGTAGCCATTGGATTAATCTATTTTTCTATTAAACTATTAGGTTAGTATCCTTGTTGTAACATAGTCACATTATTTATTTAGTTTTTAAAATCAAATAATTATAAAAATAATAATATCCCTCTAAGTGAGGGATGAATATTATCAAGGGAATCTTCCAAGATTGATTATGAAAAAAGATATTTATCAAAATTTCAATTTATTTAACTCTTATCTAGAGTATTAATTAATTGTTGCTTAATAAATCATATATTATTCCCTTATATACTCTTTTATAGAAGTTATAACCATATATTATTTAATGTTCTAAGTCTTTAGTAGGATAAAACTCAAGGATCATTTAATTTTAAATAAATTATATTGGCTTAAATTGATAATTTATTATACATATATGAAAAAATATTATGGGTTTGTATTTTTTTGGGAGGAATTATATTTTGGTTTAGTGGGTAATGGAATGTGAAAAAAGTTTTAGATTTTAATTTTTTAGGATTAGTTTGGTTGAATATTCTAGGGATGATTGGATATAGGGTTTATATTTTAGGATTATGGGATACTAAAGGGTTATATAGACCATTTATAGGAAATATATGGGGTTTTGGATAAGAAAGGTTAAATTTTAAGGGTTGTAAGAATTATAAGGGTTTTTATAACAAAATGGTTAGTCTTATGGAGGTTAGAAATAAAATGGAGAAAATAAAGGGTTACTTTTTATGTTTCATGGGTTTTGGGAGGTTAATCAACCATTTTTAGGTAAAAGTATAGTAGAGAATAAAATAAATTAAATATTGTGTGGTATAGTGTATTTAGTGTATAATTTAATTTAATTTTGAATAAAATGTAATGGATGGAGAAAATTGTTATGGCATGTAGGAACTAGAAATTTGAATATTTGGAATGGGGAGTCTAGTGTTTTTTAATTTCAAATTACAAAAAGAATTGGAAAGGTTAAAATATTGAGGTAAATAGGAATAAGGTTGGTATAAGAAGTTGTAGCTAGAGAGAAAATTAATCAAAACATGAATAATTTATATAAAATAGGCCAAAGGTGAAATCAAGATTGGTAAAAAAAATGTGGTGGGGTATTGGTTTGTTGATGGATGTTTTATATTGGGTTTCCTTTTTTTAAGACATGATTTAGTGGTTGGAATAGTGTGGGTAATAGGAATTGGTCACCTTATATGAAATAATAAAGTGTTATGTACCATGAAAATTTTCAATGGTATGACCAAACTTTTTTTGGTATGTTTTTCCAAATTAGAAATTTGGTATTTTAAAATATGTTTTTAAATTATAATTGGGCATGTTTTAGATTTTTGTGTGAAATAAGGAAATAAAACATAATTTTTATAGGCATGGTATTGGTATATGTAGAGTCTTTTCATATATTAAATGGGAAGGAAGGATACACAAAAATGTTTTTGTAACCCTCATTTATTTAAAAATACTATAATGAATCTATTTTTTGTTTGAAATGATGAAAAATTAGTATTTGTTAAAAAAATATTTGGTAATGAAAATTAAATTACTTATCTACCAAACAATTCATAGTGGATAAGCTTGTAAAATTACTTATTGTGCAAAATAAATAATAGAATCATTGTTCATAAACTATATATGGTGACCGTGAAATATTTAATCATTTTTCGGGTATTTTTATAGTCAGATTTGGATAATATTTTCTTTTTTTAAACTTGATTTAGTGGTTGGAATAGTATGAGTAATATGCATGGATTACATTATATTAAATTAAAAGGTATTATGTACTATTGAATTTTTCAATGGTGAAATTAATGTTTTTTATTTTCCCACAATTATAAATAAGGTATGCTAAAATATTTTTTTTAATTATTACTAGGTGTGGTTTGGATGCTTATGTGTAATAGAGAAAGAAAAACATAATGTTTTGTCTAGGTGTGGTATGGGTAGATGTAGAGTCTTTTAATGTCTTAAATAGGGATGAAGGATATAAAACAATGTTTTTATAACACCAATTTATTTACAAACATTTTAATTAATCTATTTTTCAGGTGAAATGTTGAAAAGTTATTTTTTTAAATATCAGGTAATGAAAATTAAAGTACTTGATCTTATAGAGTTTAAATGGTGTCTAAGTATGGATAATTTATTTCCATTGTTAAATTCATCACTGAATCATGATTCATAGTTTATACTTTGTGATCATGCATTCTTCAATCATCTTCCTAGATTTTAATTTTTTTCCAAACCCTTCGGATTTTAAAATAATATTGTTACATAAAATTTAATAGTATTTACATGTGGTTATGAGATTATTTTATTCAATTGGTTGATTTTTTATAATAATTTATGGGGAATTTAAATTATGATAAAATGAGTATTAATTCATTATTTTAATTATTGTTTTTTATTTTTATTACTGAGATTTATTTGGGGTATGTAACATCCAAGGCTATAGAAACCTAGAGCTGATAGTTATATTAAATTATTATTATAAAATATAATATTTCATGAAATATAAAATATTTTAGTGGTCTTATAAGACCAAATACATGAATACATAAATAAATTACATTTCAAAACATAAGATACATTATGAACATATTTAGTGGACATGATCAGTCCTTCCATCACATCCCTAAAAATTACAAATAGTCCTCTTCTAGGTTTCTTGTGGAAAGGAAAAAAATAAGGGTGAACTCAGATGATTAGTATGGGTTAACATACAACATAATATTATATAATATAAACATGAAATAAGTGATACGAAAAAATAAGTTAATAATAAGAATCCATAATAAACTTAATTTTGAGGGTTCCCTATATTTATGATAATAAATAAATACATGGATAACAATAATCCTTGATCTCATATTGGTGGAATGCATAGTGACATACATAGAAAACTTATTTTACAATCCTTGTTCTATGACACTTATCCTATTATGGGAAGATACATACACCAAAACTCAACCTATTTTTTCTCTTAAGACCTATCAAAGCATCAAGGGGATTTATAATTATTGGTACCACCAGTCACCTGATCAAGTAAAATGTATTCTCCATAAGATCTATAAATAACTTTCATACCATTAATTGAGGAACCTCTTATTGATTAAAACTTGGATATCTTTATATTGATAAATAAAAACATCAAATACTTACTCATTCAATAGAATAATGTGTATATTTAAGAGAACATACATCAATAAACTTAGAAGTTGTGGGGGTATCATCAATGTAATAGGTTTACCCTTATTAAATAAAGGTAACTCTTTAATAAAAAAGAATATGAAAGAGGGATAATAAAATAGACTTGTAAATTCCTTAAATTTCATGAGAAACATGGAAAAATTATCTAATTACAATTCATTCACCATACAAAATAAAATAAGTGGTGATTATAACATGAGTCCCAAAGAATGAAAATTGAGATGGAAATACCGCACTTATGGATTACGTAGAAATTTTATCATAAATAATTTAAATAGAGAGATTAAAATTGATTTTAAAATACCATTAATAGTTTAATTTCATGATATAATATCTCAAATAGGTAGTATATACACCACATAAAGGAAATTAGGTGCATAATACAAAACAAGTATCAAAGGGAGGAATTTGAGACAGAAACCCTTACCTCTTGTACCAAATTCCATGATCATATTTCAACCTACTATATCATAAACATAAATATAATAATAACTTAATTTATAATAATAATAATATCCATTTTCATTCATAATCATCATAATTAGTCATTCTTTATATGAATTATTTCGATTTTCCACATTAGTGTTTATTGTGTTGACGATTTGTAATAGTTTCATAATAATAGTGTTTTATTTATTATTCTTCCAAATATCAATTTTAATAGGTTATTAATATTTCTATTATGATTTTTCAATTTCATTTCATGAGTATTTTAAACCTTATACATTAAGAGTAATTTGATAATAACCATGTTTTGATGATTTTTGATGAATATTGGTTGTTTTTTTAAATTATTAAATTTGATATTGATATAATATCTCAAGAAAAAAGTAATTATTTACACATTTATATCATATTATAAAATTAAATAAGTTTTTATAAGTTGGAACCAAGTCCTTTAACAACTATAAATAGATTCTAGTTTTTGTTTTTTATCAATACACACTGGGTTAATTAGAAAGTTTGTGAGAAAAGAGATCTAACAGTACAAGATAGATAAAATGTTGAAGGTGGAATCATTTCCCAGTGTTTGTTAATTTTTTGGGATAAAAATCAGGAATAAGTATTAAGATTTGTGAAAGGTGTATTTCCCAGATTTACTCTTCATAAATATTGTAAAGTCATTAGTTTCTCAGAGACCGAGTCTTATGAAGGTTGAGATTCACGAAGATGTGGAGCATCATGAACAAGCATCACAAACACATGATGGAAAAATGGTAAATCTTCATGAATATGAGAAGATTTTGAAATTTTTTAAATTCAATTAATTTGTGCTAATAAAGGAGGTTCACTATCATGAATAAAGAGGTTTATGAAAAGGTTTCTGGGATTGTGGGATCATCGTGAAGGGGTGTACCTATAAATTGGCAGTTACACCCACTTCCTTAAACATGATTTTTTAGAGAAAAGGATGATTTTTTATAAATTCATGAAGGTAAGGGTATTTGAAAAACAAGAAATACTTGAGATCTTTATCATCATAAAAATAATGATTTAGTCTTAACTGATGCCAATGATTTTGAGTTATGGGGGTTTCATGAAGACTGGGAGTTTTATAAATGATTAGTGTTCCACAGAGGTAATGATATTCATGAAGAAAGTGTTCCACATGAAGGCTATGATATTCATGAAGTCTAGTAGATTTGAATAATTATTTTGGTTTCTGATGGATGGTATTTTATTGAAACATAGAGTGGGTTTCATGAAGTATAGGAGCTTTATGAACAATAGTGTTGAACATCTAATTCCACTGAATAGTTATTTCAAGTGCAGCAACTTAGGATTATGATGAAGGCATAGTCTCCTTAAGTAAATGAAAAATACTTACATGAAAATCAACCAATGTGACCTTTATTTAATTAAATTGGGTAAGACTTCACCCAAAGAAGTGAGCTTGGGGGAGTTGACAGAAGTGTTTCGAGGGAGGTAATTTGTTGTTCCTAAAGTCCTATAAAGGAAGTGTGACTGGTATTGAGTGATTATGTCTAAAATTTTGTATTCCAAAAAAACTAGTAAATAATAGTGGATTTTGGTATTAATGACACACATTCTACATATTCTCCTTGGACTAACCCATAATGATGAACCATGTAAAACTGCTGTATTTTCTCTCTTCATGTGATTGTTTAATAATTGTATGATTCCATCAAAGAGGTTTTACATGTTCTTATGAATATGGGAACAAGATCTGTTATTTTAAAAGAAAAATTTGAAACCTTTATTCTCCTCTCCCCTATTGGGATGTTATAGGGTCTAATAAGTGGTATAAGAGGGAACATGTTATAGGTTTTAAATTTTCCATCTCTTGTTATGGATAATTTAGTGAATGTTATGGGATTTATATTTTTTTATGGAATAAAATTTTAAATTTGTAAGAATAGAGTAATATCTCATTTGAGATCCATTGGGATGGAAGTTATTTTTTCCACTACTTAGGGGATTTAGGTCACTAATGTGACATGGGTATCAATGAATGAAACAGATAGTAAAATTATTGATTCATATACCAAAACTCAAAATTATATTACTACAACACTTTATGATAAAATCCATTTGAATTTGATGAGTTTCATTACAGCCAAGTCCATATGGGAGAAATTGTAAAATATTTATGAAGGTGATAACAAAGTAAAGGAGTCCAAAATTTAAATCTTTCACAATCATTTTAATGATCTAAAAATGCAGATAAATTCTTTAATCACATTATTTATGTTGTTGGAGATATTTGAGGACATGGGGAAGAAATTAAGGATATTTAAATTGTAATTAAAATATTGAGAAGGATCCCATATCTGTATAATCCATAAGTTTTATCTCTTAAGGAAAGAGGTTTTTTAAGCTCTCTCTTGATGTTATCTTAAGTAGTATGGTGGCTTATGAAATGAGAGTCAAGATAGAAGATGCTTCTACTAAAGTAAGAAAGAAAGTCAAATTTAAATCCTTGGTAAAAATAAATGTTTCTAGAGTATGTGATAATGAGGAATAAGAAATTATTTCTCTTTTTTTTATATAAATTCAAAATAGAAAAAGGTATATTTTAATGTAAGATTCCATTGGCTTGTTTTTAGTGTGGAAAATTAGGGAACAGAACTTCTCAATGCCCAATGAAATTTTATTATGTGTACATTGAAGGATAAATCATTTAAAAGTCTCATAATAGGTTCTCTAACAAAGGATATTTCAAATTAAGAATGATATTTCAGATAAATATCTTCATATTCAAATAATAAGAAAATGATAATGAATTTTTAGAGGATATAGAACTAGATTTTAAATCTAAAACTGAAGCATCCATGATGGCTATAGTTTAAAATTCAAAACCTATAACATATGAATATAATAAATTTATTGGTGTTTTTGATCTCATGGTAGAAATTGAAGGTGATTTTGATGATCTTAAAAATAAAATAAAGAGAAACAGAAAGATAAGATCTATGATTAAAAAAGAGTCATCAGAGTATTTTGATCATCTTGAAGAAGAACTTCATTGACTGGATGGATAGTAAGAAGAAATTGTAAGAACTCTTGAAATATTAGAATATATTGTGTAATTTAAACATAATATTGAAGATAAGGAAAAATTTATAAATTACCTTACATCGAGACTGGAGGGAAAGGGTAATATTTTTGATGGACTTGAAGAAAAATTTGTTACTCTAAAGAGTAAACTAGAAACTGAATCAAAATCATGGTAAACAAAGAAGAAATTATAGTTTGTAATATTCTTAGATGCAGAGACACTATAAAGAGAATAACATGGTTATGAAGGAGTAGAGAAGGCCTTCAATAATCAGATATCAACAATTATGGTAAAAAGTGGAAATTTATATGATGTTGAAACATATAAGGATGGAAACAGGATGAATAAAAATAAAGGGAAGCATAAAGTTGTACATATCATAAAGGTACCTGATTTTATAACAAATATTCAAATAGAATAAAAAAGAGAACGCAAAATTATCCTTAAGTATCCAGAAAGGATCTCCAGTAAAATACCTCTACAAAACAAGGTGACTTGAGAAGGAATGGAAGTGAGAAGACATTCACTCTTATGAAATGTCAATTTTTTGAATTTCTAGGACACAACATGTCTTATTATGAATAGGTAAGGAGATATCTGAATGGAAAATCACCTAGAAGTAAAAAAAAGTGAATTATACCACATCCTTCATCATATAGAATAAATAGTTTATATTGATATATTTTCCACTACTCTAACTATGGATGTAAATATATTAATTTTAGGTAGAGGAAAGGTTGGGATAATGCCTCTAGAACTTATAGACAAGTCAATACCCACCAACCAAGTAGAGTAACTCCTGCAAATAGGTGTTCTCCTCAGGAATAATAATACGAGTATGATGAACCCATGCATATTGAAAATAAATTGAGAAGTATATCTTTAGCCTCCACCCAATCAAGTATCTCATGGAAGTAATAGAGGAAAATTGAGAAATCCAACCTTTTAGAAAAAACTCTCAAAGATACATAGAATAATATCACTTGGATTCTTGATAGCATATTCTCATTACACATGATAGGAAATATAGTTTAGTTGAATAATGTTAAGAAAATGGTTGATGGAACAATGAGAATCAACAATGATATTGCTTTAAAGATCAAAGGTTGTGGAAATAAAGAACTATAAAATGACGACCTGAGGAAAATTGATGTTCTCTATGATAATGGCTTGAATTTAAAATATCCTAAGTGTGAGTAAAATCTATGACTCAGGAATGATAGTGAAATTTAATCCATAGGGGTGAACTATCAATGAAAAGTTAGGTAATTCTATCATGAAATGATGTATAATAGATGAAAATTTATAATAGGTTTATAGAAAATATTACACTTGTTACTTAACAGATGAAGAAGAAAATAACTTGTGGCTCTAGAGGTTGGGTTATATTAATCAAAAAATCATAGAACACAGATCTAATATTAATATATTTATCTAAATTTTCAATTAGACGTGTGATTGAGAAAAGGCATGTGATGAATGAATGCGAGGAAAGATGTTCATGAGTTCATTTCCACCGATGAAAAAAAAGAATCGAATCTGGTTGATCTTATCCACATAGACGAGTAGAATGAGGAATTAATCACATTTTACCTTACTATAAATTATAGAACTAACCCCATTTGAATAATTAGTGAAAGATGAATCATGGTTTAAGGATATTCATGAAGAACTCAATCAGATTGATAATAAATGGACATGTGATCTTATTAAGAGACTCAAAAATCACAATGTGATTGGAACGAAGTGGAATTTAAAAACAATCGATGAAAATGGGGATATGATCACAAACAAGGGATTCTTAGTGTGTAAATGATATTAACAAATTAAATTCATTGCTGTTGAAGAAAAATTTTCTCCAGTAGCTAGACTAGAGTCTATTAGACTTTTCCTTTCCAAGAATATTCAACTAGAGTAAACAAATTTTTCATATGAATGTAAAAATAGCATTATTAAATGGAGTTATTGAATAATAAGTCTACATTGAGAAACCATTGGTATTTATGATCAGAAATGATGAGACTAAGGTTTATAGATTAAATAAGGATCTTTATGGTTTAAAGTCGGAACCACGAGCATGATATTATCAACTGCATGCTTATTTGAATAAGTTAGAATTTAAATGAGTAAGTGTTGATCATAACCTCTATGTGATGAATTATAAGAAAGATAAATTTATGTTTCTTGTGTATGTGGTTGATATTATTATTTTTTAATGAAGGAAGGGATTAGTGAATGATTTTTATAATCACATGAATTCTGAATTTCAGATGTCCCTGATTTGTTATCTCACATACTTCTTGGATATGAAGGTGATTAAAAAGAAGGACTACAAATTTATTTTTCAAGGAAAATATACAAGATATATAAAAAATAAATTAAACTTTGATGACTTCAAACTGATGTCAACCCTGATATTGGTTGGGAAGAAATTGAGAAACACACGGATGAGACATCTGTGGATCGCACCCTGGACAAGAGTATCATTGGCATCTTATTATACCGAATTTCAACATTACCAGATATATTATTTTCAACTTTATTAGAGTATTTATTTCAAATTAATCCAAAAGAATTTTATTTGTAATTAGTTAAATGAATCATGAGGTATATTCAAGGTATACTCAATTTTGGATTATAGATGTTCAGTTTTTTCTGATGCTGACTGGGTTAGAGATGTGGTGGATAAAAAGTCCAAAAGTGGTGGTGCTTTCTTCATATAAAAAAATGTCTGGGTTGTTTGATCAATAAATAAGAAATTATTATCTTGGTATGGATGAAGAAAATTATATCTCTTCTATAAATAATTTCACTCAACTATTATGGATGAAGTAACAATTGAATGATATTAGTGATATGGTGAAAGAATATATGGTGATTCATGGTGAAGAAAGAGAATGATCAATCTTACAGAAAATCTAGTTCAAAACTATCTTACTAACCATATTGATATCAGATATCACTTTATAAAAGAAAAAGTGGAACAAGGTGTGGTTAAAATAGAGCATGTTGGAACTAATGACCAATTAAATGATATTCTGACAAAGCCTTTGGAAGTACAAATATTTTAGAAACATAAGATGAACCTCGGTGTCTAGCTACATAACAATGCTTAAGGAGGTTTTGGTTATTCCCAACTCCCCATTTTTCTTAAATATTTTAATCTATTTGGGGAAGTGATGCAATTTTATGGGGGAGATATGATCCAAGGGGAGTCTATTTTGGGAACTTCAAGCACAAATACTGGTTATTTGGGTTTATTAAAAAATGGGGAGATAAAGTGGGGAGTGGAATTAAATGGTTGATCTGTATGATTACAAGGACAAGTTTGTGGTATATGGAGGCATAGAATTATCTTTTATCACTATAATGATAATGGTTTATCATGAACCACTATTCAATTAAATTCTTATTATCTTAATAATTCACCATAGTTGTGCACCCTAGGGACGATCACAAGGAGGCCACTCACAACACACATTTTTATATTGTCATTATTATAAATCTACCTAATATAAAACTAATAAACTAATATATAAATGGGGGTTTTAAATTAATGAAATATAAATATAATATATAAAATTTTATATATGAAAATAAAAAACACAATGAAAAAGGAAAAACCCACAAATAAGTTAGAATAAGAATTGTTGTTGTTCTTTGGAGATTGTGGTGATAAAATCATTGTTCTTTAAAAATATTTATTCTCAATATTATACTCAATGTTGAGATCAAACCTATTACTCAAAAAACTCCCATAAAATGTTACTATCTCACACTAGCCCTCTTCATCACTTTTAAAAATTATATTTTAAAAAATAATCTTATTATTTGAAATAGGGATATAAAAATTTATATTGGTTGAGTTTTTGATATTTTTCTGATAAGTTTCATGTCTTGATGAATAGTAAAAATACTGAATTTTAATTTAAAACAAATTTTTCATAGAAATAATTTATAGTGTTAAATTATATTTTTGATTGGTTTTAAAGTATAATTAGTTAATATTTTTATCATTTAATCCAATTTAGGTCAATGGAATAAATTTTACATTTATTTTGGATATAAAAACATATCAATATTTTGAACATTTCTACTTTAAAGACCCATTGTTTTGTCCAATCTGTGGGATTAATTTTTAATTAATTTCTAAAAGTTATGTGAATTAAATTTATAAAAATGGATTCCATATTTGGAATCATAAGTTCCAAATTTATTAATTATGACCTTCTTATTTTTGGAAAATATGAATAGTATTTTTAGTAATTTTTATTTCCACGGTTAAGGGTAAATCCAGTAATTAAGGGTAAAATTAATATTATAAATATTAGAAAACCACTATAACACATGAGAAAATGTCATTGGATGAATTTAATTATAATTTTAACACCTAATGTTCTAAATTTAATAATTTAATGGACACTTTTCCCTTTAAATTCCTAAGAAATTATTAAAATGGACAAGAGTGATAGAATGCCACACTCTTACTTTTAATAAGTACAATGTTTTTAATATGTGGCTAAATAGAATATATGATTGACTATGTATATTATTAGGAAATATAAATGGTTTATACATGTCATGGTATTTTATTTTTAAATTTTAGTGAATAAATATTATTCATAAATAATTGCACACCGATGATGTAGTAATTATTCAATTAAAGAAAAAATCAATTAAATGATATTAAAAATATTAGAAAAAAATATAATTTTACTTAATTAAGGTACTAAAAAATTTTATAGGTACCTATGAAATTTTATGAGTGTATTAAATTAATATTTTTTAATTTATATTCCTAGATTTATTTTTTTAAATTTATTGTAATGAATAGTTACCAAATTAACAGTAATGATATTTTATAAAAATAATATTTTATTAAATTAGTTAAAAATCATAAAATTAATAAATAAGGAAAAGGTTTATGTGATACGGTTTAAAATATCATATATTGTTTAGTTATGGTTGAATTTTAACCTTATAAGTAAAAATATCCACCTTTTAAAATTGAAAATGTAGTTACCATAGTTAAAATTAAAATAGGTTAACTGAGGGTTAATAAAAAAAGTTAATGTTTCAAATTACACTAAAACCTATATAAAATTTATTTTTTATGGTATTATCACCCTATACCACTTTATATTATAATTAATTTCTATTTTAAGGTATTTTGTTGATATTTAATTTATAATAAATTAATATTTTGAGAAATTCCAAAAGTGTCCCTTCTCTATCTTATAAAAGGGAACCTCTTCTTCTCTTTTCTTCACACTTTAAAATACTATTTGTTTTGTCCTAAATCTGTAAAAATATCCCACCAAATTCCCTAAATTAATCATATAATTATTAATTTTAGAATAAATCCAACCAAATAAGTCCTTTTCTGAAAACCAAAAAGAGATACCCAAAGAAGAGGTAACGTTCATCCACACACGTTTTTGTTTTATTTCATCATTAAACCCCTTAAATTATATTTATTTCATGTTTATATAATAAATAAATACTGCTAAATATAATTATATTTTTTTATATTAAGGGTTTTACCTACACCCTCAAACAGTTTCATCCAATGGGACACACAATCCTCGTTCATGTGTATAGTAAACTATCGCCTCATGAATTGATGTCGTTCATTCTAATATTAATTCCTTTAATGGTTCAGAATAATGTTGGAATTTATATTTTTATATTACATATATGATATTTATGATTTATTTATTCTTCTATAATTTTTATATGACCCATACCTTCATGATTTCCATTTTGTGTAAATATGATAACTTTGTTTGTAGACGTGTGAACTACCACCTCCTCAAAATGATGTGATTCATTTACACTTTACATTGAATGTATTAAGGATGATTTCAGGGAAATATTTTGATATTTATTTTATAATAATTATATTTTAATGATATTATATATTTTTCATTTAGCTTATTTCTTTTAATACGCCAAGAAAATGGAAACAATGTCTATGCATATGTATGGATTATCATCTCTACGAATGGTGTACTTCATTTTCTAATTATATTTTTATAGATTATTATTAATAAATATATACAGAATATACATGATATTTATATCATGATTATCATTTTGGAGATAATGAAACCATGATATAAGTATGAGAACAAAAAATATAACAAATCAAAATACATGAAAAAACAAAGCGGATATTACCCGACATGTAACATTAACATGGAATTATTAATAAATAGGTAATATAAAGTCATAATCAAATCATATATGGTATTATATATAATAATATATTTATTTAATATATGTATAATAACATTATATTTATTATACATGAATTTTTTATGTGTACGTCGAGAGTCAAGACATAAGGTAAGGGATCTCTGTCTCACTTTTATTTCCACATGACGTATGACTTATACACTACTTGTTTCTTTTGTGTGGTGTATATACAACCCATGAATTTATTTTTTGAGTATTATTATGAATATTATGGTATTTTTATATCCATATAATTTTCTTTCATTCATGGGAATATTATTATACTAATTATAAAGTGATAACTATTTATTCCACAATCTCATCAATATTCAGGATTATTTTGTTTTAAATCTCCATTGGGGAATATTTACCCTCCACATACATGTTTTATAAAAGTGGTTTTAAAAATGTTTTTAAAATTCTCATGTGAAAATTTAAAGTTATTTTTACCCATGTTTGACTTTTTACCAAATGGTTTTAAGGGAAATATTTTTTGTCATTTTACAAACAAGGTTCTTTGTAAATTTTTTAGAAAATGTAAGAAACAAATGTTTTTTAACTTATATAGAATGAATGAATTTCTAAAATTTCACGATGCTTTATTTCCTTGAATATTACCTTAAAATATAATATAGTTATTTTCAAAGTAAACTTTTTCTTTTAAAATTATGTGTCATTTTAAGAAAATAAAACTTTTTCAAAGAAGAAATGATATTTTCCTCAAGTATTATTTTTAAATCAATGATAACATTAATTTATATTACTTACGATTTACTAAGGATATTTTTAAAGAATACTATCCCTATACTTACTATGTTTTATTTATGGTAATTATGGAATCATATTTATGAAACCCATTTATTTTCCATGGGTAATGTTATGATGGAATGATTTTTATAAAACCCATTTCATTCCTTGGGTTCTGATATGATGACTGATTAATGTTTTTGTGTCACACATATGTAAGGTTTTAATTATGTGATGGGTGAGACCTATATCTCCCTCTAATGCATTGTGTAAATATGGATAACTCATGAGGTATATATGTTATGTGTGAACCTAATTTTGTGTTCACAATTCTTTGTGTGGACCTAGTTTTCCTGTCCATATGTTTATGCATGGGCCTGATTTCATGTCCTTAATTTAATGTGTGAACCTGTTACTATTTATACATGTTCAAAAAGTTACAAGTTTTTGGGTATTTCATAATTTAATGTCTTATGTGAATGTTATGATCTCATGGATTATGTTCTTTTATTACCTTATGATTTGTGTCTTAAGAACTACCAATATTTATGCCATGATTCATGTTTATGATCTTTGATATATAGGGTATGATCTAATAATCTTAGGATCACATTATCATACACTTTATACCCATGTTTATGCTTACATATCTCCCTTGTTTACCCTTACTGATCATCTGATATCACCCTTTTCTAATGTTTCTTTTACCTAGGATATGAAGAATTGTTTAGAGCATGATATTTCAAAAAGGGTTCTAGAAATGAAAAAATAGTAGGGAGAAGATGTATATGTCTTATAATCTAATTTTTTATTCTTTTAAGTTTCTAAAGGTGGTAAAATAATATTGTATTTGGGTTTGTGTATATTTATTCTATAAAAGATAATGAAATATCCATATACATTTATCCTAGATCATTATAGTCAGTATCAGAGCAAAGGTTTAGTGAAACTTTGGAAACTTGGATGAGAAAACCTTAGTACGAAACCTAAGGGTATGTCTAGGTTATAATCCAATAGTTTTTTAATGATCAAGAATAACCTAAGTTAAACCTATTGTGTCATTTATTGAAATTTTATCAATAATTTTCCCTGAATATGAGGTTTTCTTAGTATGATTAGCATTTCTCAAATGATTCTTTTTAGTTTTATTCAATGGTTGGAACCTAAAGGAACCATGTTAATGATGAATTTGATTGGAAATATAATTATTTTCTTCTTGATCAACCAGATATTGTGGGAGATAGAATGAAAAATATTATCACTATACTCACACAAGCTATAAATCATGTCGAACTATCAAATGACCAATGAAGGGAACAAAATTATGTCGATTCATTAAAGAAGAAACTTCCACCTTCTTTCAGTGGGTATTCTGATCCACTAGTAGCTGAGAAATGGATCAACACCATTAAGAAAATATTTTTTGTTTTAAAATCTTGGGACTTAAAAAATTATTTCAAGCCATTTATCATTTAGAAGGTAATAGAGATCAATGGTGGAATTTTATCATGAATATAATGAAATGTGAAGAAATTGACTCCATGAAATGGGATGAGTTCAAGAACTTATTTTTCAAAAAGTATTTTCTTAGTATTCTTTAGATAAAAATGGATAAGCAATTACTTAGGTTAAATAAAAAGGATGATGAATCTGTTGAAACCTATGAAGAAAATTATACAAGACTTACAAGGAAATCTTATGGAATTATCATCCAACCCAAAAGTAAAATTGATCAATTATTTATTGGAATGAAACCAAATATTCAAATATTATTTTCTATAAGGTTCATTGGAAACTATGAATAAATCTTTGGTTGTACACTAAAAGTGGAAATAGAAGTTAGTTACCCTCAAGGTTCTAGTGATAAGAAAAGTAACACAGAGCTTAATGGAACCTCTAATGGTTTTCCACATGGTGGGAAGAAAAATTTCAGACCTCATACTTTCCTAAACTGTGGAAAGGATTATTCAGGGTAATTATTGAAAGGAACAAGAATATGCTTCAAGTGTGGGAAGCCTAGACATCCAGAAAAAGAGTGTAAGAGTGATGTAAAATGGAAGATCAATGAAATGAATGGAGAGAAAGCTCAACAAAATGCACCACTCACACTTAAGTGCTATTAATGGAGAGATTTGGAAACTATGTTAATAAATGAACCAATCCAAAGGTTAATATGAAAGATAATCCCCAATAACCAATGAAGGAAAAGGAAAAAAGGAAAAACTTATGCTATCATAATGGATCAGTTGAACCATAATAATTAGTTAATACTTATCCTCATATCCTTGTTGGGTATTTCATGTGTGATTTTGAATGAATAATCCCTATAAGAATCCTATTATTCATCTATTAGTAAACTTTCATGATATTATCTGCTTGGATTCTGGAGTAATGAAGTCACATATTCTATTGGAACAAGGATGAACCCAATCTTCCAATGATTTTTTTTAATAAAAGAAAAGATCTTATGCAAGTAATTAATAAGTATGTGGGTTTTAAGTGATTACCATTTTTCAAGAGAATACATAATGACTATGTGATAATTAGTAGCCACACCAAGTGTTTGGGAGATTAATTATAAGTTGATTTTGGATATTTAGCAACGTTGTTTCAAAAGTATTAGATTTTAATCTTTTGGAAGGTTCGTAAGGGTAACCATTAAGAAATTGTTTACATTGAAATTTGGATGAGGTTTTAGATATTAATGTTTAGAAATATATAGATTTATGAAAATTGTATAACTTATGATAACTAGTTTTTTGTGATAAAGACAAATGGAATGACCTATCATTCTAATTATCGATCTCCTGATATACTAATGCTTTATTAATAAAAAAGTCACATTCATTTCTTTAATAATATATGATGAGGAAATTGATTAATTAACAAAAAAAGGTGAGATTGTGATGAAATAAAGTAAGTATATCTTCTCATGAAAATTTTTCAACTTTAAGGAAAAAGTATTTAAATTAAAAATTTGTCCATTTATCATTATTTTTGATGAAATCAATGAACTTTTTCAAGACTATTTGGGATATCACTTTTTTATTGTTAACTTTCTCTTGACCATTTTATCTATGAATCTCATTCAAAACTTTATGGCTAGTTCTCTCTTATATGTTCATGATCTCATGTTCCACCTATGTTATCCTACGTGGAAACATTTTTTATGAGTTACTTTGGGTAACTGCTATGTTCCAAATTTTTTAAAGGGAGTTTTAGTATTCATTTTTATGATGTGGGTTTTCCAAAAATGAATTTCCAAATAATCCACCTTTAATTTTTAAGTGCAATATCAAATTGCAAAGATGAGTTTTAATTTTCAAATTCTTGATCGTATCAAAATGGTATCTTATCAATTGTATCTTCTAAAAAATCTCTCTCAATTTCATTATTTTTTCTATGTATCCCTACGGAGGAAGTACATAACTGATTCTTCATATATACTAAACTTATAGGTTGTACCACTCGAACAAGATCCTTCTTATGAATAGAAACCTGTAGAAATTTTTGATCTTAGAGAAAAAGTTCCACAAAGAAATATAACTCACATGGATAATATTTTGTGGATAAACCACCAATTTTAAGAAGTTGTGTGGTACTTTTAGGATATGATGAGGTAAAATTATCCACATTTTTTGTATTGGAATAAAAAATTTTGAGGGAGAAATTAATTTTAATAGCGGTATAATGTAACAACCTGAGTTTTTATAAACTGTGTTTTGAATTAAATAAATTTCATTGATGCCTTGTGTTATACTCTACACCAAGTTAAGCCTATTTTACACGCAATAACGACTTAGCTTTATTTACACGTAATAATGTGTTTCTACAAAACATCATTTTTTTGTTATAATTATTTAAAAAAGAAAAATATAACCTAGCCATTAGAATAGAGGGTATGAATAGGATTAACTGATTTATGAAATTATAGTTTACACATGTATATAGAAATATTTAACAAATTAATTATAAATGAATGTAAAACCCTTTTTAAAATAAAAGGAATTTTTTATGAAAAACTACACACAAGTGTATTTTATAAAAAATAACAATTATTTTATTATATTAATGATATATATATATATATATAATATTCAATATAAGGTTTAATATACATCTTATGTGTTTTCTAGACATGATATAAGAAAAAATCCTTTTTTTCTCATAAAAGAAATAATTTTTTAGAAAAGAAGTTTTTCCACCTATTGATAGTGTACTTGTTTTAAATATAGTTTTAACACTTTTATAAATTATATTTGAAAAAAATAAAATTCTTATTTGAAATCAGGATATATAAATTTACTTTATTTGTGTTTTTGGTATTTTTATGATAAGTTTCATGTTTTGATTATAGTGAAAAACTGAATTTTAATTTAAAACATCATTTTCAAAAAAATAATTTATATTGTTAAACTATATTTTTGATTGATTTTAAAGTATAATTATATACAATTTTTTATAAGTTAATCCAATATAGGTCATTGGAATCAATTTTACATTGAATTTGTGTATAAAAAATGTCAATCTTTTGAATGTTTTTACTTTAAAGACCTATTATTTCAACCCATCCACGAGATTAATTTTTAATTAATTTCTAAGAATTATGTGAATTGAATTTGAAAAAATGTATTATATATTTCTAATCATAATTTCCAAATTTATTAATTACTTACCTTTTATTTTTGGACAGTATGAATAATAATTTAAGTAATTTTTATTACCATAGTTAAGGGTAAATAATTTAATTAAGGGTAAAATAATATTATAAATATTAGAAAAATATCTTAAAAATTGAACTAATGTTATTTTATGAACTTAATTATACCCTTACAATTTAGGGTGTAAAATTTAATAATTTAATGGACCCTTATCCATGAAAATGACCGAGATAGTATTAAAATCCAAAAAGTGACAAAATATCACACTCTTACTTTTAATAAGTAAAATATTTTTAATATGTGGTAAAATTAAATATAAACTAAACTATGTCTATTATTATTAAATACAAAAGGTTTATCTACATCATAATATTTTATTTTTAAATTTTAGTGATGAAATAAGTTTCATAAATAATTGCACAATGATGATGGAGTAATTATTCAATTAAAGAAGTAATCAATTAAATGATATTATAAACATTTAAATAAATATAATTTGAATTAATTAAGGTACTGAAAAAATTTATAGGTAAATATTACATTTTATGGATGTATTAAATGATTTTTTTCAAAGGTATCTTGTTGGATTGATTCTCTTAAAGTTAATGTAATAAATAGTATAAAAATTTAAACTAATGATATTTTATGAAATAAATATTTTATTATATTATTTTATAATAATAAAAACCATAAATAAGTAAAAAGGGTATGTTATATGGTTTAAAATATCATAAATAATCCATTTATGGTTTATTTTAAACCTTATAAGTAAATATATCCACCTTTTAATATCATAAAAGTTGTTACAATAGTTAAAATTAAAATTGGTTAACTAAGTGTTAATAAAAAGATATGGATTAAATCATATATAAACCCATATAAAATATATTTTTTGATTGTATTATCACCATATACCACCTTATAATCGAATTATTTTCTACTTGAAGCTATTTGTATTGAGATTTAATTTATGATAAATTAATATTTTGAGAAACTCCCAAAGTGCCCCATCCCTATCTTATAAAAGGGAACCTCTTCTTATATTTTATTCACACATAAGAACCTATTATATTTGAAAAATATCTATCTAAATATCCTACCAACTTCTATACATTCATTATAAAAGCATTAATTTATGTATAAATCCAATTGAATAAGTCCTTTTGTGCAAATCAAATGGAGATACCTAAAAAAGAGGCAACGTTCATCAACAAACATTTTTTGTTTTATTTCATTCTTAAACCAATAAAATTATTTTTATTTCATGTTCATATAATAACTTAATTATCATAAATATATTTATATGTATTTATATCAATTTTTCAACCTATACTCACACATACTTCTGTCAAATGGGATATGGAATCATTGTTCGTGTGTAAGATGGACTACCGCCTCACGAACTGATATCGTTAGTTCATAAATTTATAATTATAATGGTTAAAAATAATGATAGAATTAAAGTTTTTATATTATATATATATATGATATTTTAGATATATTTATGCCTTTTTAATTATTATATAACTCATACCATCATTCTTTCTATTTTTTGTAAATATGATAACTTTGTTTGTGGATGGGTGGACTACCGCCTCCTCAAAGCAATGTAATTTGTTCAAACATTACATGGGATGTATTAAGGATGGGTTGAGTGAAAATATATGATATTTTTTTTCATAATAATTCTAAAATAATTATATTATATATATTTCATTTAACTTATTTATTTTATCATGACAAGAAAATTGAAACAGTGTTCATGCATATGTTGGACCTACCATCACCATGAAAAGTGTATTTCATTTTCTAATTATATATTTTATAGATTATCATAAATAAATATATAATTAATATATATGATATTTATATCATTTTTATCACTATTTATATAATTAAATCATGATATAAGTAAGAGGACAGAAAATATAACAAATCAAAACACATGTTAAAAACAAAGTAGATATTACATGAAGTGTAACATTAACATGTAATTTTTAATAAAAGGTTAATATAAAGTCATAATAAAATAATATATGGTATTATATATAATAATATGGTTCTTTAATAAATTTATAATAAACATAAATTTATTATATGATAATATTTTATGAGTATGATGAGAGTCAAGACATAAGGTAAGGGATCTTTAACTCACTTTTATTTCTTTGTGACATATGTATTATACACTAATTGTATCTTTTGTGTGGTGTATATACCTACCATTAATGTCTTTTAATAGTATTATTATGAATATTATGGTATTTTTATATCCATATAATTTTTATTATTTAATGGGCATACAATTATACTGATTATAATGTGATAAGTATTTATTCCACAATCTCATCAATATTCAGGATTATTTCATTTTAAATCTCCATTGAAGAATATTTATCCTCCACATACATGTTTTATAAAAATGGATTCAAAAAGGTTTTTGATATTCACCTATGAATATATAAATTTATTTTTACCCATGTTTTACTTTTTACTAAATAGTTTGAAAGGAATCTTTTTTGTCGTTTTCCAAACAAGTTACTTTATGACTTTTTTTGGAAAAAGTAAGAAAGAAATGTTTTTTAAATTATATCGAATGAATGTGTTCTTACACTTTCATGAATAATTATTTCCTTGAATATTACTTTACTGTATTATAAGGTAATTTTTAAAGGAAATGTTTTCTTTTAAATTTGCATTAAATTTTATGAAAAGGGAATTTTTTCAAAGAAGAAATGATATTTTCCTTTATAATTATTTTTATATCTACAATAAAATTCATTTATATTACTTATTATTTACTGGGGATATTTTTTAAGAATATTGTACCTATCCTTCCTATTGTTTATTTATAATTTTTATGGAATGATATTTATGAAACCCATTTCTTTTGCATGGTTTACATTATGATTGAATAATGTTTATAAAACCCATTTCATTCCACAAGTTATGATGTGATGAATGATTTATGTTCTTATAGAACACATATGTAAGGTTTTAATTATGTTATGGGTTGGAATTATATATCCCTACAATACATTGGGTAAATATGGATAACTCATTAGGTATGTATGTTATGCATGAACCTGATTTCCTTTTCACAATTACATGTATGGACCTAGCTTTCATGTCCATAATTTTATGTGTGGACCTAGTTTTCATCTCTATATGTTTATAAAGAGGGATGATTTCATGTCATTAATTTAATGAGAAAACCTTTTACTATTTATACATATTCACAAACTTATAAGTTTATGTGTATTCCAAAATTTCATGTCTTATGTCAATGTTATGATTTCAGGGATTATGTTATTTGATTCCCTTTTGATTCATGTCTTAAGAACTACCAATATTTATTCCATGATTAATGTTTATGATCTTTGATATATAGGGTAAAATATTCTAATGTTATAATCACGTTCTCATACCCTTTATTCTTTTGTTCAAATTTAGATATCTTTGTAGTTTACCTTTGCTAAGCATTTGAGCTAACCCTTTTCTTATGTTTATTTTCCCTGGGATATAAAGAATTATTTTAATTATGATATGCGAAAAAGGGTTCTTGAAATGAATAAATAGAATAAAGAATATGTAGATGTATTATGAACCAATTTTTTATGCTTCCATGTTTCCAAATAAACTGAAATAATATAGTCTTCGAGCATGTGTATGTGTATTCTACAAAAAATGATGTAATATCTATGTACATTAAGCATGGTTTGTTATAATACTTAAAATGTTTTTATTTCAAAGAAGAAAGTATTCAATTATGATAATATTTTGGATATATATCAAAATAATTATTATTTTTTTAATGATTTTATTATTAATTTATTGTACATATAAAAAGTTAAAAAGTGATATTTTTTTATTAGAGAAATTTATAAAATATCTTGACTCAATTTATTTTGTATATTTGAAGAAGGTGGATATAATATAACCATTGGAATACATTTTTTATTTATAGTTAAATATATATCTAAGAGGTTAAAAGGAATCATAGGATAAAATCATGAAAAATATTTTGAGAATAAAGTGATACAAAATTTCCACTCTACTATTCATCATTTGAAGAAAACAGAAGATTTCATTCTACAATATTTTTCTCTCACAGTGTAAAGAAGAATAATTCATGAAAGAAGTTTTAGAACTTATTTTATTCAATTTAATTAAGACTAAGTTTATGAGTCATTAATTATCCATTATGTTCTAATCCATGTTTTCTTGAAGATCATATACATCTATCAATTTTTTCTACAACCGTGCACCAAATTTATTTCAACAATATATATCTCATCACTTTCTAATAAAGTGTAAAATTATTATACTTATTTATGGTAGAGTGTTAGATTCCCATACTAAGATATGGATATCAGGGTTCCGTACAAAATAAATTTAAGGCTTAGTAAAATATTTTTTGTAAGGTTTCAACTGTATACACCAAGTTGTCGAGGTCTCCATGAAAAGGACCTACATTGTGAAAATCACTAAGCTCATAAATAGAGAATTTGTGGAGTGGACTAGGGGATTTCTATGCCCCTTAACACTATACATAACCATGTATTTTTATTTACTTACTAATATTTAAGAGAGAAGGACAATATATCTTTAATTCAATAGGGATGATTTCATTTTTTTCACATTTTTTAAATGGATTCAATTCAACCCTATTGTGTCTTCATTATCATCATACCAACATGAAAATTGGTACCAAAGGTTGGACTCAATTGGATATATTTCTCTTTCTAAAAATATTTTAAGATATACTGCTGTTTTTACTAGATACCAACAAGTGGTATCAGAATGTTGTTCACTTGGAAAATATTGAAGATTTATTTTGGCTATAACAATACTAAGTTAATGATTAAAATGAAGAAATATTTCAATGGATGATCTTAAAGAAGACATATCGATGATCCACGATCCTTATTTTAATGGTGATAATAATGGTTTTTGTAAAGATCACAATATTTTCTATTTGAATAATGTTAGTTTTAAAGTTTATTTAAATATTATTAATTGATATGAAATCCCATGAGAAGATTTAGAAAAATGGGATGATACCATAAAAGGAGAATATAATCTAAATTCTAGATCTATAAATTCTATCATATAAAAACTTAGTCCGGATGAGTTTAATTGAGTTTCTTAATGTGATATTTCCTATGAAATGTGGTATACTAATCTTTTTGTATACGAAGTAATTGACAATGTTAGAAAAATGTGGTATAATACCACTGAAATTAAATTTGATACATTAAAGTAGCAAGAATATGAAATAATTACTAAAATAAATTAGAGATTGATAATATTTTTCATTGATGTTGCTTCCTTGGGAACTCTAATTATAGAACCCGAATAAGTATTAAAGGTACTTAGATTTTTACCTTCTAAGTGGAATGAAATATCTAATACTATTTGAAAATCCACAATAGTTAAAAATTTAAAGATGAAATAATTGATCAAAACCATGATGATGTATAAATCTATGACGAAAGCTGAAGCTGAAAATCATATTTACATCAAAAAATAAAAAGCTTCACTCAAAATTTCGATGTATGACTTTTTTGATTCATATTTTAGTTATTTAGGTTTATGTGATGATCTATCATAACATGCTAAAAAATTCATCAATCGATACCAAAATATAAAATAGAAATTAAATATAAATAAAGAGAAGGATGTTAGATGTTAAAAAAGTAAAAACAAAGGTAATTTGAGACCTGAATGGGTTTTGATTAAATTTTAGAGGAAAAATGATTATAAAATAAAGTACATGAAACCAGAAAGGATACTAGGAGTGCTTCTAAAGACTCAAGTAGTTAATATCCTACAAACTCTAATGTTGAGTATGAAAAAAAGTTACATCAATGAATTATCTATAATAGCCTAGAACCCACACTCTGAGATCCTGTGCTAAAATTCATAACTTTACATTCCCCGAATTGATGATGATAATTGTGACCTAAATTTTTCATCTAAACCTTACAACATGAAAAGGAAAACATGGATCACTTACATTCTGGAGGACCTTTTAGGTTTAGAGTTTTATAAAATATAGAAAAACTCATACATAAACAACTCACACAATTTTAAATAATAATTTATCCCACTTACCCCACTGTTACTTTTTCAAATTAATATATAATCATCATCCATATAAAATCCATTCTAGGAATAACTTGATCAACACCATTCTTTAAAACCTGGGGAAAAGTAAACATAATAACAGTGAACTCAGAGTCTCAGTAAGGGTAAGTATAAGAATTAACAATTGAGTGTCATAAATGATCATAAGAGTGAATAAGAGTATGATGACTTAATCAAAGTGAAAGAGTGAGTCATAAAATAACTCGTACACATCAATACCTAGATCATCAAATATGGTAACATGGAAAATTAAAGAGTCATCAAAATCAATAATCAAAAGACATGTGATATCAATCATGATCATTAGAAGCATTATAAAATCATATCAAGCATAATGAAAAAATGTATGTATTTGTGAAATCAATTTAATTTCACTCTTACAATCACTCTTATAAATAGAATAACCATACGATCGGCTTCCATACCTAATGCATTGGAGGGATATCATGTACCCACCTATCGTTGGTCTATCGTAGAACCACCCATCACTGATTTACCACAAAAGTACCCATCATTTATTTATCACCTAACAACCTATAAAATGTATAAGTACAATAATGCAAAAAATATTTCATTTAACCAAAACTCATAGGAATAACCATTAGCACTTTTATAGCTTGATTAACACATATAAATGAAATAGGCTCTGTAATAATATTTTTGAAACATTATTGAACCATAGAAAAGAAATGGGTTATATAAAAATATCTTTGAAAAATTATTAACCCATATAAAATAAATGGGATTAATAAAAATATATTTGAATAAAGATTGACCCATGAAAAGAGATGGTTTTAATAAAAATCAATTTGAAACATGATTAACCCATGGAAAATAAATGGTTACCATACCAATCTCTTTAGGACATTATTACCCCATGAAAAAGAAATGGTTCTAATAGAAATCTCTTTGAAAAATTATTAACCCATGGAAAATAAATGTTTTTCATAACAATATATTAAGAAAATTATTAATCCATCTAAAATTAATTGGATCAATAACAATCATTATGAAAAATTATTAATCCCTGGAAAAGAAATGGGTGAAAATATAATCTTTTTAAAACAAGATTAACCTATAGAAAAGAAATGGTTTCCCAAAAAATCTCTTAAAAATAATCATAATACATAAAAATAAGAAATGAGGAAAATATTAATGAAAAATATCCCCAGTGGAAGATAATTAACAATGATTTTTATGTTGATTAATGTAAATTCACTTAAAATATCATTAAAAACATTCATGACAAAAATAATCTTTAAACATTACAATGTGTCCCACACCTCCTTAAAACATTTTAACTAAATAACCCTGAAGGAGTAATATTTAATGAACTTATAATATCATTATAATAATTATATTCATGATATATCATGATAAAGGAGAAGTATACACACATCATAAAAGAATATAGGTGTATAATATAACCAACGTCTCAAAGAAGATTTGTTTTGACAAAATTACATTACCACTTTGGTATCTTTGAAACCGTAAACCACAAGAAAGAGGTATACTCAAATTTATATTTAAAAAACCACACGTTTAAGGTTAATAATACTAAGATACATTATTTCATAGTATATACACCATGCAACAAAAACATGTGGTGAAAATGATATAAGTATCGTATAAATAAAAGTGAGACTAGAAATCCCCTTACAAATGTGGTAACCACTGAAATGGAATCCCAAAAATTAATAATCATAAAATTAAAAATTTAAGTACCATAAAGATAAAATAATTCATGATATAATATATTAAAAGGGTCAGTAGATATACCACACAAAATAAGTGGTGAATATGACATTTATCTCACATATGTAAAAAGTGAGTTGATGATCCCTTACAAAGATCAAACCATTGGAGTGAGAATAAATCAATTAAATAATTATGTGTGAAAATTTTAAATCCAAACAATAAAATTTAAAATATATTATAAATAAAATAATAGGTCATTTAACACATATTCTTGTTATAATAAAACCAATGGCATATAACTTCAACTCAATGAATGTAAATTGAGTTAAGAAATCCCTTACATTGAGTTTGATTTGTCATGATTGTCCTCTACATTCTTAAATAATAAACTTATGTTAATTATTTAATTTAATCATAAAATTTTAGAAGTTTATAATTAATTTTTTTTCACTTATAAACAAGTTATACACAATTAATTAATCAATAATGTTTAAGTCGGATGTTTTGACTATTTTTAACTTATGTGTCAAAATTGACATTGATAGGTTGACTGATGTCAATGAGGTAATTATTTAAAAATATATAGAATAATAATAATGAGGTAATTATAAAATTTATACATCAAATATAATTTTTAAAATAATCCTGAAATATGGTTTTGAAAAAGGAACCAATGTTACAATCATGGAATTGGAAGGTTGTACGTACGGATGAGTAATGTTCCCATTTTTCAATGATCATCATGGAAAGAAGATAAGTAATATTTATCAATATAGAAATACAATTATATCATAAATAATATATTATTTATTTATATATAATTATATATATCATTCTTGTTATGCGGTGATGAAAAAGGAAGAATCACATCGCTTCGAGGAGGTGGTAGTCTATACGTCCATGATTGACGTTATCACTTTTTTCAGTGTGTGAAGTAGAAAGAATAAAATGATATGTTATATAATTATGTCATTAATATCATAAATATTTTATTTATATCATATATTTTTATTAAACCCATCCTTAATATATTCAATGTAATGCGTGAATGAATCACATTGCTTTGAGGAGGCAGTAGTCCACACATCCACAAATGATGTTATCATATTCCCACAAAATGGAGAAAATAAAGGTATGTGTTATATAATAATTAAATAAGAATTGATAAATTATAAATATATTATATATAGAAAATAAACTAAAAATCCATTATTATTCCAAACTAAGATAGGTGTTAATGGAATAACGAAGAACATCAGTTTGCAAGGCAGTTGTCTTTCGTACACACGGACGATGATTGCAAATCCCATTTGATGGAAGTGTATAAATGTGTATGTTAAAAAATTAACGTAATGAAATATAATTATATTGATTATAGTGAGTTTATTATATAATAATTATATAAAAATAATTTAATGGGTTGATAAAAAAATAAAACAAATTTCTCCTTGAAGAAGGTTACCTCTTCTTTGGGTAACCCCTTTTAGTTTATACCAAAATCCTTTATTCATTTTCCTTCTTCCAAAAGTGAGAATTATAGGATGATTTAGGAGATTTTGGGATTTTATTTTATCATGGTTGTGATGATCCAATGGAATTGAGATATGTGAATAAGCGGGAGGGATGTGTGCCTTTTTATATTAGAGGAGGAGTGGAATTATTGTAAATATAAAAAGGTAAACACTATTGAGAGGTATCCCTTATATAAGGTGCCTAAAATAATAGAAAAAATTATAAATAAGGTATTATAATGCATAAGTATATCTAAAAATTGGTTTTTGACATGTGTATAGGTCATTTCATCCTTTAAGGTTAAGGTTTAGTCCCTTGTTAAGCTAGTTTTTTCTTAATCATTTTAATTAATTTTGATTCCTTTCAACTATATTTTTGGTTAAAAAACTAAGTTGACCTTAATAGAAATTATAAATTATTATAATTAAAAATATGGAATATATTTTTAAAAATTCAAATCATATAAGTGGCAGAAATTAATTTAAAATTAATCTCGTAGATAAGATGAGACTAAGTTTTTAAAGAGAAAATGTCAAAATTTTGAAATGTTTTTATATCCAATTTCTAGGAAAAATTGATTAAAATATCATAAATTTAATTTATTTATTTAAATTTTAAATAATTATACTTTAAAATATATATAAAATATAACTTAACTATATAAATAAATTATACCAAAATGCAGTTTCAATTAAAATTCTGTGTTATTCACTATTTATAAAAATATAAAACTTCTTAAACAAATACCAAAAATTCACCCAAAGTAAATTTTAATATTAAAATTTCATAATTTTTTTTTATTTTTTAAAATAAAAATTAAAAATGTTCCAAAACATAGTTTTAAAATAGGCATGCCATTAAATGCTGTAAAAAATTCCTTTTAGAAAAATATAGCTTTTTTATGCTTAAAATTAGATATATTCTTATCTTAATCCTATCAAATGTATTAGATGAATTTCAAAACATTTTATTAAATATATAACATATAAATTTCATTAATATATTTCACTAATAGTTACTAATTTAATTTATTAAGACAAAAAATCTTTGAGGGCATAAAAATATTTTATTCATAAAAATACATCCTCTATATTCAATTGGTTTTAATTTTCATTTATAATTAATTGGTAACTAAATAATTCAATTTATAAAAATATTAAAACTATATTTTCTTAATTTATTTAATCTCATTAATTCCCACCATTCCAATAGCTAGGTGATAATTATCATGTTAAATGATAGTATTAATAGTATATTGTTGTCTGATAAGACTCATCATTGCATGTAACACAAGTTATCAAAGAAAATAAATGTTACATGAAACACAAGATAAACAGGGTGTTTCTTATAATACAAGATGAAATATGAGTTTAATTTAATACAAGATATCAAATAATTTAAATTAATTTGGAAGAATATATTTTTTAAAATCTCAATATGTTACACCATACCCCACTTAAAAATAATTTCGAACTCAACATTCATATAATATAACATTTTTAGAGTTAATTTATTAAAACCCACATAGTATAAAGTGTTAACAAAACATATCTTAAAATAGGGAAGTGTGAAATATACACGTCACCAGAAGTTACAAATAACTGTGATTCCTTATAAGGATAACATAGATTGGAATGAGGGAAAGTGGTAAATAATAATAGAGAGTAATTAAGTTTATTAATCATAAATAAGTTAATGATAAATAGAAAGTTAATATCCTCAAACATGTAAATCTATTATGATGGAAAATACCATTGGTTTATTATAGTTGAAGGTACTGGGATAATACTTTTGTTTCAAGATATTTTATTAGGGATAAATACTTCTCTAACCATCTAAACCAAGAGAAAAAATGGAAATATACTAAATTTATGAGTATAATTTCATAATTTTAATCCATTTTCCCCATTATATCATATTTTTATAAAAACAATGAGTATTAAAAATGAAGTTTTAATTCTTGAATCCCTAAAATAAACTTTTAAAGACCACATAACCATAAAAGTGTTAGTCAAGATATTCCTCATGTATTTAAAAAATAAAAAAACCAAAATGGTTAGAAAATATTAAAATAATTCCCAAAGTGATTTTACCATCATATGATACATTAATCATCAAAAGTGATACCCAAAGTTCAAACCAAACCTTTCCTTAAACAACTATCCTTAAAATCCTTCAAAAATTTCTTAAGTTAAAAACCCAAATATTAGAAGGATATCATAATATATTATTAAAAGATAAATAAACCATTATTTCTAAAATAAAATACCATATTTGTTTAAAATAAACTTAATCTTTACCTAAAAAAAGGTCATACAAACTAGGACATAATGTTGGCTAGTGGTAGTGTGTGAAAACCTTATCATCCTTTGGTCACAAGTTCAAGCCCCACTACCTTTCCTAATACAACATGTTGTCACCAATAATATGGGCTCTCAATTTTAAATTTAAATAATAAAATTAATTCCTCCTTGAAAAACATAATTTTGATCATAGGAGTTAAAAATGATTCATTTAAAAAATGACTCAAAAAATCACTTTAAGATATTATCACTTAAAGCCTCAATGGGGTGTATAATACTTTGATATTATTATCATTATTATTATTATATACCTATGAAGGTATCAATAAATCTTAATAAATCATCAATTAAAAACATTCAAATATACAAATTTATCTAAACTAACCTTTGATGCCAACTATAAGACAACAGAACCCACACTCCCAGATCTTGTGATGAAATCCATATCATTACATTTCCAGCTTTGATACTGATAATTGTGACCCAAATTTCTCTTCTAAACCATAAAAAATCAAAAGTAAAAATTAGATAAAGTTTATTCAGGAGGTACTTTTAGGTTTATAGTTTTAGAGAATTCAGAAAAACTCACACATAAACAATTCACATGATTTTAAATGAACATTTCACACACTTAACCCAATATTTCAATTTCACATTAATATATAATCATCATTTATATGAAAAAACATCTAGAAAAAACTTTTTTAAAATCATTTTATAAAACCTAAGGAAAAAGAAACATAAGATGGGTGAGCTCAGATGCTCAGTAAGGGTAAACATAGTCATTAAAAATTGAGTGTTATAAATGAGTATAAGAGTGTATAAGAGTATTCTGACATAATCAAAGTGCATGATTAAATTATAAAATAACTCATAACCACAAATAATTGATCATAAAATATAAAAAACATGTAAAATGAAATAGTCATCAAAATTAATAATCAAAATCCATGTGATATCAATCTTGATCATTAAAAACATTATAAACTCATAGAAAGCATAAAGAAAACTTGTACGTACTTGGGGAATAATTTATATTTCACCCATAAATAACTATTAAAAATGTAATAACCTGATCATTGACTTACATACCCATTTAATTGGAGGGATATCATGAACCCACCCATCATTGGTCCATCAGATAACCAACTGTTATTGGTTTATCACCGAACCACCTATTATTGGTTTATCACATAACCAACAATCAAATTTCCAATTAACATAACACATAAAATATTTCATATCATCAAAAATCATAGGAAAAAACCATTATCCCATTCATAAATTTATTAACCCATGGAAAAGAAATAGGTTCTATAACAATCTCTTTTTAACATGTTTAACTCATGGAAAATAAACGAGTTCCATAAAAATTTCATTGAAACATGATTAACCCATGGAAAAGAAATGGGTTCAATCAAAATAAATTTTAAACATGATTAAAACATTTAAAATAAATGGGTTCAATAAAAATCTCTTAGAAACATGATTAACCCATGGAAAAGAAATGAGTACCATAAGAATATCTTTAGGGCATGATTAACCCCTGAAAACAATGGGTTAAATAAAAATCCATTTGAAACATGATTAACCCATGGAAAATAAATGGGGTTTATAATAATATATTTATAAAATTATTAACCCATTTAAAATAAATGGTTTCAATAAAAATATATTTGAAACATGATTAAACCATGAAAAAGAAACGTGTTCGATAACAATCTCTTTGAAACAAGATTAAACCATGGAAAAGAAACAAGTTCCCTAAAAATCTCACTAAAACAATAATAAGGATGGTTTCTATAAAAAGTATCCCCAGTGTATCAAAATTATCAATAAGTTTTTTTGATGTTGATTAATTTAAATTTCCTTAAAATGTTAATAATATTCATGAGGAAAATAATCTTTAAACATTCCAAAGTATTTGACACCACCTTGAAACATTTGAATCACAAGCCCCATAATGTAATAAAATCAAATGAACTTATAATACCATGATAATAAGTATATTCATGATACATATTTTTAAATTATAAGTATATACACCTCATAAAAGAAGATAGGTTTATAATATAACAAATATCTCTAAGAAGGAAAATTGTGATAAAATTCCACTACTGCTTTAGTAACTTTGAAAATGAAAATCCCTAGAAATAGAGATACTAAAATGGATATATAAAACCCCAAAAATTCAGGGATAATAATCATAAAATAAATTTATGGTAATTATATACATGACACAATAAAAATTAGCAGTGAATATTGAATAAGCCTCATAGAAATAAAAGGGAGACTAGAAATCCACTTATAATTGTGGTAACCTTTGAATTGGAAACCCAAAAAGTAATAATAATAGAATAAAACATTTAAATACAATTAATATAAAATAATTAATGATATAATATATCAAAATTGGTAGTATATATACCATGAAAAATAATTGGTGAATATGACATTTATCTCATAGATGTAAAAAGTGAGATGAAAATCCCTTATAAAGATCATATCATTGGTGTGAGAAAAAATCAATGAAATACTTAATTATAACAAATTTAAATCCACACATGAAAATTGGAAATATTTTATAAAAAAATAAGAGGTAATTTCACACATATGATTTGTATAATAAAACCAATGACATAGAAGTTTAAACCAATTAATGGAAATTGAGTTAAGAAATCCCTTACTTTGAGTTTGATTTCTCATGTTTTTCCTATATATTCTAGAATAATAAAATTATTTTAACTAGTTACTTGGCTCATAACCTTTTAAATGTTTATTATTACTTTTATTTTACAATGTAAAATTAATTAATCAATAATGTTTAAGTCAGATGTTTTGACTATATTCGACTTATATGTTAATACTTTGATAGGTTGAATAAAGTTAATGAGGTAATTATTTAAACATATAAAAATAATATTCATGGCATACTTACCACATTAATACATCAATTATACTTTTTAAAACCAGTCCCAAAATATGGTTATGAAAAATGAAGCAACATTACAATCACAGAGACGGTAGGTCGTACGTACCAATGAATAAGGTTCCCATTTTTCAGTGATCATCATGAAAATATAATAAGTAATTTTTATATTTATATAATGAAAATTATATTATAAATAACATATTATTTATTTATATATACTTATATATATCATTCATGTGATGTGGTGATGAAAAAATAAAAATCACATCACTTCAAGGAGGGGGTAGTCCATACATCCACAAATGACTTTATCACCTTTTCAATGTTTGAAATAGAGATAAGAAAATGATATATTATATTATTATATGATTAATATCATAAATATTTCATTTATATTATATATTTTTATTAAATCCATCCTTAATAAATTTTATGTAAAGCATAAATGAATCACATCGCTTTGAGAAGACATTAGTCCACACGCCCCTAAGCGATGTTATCGTATTCCCACAAAATAGAAAGCATGAAAGTATTTTTTATATAATAATTACATAAAAATAAATAAATTATAAATATAATATATATAAAAAAATAAAATAAAAATGCATCATTATTAATAACCTTGAAGGTGGTAATGGATGAACAAACCCCATCAATTTGTGAGGCGGTTGTCCACCGTACATATGAAAAATGACTGCGCATCACATTTGATGGAAGTGTGTGAAGATGTAGGTTAAAATATTAACATGTAAATGTCTCAGTATATTGATGATACTTATGTTATTATATAATTATGATATAAAAATAATTTAAGGGGTGTAGAAAGAAATAAAATAAAATTGCTCATTGAAGAAGGTTACCACTTCTTCAGGTAACTCCTTTTGGTTTATACCAAAATACTTCCTTGGATTGATTTATTACCAAATTTAGGATTACTAGATAAGGGGAGAGATTTTGGTTGTTTATTGTTTCATGTTTTGGACTATAAAAAGGCTTTATATCTATGAATAAGTGGGAGGGGTGAGTGCCTTTTTATAGTAGAAGAGGAGAGACATTCTTAAAAATATAAAAAGGTAAACACTATTGAGAGGTCTTACATACATATTGTGACTACAATAATGAAATAAATTATATAAAAAGAAGTTTATGGTCGAAATATGGAAATAAAACAGGTTTTTTACATTTTTATAGGTTATTGTGGCCTTTGTGTTTAAGGTTTAGTCTATGGTAAATCTAGTTTTTCTTTCCATCATTGTAATTAATTTTAATCATTTTCACTATTTGTTTAGGTGAAAAACTAAGTTAACATTTATATACATTATAAATTATTATTATTCCAATAATTTAATAAAATTTTCCAAATTAATATCACAAAACTGGCAGAAATTAATTTAAAATTAGTCACACAGATGGGATGAGACAATGAGTTTTTAAAGAGAAGAGGCCAAACGTTTGAAATGTTTTTATATCCAATTTCAATGAGAAATTGATTCCAATGACCTAAATTGTATTTATTAATGTAAAATTTTTCTAATTATATTTGAAAAACAATTTTAAATATAATTTATTTATATAAACAAATTTGACCAAAAAGAAGCTTTCAATTAAAATTCAGTATTACTCACTATGCATTAAAATATAAAACTTCTTAGAAAAATACCAAAAATTCACCAAAAGTAAATTTTTATATTATGATTTAAAAAATGAATTTTATTTTTTCCAATAAAAATTATAAAATTTAATTTTTTTTAAAAATAGGTACACCATTAAAAATATGAAAGACTTCCTTTTAGAAAAATATATGTTTTTATGCCTAAAATTGGATTTATTCATATCTTAATCCTATAAAACTTATTGGATGAATTTAATTTTTTTTATTAAAATCGTTATCAATTTAATTTATTAAGTTAAAAATACATTGAGTGCATAAAAAAAGTTTTTTATAAAAATAAATCCTTTATATTCAATTGGTTTTCATTTTCATTTATAATAAATTGGTAACCAATGAATTAATTTCATAGACATGTGAAAACTATATTTTAATAATTTAGTTAATATTATTCATTCCCACCATTCCAATAAATATTTGATAACTATAAATTTAAATAATAATATTAATAGTATATTGCTATCTGGTAAGACTTGACATTTTGTGTAACATAAGTTATCAAAAAAACTCAATGTTATGTGCAACACAAGATAAAATTGGTGTTGTAACACCAGATAAACTATTCATTTCATGTAACACTGGCTATTAGAGAATTAAAATTATTTTTAAAGAATATATTTCTTAAAATATCAGGATGTTACATCCAAACCCTCTTAAAATGAATTTCAACCATGAAATTCATCTTTTTTATCCAAGGATTAACATTTTTAGACTTCCTTTATAGAAACCCAAATCATATTAAGTGTTAAGAAAACATCCTCTCAAAAGGGTAAAGTGGTAAACATAAAATTTACTATAAGTTACACATAACTAAGATTCCTCATAAGGATAACATAGGTAAGAATGGAGAAAAAACATAAATACTTATAGAGAGTGATTAAGGTCATTGAATAAAAACAAGTGAATGATAAATATAAAGTTAAGGGACTCAAAAAATTAAATATATGATGATGTAAAAGACAATTGGTTCATCATAATTTAATATACCAGGATAATAATTTTGTTTCAAGATCCTTTTCCTAGGGTTAAAGAATTATCTAACCATCCATATAAAGAGAAAAAATGGAAATATACTAACTCTATAAGTATAATTTCATCCTTTAATTAATTTATTCTAAAATATCATCCCTTTCTCCAAACGATGAGTATTAAAAATGAGTTTTTATTTCTTCAATCACTAAAATGAACTTTTAAAGGCCACATAACCAGAAAGGAATTAGTTAAACTATTCCACCTATCTTTAGACCTAAAAAAACCAAAATGGTTAGAACATAGTAAGATAATTACCAAACTGAATGAAAATTGACGTGATAAATTAATCTTAAAATTTAATATCGAATGTATAAACCAAACCATTCCCTAAACAAATATCCTTAAAATCCTTCAAACATTTCTTTACTAAGTTCAAAACCCAAATATTATAAGGATTTGATCATATATTCTTCCAACATAAATGAACCATTATTCATGAAATAAAATACCATATATTTTTCAAATAAACTTAATATTTAGTTGAAAAAAGGTCATACTAACCAGGACATTAGGTAGGGTAGTGGTAGTGAACGAAACACTTATTGTTCTCCAGTCATGGATTTAAGCCCCACCACCTTTCCAGATACAACCAGTTTTCATCGAGAATATGGGTTGTCATTTTTTATTTAAACATGAAAACAAATTCCTCCATTAAAATAATTCATTTATATATAAAGGGATAAAAAAATTTCATAAAAAAATAAATTCAAAAATCACTTCGAGATATCATCAATTAAAACCTCAATGGGGTGTTTAATACATTGAACTTATGATCATCCATAAGCTTATAAAATTATAAATCTATCCATAAATCTTAATATATACTCACATTAAAGAAAACTAATATCCAATGTTATATAAACCCACCTTTGACACTAATTATAATATCCGATAACCTTCACTCCCAGATCCCTGACTAAATTCTCAACTTTACATTATTGGATTTGATTCCGATAATTATGACCCAAAATTTTCATCTAAAACTTACAACTTCCAAAGGAAAACTTGGACAAATCACATTCTATAGGAACTTTTAGTTTTAGAGTTTTAGAAAATTATTAAAAATTCCTACATAATCAATTGAAATGATTTTAAATGAAAATTTCTCCCAATTAGCCCAATATTTTTTTTTCACATTATTATATCATAATAATCAATATGAAATCCCTTATAAACATAATTTTTTCAAAATAATTCTTTAAATCCAAGGTAAAAGAAAATATAAGAAGGGTGAGCTTTAATGCACTGTAAGGGTAAACATAAGTATTAATAATTTAGTGTCATAAATGAGAATGAGAGTTCATAATAGTATGATGACATAATTAAAGTGCATGGGTGATTTATAAAAAAACTCATACCCATGAATACCTAGATCATCAAATATGAAAACATAGAAAAACTAAGAGTCACCAGAATCAATAATAAAAATCCATGTGATATTAATCACAATCATTAGAAACATTATAAACTCATAACAAGCATAAATAAAATATATACATACTTGGGATTTTTTTATTTCACTATTATAATCACTATTACAAATAGAATAATCATATTGTTGACTTCAATACCCAATACACTAGAGGGAATTCATAGACCCACCCATTGTTTGTCTATCATGGAACCACTCATCATTTGTTTATCACAGATCCACCAATCATTGGTTTATTACATAACCACCCATAAAATGTCCAAGTACCATAACACATAAAATCTTTAATTTCATAAAAAATAAAATGAACAACCATGATCCTTTTCCTTGATTAACTTATGCAAGAGAAATAAGTTCTAAAAAATCTATTTGAAACATGATTAACTCATGGAAGAGAAATGGGTTCCATAAAAATATCTTTGAAACATGAATAACCCATATAAAATAAATGGTTTCAATAAAAATATCTTTGAAACATGATTAACCCATGGAAAATAAATGGGTTTAATAACAATATATTCGAAAAATTATTAACCCATGGAAAAGAAATGGGTACTATAACAATCTCTTTAAGATAGATTAACCCATGAAAAAGAAACAGGTTCATTAAAACCCTCTTTGAAACATGATTAACCCATATAAAAGAAATAGGTTTTATAAAAATTAATTTATAAAATTACCAATCCTTATAAAAGAAATGGGTTTATTAAAAATCTCTTTGAAACATTATTAGCCTATGGAAAAGAAACAAGTTCCAAAATAATATATTTCAAACAATAATAATACATACAAATAAATGATGTGGATGGTATCAATAAAAAATATACGTATTTTATGATAGTTAAAGAAGGGTTTTTTACATTTATTAATGTAAATTACATTAAAATATCACTATAACAATTGATGAGGAAAATAATCTTTCAACATTCCAAAGTATCCCACACCACCTTCAAACATTTGAATCATAAGATCAATGGAGTAATAACATTAAATAAACATATAATATAATTATAATAATGATATTAATGATACATAATGTCAAAGGATATGTATATACATCTTATAAAATAATATAGGTGTATAACATAAAAAATGTCTCAAAGTAGAAAAATTATGAAAAAAAGTCCATTATCGCTTTGGTAACTTTGAAAATGTAAACCCCCAAAAATATATATCCTCAAATGGATATGTAAAATTGAAAACATTTAAGTATAATAATCATAAAATACATTCATGATAAGTATATACACCACACAATAAAAATAAGTGGTGAATATGGCATAAGTCTCGTAGAAATAAAAGTGAGGGTAGAAAACCCCTTAAAACTATGGTAACATCTAAATTGGAAACCCAAAATGTAATAATCATAAAATTAAACATTTAAATACCATAAAGATAAAATAATTAATAATATATTGCATCGAATGGTTCAGTTTATACACCACACAAAAAGAAGTGGTGAATATGAAATTTATCTTAAATATGTAAAAAGGGACAAGAAAGTCTCTCAAAATGATCGTATCATTGGAGTGAGAATAAATAATTAAAATTATTATGTGTGAAAAATTTAAATATACAAAGTAAAAGTGGAAATAAATTATAGAACAATAAGAGGTCATTTCACAAATATTCTTGGCATAATAGAACCTATTTCATAGAAGTTTAACCCCATGAATTGAAATTGAGTTATGAAATCCCTTATCTTGAGTCTGATTTGTCATGATTTTACTCTATTTTCCAATATAATAAACATATTTTAGTTATTTACTTGATTAAAAACCTTTAAAATGTTTATTATTACTTTTATTTCACTTTTTAACAAGTTATATACATTTAATTAATCAATAATGTTTAAGTCATATGTTTTTACCATATTCAACTAATGTGTCATAACTGAATTTGATAGGTTGACTAACGTCAATGGGGTCATTATTTAAACATATATAGTATAATGATAATTTAATAATTATCAAATTTATACATCAATTATACTTTTAAAACCAATCCTGAATTATTATTATGAAAAATGAACTAACGTTACAATAATGTAGACGGTAGGTCGTACGTAGACAAGAGTAGCATTCCCATTTTTCAATAATAATCATGTAAAGAAGATAAGTAATGTTTATATTTATAGAAAGAAAATTATATCATAAAAAACATATAATTAATTTATATATACTTATATATATTATTCTTGTGATGTGGTGATGAAAAAGGAAAAATCAGAATGCTATGAGGAGGCGGTAGTCCACACATCCACGAATGATGTTATCACATTTTTAGTATGTGAAATGAAAGATAAAAGTAATATGTTATATAATTTTTTCATTAATATCATCAATATTTTATTTATATCATATATTTTTATTAAACTTATACTTAATACATTCCATGTAAAGTGTGAACGAATCGCATCTCTTTGAAGAGGCGATAATCCATATGTCCAAAAATGATGTTATCGTATTCCCAAAAAATATAAATAATTAAGTAAGGTGTTATATAATAATTAAGAAGAATAAATAAATTATAAATATCATATATATCAAAAATAAACTAAAATCCATCATTATTACCAACCTTGAATGGTGGTAATGGAAGAATGGACGATATCTGTTCACGATGCGGTAGTCCACTATACCCACGAATGATGATTGCATGTCTCATTTGATGGATATGTGGGAAGGTGTAGGTTTAAAACTTTAGATAAAAAAATATAAGTATATTTTTAATATTGATATCATTATATACTCATGATATATAAATAATTAAAGGGGTGGAGAATGAAATAAAACAAAATTGCTCATTGAAGAAGGTTACCTCTACTTTGAGAATATATTTTTGGTTTATACAAAAATACTTCCTCGGTTTGATATATACCAGATTTAAGGATTATAGGATGAGTATAGGGGTGTTTGGAGTCTATTTTTATAGGTTTTGGGCTAGAAAAATGGCTTGAGAGGTTAGAATAACTGGGATGAGTGAGTTCCTTTTATAGTGGAGGAGGAGTGAAATTCTTGTAAATATAAAATGCTAAACACTATTTAGAGGTATCCCATTCATCATGTGCCTCAAATAATGAAAGAAATTATTAAATTTAAGATATGGTCAGAATATATCCAGAAACTAGGTTTTGGACATGTGTATAGGTCATTTGTTCCTTTAAGTTTAAGGTTTAGTCCCTTGTTAAGCTATTTTTTCTCATAATCATTGTAATTAATTTTAATTTCTTTCACTACTATTTTTGGTTAAAAACTAAGTTAAACTTACTATAAATTATAAATTATTATGATTAAAAATACGGAATCCAATTTTATGAATTAAAATCATAAAAGTGGTAGAAATTATTTTTAAATTAATCCCACAGATAAGAGGAGAGAGTAGGTTTTTGAAGAGAAAAGGTTAAAAGATTAAAATGTTTTTATATCCAATTTCAATGATAAATTAATTATAATGAACTAAATTGGATATATTGATGTAAAATTTTACTAATTATACTTTAAAAACCATTTAAAATATAATTTATCTATATATAAAAATTATACTAAAAAAGATATTTCATTTATAATTCAGTATTATTCGGTATTCATCAAAATATGAAAATTCTCATAAAATACCAAAAATTAACCCCAATTAAATCTCGATATTAAAATTTAAAATATGGATTTTATTTTTTAAAATAAGAAATATAAAATTTCTAAAACATAGTTTTAAAATAGGTGCCCCATTTAAAGGTGAAAAAACAGCCTTTTAGAAAAAGTAAAAATTTTATGCTTAAAATTGGATTTATTATTATCTTAATACTATAAAACATATTGGATGAATATTACAAATTTTTATTAAATATATAATATATAAATTTAATTAATATATTTCTTTAATAGTGATCAATTAAATTTATTAAGATAAAATGCCATTTTGGGCATAAAAATATTTTATTCATAAAAATATATCCTCTATATTCAATTATTTTTCTATTTATTTTATAATTAATTGGTAACCAATTAATTAAATTTATAATCACATGAGAATTATATTTTCATAATTTATTTATTTTCATTCATTCCCTCTATTCCAAATTAGAATTGATAACCATCATGTTAAATAATAATATTAGTAATATATTATTGTCTGGTAAGACTCAACATTGCATATAAAACTAGTTATAGAAGAAACCTCAATCTTATGTGAAATTTAATATAAACTTGGTGTTGTGTATAATTCAAGATAAAATATAAATTTAATTTAACACAATATATAAATGAATTTAAATTAATTTGAAATAATATATTTATTAAAATCTCTAGATGTTAAATTATGACTCAAGATGATGAGGTACAATCATCTTTCTATAAAAGTTCTAATTTTGAAATTATTTCTTACAGTAATCTTAATGAATATTGTTATTTTCTTTAAGAAACTAATTTATCCTTAAATAAATAGCATAGAAAACTAAGAAAATATTATGATTTTATTTATATTGTAGATGAGAGTTTGGTAATGTAAATTATGGATTTTAGATCTAATTCTTCCTAAAATTCTTGTTCTTTTCATGAAAATAAAATTAATGAATTATTGGATAATTTTGATTACATAAAAAATTATTCCAGTATTCATATCAATGGAGATAATGATCTAAATTAAATTATTTATATGAATAAAATTAATAAAGAAAATATTGGTTTTGGTAGTAATGTATAAATTCCTAAATTATATAGGAATTATTTTATTACTAGTGATAAAAACATGAGAATATATACTATTAAATGTTTTAATTATGGTATTAATGTACATTAATATAATGAATTATATTTTATAAATCCTCAATTTTATTTTTTTAATTGTTTTTATTATTCAAAATATTTATGTAAATTTAAATTTGAAATTTCTTCTCAAAATAAATAGATTTGGTTACCTAAGTATTTTGTTGCTAACACTACCGGAACAAAAATAATATGGTTACCAAAATGAATTTGTATTTGATATTTTGTAGGATTATTCCATTAGAATTCACTATTATATCATCGAGTGACTACTTGAAATATATGGACATTTATTTTATTTCAAAAATATTTACCAACTCTAAATTAGTTTTTTATTTGAATATAAAGATCCATAGAGTTGGAAATATTAAAATCCAAGAAGTATTTTATTTAAATTTTAATTTTAAATATACTAAATATTTTATATAAGTGGTAAGGGATTTTAAATAATTTATTTTTTATTCCACTAAATTTTATTATTCTTATTATTGAACTGATAAATCATTTATCACATTATTATTTTATGTTATGAATCAATTCCTTGAATTATTGTGTTAAAAATATCTTGTCTCTTTAAAATTTTATATTAGCATATTTTAATCTATTAAATGTTAGTTTTCTTATGAGAATGTGTTTAAATTTATTACTATTTAAATTAATTTCATGTGATATATTGTTCTATTATTGTATGTGATAAACTATTATATTATTTTATTATGATGTTTTGGTCATGGATGACATATGAAAAACTATTTATATCATAATTATTTGAAAATATTTTATTCCAATACGTAAAATATTTATTCACTATCTAAGGGATATTTATTTTACATATTTAACATGTGTTTGAATATTTTATTATTATGGAATGAATTAATTTGGTTGATATATATTTGAATAATATTTTCCATATTTTTGTGTCTCATTGAGTAAAACATTTTATCCTTTTAAAGAAATCATGAATTAATGGTTTAGAGGGGGGAGGTGGGTTATATTATTTCAGGTATGGAAAACATATTTTTCATGCCTTTCTCATTGACTAATATTATTGATGCTTACAAAATGTGGAGATAGTTTGGAGAGAGAGTTCAAAGAGAGTTAATATTTTTTAATTATTAAAAAGGTGGAGATTGATGAGTGTCTAATTTCCATTATCATCATGGTTTTGATAATTACTTCAACCCATTTTTTTCTATAATAAGTTTGTTTTATTGATTTCAGATTTAATATGTCTTAGTGTTAATTTTACATTTGAATTGATATTGATCACATTTTTACAATTTTTTTATATATTAGAAATATAATAATATTATTGTTATTTTATCTATTTATGTTTAAAGCTAAATCATTTTTTTCGATGGGGGAAAAATTATTTAAAGTTTTTGTAAGTTATTTAGTGACTTTGTTGTTTTCCAATTTAAGGTCATATTTTTATTTTTATAATATCTCAATCTAAAGAACTTAGATTCATGTGAAACGTTTCATGTGGGATATCCAAAAGGTTCTTCTAAATTTCATTATTTTAAGATAAAGTCTAAACAAATATCTTTACTGCTCTAAATATTCACCGAAGTGTTAGAAACATTTTAGAGTTTATACATTATATAGATTTGGATGTCTACTACTCTTTAAATGTTTTCATAAGATAAAAATATACAAATCATGTCAAATATGGTGATATATAAATTCAAGAAATTTATCTTGATTTCATAAATTTATATGGAAGGCTAAAAAGTTGGTTTTTAAGATTAATAAAATATCCAAAAGTTATGTGATGTTTTTGCTGAGTTTAAGTTTTTCCAAATTATTATTGCTTCTATCGAAAATGATATTAAGGGTTGTAGAAGTTGGATTTAGTTTATTCATGTTCCTTTGTAAAGTTATAGAAATTACCTAAATATAAGTCTTTTGGTCTGGATTCTGAATCAGTTGTTAATAGCCTCTAAAAATTGAGATTAGTTTTTTGTGGTAAGCTATTCTATTTTTAGAAGGACTTTTATCCCTACATTTCTATTAGTGATCCCTAAAATTGATTAAAATAATGGTTAATGATAACTATGATTTATTAAAGGTGTGATTTATAAACCAAAAACCACATGGAATCATCTCCATATTAAAATGAGTTAGTCCCCACATTTTGGTTAAAGTTGAACCTTAAGATGATGCTATTGTAATAGAGCTTACACTAATTTATTGCCTATGGTGCTTATTAATCAATACTTGACTATATGAAACTTGAGAAGTAATATGACATGATATTTAGTGAATCCTTAGTTGCACCTTTATCTCTCATTGATATGTTTCAGAGATTCCATACTGACTAGAGCTCACACATTCTATTATTGTAACGAACACACAAGAATAAGAACTTCATTATGAAAAAAGAAAATTATCTACATTATTTAAAGATGGAAACACAAGATGTGTTCCTTCCATGCATGAATGATACATGAGACCATATCAAATTCAATTTAGTAGTGTATCTTGTGATAATTGTTTGAGGATATCATCCTTGCCTCACAGCATCATGATTTTTTTGGTAGAAGGCGTTACACTATCTACTGAAGCCTACATACTATACAATGGCTGCAAATCATATAATAGAGTATCACTACAGCATGTCTACAACATGAACTCAATCAAGACCATATCATTACATATTAAATGGTGAACCTAAATTATTCTATAATGCTGCATATAGGGAAGAAGAATCCACCTTACAAAATCTTGCTGTAATATCTATGGAGTCATCACATACAATATTCATTGAATTTTAAAGAAGAACCTGTTACAAACTCTTGAAAGAATATAGTTCTTAGATATACATGAAGTGAAATATTTTCATTATGGATTAAGATGATAAGGAAGTAACAAATTTTACACATGTATAAGCAAAATGAATCATTATATTAGAAGTAATAGTATGTGGTCCTTCTTCATTATGTGTATATGATCTTGCATGTTGAAATCGAGAAGGTGGTGCACTATATGATTTACAAAGACTTCATCTTAGGAATAATGGATATGTTCTATGAAATTTTTCACACATAATGTAAATATAATAAGTTTGGAAATGATGGAATGATAAAAACTTAAGCTATAATAATAAAATGGTTTGAAGAATAAGATCACAATCCTAAGCTTATAATGATTTGTTTCATGTTTATTTTCATATATCTATCAATTGTGATATTATATAAGTTATTATTTTATTATTATTTATTACATAATTATTCTTAAATTCATAGGAAGAAACTCAATGTCGTAATAATGATTATCATTAATAATGGCTGGAGTATTTATCTGATTAGTATTTATTAGCATCTTACTGATAAATGTGGTATGTTTATAATTCAAATTTAAATATTTGAATTATTCCAAAGGTTGTTACAATAGATTTAAAGTTCTATTGAGTATAATTCTAAATATTGTTATTAATATATATTTAAACTATTTATATTTAAAAGAAATAATTATTCAACACTGCTAATATTTTTAATATTTTATCAGAGGAATTAATCCATTTTTTTGAATTATTTTACAAGAGAATTATTCTATAGATAAAGAGTGAAAATATGGTACATTTTATTAGAGAAATTTATGAAAGAACTTGACTCAATTTATTTGGAATATACCAAGGGGGAGGATCAACGAAAACTACTATAATATTTTTATTATATATATATATACATATTTCTCTCACAGGTTTAAAATATGTGGAAAAGAAAATCATGAAAACTATTATAAAAATAAATTTCTATAAAAGTTTCTTTTTATTGTTCAAAATTTATAAAAATGGGTATATTTCCTTGAACATCATTATTTTCATACAGTGTAAAGAAGAATGAAGCCTGCGTGACATTGTAGAATTTATTTTCTACTGTTTATAGAAGAATAATCCTACATAACATTAAATATCCATTGGATACTACTATGTTATTTCTTTAAGATTGTCTACATCTATTTTTTTATACTAAAACTATGTTACAAATATGTTTCAAGAATATATATCTCATCTATTTCTATTGATTTTTTGATTTATTATACCCAATCTTGGTGGAGTTTCAGTTTCTCATTTTAAGGTATGGATAATAGGGTTTGCTATAAAATAACCCAAAGGACTTATAAAACCCTTTCTTTAATGTGTCAAATACCTACACTCAGATGTCAAGGTTCCCAAGAAAAGGAATTACTTAGTGAAAATCATGAATCTCACAAAGAGAGTGTTGGTGGAGTGGACTCAATGAGTTTTTTTCCTTGAACCACTATACATTTTTATGTCCTTTTCTTTCATTTATTTATTTTCCTCTACTTAATTATAAATATGACTCTGATTAAATAAGTATGATTAAATTTTTTTAAGTTTTTTTAAAAGTACATAATTCAAACCCATTTTCTATCTTCATAATCATTATTCTGACACAACAAAAGTTTTCTTCATGATAAAGAATCAAGGGGAGAAAGAACTTGGAGAGGAAACCCTATTGGATTCTTTTGACAAAAGGGTATATGGGATGATGGAACCTAATGGATGATCTGAATTTATTTTCCACTTTTGCATTTAATTAAAAAAGGGGGATAGGATAAAGTCACACTAAATACCTAATCGTTCTTAAAGATTCATTATATTTTATTATGTTAGTTTATTTGGATTCAAGGTCATATTAATAAAAAAATAGAAAGGTAAAGATTATTGAAAACCACATGTTGTATGATTGGATTTTTTTTGAAAATTCATGTTTTATTAGAAGGAGCTTGCACTTGATGGCTTTCTTGATAAGGAATCTGTTAAAGAAATTGGTGATTATTTGAGGATTATTATGAGTTTATCCTCTAGGATAGCTTGAATTATTCATCTTCATGGAAATAAGTGGTCTGTAAGTGGAATGAATCCTCAATACAACCCATAAAGGTGTGTGTACAGTTCATATTTTGATGTATGGAAGAGGTTTGGAGTTGATTTTCATGAATTATATTCAATACATTTTTAAGTAGAATTATAGAATTTTTTCTAAGTTATATTCAATGTTTGAGTCATCTATTTGTGTGCATGGGTCATTAATCAGGAGTGTATGAGTCATTGGGAATATATGTTTGAGTCATTCACATAGAAGTATAAAATTTTGAAAAAGGGAAGGGTTTTCATATGATTCATCTCATAATATACCCAACCCAGTTCTCCATCACATGAGCAAGTCGGGTTGTTATGATGCCTCAAGCATTCCTCCTTGTACACCAGAGGTTTCCGACTAGGAGAAAATGTGTAAGGAATATAGTGGGGGAGAGTATAACCTCTTGAATAAAGTTAAAATATCTATATAAATAAGTTAAGAAATAATAGAATAATCCATTAGACATCCAAACATAACTAAATAAACAATAAATCTATAAATAACCAAAAATCTAAATAATAATAATAAAACATGTCATGCCATAATGTATTCCAAACTAAATATAGTGCTAAAATTCATAAAAGTAAACTAAAAACATACTCCAAATAAAGACTCCAAAAAATTTGGTTCTGAACCCCATGCCCGGTCCCATATCCATACTCCAATCCCATCCATCAACTAACATAATCAATCGCAAGTAACCTTTACATTTTCTATACCTTCTTTATGAAATCTATCTGGGCACCAAATAGTAGCCTAAATAGTGTGTGAGTACAACTCTGTAGGCTGACACCCATAATTTCTAAACAATCTAGTCTGAATATATATATTTCATGAAATAGTTTGATAATAATGGAAATTAATTAATAAGTTAATATCAAATATTAAAATAATCCTTATGACCCTTGATTTCTGAGCTGACACTCGGGGTCATCCAAACCTGCTTTATTGTTATGCCAAATATCTCTATCAATTAGTGGATCCTCATGTCCATGATAGATCACCCATACCATTGGAATATTGAACTACCTAGGATGAATCACCCATATCACGTATCAAGTAACCATGAATCTCAGCCTCAAATATCATGTAACCAAGAAATACTGGGATCCATGTGAATTCCCATGCTCGATCCATTTACATGTTCCCAGGATAAAAGACCATTCCTAGGGAAAAGGTAATAATATAATGTTGGGATTTATGCGAATTCCCATTCTAGAGCCACTTAGATGTTCCAAGGGTTCAAGACCATGTCAAGGGAAAAATAATCACATGGCCTAGTGTGAATTCCTATACCAAGGCCACTTTTGTGCTGAGAGGACATAAAACCTTTTGCGAATTACCATGCCAAGACTTATTTTACTATTCCAAAAAACAAAACAAGAGTAAATGAATTATATTTCTTCAAACATAAAAAATAATTGATCATAATCCATATTGATTAATTTATCCAAATGACCAATTATCAATATTTAAGTCCAATAAACCAAGTTACCATTTTTTACAAATAATTATAATAATACCAATTCATATCTCAATCATACCTAATCACCATTTTCAATCCATTTAGTCTATATTCCATCATATTATCATGCCAATTCCAATTACACTCCAATTATCCACTTCCATCTAAATTATTCTCTGTCAATCAATTTACATCAATTTTGAAGCTATGTCGATTCACATTGTTAATCCAAAACACAACCAATTTCCAAAATTATCAAGGGGGTATAGGTTCATTCCATTCAATTTCTATCCTATATTTGGTTTGAATATCCCTTGGGTGGCCTCATGTCTTGATCTCATTACTAATGGAACCAATAGGATCTGAGGAGGTCTAGGTATTTAGATTTCACAAAAACAATGGGTTACCATTTAGGTTAGGTTGCACAAATGGGATTCTAATATGATCAAACTTAGTGCGCATATTAGAAAAAAAATAATTTACCAATTTGTTCTAGACCACCCACCTCAAGAACAGAGAACGAGATATAAGTTCAAGCACTAGATCGACACGTAGCATAATGATACCTATTTCAAGCTCTCTAGACTGAAGAAAGAATCAAGAGGAAGATGAAAGGAATTGGAGAATCCTTCAGTGATTTAGATAACCTTTAAAATCAACTAATTCTATATTAGGGTTTAGATATGGGATTAAGATGTGATAAAGGGTTTTAGGGTCTAAAAATATAGCGAAAGCCCTCACTTATGTGACCCATCCTAACACCATCAGCTAGCTAGTGGTGTCTTCTAAAAATAATTCATGGTTGGGGACCTCACGATCTGGATGGTGGGTTCTATCCAAGTAGATGGTAAGTGTCCTATGGGAGAACCTTTCTACCTAGATCCCACCAGCTTGATGGTGGGTCCCATCAGATAGCTAATGGAGCTATTATATACTTACCAGGACATGAGGCAGTCTGCTAGCTAGCATGTCGACAACACTAGTTAACTGGTGGTCTACATTTTTATCTAAACATTCAAACCACTACAATCCTCTACCATCCTCTTCCTGTACACATTCTACGAGCCTCTAAAATCCTCTAAAAACTTGACTTAGGCTATGAATTGGGCTCAACTAACAAGGATTAAATAATTCAACAAGACTTTAAAAAGTTTAACTAAAAACATAAAAAGTGATGTACCAAGAAAAATATGGGATCTTATAACCTCTCCATCGTATACCATCTCATCCTTGAGCTATGCTCCCAAGCATCACTATGGGGAATCGATAAACATCTAAGGACACTATTCCTACATATTAAACTCTCTCTCTCATGCCTCCGCTTGAATACACCCATGCAAAAAACTATACTCGCACTAGAGTACAATCTTTCCTCATTGATTCTTCTCACTACGCTCAATGATACAGATCATATGATCCTCAAAGGACATACAAACATAAATCTCAACATCATCAATAAATATTACGTGAGAAGGTTTGGGTGATATATTTGTAGTTGTGGCATTTGAAACACATCATGTATGTAACTATAGTTTTGTGGAATGGATAATTAGTATGACACTAGACTGACCCTCTCCACTATCTCAAATGACTCAACTTACTAAGAATCTATGTTTCCCTATATCTGGATATGAAGTTTCCCCATCATAGGAAATACCTGAAGGAAAACTTAATTATAATCCTTGAACTCTATATGTCATATCTTATGGTTAGAAAATGATTTATTCCATCTATCAACAGTTACCAAGAAATTTCTAATCAACTAAACCAGATCAGAAATATCATGCATGAGACTATGTCTAATAAGAACTTACTCACCTACCACTATCCAAAAAAGAGGTGAATGACACAACCTTCCATACAAGGACTCTAAAAAACCCATTTAAATCATTGTATAAAATCTTTAATTATAAAAAAACTCCATTAGTGCCATATAATGACCCCAAGAACCACAAAAATCTAGAACATAGGCTCATAATATATCCTCTAAAATCTAAATCAACTCTTCAGAGTTTCTGTCAATTTAATGATGATAGTTTATACTTAGAAGAACCTAAAATCCCAACACCTTCTAATGGTCCTTCTAGAACCATAAATTGAAATGAGGATCTCGATTGGAAATGATACTCCTCATAGTACCATGTAATAGAATAATATTATTCTTGTAGAGATGACCCAAATTATCAATGATAAAGGTATCCATAATAGGAAAGTAGTGGGATACCTTTATCAGTAAATCCATGATCACCCTATTGCATCATTTTTGTGATGTTTCCTAGGTAATACAATAAGAAAGTCCTTAATGACATCATCTTACTTCTATTCTGGAATTGGAAAATGTTGCTACAACCTAGTAGGACTCTGATGTTGTAATTTTACCTATTGATAGGTGAAACATCTCTCCAAAAAGACTACTACCTCTTTCTTCATCCCTAACCACTAGTACTTCCTATAGATATCATGATACATATTTTTCAGATCAAGATGTACCACCCATTTAGTGGAATGGATTTCCCTCACCAGGTACTTTACACAAACCTATAGGAACCCAACTACAACTATGGATAATAAGAAAATTCACACTATCAAGAGTCCATCCCGATAGTGGTTACCGACCATATAAGTTTTACCTTAGATTTAAGGCCTATATATAAGATCATTTCAATCTCTTGATCTAATATAAAAATAACATAAACAATAGATGTTGAAGTTAGAGCCTCTCATCTCTGTGACTCCTAAAAAACCAAATTCATATCTGTAATGAGTTCCATCAGTTACCACTCATCACAAGACTCCAAAACTACCTCTAAAAGTGTCTCCCAACTCAAGCAATCAATAATGTAATTTATCATTCATGGGGTTTAAGATAACTCAATATTAAAAAATAGAAGATACTCAACCCACCTCATCTACCAAAGGTTTAGTTCCTGCTGAGAAGAGATACACCTCATGTACTTGTGATCCATGTATACCAAAAACCTATCACCTAAGAGATAGTGATTTTATAATTTGAGGGTGTGTACCACTAAAACCAACTCCAGATCATGAATAGAGAAATTCTTTTCATTTGACCTCAACATTCTAGATCCATAAGCAACCAATTGAACCACCAACATCATAACTTATTTTAGTCTAAACATGGATGGATTGTAGTACATGATATATATCTAACCCATCTCAAGTAATGTAAGGATTGGTGCTGAGGTAAACCTGCTCTTCAACTATTAGAAAACCTACTTGTAGGCACCTGACCAAATGAACTTGACCCCTATCTTGTTCAGCCCAGACATCAATACTTCCATATGGGAGAATTCTTGGATAAAATGATAGTAATAGCATGCTAGACCCATAAATGTCCAAATATTGATGAAATTATTGGGTTTCAACCAAGATATTATAGCTGGAACATTTTCTAGGTCCATTAACACTATAGACTCTCAGATGACATGAATCGAGCGGTGCACTTTTTTGATACAGAAGTGATATTTAGATAGATTAACATAAAGATGATTGTCTATCAGTTTTCTTATGATGATTTCAAGATGTTGGGCATGATCATCTATTGACTGGGACCACACCAAGTTTTCATTAATTAAAACCACCTCAATCTAATAAAGGAATGGGTGGAAGATCTAATTCAACAAGTCCAAGGATACTTATGGTGAATTTATTAGACTGAATGACAACACCACATAATTATACAATACACACATGATCCTAAAAGTAGTCTAGTGTACGTTAGATAGTCTCACCCTTAATGATGGAACCTCGATCTTATGTGAATATTGGAGAAAATCAGGGTACTTATTTTCTAATCAAAGAGATTGTCGATGCATGAAGGGGATACTATTTATTGACCATAATATGGTTTATTATTTATTAATACACACAAAAATACAATGTCCCTTCAGACTTCTTGGAGAAAATTGTGGGAGAACACCATAGTAAAGTACTTGGTTGTATGGATCCCTTTTCTAGCAGACCTTCCAACTGTACCATTAACTCACAAAACTCCATTAGTTCTCTCCTATAAGAAGGGATTAAAACTGAATCATCTCTCAGAATTAACTCTATTTTGAACTAGATCTCCCTCCCTAGTATCCATCTAGGAAAATATTCAGGAAAGACATCCTGAATGTGGTCCACTACTAAAAGAAAAGTACTTTGCTACATCCCACCATCATCCAATAAAAGGATTGCTACTTGAGCAGTGATACAATCTAATCTACATTGAATTTGTTCTAGTTAGACAACATGAATATCCCATTCTCCTCGATGGATATAGACACACCCTTTTGGAGATAGAAAATTTAATCTCTTCTGATAGATTTCAATATTATCCTAGTATAGAACTATCCAGTACATACCCTATATCAAATTTAATTACTTCTATTTATAGTATGAAAATATCCCAAAAGAAACAAAAGCCACCAATTTCAAGAGAAAACTCCTTGAGATGTGTAATGCACTCTGATTGCACCCCATTCTGTGTGTTTATGGTCATAAAACCATATGATATTTCCACAATCAAACCCAAAAAATTGAAAAATTGAGAAGATATAAAGGAATGGAATGAACCAATATAATAAAAAACACAGTCAATTTTATATAAAACAAGAATATTATCTATTATGGGGGAGGGGCCTATATTATGAATGGTCAGATTTGACTATATAGCATGCATGTGACTTTTCCCTCTACCTTGGGATCCAATCTAACTCCTCTGTGCTAATAACTCAGACTAGAACAACTGCTCCTGCATCTAGGTCCCATTCCCCGTACGCCTTTCTGAGCATCTGATGAAACTCTAGCTACCTATCTATTGAGGGGTAGCTGAGACTTTCTTAGACTTTGGTTCCTGTCCCGATCCTCTGTCACCACTAGACTACTGAGGGATCTTATAGAACCTCTGAAGATGAACCATCTTAGATAAATAATGAATCTTCATTGTAGGTAAAGGACATTAGAAGTATCTATGACCATCCCTACAATACTGAAAAAATGAACTGGCTATAGTCCCGAGGTAGCTATCTACTCCCCTAAATATTTTACCCACTATATACCTAGAGGTAACTATCATAGAGGTTCTTATTTTTGTCTGAAAAAGATAACCCCATCATCAATATGTGACTAATGGACCACTACTTGGGACATCAATCAGGTTCCCTTATATGATGAGAGTATGATTCATCATGTTTGTGAAGTTTCTCATAAAAAAGATATTCACCTATGAATTGATCTCCTTGCAAATCCTATCCTGGAATCACTTCACCCTTGGATCTCCTCAACTAATAAATAAGTAGAATAATTCTACAAGTCGTTGAAATATATAGTGTATTCTATCACTGAAATTCTCCTATGTGTCAGGTGTAAGAACATCTGAGCCCTATCATACCTTAGTATCCCTAGATAAAAGTGGCTTAGTATTTTTTCCTAAAAGAATTTCTAGGTCCACTTATCTTTTTATTTAGCATGGTCCATGATGTCTCACTAGCATTTTGATGACCCTCACAACACACATGAAAAAATATTGAATCTCCCCTATTATGGAATCTCAAGGTGTTTAAAGATAATTTGTACCAACTTGATCTAAAAATCATGCACCTAAGGGCCTCCTTCTCCCATGAAAGTAGGGGTGTTTTATTTGGATCTCTCTAGTTAGATAAAAAATTGAAGGCATGGTGTGAGAATTCTCTATCTCTATGGATCACATGAACCACATGAAACTATCATGCAGTTAATCATACATAAGGTCCCTCAAAGCTACATGAATTTCCAACTTAGCTGTATGATGAGTGTGCCAATTACCACTCTCCTAATTCTCAACTTGAAGATAACACAAATGAATTTTATCTATAAAAGTCCATATATTACTTTGGTTACATGATATGAATAATATCAACCTTAGATAAAAAAATATAGAAACAACAACATAAGGTTACTCTATACTTGGATTAACAGGTGAATTTACATTTCATAACAATCCTATTTAGTTATTTCTATTAGATATATCAAGGGACTTATTTTAATAGTTTAAAAAATTGATATTTCACATAAAATAATTATGTTCCTAGCATAAAAAATGTGTGTAAAAATTATACCCTATATTATTTACATGATGAATGAATAATCATCTCATACCACACTATCCCTTGAGTAAAATATTAATAAATTTTAACATCACACAACTAGTGGATCACTCAAGGTGAAATAAAATCATAGCTATAACAAGAGAGAATTATGAACAACAATCCCATAACTGGGACATGGATGTCCCCCCCACATGGGATAGATACCACTAATACATGAGCTCATTACCTAGAACTGACACATCATAGTCCCCTATACACCTTCCCCATATAGTATATAAAAAAATTTCCTAAGCTCTGTTACCACTTTGTAACAACCTCGACCCAGTGCCCCATTACGTGTCTAATTCAGGTTGGTATGATACTTCAAGTGTGCCACATCATTACCTAGATGATTCTAACTAGTATTGAGGGTGTAAGAAATATAGTGGGGGAGACTATAGCCTCTAGAACTGAGTTTTAATATTAGTGGAAATAAGTTAAATATATAACAGAATCAATCCAGAAGACATCCAAACATAACCAACTCAACTAGATATCTATAAATAACCAACAATCCAAATAATAATAAATCATGCCATTCCATAATGTATACCAAAATAAATGATATTTTGAAAATCATGAAAGTAAAATAAAAATAGTATATAAATAAATAATCAAAAACTTTGATCCTAAAACCCCATGCTTGGTCTCTTCTCCATGATCCAATCCCATCTAACAAAGCACATTTTTAAACATAGGCCCTCTTTCCCTTGTCCATCCTTTATCTATAAAATCTACCAAGTTGCCAAAGAATGACCTGAACATTGTGTGAGTACAACTTTGTTATCCAACACCCATTGGGTCTAAACAATACATTTTGAATATATATAGAGTATACTATTGTATGTAAAATGGGAGAATTAATTCACAAATTAATGTTGAATATCAAAGCAAACCCACCGACCCCTGAGTTCTAGGTTGACAACTAGGGTAAACCAATCATTATTTGGAGTAATATTAGATATATTTATTAATTGGAAGATCCTTTTACCAAGTATGAATCACATATACCATTGGAGTATTTTTTTACCTAGAATGAATCACCCATATCATGTCTCAAGTAACCAAGCTTCACACCCTTGGGCATTATGCAACCAATCAATATTAGGCTATATGAAAATTCTCATGATAGAGCCTCTTACATGTTCCATAGGTAAACAAACTTTCCAATGTAAAAGGTAACCATATAATACTAGGCTATATGTGAATTCCCATGCTAGATCCACTTTTGTATTCCTAGGGTGCAATACCTTGTCATGGGAAAAATAATCACGTGGACCAATATAAATTCCCATGCTAGGGCCACTTACATGCTATGAAGATAATATGACTTATTCAAATTCCTATGTTAAGTATGATGTTATAATTAAAAACAAATAAAAAATATACAATGCTTTCTAGGTCATAAAAAATGATAAACACGTGATCATAATCCATATTGGTTAAATTATAAAAATTAACAATTATCAACATTTAAGTATATTAAGCCAAGTTACTAATTACCACAAATGATTGTAACAATTCAAATTCACATATCAATTACAAATAATAACCATTCACAATATATTAAATCCATATTCCATCATATTATCATAAAAATCCAATTATATAAAAATTAACCACTTCCAACTAAGTGATTATTTATAATTTAATTTACATTAATTCACAATCTATGTTAATTCACATTGTTAATCCAAAAATTAACCAATTTCCAATATTATCAAGGGAATCTAGGTTTATTCCATTCAAGTTATAACCTAGAGTCGAAGGTTGGTTCACCCCTCAGGTAGCTAAAAATTTTGTTCTCATCACCGATGAACCCAATGAGATTCAAGGGAAGTTTAAGAATTTGGATTTCACAAAAACAGTGGGTTATAAATTAAGTTAGGTCATGCACACAATGTATTGGTAAAATCATAGTTGTAACAGCCCAAGATTTTATAAAAAAATATTATTTTTAATTTTATTAATGTCTTGTGTTGTACGCTACACCAAAAGGAGCTTGCACAACACACATCCTTGACTTGACTTGCATTACACGCAATCGCGACCTTCCTCGATAGCGTGTGTAATACGCAATACCGAGTTTCACTAAACAACGATATGCTATAAAAATATTATTAAAACTAGCCGTTATGAATAGTAATAACCACTTTTTGAAATCCAGTAAATCTTATTTTTCAAAATGAACTTTATTTTTGGATTCGGAGTATCGAATTTAGCCTAAGGTGAAATTTTGGTACTTTTCGGATAACTTTCATATTCTGATGAACAGTGAAAATTACTAAATTATAATTAAAAACAACTTTTTTAATTGAAATAATTAATAGTGATAAATCATTAATTTGAGTGGTTTTAAAGTATATTTAGAATATATTTTTACAATTTAATACAATTTTGGTCATTGGATGTAGTTTCACATTTAAACTAGACATAAACAAGTGTCAATCTTTTGATAGATATTGTTTCTTAAAAACACGCTATTTGTTTTAACATCGGGATTTAATTATAAAATTAATTAATGCAACTTTTATGTTATGAATTTGGTAAAATAGACTTCATTTTTGAATTCGGAATATGAAATATAGCTTGGGATGAAATTTTGGCATTGTTCTGAAAAACATCAATTTTTGATGAATAGTGAAACTACTAAGTGGTAGGTTAAAAACTGAATTTTGCATAAAATTTAATTTTACCGCTTCTGTGAATGGAATTTCGAAAATCCGAGAGACACGGTTAATATCAAGGACTAAAATGTGGTTCAATGATATGAAAATAATTTTTTGGTGAATACTAACTTTTTACTTTTTTTACCACGGTTAATAGTAAATAAGGTAACTAAGGGTAAATATGATATTAATATTACCCTAACACATGTCCTAATTCTATTGGAAAAGTTTAATTCGACCAAAAACAAACTTAGGAATAAAATATGACCATTTAGGCCCACTTGGATTAGATTAGGACATTTATTATTAATTTATTTAAAGAAGGGTTAAAATAGTTAAAATCAAAGTTTAATAAGTAAATCATTTTTAATATGGGGTTATACATAAGATAAATTCGACTATAAATATTAATTAGAAATCTAAAACGATTTCCTACATGATGGTAATTTATTTGTAATTTTTAGACATCAAATAATATAATTTATTTATGACACAAAAATGATGAAGTAATTATCTTATTAATGAAATATTGACATAATTGATAATATAAATACCAAAATAAATGTAATTTAAGACTTTTTATGAATTTCACTAATTTTCTAGGTTACTATGATATATTAGTGTTGATTTAATCAACTTGGTTCGAACATATAATTCTGTTATTACTTTCACAAAAATCATATATCAAATAGTGTCAAAATTGACACAAAATAGTTTTTAAATCAAATATTATATTATTAATTGTTATTTTATTCCTAAAAATATAAGGTTCGTCCAAATGACTTATATAAGGATATATGTATTAATAATATACAATTTGGGGTTCGTTTGGCATGTTATAGTAAGTTTATTAACCATATAGTGAAAGAAAACAAAAAGACACGGTAAAAGTTAAATTATTTAACTTAGAGTTAAATCTAATTGATAAGGTTAAAATAATACCCTAAACTTGTCTAAATCCTATTGGTTGATAGGATTTCGACCCATACCCACTTTATATTCGAAATAAGACCCTTTGGAACCATTATAAACCGATTTTGACTTTAATATAAAATAATATTTTGAGATATTCCTAAGGTGCCCCTCTCCTCCCCTATAAAAGGACACCTCCTCCCCCTCCTCCTCACACCAATTTGAGCACTCAAGCTCGGCCAAACCCTGCCAATTTATCCTCTCCACTTCCCTAGCAACATCTTAGAGGTTCTGGTCTTCCTCAAAGACCAATTTTAGTGCCCTAAGAGGAGGTCTCAAAGAGGCACTTCAAAGAAGAGGTAATTACCGTTACCAATTCTTTCATCTTTATTTCTTCTTCCACTTCTTCTTCTTAGGTTGTTTCATTATGAAGTAATAACATCAGTATCACTCATATACTGATATGTTATTATAAGTATGAAACAACCCTATTTCACCATCTATCCATCCTACGGAAAAAGAAATCACCGCGCGTGCGTACGTACGGAATACCGTCTCCACGCCGTGGTGTAATCTATTTTCCACCACCACCTTACATGGATGGGTATAATGGTGTAAAGAATAACTATACATAGTTATTACAACATCATATTGATTCTGATATATTGTATAATACACTCCAATTCAATTCAATATTCATAGAAATGATATCATCGCTCGTGCGTACGTACGGAATACCGTCTCCACGACGCGATGAGATTCATTCTCCATGTTAACCATTTAAGAATGATTATAATGTATATATAAGAAATAATAATGAAATATATGACATTATAAAGCTACTGGATTTATGTATATATATACATATGTATGTCATCTACTTACTTCCATTTCAAGAGAATAAGGAAAGGAAAACAGCGTTCATGCGTACGTACGGACTACCGTCTCCATGAACGGTGTTTTTCATTTTATTTATCTACCTATTATATATATATGTATACTGAATATATATGATATATAAATCATATTTTATATTCTGGAAGTAAGTAAATCATGATATAAGTAATAATGATGTCAAGAACAACAAGTCAAAACACCTACGATAAATGAAACGATTTTACCCAAAACGCTTCTTTAACATGGAATTTACAAAAGAACGGGTAATATAATGTCATAAGTGAACCATATATGATATCATAACAATGAATATGATTCTGTAATAAGTCAATAACATGATTTAAATCATTATACAGGAGGTTCGGACACTTACAAAGCAAGTCGGACCTAAGGTAAGGGAAATATCACAATCTCATTTTTATCCGAGATTGTTTATTCGTAAGTATTTACTGGGGTGTATTTTATCATCCACATCCATGTTCCCTCAATATGTAATATTATTTCAATCCACCTAAAATTGTTTAAATCCAATTTTACCCTTCTATGAGTTTTTAGTAAAGGATATGAAAGGAATCTTTTTTCGTTTTTCGTACGAGGTACTTTTTGACTTTTCCGACAAAAGTACGAAGAATGTTTTTTTTAACTTATACGGCACGAACGGATTTATACTGTTTTATAAAGCCTTATTTTCATGAATCTTCCTCTAAAAGATTTCATGACTATTTTCAATAAAATATCTTTCTTTTAAAATTGCATGATGTTTTGTGAAAAGAAATTTATTTTGAAGAAGAAATGATATTTTCCTCAAGAATTCAATTCAAGTGTTTTATCAAAATTATTTTCCATATAAGATAATAAAGGGTTCTGTTTCTATCCATATTTTTACATTGATTTGACTATGTTGTGATGAAATTATGTTTATGAATTCCTTTATCTTATATGAATGGTTTTATGATGTCATGTTGTTTAAGAATCCCATTTTTATTACATGGGTTATGCAATGATGTATGATTTATGATTTTGTGGCACACATAAGAAAGGATTCATTAAGAGATGGGTGGGACCTATATCTCCCTCCAATGAATTGGGTAAAGATTTCATATCTCATGAGATAGACATGGCTGGAATGGTAGGTTATACCGGTTCAGTGAAACATGACTGAAACGAGGATTACTCGATTCAGAAAGGGACTTTGTCCACTAAGATAGTCTTGGCAATGAGTCTTGACTAACAAGAAATGATTCTCTATGATTATGTGTGTATGACACAATGAGTAATGTTTTAAGTAAGGGTTTCATTTTCACTACTATGATTTATCCCATGTTATGAAATTATGCTCTCTTTTGCAGGTTAAGATTTCCAAAAATGTTATGTTCTTATGAAAATTATGTGATTGATATTTCTTTTGTTTACCCTTACTGAGCATTTGAGCTCACCCTTTTATGTTTTCTTTTCCCCAGGATATAAAGAAAGGTTTTAGGTAAAAAAAAAGGAAGATCTTTGTGGGAGATTTTGAAGATCTTTCACCAGGATTAGAAGATTACGTTCCGAGTTTCCAAAGACACTAAACTATTACGATCCTTGTGTGTATATTTTTGTTATGTATTAAGTATTCCGCAAAAGTAATGTAATGTTCATGTACGTTAGGCTTCGGGTCTCTACAGTTGGTATCAGAGGAAAGGTTTAGTCAACCTTTGGAAACTAGGATGCGAAAACGTTAGTGAGATCCCTAGAGATATTTCTAAGGTATGTCTAGGGATGTCCCTAGGGATAAGTATACGTATAGGTTATAGTAATAGAATTACGCTAACGATCATAGAATTAAACCTAAGATGTTGGATATTGAAGGTACTCCCCCTTTATTATGTTGTTTTCCCTACCATGATTTTTTCCTCTCACACTATTCTTTTTGGGTTTTAGACGATGGCTGGAACCCGAAGGAACCGTGTTGATCAATGCAATGGACAATGCAATGATTGCCCTCCTGAACAAACAAATGTTATGGGAGATGGAGTGCAAAATATTATTGCTATACTTACACAAGCTATGAATCATTCTGGACTTCAAATGAGCAGAGAAGGGAACAATATTCTATTGAGTCCTTCATGAGGCAACGTCCACCTTCTTTCAGTGGGTCTTCTGATCCACTTGTGGCTGAACAATGGATCAGTACTACTGAAAAGATATTTTCAGTTCTTCAATGTTCTGAACATGATAAAGTCATCTTAGCAGTATATCGTTTGGAAGGTGAAGCTGATCAATGGTGGAATCTTATCAAGAATACGAGGCCAAGAGATGAAATTGAGTCCATGGAATGGGACGAGTTCAAGAACTTGTTTTTCAGTAAGTACTTCCCTCGTATTCTTCGAACAAAGATGGAGAAAGAATTTCTTGAACTGAAGCAAAGGGACGTTGAATCTGTTGGTACCTATGAAGCAAATTTTACAAGACTTGCAAGGTATGCTTTTGGAATTATCATCCAACCTGAAAGTAAAGTGGATCAATTTTTCTGTGGCTTAAAACCAAGTCTTCGAAGGGCATTAGCTATAAGAGACTTCAGTAGCTATGAAGAAATTGTGCGTTGTGCTATCAAGGTAGAAATGGAAGTTGGTGTTACATATCCATCTCATGGTTTTGACAAGAAACGAAAGATGGAGTTCAAGGAGAAATCTCAGAATAATGGTGAAAATAAGATGAATGTTTCCTTATGCACAAAGTGTGGAAAGAAGCATGGTGGAGATTGTCTAAAAGGGACTAGAAAATGTTTTAAGTGTGGAAAAGAAGGTCATCGAGCAGCTGAGTGTCGAAGTAATGGAAAAAGGGTTTCTAATGATGTGAATAAAGCAAACACTGCAGAGAACACACCGCCAACACTTCAATGCTTCAAGTGCAAGGAAATGGGGCATTATGCTAATAATTGCCCTAATCCAAGGGTTAGTGATGATCAACATGAGCAACCACTGAAGGCAAAGGACAAAGGGAAATCACATGCGATCACTATTGGCAATGTTGAATATGACAACGATGTGGTGGAATGATTAAGTGTTTATGTAATGGGATTCCAAAATAATGTTGTATCATTGAGTATTGCAATATTTATTGATGTGGTATTCAAAGTGATTGAGATATTTTTTGGAAATAAGATGATATGCGCATAATGAAGACGAGAAAATGAAATGTTTAATAGTATTCATGAGCTCATGATTGATATAAGGACTAAGTGATATCATGGTTTGAGTATATAGAATTTTGAGGATTTTGGTATGTGGAAAGTGTTAACTTTTAACTGCACTCATGTTTTCACTAAGGTATTCAAGAGAAAACACGATTAAGGACTTTGAATGTTTGGAATGTGACCAACAAGACATATCTTATGATATGTGGGGATCAACGACAGTATTAAATCTCTGGTAATCGTTGTCACTATATTATGAGAGTGGACTGCAGTATTATAAGCCTAAAGATTAGACTGGATTATGTTGGACATAAGTTAGTATTGTTTAAGGATAGAAGATTTTCGATATTATTGATGGGATGTTATAGTAACGTAGTTTTAGAAAAAGGGACAACCTGCAGGACGGGCGACAACCCATCAATTCGGACAAGGCTGTAGGAATCGAACCCACAACCAATGTGCGACTGGCCTTTATCGCCTACCACTGGCCTACAGGAAGTCCCTGTTTAGTAGAAACTAGTTTTATTATATTAAGCAGTATGATATATGAAGTATAAGTCCATTTTAGGAACTATATATGATTAATCTCACTATAGAATGACTTATGTATATTTAATAACTTTTGCTTACCTTTTGTTTGAGACAGATGGAATGACCCGTCATTCTATCACATGATCTGCTAACACTTCACGAATAACAAATTCAACTTCATTTATTTAAGAGATGAAGTGGAAATTGTTCAAGGCACGAACAACAGTGATATTGTATCAAAATAAAGTAAGTATTTATTCTAATTCAAATTTTCAACTTTAGGGAAATGATCTTGAAAACCAAAAATGTTGTCCTAGTGATCTTATACCTGATGAATTAGATGGTACCTTAGATCGTCACAAATTTATGGATTTGTGATTACTGGATTTTCCATAGCCATGTTCTCTACCACTCTCCATCAGAACATGATGGTTAGATTTCTCTTCCATATCCATATTTTCACCTATGTGGAAACCCAGTGATTAGTTTATTTGGGTAATCGTTACATTTCATACTTTAGTTTTTAAAGCCAAGTTTTGGTATTCCCTTTTACGATGTGGGTTTCTATTAAAGAAACTTTCAAATAGTAAACCATTTATAACCCCGACGAATTTCGAGGGCGAAATTCATTTTAAGGGGGGTAGAATGTAACAGCCCAAGATTTTATAAAAAAATATTCTTTTTAATTTTATTAATGTCTTGTGTTGTACGCTACACCAAAAGGATCTTGCACAACACACATCCTTGACTTGAATTTCATTACACGCAATCGCGACCTTCCTCGATAGCGTGTGTAGTACGCAATACCGAGTTTTACTAAACAACGATATGCTATAAAAATATTATTAAAACTAGCCGTTATGAATAGTAATAACCACTTTTTGAAATCCAGTAAATCTTATTTTTCAAAATGAACTTTATTTTTGGATTCGGAGTATCGAATTTAGCCTAAGGTGAAATTTTGGTACTTTTCGGATAACTTTCATATTCTGATGAATAGTGAAAATTACTAAATTATAATTAAAAACAACTTTTTTAATCGAAATAATTAATAGTGATAAATCATTAATTTGAGTGGTTTTAAAGTATATTTAGAATATATTTTTACAATTTAATACAATGTTGGTCATTGGATGTAGTTTCACATTTAAACTAGACATAAACAAGTGTCAATCTTTTGATAGATATTGTTTCTTAAAAACACGCTATTTGTTTTAACAGCGGGATTTAATTATAAAATTAATTAATGAAACTTTTATGTTATGAATTTGGTAAAATAGACTTCATTTTTGAATTCGGAATATGAAATATAGCTTGGGATGAAATTTTGGCATTGTTCTGAAAAACATCAATTTTTGATGAATAGTGAAACTACTAAGTGGTAGGTTAAAAACTGAATTTTGCATAAAACATAATTTTACCGCTTCTGTGAATGGAATTTCGAAAATCCGAGAGACCCGGTTAATATCAAGGACTAAAATGTGGTTCAATGAGATGAAAATAATTTTTTGGTGAATAGTAACTTTTTACTTTTTTTACCACGGTTAATAGTAAATAAGGTAACTAAGGGTAAATATGATATTAATATTACCCTAACACATGTACTAATTCTATTGGACAAGTTTAATTCGACCAAAAACAAACTTAGGAATAAAATATGACCATTTAGGCCCACTTGGATTAGATTAGGACATTTATTATTAATTTATTTAAAGAAGGGTTAAAATAGTTAAAATCAAAGTTTAATAAGTAAATCATTTTTAATATGGGGTTATACATAAGATAAATTCGACTATAATTATTAATTAGAAAGCTAAAAAGATTTCCTACATGATGGTATTTTATTTGTAATTTTTAGACATCAAATAATATAATTTATTTATGACACAAAAATGATGCAGTAATTATCTTATTAATTAAATATTGACATAATTGATAATATAAATACCAAAATAAGTGTAATTTAAGACTTTTTATGAATTCCACTAATTTTCTAGGTTACTATGATATATTAGTGTTGATTTAATCAACTTGGTTCGAACATATAATTCTGTTATGACTTTCACAAAAATCATATATCAAATAGTGTCAAAATTGACACAAAATAGTTTTTAAATCAAATATTATATTATTAATTGTTATTTTATTCCTAAAAATCTAAGGTTCGGCCAAATGACTTAGATAAGGATATATGTATTAATAATATACAATTTGGGGTTCTTTTGGCATGTTATAGTAAGTTTATTAACCATATAGTGAAAGAAAACAAAAAGACACGGTAAAAGTTAAATTATTTAACTTAGAGTTAAATCTAATTGATAATGTTACAATAATACCCTAAACTTGTCTAAATCCTATTGGTTGATAGGATTTCGACCCATCCCCACTTTATCTTCGAAATAAGACCCTTTGGAACCATTATAAACCGATTTTGACTTTAATATAAAATAATATTTTGAGATATTCCTAAGGTGCCCCTCTCCTCCCCTATAAAAGGACACCTCCCCCCCCTCCTCCTCACACCAATTTGAGCACTCAAGCTCTGCCAACCCCTGCCAATTTATCCTCTCCACTTCCCTAGCAACATCCTAGAGGTTCTGGTCTTCCTCAAAGACCAATTTTAGTGCCCTAAGAGGAGGTCTCAAAGAGGCACTTCAAAGAAGAGGTAATTACCGTTACCAATTCTTTCATCTTTATTTCTTATTCCACTTCTTCTTCTTAGGTTGTTTAATTATGAAGTAATAACATCAGTATCACTCATATACTGATATGTTATTATAAGTATGAAACAACCCTATTTCACCATCTATCCATCCTACGGAAAAAGAAATCACCGCGCGTGCGTACGTACGGAATACCGTCTCCACGCCGTGGTGTAATCTATTTTCCACCACCACCTTACATGGATGGGTATAATGGTGTAAAGAATAACTATACATAGTTATTACAACATCATATTGATTCTGATATATTGTATAATACACTCCAATTCAATTCAATATTTATAGAAATGATATCATCGCTCGTGCGTACGTACGGAATACCGTCTCCACGACGCGATGAGATTCATTCTCCATGTTAACCATTTAAGAATGATTATAATGTATATATAAGAAATAATAATGAAATATATGACATTATAAATCTACTGGATTTATGTATATATATACATATGTATGTCATCTACTTACTTCCATTCCAAGACAATAAGGAAAGGAAAACAGCGTTCATGCGTACGTACGGACTACCGTCTCCATGAACGGTGTTTTTAGTTTTATTTATCTACCTATTATATATATATATATATACTGAATATATATGATATATAAATCATATTTTATATTCTGGAAGTAAGTAAATCATGATATAAGTAATAATGATGTCAAGAACAACAAGTCAAAACACCTACGATAAATGAAACGATTTTACCCAAAACGCTTCTTTAACATGGAATTTACAAAAGAACGGGTAATATAATGTCATAAGTGAACCATATATGATATCATAACAATGAATATGATTCTGTAATAAGTCAATAACATGATTTAAATCATTATACAGGAGGTTCGGACACTTACAAAGCAAGTCGGACCTAAGGTAAGGGAAATATCACAATCTCATTTTTATCCGAGATTGTTTATTCGTAAGTATTTACTGGGGTGTATTTTATCATCCACATCCATGTTCCCTCAATATGTAATATTATTTCAATCCACCTACAATTGTTTAAATCCAATTTTACCCTTCTATGAGTTTTTAGTAAAGGATATGAAAGGAATCTTTTTTCGTTTTTCGTACGAGGTACTTTTTGACTTTTCCGACAAAAGTACGAAGAATGTTTTTTTTAACTTATACGGAACGAACGGATTTATACTGTTTTATAATGCCTTATTTTCATGAAGCTTCCTCTAAAATATTTCATGACTATTTTCAATAAAATCTCTTTCTTTTAAAATTGCATGATGTTTTGTGAAAAGAAATTGATTTTGAAGAAGAAAGGATATTTTCCTCAAGAATTCAATTCAAGTGTTTTATCAAAATTATTTTCCATATAAGATAATAAAGGGTTCTGTTTCTATCCATATTTTTACATTGATTTGACTATGTTGTGATGAAATTATGTTTATGAATTCCTTTATCTTATATGAATGGTTTTATGATGTCATGTTGTTTAAGAATCCCATTTTTATTACATGGGTTATGCAATGATGTATGATTTATGATTTTGTGGCACACATAAGAAAGGATTCATTAAGAGATGGGTGGGACCTATATCTCCCTCCAATGCATTGGGTAAAGATTTAATATCTCATGAGATAGACATGGCTGGAATGGTAGGTTATACCGGTTCAGTGAAACAGGACTGAAACGAGGATTACTCGATTCAGAAAGGGACTTTGTCCACTAAGATAGTCTTGGCAATGAGTCTTGACTAACAAGAAATGATTCTCTATGATTATGTGTGTATGCCACAATGAGTAATGTTTTAAGTAAGGGTTTCATTTTCACTACTATGATTTATCCCATGTTATGAAATTATGCTCTCTTTTGCAGGTTAAGATTTCCAAAAATGTTATGTTCTTATGAAAATTATGTGATTGATATTTCTTTTGTTTACCCTTACTGAGCATTTGAGCTCACCCTTTTATGTTTTCTTTTCCCCAGGATATAAAGAAAGGTTTTAGGTAAAAAAAAGGAAGATCTTTGTGGGAGATTTTGAAGATCTTTCACCAGGATTAGAAGATTACGTTCCGAGTTTCCAAAGACACTAAACTATTACGATCCTTGTGTGTATATTTTTGTTATGTATTAAGTATTCCGCAAAAGTAATGTAATGTTCATGTACGTTAGGCTTCAGGTCTCTACAATAGTTATTAGAAATACTATAAAAACAAGAAAAAATTTAGAGAGTTATTTTAGACCACCCCCTCAATAATGGAGAATAATAGATATAGGTTTGAGAACTAGATAAACATGAACACTATGATCCCCATTTCTAGCTATTCAGATTGAATAACAAATCAATAGGAATAGAAAAAATATTAGATAATCCTTTATAGCCTTAAAGAACCTTAAAATGTCACTAATCCCATGTTAGGGTTGAAATATGAGATTAAGAGGTGATAAAAAAGAGGTTTTGTGGGAATAAAAATACATCATAGCACCCACTTACACAACCTATCATGACACCATCGAGAAGTCAGAGGGAACTACCAGCTAACTAGTAATGTCTTGTAATAAGACTGCATAGCTGGTAACCTCACTAGATGGCTAGTGGGTTCCCACCAGGTGGAAAGTGGGTATCCTATAAGTGACCCTTGCTTACCAAATCTCACTGGAAATCCTTTGGGGATCTTGTAGCCTTATAATGTTACTAGGTATCCAATAGATGGCCAGTAGACTGCATCATGTTGTAGGTGGTCCATAATTTTCTCCAAACATAAAAACCACCACCAAATGCTACCATTATTTTCCAATAATTATTCTCCAAGCCCCCTAACACCTCTAAAACCTTGATTTAGTCCAAGAATAAGGATCAACTACCAAGGTTTAAATGGTTCAAAAATAATTAAATAGTTTTAAAGGAAAAATTAATGATGGAAATAAATGGAAAATAATGGGATATTACACATTTGGTATATGTGTATGATTTATTTTAGTATACGTATGAGTCATTACTTTCTATGTAAAAGTCATTATGTCTAAGGTGTTAAATTTGGAAAAGCAATGTAAGATGCGTATGACTATTTTGGACTCCATATGAGTCATTTGAACTGGATACTAACCATTCCAAGCTACGAATGAGTCATCAAAGACTCCTCATAAGTTATTACAAACTTTTTGAAATTAATCTATGCTAAAACTTGAGATATTCTACTTCCATATAAAAACACATTAAAATATAAATTCTAGAAGATTTATGCTACAATATTTTATTTATTTATATGGATATTTGTTTCCTTAAATCATATGATTCTTATTCTAATATTTAAAGATTCAAATATCATGATTATTAAAATTAAAATCCATGATTCTAGTATAAATTAAAGGAGGAATTTAAAGTGATATTTTAGTGAATCAAATATTATATCATAAAGGAGAATCTCATTCTATGAAATAACTATTTACATAGAAATGTCAAGATATATGGATATTTTTCATATTTATTCAAAATAATTATTTTAAAATATTCTATATTTTATGGAGGACCATGAGAATAAAAATATTTTAATAATGGATTATCAGGTTTCCATATTTTGATATATGGAAAATGTCTCATGGTAAGATATTTGTGAGGATGGACCAAGAATGAAAGTAGGAGAGTTTATCAGGTTGTTTCCATAATTATAAATGGAAATATATATCATATTGAAATATAATTTTAATATTATAACTAGGAAATTGGGTAGTGTCTATGTACACCACCTAATAGAAAAAATAGGCAATGTGGATACTATTACAGTGTATGATGTGTGTATTTTTAATAGATGATATGTTAGTTGTGTGTGGACTCATTTTTGGATGAAGGTGAAGACATAGAATATTTTTTTATTCCAAAGTTAAGAAAAAATAAAATATATCTTGAAGCATGAGGATTTTACTCAACAAAATAAGAGAGAGAGAAACTCTTCAAAACTTTTAACACACCTGTATACACAAGGAGAGGAGCTTGATGCTGTTATTGTTGCAGACCATTCACATCAAAGAAGAATATTTTTTTTCTATTTTGTATAAAAAGTGAAGTAACTATCATTACCTTGAAAAAATGTATTCTGAGAAGAATAATAATAATAATTTTTTAGAAAGTAAATAAGAAAGTATAAATCTCTATTATGTAGTGAATAAAGCGATTATAGACTTATAATAAAAGGAGTATGTCAAAGTTATTTGAGGAGGAGTTCATGGGTTGGTTGTGTAGAAGAGTCCGTGGGGTTTAAAAATGAATCTACCCTGAACTAAGGATAAAATTAAACACACATATTTAATTAATGATGGACATACCTTCATTTCTATAAATAGAAGGCATTCTTCCCCAAAGTAATGCATAAAGTGGGATGGGAAGTGAGCCTTTGTAAAGTAGTGACCAAGCCTAAAACCACTTTATAAGAAATTATCCTTGGTGTGGAGTGACCACAATAACATTATATCCACAAAAAATGTCAAGTAGTATATTAATAACATTAACACATTATCAATACATGTTCCTTGGATGTATCCCAGAGTTGGTGAACCAAGTAAAAATAATCATGTCCCCTCTATATTTTATTTACTATATTCACTAGTGGTAATTCTATGAGGTTGAGAGAAAATAATTTAGTTGAACATAATTCCTACTTATGTGGGAACATAATCCAAGGAGAGAAGGAATATAATAGAGTCAATTTTTTTTAAATTGTATGCAACTTGATTCACTCCCCCTCTTAGGGTTCCATAGGGACCTAACATGTAGTCGCTTAGATAACTTCACATGTGTCAAGAATATATTCTACCATTATCCCATTGACATCAATAGGGTCATGGAAGTATTATACCCTTTTCTTGTAATAACATTATTTTCATGATAAAATTTATGTCTTAGAATCAACCTGAACACAACAATGATTATTCACCCACATTATGGGTGAACCCGATAAAAATTCTTATGTTCCTTTCATTTTAATTTCATACTAGTGAGAATTAAATTTAAAAAGTTTGAATCAAGAATTCAACTAATAATAACATTTGAATTAGAAGAAGAAATTGTAAAATGGTTAACATTAATTCATCCCCCTTCTCAGTGATACATAACCACTTACATAGGAATTTTATTCCCAAAAAATCTCACTTAATTGAATGAGTAATTTATTGCCTCATTCATATAAATTCACCTGGAGAATGATTACTAATCATCACTATAATTTATTTTATTATGAAATTGTTTCCTTTCAAAAGTGCAGTGGAAACTATTTGTTATCTCTAAAAAGTAACCACACCACTCTTTATTTCATAAGGAAATCTATTGACCAGGACTTATAGTGACGGAAAACAAAAAATTCATATGAAGAAAAAGGAAAATAGTGGTTTTGAGACTAATTTAATGTCACATTACTCATCACATCATTCACACTAAACACCAACTAAGAATAAAGAAATTTAATAAAATAATATTCAGAATTCGTAACAATAAAACTAATTCACTCCCTTATACTATAAAATAAAATTATATCCCCATAGTAGGAGATAAAATTTGACAACATGAAGGCTGAAGAAACATAACACTAACATAAAACGTAATTAAAAAAATAGAAAATATTAAAAGGAAATAAAGACGGGAATATAGTGAAAATAAGTATCATAATCATATAATATGGGAATTATTATCATATATAATGAGAATACATTGACGTAGAAGTAAAAACCAAAAGTAGTGGTAATTAATTTAAAAATATTATTTAGACTGAATTTATAGACATTGATTGAATGGAATCCCAAAGAATATTTTATCAATACCCTTTAGTCACCCATATAAAAAATCATCCATAGTATCTTTAGCTATAATAACCAATTCTCTTAAATATCCATATATTAGACACACACAATTTACAACTCTATATGAACTCTCATCTTATGACCAGTCTAACAAAAAATACTCCACTAATTGTAATCCCAAACCAAATTCCCATTTTAAACCAAGTATGGCTTGAGAAAATAGATACAAGCCACACACAATGGCCTTCCATCAAATAAATTTAATAATTTTATAATCTTGAGGTAGTGGAGTAGAAACTTGATAGGAACCATACCTCATAAATCATATAAAAATTCCCAAGAAAAATATTACATGAGAAATGATTCTTATAGAAAAAAAACACTCTATGAAAGTTAAAATAAAAAAAGTAACATGATCACACTTTGATTTTTTTGACCAAGGAATCTTCTTCCAAAAATAATAAAAAATAATAAACACTGGAATCTATTATCTACCTCAAAATATTGAAATAATGAAAATAAAACCAGATCAACTCTTCATCAATTGTAGTGGAATAATAGGTGAACCAACGTGAACGAACATCATCATCTGGTCATCTATACAATATTCTTCTACAATTCAGATAGCTCATCACAAATCCATTTTTAGATGTATGAATTATATAAACTATCATAGAGTTCATATTCTTAGTGATAGATTGACAACCAAAATTCCTCTAATTATTATTGAACTATAGAGGTATAACTATCTGACCTATATTTTACTTTTCTTCCAATCACGTTCAGTCTAATAGCCTTGTCTTTCCATGATCATAAACCGAAAATTTCCATATTCAATCATAATAGTCCACTGTGTATTTAATAAATTTAAAATTTTCTAAAAATAATCAAATAGAATACATTTTTAGTAGTATTAAATGAAATTTATTATTATTAAACTAGCTAGAAGCATAAATTATCAAAAATTACACTTTATAATTAAAATTAATAAAACATATATCTCATTTCAAACCATGAAATTTAAATCTATAGTATATTTCTATCATTATAATATAAACATAAGGATAAATTCAATTATTAAACTAAAAACTCTAAAAACATGAAAAATGTTATTTATATCAAGAATATTATTATAAAATGAGGCAATATATTTATATAAATTTGAATAAAACTTTAAATAAAACAATTTTTATTAATTATTTCTTATACCATGTATGCATGCACATAATTTTCATATAAATTATATATATTTTGATTTATTTAAAGTAAAGTTTCTATTTTAGTTGATTGTATATGTTAGAAGACATCATGGAGATATATTTATTATTATTTTAGAGTCTCATATAAGGGATATTTTTTCTATTACATTTGAATCTTCTCAATGTAGAATTTTAATGTAATTTTTATAGGATTTATATTCACTTTGTTTGGATTCATGCTATCATTTAGTATTTTGGGTGTAAATATTCTGAGATTATTATTTATTATGTTACTTTATACTTGAATTACCCAATTATCTAGTGTAGTCACACCAAGAAGGGGTAGGGGAGTGATCCAGTGTGAACTAGTTTTTACTAAATTCTTTTAATTTACGTAACATACCAGACTCCAGAAACCAAGAGAAAGTAGTTATATTACATTATTAGTACTATTTATAAAATTTCCAAACTTTCCAAATAGTTTATTTGTCTTAGAAGACCAGATAGATACATACATTACATTTGAAAACATAATACACAACATGAATATATTTCTAGAATATGATTAACCCTTTTATCAAATCCCTAAAAATTACACATAGTCCTCTTATAGATTTCTTTGGTAAAGGAAAACAAATATGGGTGAGATTATATTCATAGTATGGGGTAACATACAATAGAATATTACATAAAATAATCATGGAATATGTGATATGATAAGAATAAATGAAAAAAATGAATCTATAATAAACTAAAACGAAGGGAATTCTATATCCATGAAAGTAAATGAAAAATAGATAAAAATAATCATTGATTTTATATTGATGGAATTTATAATTTCAAACATAAAAAAACATACTATCAAGGCATTGTTATAAGAAACTTATCATTTTATGGGAAGAGGCATACACCAAACATCATCCTATTTTTTCTCATATGACCAATTGATGCATCAATGGGATATATAATTTTGGGCCCAACCTACCACCTGATTAAGTCTAATTCATTCACCATAAGATTCATCAAAAACCTCTATACCATTCCATGAGTAACCTCTTAATGAGTTAAATTTGGGTGTCCATATATTGAGAAATAATTCCATATTCAATTGAATAAGGTGGACATCTTGGAGAAAAATCCTTAATAAACATGGTAGCTGTGGGGTATCATCAAAGTAAATGTTAATACCCTTATCAAAGAAATATAGGGGTGAGTTTACCTTTAATGTGGTGGGTTTTCCATGGATGATAGTAATTAGGTTTAATAGTTTTCATTGGAATGAGACCACATAAATGGTATGAAATCATGGTTCATTAAGAGCATGTGAATATTACAAAGCATATCCCTTGAGAGTATCTCACTAGGTGTATTGTCTTATACCCAATCATCATGAATTGGGGTGGTGATCAAGTTAATGCTCAACTTACCCTTTTTCAGGTGATTACCACTAGGTGAATCTTTGTGATAACCGCATCCACTTTCCAATATCTAAACATGGATGTATTTTATAGGAAATTACACACACTTTACTTTACCAAAACATAGGATGATTTTTATACCATGGAAAAGGTAAATCTTGAATCAAAAGAATATGAGTGAAAGATAACAACATAAACTTGTAAATCCATTAAATTTCATGAGTAGCATGGAAAAAATTATTCCATATAAATTCATGGACCACACAAAAGAAAATAGGTTGTGAGTATAATGTGAGTCCCAAAGAATGAAAATTGAGACTAAAAACATAACTTATGGATTTTTTATAAATTTAATCATAGCCTATTGAAATAGTCGGATTAAACCTAATTTTAAAATACCATGAATAAATGATCCTTAAAGGGATCATTTTATGGTACATCACGATATGGTATTTACCAACTACAATAGAGTATCATGTTTTAAACCCCCCTAAATAATTTCATCCTAGAAATTTGGGTATATATAAGTCATTGAATAATTGTGGATGCTCCTTACTTATATCATCTTTAGGTTCCCAAGTTTCCTCTTCTAGTTTTGGATTTCTCAAAAGTACTTTAAAAAAAAGAGTTGTCTGATTCCACAATACTTTCTCTCTAGTGTCAATAATTTTTACATGATCCTCATTATAAGATAGATCATACCTCAAATTTATTCCCTCATATGTGAGCACATGCATTGGATTCTTCAAGTATTTCATTAGTAATGAAACATGGAAGACATCATACAATTTAGAAAGGTTGGGAAACATCATCAATCAGTAAGCTACAACCCTAATTATTTCTAATATTTTAAAAGTCCCAATGTACATATGACTATGTTTTTTTAAATGGTCAACAGATATTCCATAATTGGAGACAATATGGCCATGAAAAGAAACATTATTGAACCAAAATACACAGTTACAATACTTATCATATATATCCTTTTTTGAGGGTCTCTAGTGTTATTTAGTGATGAAGCCCATGATATTAATATCTCTTAGAGTATATAAAGACATCATCAATGAGTAACACCAAAAATTTAACAATATAGTCATTTAATATGATATTAATTAGATCTATAAAGACATAAGGTGAATTAGTCAACACAAAAGGAATTACTGTAAACTCATTATATACATACCTAGTTCAAAATGTCAGATTTTGTATATCATCCTTCTTAAACTTTAGTTGTTGGAAAGTAGGGAGAATATTGATCTTTTAAATTCATTAGGTTCATTGATGTTGATGAAATAAGTCATCAATTTATGGAAAATGATTCTCATTCTTTACAGTAAAGAAATTGATATCTATATAATTGGTTCTCAATCTCAAGGAACCATATTTATTTTTAATGAATAAATAGGGGCTCCCTATGGTGAAACACTAGGGCATATAAATCACATATCACTCAACTACCATAATTATTTATTAAACTCAACCAAATCCATTGGTTCAAGTATATAATGATTTTATATATAGGCCTTGAATCAATAACAAGTTCAATAGAGAACTGAACTTCATGAACTTGTGGATGACTAGGTAATTATTCTATAAAAACGTCAATAAATTTTAGTACCAAAAGTACATATTCTATTCATAATATTACTTACTAATCCATATAACACACTTGATATCCCTCTCTACCCAGGATTTAATTAAGTAGAGATACTAAGGGAGGATACAGACTTGATTTAGATGATGAAATTTCCCCTCTAAAGATAAGATATTATAATTCACCTTTATGAATCGTAATATCATTATCTTATAAATAAATATTTTCATTATACTTTGAAAGCTGGTCTATAAAAAGGATAATATCAACGTCAACTATTAGTATGATAACCAGATTTTAAAATAGGGTGTTACCATGAATCATAATTGTAACTTCTTGACATGTTTTTATTTCCATAAGACTCCCAATATGTGTCTTAATTTATAACTCTATTACTAGGGTGGTAGAAAAGTATATAATGATTTTGGAAATCATAAAAGATATAAAAGAGTGTGAAGATACAGAATCAAATAAAACATTATCTAACTTTAAGGAAACAATGAATGTAACTTCTATTTTTTTATTAATAACTTTGTATCTAGTTGTGGAAATGGAATTAATCTTGGCCTTCTTTACTTAGCATTTATAAGGTAAATTTTATTAACATTTGAGAAATTGGTTTGCATAATTTTTATTTCCCAATCTTTAAATCAATGAACATCAATAGATTCTAACATTCCATTAAATTGGTAATATTTATGTCCTTTTTCTCCACACTTGTAATAAACTTTGGTTCAGTTCCTGAAAGACCAAGGGAATTTATTCCCAAATTTATCACATGTGAGAAATCCCATCCCTTATTTATTCCTATTATCCTTATTGTTCTTTTCATGATACTCAACCAACCTATTCCTATCCTAATTTCCCTTGAATACATATATCCTACAGAACTCATTTTCTATCTTAATAGGTCTTAAGACTATATCTTCATATGTTGATAATTATTGAGAGACCAATTCCCTTTGAAGGATCAGTTTTGACCCATAAAATAAATGATAAATATTGATTTTAATTCCATGTATATAATCTAAAATTATTCCTATATAACCGTTTAAATTTATCCTTATATTCAACAACATTTTTCTCCCCCTTTTGATTGATATTGAGGATCTAAACTTTCATTTACACTCTTTTCTCATGGGGAAAGTATTTTTATAGAATAACTCCTTAAAAGTTCCCTATTACATACACTTGATATCATCTTCCTATTTAGTTTTTTGAATAAGTGACCAACATTGTTCTATATCTCCCTTTAGATGATATAATACCATGATAACTTTTACATTTTAATCAATTCCCAAAGAGATAAATATCCTATTTAGGGACTTGATATATTATTTAGATACCAATGGATTATTAGTTCCACTGAATGATGTAGGTAATTATAAAATAAATAAATCCAGTATAGTTACATCATATCATGGATCCATAGTTCACTCTATGAAAGAAATATTATTTATGATAACATTTCTCATCTACCCCAATATGGTTATAAACTGATTAGCTTAAACTCCAGCTTCATTAACTTGTTCAGTGGGAATATGCCTACATTGATTTTGAGTGTTGATAAAATTTCAATACTCCCTTTTAGTTTCCATATTTATAAAATGGAATACATATAATTATCTCATAACATTTAATTGTAAAATACAATTAATATTATGATTTCCAGTGTGTTCCCTAGAAACCAGGAGGCGTTTTCATAGATTCTATTATATATAACTTAGTTCTTCTAAATATAATCCCCCAAGGCTTCTTCTAAAATTAATTTGATACCAAATATAATATCATAGACTCTAGAAACCCAAATCAAATAGTTATATTACATTATTAGTACAAAGTACAAGAGTTCCCAAAGGAAAGAGTGGTTTAGTTGTCTTGGCAGAATAGTTATATACATACATTACATTTCAAAATATAATATACAACATGAATATATTCCAAGAAAATGATTAACCCTTCTATTATGCCCTTGAAAATTACACATACTCCTCTTATAGGTTTCTTGGGGAAAGGAAACAAATAACGGTGATCTCAAATGATTATTAAGGGGTAACATACAACAAAACATGACATGTCATAAACATAAAATAAGTTATATGATAACAATAAATGAAAAACATTAATATATAATCAACTAAAATTTATGGAATGATATATCCGTGAAAATAAATGAAAATATGGAAATGAATAATCATTGATATCATATTTATGGAATGTATAAATCTAGACATTAAAAACTAACTATCAAGGACTTGTGCCAAGACACTTATCCTATTATGAGAAGTTTCATACACCGAAACCCAATATATTTTTCTCATTTTATATATAAAAGCATTAAGAAAATATATAAATCTAGTCATTACCCATAACTTGATTAAGTCCAATTCATTCACCATAAGAGTTATCAAGACCTTTCGTACCATTCCCCATGGAACTGCTTACTAAATAAAACATGGTTATCTATATATTGAGAAATACAAAAATAAAATACTTCCCAATTAAATACAATAATTCTGATGTCTAGAAGAATATCCCTTAATCAACTTGGAAGCTATGTGGTATCATCAAAGTAAAAGGTAGTACCCTTATCAAAGAAATAAAGGGGAAATGATACCTTTAATGTGTCGAGAAATCTATAGAAGGTAGTAATTGGGTTCAATAGCTTTCATTGGTAGGAGAAAAAAGTAATAGTAGAAAAAATACTTTATCATGGTTCAATAAGATCCTATGAATATTCCCAAAAATATCCCCCAGGAGTGTCTCATAATGTCATGACCCGTCCTCGGGGCCCATGCCGTGACTACCCCAAGACCACCTTCCATAGGCCAGGGGCTGGCAACTAGCACCAAAGGCATAAATCCCGGTAGAAAGGGAAGGCATTTCCTTTATAAGTAAACAAACACCACAAAGTATTCAAGATAAAGTAAATACTAAGTAAACTGAGTACAAAAGTAAGTGCTGGAAAGTAAATGGGCTAGAATACAAACCCAACTGAAAGTAAAGTACAACTAAAAAGAAAGTACAGCAACAGAAAAGTAAAGCAGCAACTCTGAGCCATCATCTGGAAATCCCACCCGAAGGGTGGGTACAAGTATCCTCCTTAGATCCTTGGTTCCAGCCGTCTGCACCATGTAAATCCCGTCCAATGTTCCACCTCCAGGTACCGTCCATCTCCACGAACCCCCACCTTAATTAGCGCTGTCTGTCATCTACATCCAACACAACATAGTGCAGGCATATCCCATGCAGGGGTGTGTATATGATACTCAGTAGGGACCCCGAGACCCCCGAAGGTCTCCCAAAATCCAGAAAGTATAAACCAAAAAGGAATGATACAAACAAAAAGTATCAACCAAATCTACTTAGGTATATGCCCATACATATACCTAAGTCATCAATTCCAGTTCTGCTCCAACTCACGAGCCCAATTTCAACCCAGTCCACACAAGAAAAGCACAACCCAAATCCACACAGGAAAAGAACAACCCAATCCACACAGGAAAGTAAGTCAATCATATTGAAGATAATGATTGAAAGTCAAGACTCAGCTTACACAGGTATACTCTTCGTAAAGAGATAGAGATGATCAGATGTAGCCATTGATTCATATAAGCTATCAGACCCACATAGGATACAAGACCAGCTAAGCTGTCAGACCTACAAAGGATACAAGACCGGCTACTCTGCTGGACCAACATAAGATACAAGAACAGAGTCAAATACTACCGGACCCACATAGGATACAAGAACAGTAGTCATCGCCGTCGAACCCATGGAGGATCCCAGTATGGTCGTCGTCGCTACCGAACCCACAGAGGATCCAAGTATAGTTATCATCACTGCCAAACCCACATAGGATCCTACTATAGTCGTCATCGTCATCATAGCCGCAACCAGCTCTAGGGTTCCCGTACACAGCATGCTCGATTCCGGGAGGGTCCGCTGCATGAGCCAAGGCGTTCTATACATCAACTGTCACAAAGTCCAAAGTTGATGTATCACAAAGTTCCATCTCATCAATAGTAACTCAACGCAATAGACGGCGTGTCAATCAGACGTCCGGTCTAAGAGTTATTGGCTTTTTCGTCCCAGGGGCCTGCTTAGTTTTTAAGCTAAAACCAACCCGAACGTACTCTAGCTGCATCCAAACCTTCAGCAGAGTAAGCCAAAAGAACCTTCTCACTAAGAGGGAACCAACAAAGTCGAAGGTACGTCAATCAGACGTCTGGTGCTCAAGTTATAAGCATTTCCGATCCGAGGACCTGATTGGTTTCGTGTTCGAGCCAACCCAACCATTCCAAAAGTTCTTTGAAATATTGAGTGTAATATACCAAAATGCCTGTCTCTATCCAAGGATACCAATGAAACTGACGGTGCGTCGATCGGAGGTCCGTAACCCATGTTATAGGAGTTTGAATGGAACTTTCTAGAAATTAGGGGATTCGGGCCCGGTCCGACCCGGCCCGATACCCCCTGGGTCGGACCGCTAGGGTGCGGCCCAGCCCATCGCGGGCGGTCCGGCCTAGTGCGGGTGGCCCGGCCCAGCACGGGCATCCCGGCCCTGTGCGGGTGGTCCGGTCCGGTGTGGGCCGTCCGGCCCAGCGCAGGCCACGGCTCGGCTCGTGGCCAAGCTGGATACGGAGGGGGGGGGGGGGGGGGGGGGGGCGCTGCCCCCTTGTTTTCCCGAAATGGCGGACCCCTGTGGGGTCCACCCTTGGTGGTTTCCAGTGTAACACCCCAAGATTCCACGGTACGTTTTCCTTCGAATAATGCGATAGCGTGTGTTGTACGCAACCTCGAGTTCTAACACACACCACAACTAATTAAACTAGCCGTTGTGAATAGTTATACCTACTTTTTGAAATCATATATATTTTATATTTCAAAATGGACTTCATTTTTGGATTCGGAATATCGAAATTATCCTAGGGTGAAATTTTGGTACTTTTCGGATAACTTTTATATTTTGATGAATAGTGAAAATTACTAAATTTTAATTAAAAACAACTTTTTTAATCAAAATAATTAATAGTGATAAATTATGAATTTGAGTGGTTTTAAAGTATATTTAGAATATATTTTTACCATTTAATATAATGTTCGTCATTGTACATAATTTTACAATTAAACCGAACATAAACAAGTGTCAATCTTTTGATAGTTATTATCTCTTAAAAACACGCTTTTTGTTTTGACAGCGGGAATTAATTTTAAATTAATTTCTGCCACTTCTGTGTTTTGAATTTAGAAAAATGGATTCCATATTTGGAATCAGGATGTTCAAATTGTCTAAATAGGTAACTTTTATTTTTAGACATTTTGAATAATTACTGCGGTAAATATTTTATTTACCATGGTTAAGGGTAAATCCGGTAAATAAGGGTTAAAAAAATAATATTATAATAATACTAAATTACCCTAAAACGTGTCTTAACCCTATTGGTTGATACATGGTCGACCATGGGAATCTTTGGGTCTATTTTGGGACCCCATGGATCCACTTGTAAGTGATAATGACACATTATATTAATAAAGCTTAAATAAAAATAAAAATGGCATAAGCTTACATCTTTTAGAAGAACAATTTTTACATAGGGTTATACATGTTGGATTTTAGATTATAAATATTCATTAGAAAGATAAAAATCTTTCCTACATAATGATATTTTATTTATAATTTTTAGACATTAAATAAGTTATTTTATTTATGACACAATGATGATGCAGTAATTACTATAATAGTGAAAAATTAAACTAATTGATATTATAAATACCAAAATAAATATAATATGAAACTTTTAATGGATTAAAATAGTTTTCTAGGATAATATGATATATTAGGATTTATTTAATTGACTTTGTTCGAATTAATCAATCTGTTATGAGTTTCACAAAAATCAACTATTGAATAGTGTCAAAATTGACATAAAAGAGTTCTTAAAACAAATATTATATTATTAATTGATATTAAATTCCTAAAAATCTAAGGTTCGGCCAAGAGACTTATATTATGATAGTGTAATCATTAATGGACCACTTGGGGGTCGCTTGGATGTATATAGTAAGTTTATTAACCATATTATATAAAAATACAAAGAGACATTGTAAAAGTGAAACTAATTAACTTAGAGTTAATACTTAAAGATAAGGTTAATATAAGTACCCAAACCTGTCTAAATTCTATTGGTTGAGTGGTTTTCGACCTATCCCCACCTTAACCTTTGAATAATCAACTTTGGAGCCTTTAGAAACCGAATATGAATTTATTATAAATTAATATTTCTAGCTTTTCCAAAGGTGCCCCTCACCCCTCTTATAAAAGGGCACTCCTCCTTCTCATTTCTTCACACCTTCAAAGCCTTTTGGTTCGGCCAAAATCTGCCGAAATACTCTCCCAACATCCCTCAATACAACCTAGAGGCCTTAGTTTGATCAGAAAGCCAACCTAAGGAGCCCTTTTGATCAAATCAAAAGGAAGAACCCGAAGAAGAGGTAATGATTTCACCACCCTTTTCTAAGTTCATTTCTTCTTCCACTTCTTCTTCCTTTGTTCTTACCATTCTAAAATAATAACTCCAGTATATCACATATACTGTGATGTTATTATAAGTATGGTACAACCATATTCAGTATTCTATCCACCCTTTGAATAACATGTCACCATACGTGCGTACGTACGGCTTACCGTCTCCACGTCGTGGTGTAATTGTTATTCAATATAATATTATTTGGATGGGTATAATAATGATGTGTAACTCATGTAAATAATAAATATAACATGTTAATGATTCTGTATATATGATATACCATTCATTTATATATTATTTTAATATCAAAAGAATGATATTGTCGCTCGTGCGTACGTACGGACTACCGTCTCCACGAACGCGATGAGATTCATTCTCCATCGTAACCATTCAAGTATAATTATCATTTGATGATTTAAAAATGATGTTTAAGGACTAGATATCATTCTAGATATGAATAAGATACAACAACCATGGCTTATGTAACAAAACATATAAATAAAATGAGTAAGTTAACACCCGAAACGACGATAATTCTAAGATATTATTAACAAATCAATGTTAAAAGATCATATATGATATAATATTAATATATATGATTCTTGTATAATTTAATAACAATTATTTCACCATTATACAGGAGGTTAACCTACCCCAACCAAGGAAAAGTACAAGGTAAGGGTTTACTTTACAACCTCTTCATTATCCAAGGTTGTTTATATGTAATAATCTACTGGGATCTCTTTATCATCCACATCCATGTTTCTTAAAAATGCATTTCAAAACATTTTTACTATTTACTAGAATATGAGTTAAAGTCATTTATACCTTTTTTTTACTTTTATAAGTGTTTTATAAAGGAATCTTTCGGTCGTTTTCAAAACAAGGTCCTTTTTAACCTTTTCGACAGAATTAAGGTAAGAATGTTTTTTTTAACTTATACGGCGGGTGCGGCTATTTTCCGCCGTTATAAAATCTTCAAAACTTCCCTTACAAGCTTATAAGAATATTTTCAAAGAAAATGTTTTATTTTATATGGATCTTAAATGATTTCAAAATAAAAGGAGATATTTCTTTAAAAAGAATTTTGATTTCATCTATGTCAACATCCTTTGATGGATTTTAAGATTATTTGAAGTTGATTTATTATGATAAAAAACTTCTATATTATATTGAAGGTTTTGTGATATGTTTGACTGTGGATGTGCTATTTTTATACCATTCATAGTTTATGGTGAAAGTATTGACATTTCATATGCTAGTTTTAATACGAATGTTTATGTTATGTTTAAACCTTTTCATATGGGAATGCATTGGACTTAATATGTGACGGGTGGAGCCCGCTATAGCTCCTCGATGCATCGGTAGGTCTCATGAGACAAACTAGTGTCTTGGCACAAGGCCTTGACAAAATCTTATTTGTAGTCTTGGCACGAGGCCTTGGCTATGTGGTTATGATAGTCTGGCATTATGCATTCCAACATTATGAAAGTGGTTATTGATTTTTGCATGTGATTATTCGATTAGTAGAATATCCATGTGAATAAGTAAATGGCATTATTTCATTTTATTTATGCCATACCATGTTGAAAGTTCATATTTAAAAGGCTTTTGTTTTAGTTATACATTGCCTTAAATGTTTATTCTTATTTATGAAAGTTTCCGCTATATTGTTATCCATACTGGGCATTTGAGCTCACCCCTTTTCTATGTTTTATTTTTCCCAGGAAGTGAAGAAGTAAATTATGAATGACCTGCAGGGATTTTATGAGGGGATAATAGTGTGGTCTATTGAGACATTATGTTGTTGTAGTAGTTTTTCATTTTATAATGTAATGTAAAACTTATGAATATATCTGGCATTTTCCAAGGCTACTAAACCAATCGGTCTTTCAAGATTTGATCTTTCTTATGATCATGCCAATGTTATGTAATAATGCACCGACTCTAGGCAACTAGGGTCGGGGCGTTACAGTTGGTATCAGAGGAAGTTTAGTACAAACCTTGGAAGCTAGATTTAGATAAACTCTGATTAGAGCACGTAGACCTAAGATGAACTTTGAGGATTAGTATAGAATAACTTCCTAGAATTTTGGTATTGTAGAGATTTTGTGAGTTTTCCGAGAAATACATCCCTGTCTGGATACGAGAAGGTAGAGGCGGCTCTGGCACAGATGTACCTAGGGGTAAAACCCGAAAACACCGCTTTGAGCTAGACTCGAACGGGAACTGGTGCACGACAACGGGCCTTGCTACACTCTTGGTTACGACACTCCCGGGGGATATGCTTAGGATAACTCTCATTTTCTTTACAAATCATTATGAAGGGTTTATGAGTATATACTTCCTCAAAGAAAACATTTTTATGATTATGGATTATATCCATAAATAGTTCAATTTATGTTAAGTGTTTTATAAGTATGGGATTATGTATTTTGATTCATAAACTGATCTAGTTTATGCCATTGTTTAGAAATGGCGCCTAGTGGAAGAAATGAAAACCGTATCAATGCACGCACTCCATGTAGGGATTTCCCTCCTGCTCAAGATAATTATAGTGGGGCTGGTGATGCAACTGGTGCCGATCAGCTAATCACCATACTGGGACAACTTACTCAGGTTATGAATAATAACCTTACCCGTATGGAGCACCCTGATCCGCAGCGTGGAGGATCAATGTTAGATCGATTCATGAGGCAACAACCACCAACGTTCAATGGGAGTAAAAATCCCTTAGTAGCTGAGAAATGGATATTTTCCCTAGAGAAAATATTTCAGGCTTTGGGGAGCAGTGAAAGGGAAAAAGTTATCATGGCAGTTTACCGCCTCACTGGAGATGCTGATCAATGGTGGTCATTGATTCAGAACATGAAGGAAGATGATGAAGTATCAAATATGGAATGGAGTGAGTTCAAATATTTATTTTTAGAAAAATACTTTCCTCGCGACCATCGAGCAGATATGGAAAGGCAATTTCTAAGTCTGAGACAAAAGGAGGATGAGAATGTCACAAAGTATGAGGCTAACTTTACAAGGTTAGCAAGGTATGATGGAGATTATATTCGCAACCCAAGAAGTAAGATTGATCGTTTCTTTGATGGGTTAAAACCATTTCTCCACCGAGCATTAGTCTCACAATCCTTTTCATCGTATGAAGACATTGTCTCATGTGCTATCAAGACCGAAAAGGAATTCTCTAAGTCTTATGACTTTAAATCAAAGCAAGAGAAGAAGAGACCTGCTGATCAATCTGGGAATGGAAATAAGGGGAAGAAGGGAAAGGTTGAATATCCATCTTGTGGTAAATGCGGGAAGAAACATCCTGGTACTTGCTTGAAGGGAATGGGAGTCTGTTACAAGTGTGGTGAAAAAGGCCACCAAGCTCATGATTGCAAGGGGAAGAAGGAAGCTACCAACGTTCAGTTCTACAATTGCAGGGAGATGGGGCATTATGCAAATGCATGTCCTAAGCTTCAGGAGAACTTACCTCAGAAAAGGCCAAGGGATCAAGGCCAGGCTTATGCTATCACTACTGCTGAGGTAGAAGCTCCGAAAGACGTGGTGGCAGGTAATTTAATGGTTTCCTCAAGTTTAGCAAATGCATTATTTGATTCTGGATCATCGCATTGTTTCATATCTTCCCAGTTTGCTAAGAAAATTAGATATTTCCAATTTGATTTAATATGGGAGTTGTCAGTTAAAACTCCTAAGGGAAGTATCGTTGCAACAAAGTTTTGTGAATCAGTCCCCATTAGAGCACATAAATTTTCTTTATCTGCTGATTTCATCATCATACCTATGATTGAGTTTGATATAATCCTCGGTATGGACTGGCTTTCGGACTATGATGCGAAGATTTATTGTAAGAAGAAAGAGGTTACGATTCTTGATGATAATGATAAGGAGCACCTTATTTTTAGAGCAGAATCGTCACCACCTAATTCTTATTTAGATCCACCCCCAGTAGTTCAACTTAATTCAATTATTGGGGAGGAAGAGAATGAAATAACTATCGGTGAGGAAAGGAATGTTCAAATAGAGGATGTACCTGTTGTGAAAGAATTTGTAGATGTATTTCCGGAAGATTTACCTGGACATCCTCCAGAATGAGAAGTTTAGTTTTCTATTGATTTGATTCCTGGATCAAGGCCTATATCGAAGACCCCTTATAGAATGGCCACTGTAGAGTTAGTCGAACTAAAGAAACAACTGGAGGAATTGAGTAATAAGGGATTTATTCGCCCTAGTGTTTCTCCATGGGGAGCCCCTGTTCTTTTTGTTAAAAAGAAAGATGGATCTATGAGGTTATGTATCGACTACAGGGAGATCAATGCTATAACAATAAAGAACAAGTATCCCCTACCTCGTATTGATGATTTATTTGACCAACTGCATGGAGCTCAATACTTTTCAAAGATTGACCTTCGATCTGGATACCATCAGTTGTGTGTGAAGAAGGAAGACATTCCGAAAACAACATTTCGAACCAGGTATGGGCATTACGAGTTTACTGTAATGCCGTTTGGATTGACTAATGCACCATCTGTATTCATGGATCTGATGAATAGAGTTTTCAAGGAGTATCTCGATGAATTTTTGGTAGTATTTATTGATGATATATTGGTATAATCCAAAACCTATGAAGATCATGAAAATCACTTGCGCATTATCTTGAAGACTCTGAGGAGGCATGAATTATATGGAAAGTTTAGAAAGTGTGAATTCTGGCTTCAGGAGATTTCTTTTCTTGGCCATATTGTCTCTAAAGATGGAATCTCTATTGATCCTTCTAAGACCAAGGCAATCCAAGAATGGCCAGCACCTACGAGTATAACTGAGGTACGTAGTTTTATTGGTTTGGCAGGTTATTATCGACGTTTCGTCCATAATTTTGCCCGATTGGCAAACCCATTAACGAAGCTCACACGAAAAGGGGTTAAATTTGTTTGGACAAAAGAGTGTGAAGAATGTTTTGAAGAACTGAAAAGAAGATTAGTCAATGCTCCTATATTGACTCTACCATCGGGGAATGATGGGTTCGTTATTTATAGTGATGCATCGAAGAAAGGACTTGGTTGTGTCCTTATGCAGAATGATAGAGTTATTGCCTATACATCACGACAGTTGAAAATTCATGAACAAAACTATCCTACTCATGATCTCGAGTTAGCAGCAGTGATCTTTGCTTTGAAGATATGGAGGCACTACCTCTATGGTGAAAAATGTGAGATTTATACTGATCACAAGAGTTTGAAGTATATTTTCTCACAAAAAGAACTCAACATGAGGCAAAGGAGATGGCTTGAATTACTCAAGGATTATGATTGTACGATACACTACCACCCAGGGAAGGCAAACAAGGTGGCAGATGCTTTGAGTAGAAAAGACCATGGAGTTTTGAACAATATGAGAATTGAAAGGGATCCAATTTTCATGGATCTAGTGAAGATGGACATGGGAATAACCAGGGAAGGTGAAACATCAATGCTTTTTCAAATGGTTGCCAAACCATCTTTACTAGAAAGGATTAAGAGTTCTCAGACCGATGATGAAGAATTCCGAAAGAAGATTAAAGTTGTGAATGATGGGAGATTGAGAGACTTTGTGTATGAAGATGGAATTTTGAAATTTGGGAAGAGACTTTGTGTTCCCAATATACCTGATCTAAAAAGGGAATTGCTGGATGATGCTCATAGTTCCAATTTCTCTATACACCCTGGGAGCACCAAAATGTATAGAGATTTGAAGAAACATTTTTGGTGGGACAACATGAAGAGGGAGATTGCTGATTTTGTGTCAAGATGTATGGTTTGTCAACAAGTGAAAGCTGGAAGCCAACAGCCTGGAGGAGTCATGCAACCTCTTCCCATACCAGAGTGGAAATGGGACAATATTACGATGGACTTTGTCATGGGGCTACCAAAGACTCCTAGAAGGAATGATGCAATATGGGTTATTGTCGATCGTCTTACCAAGTCAGCACATTTTCTTGCTATAAGAGAAGATCTACCCCTGGAACGTCTAGCAAGACTATATATTAATGAAGTTGTGAGACTTCATGGAGTACCCTTATCAATTGTTTCTGATCGTGATCCCCGTTTTACTTCAAGATTTTGGAAAAGTCTTCAGAAATCCCTGGATACTGAACTTCATTTGAGCACTACTTACCACCCTCAGACAGACGGACAATCAGAACGGACTATTCAGACCTTAGAAGACATGTTGAGATCTTGCTCACTTGATTTTCAGGGTATGTGGGATCAATATTTACCTCTGGTAGAATTTTCCTATAACAATAGCTTCCATTCGAGTATTCAGATGGCACCATATGAAGCGTTATACGGAAAGAGATGTCGTACACTAACCTGTTGGGATGACGTCGGTGAAAGAAAACTTGTAGGTCCAGAACTGGTGGAGGAAACGATGGAAAAGGTAAAGGTAATCCAAAATCACATCAAAGAAGCTCAAAGTAGGCAGAAGAGCTATGCCGATAATCGAAGGAATGATTTGGAATTTCAAGTCGGTGATCATGTTTTCCTGAAGGTATCTCCGTGGAAGGGAGTCATACGTTTTGGTAAGAAAGGTAAATTGAGTCCCAGATACATCGGACCTTTCGAAATTCTAGAACGAATTGGGGCTGTAGCTTACCGATTGGCAATGCCGCCAAGTCTCTCCAAAGTTCACGATGTGTTCCACGTATCTCTGTTGAGGAAATACATGCCTGAACCAACGCATGTACTCACCTATGAAGATTTAGAACTGGAACCCGATCTGTCTTATTGAGAAGAGCCCATCAATATTCTTGATACGAGAGAACAAGTGCTGAGAAACCGGACGACGCGTCTGATAAAAGTTTTGTGGAGAAATCATAAGATGGAAGAGGCAACGTGGGAACCCGAGGAACTTATGATGAAGAACCACCCGAGTCTTTTTATACAGTAATACACTAGAAATTGCGAGGATGCAATTATTTGAAGGAGGGGAGAATGTAACACCCCAAGCTTCCACGGTACGTTTTCCTTCGAATAATGCGATAGCGTGTGTTGTACGGAACCTCGATTTCTAACACACACCACAACTAATTAAACTAGCCGTTGTGAATAGTTATACCTACTTTTTGAAATCATATATATTTTATATTTCAAAATGGACTTCATTTTTGTATTCGGAATATCGAAATTATCCTAGGGTGAAATTTTGGTACTTTTCGAATAACTTTTATATTTTGATGAATAGTGAAAATTACTAAATTTTAATTAAAAACAACTTTTTTAATCAAAATAATTAATAGTGATAAATTATGAATTTGAGTGGTTTTAAAGTATATTTAGAATATATATTTACCATTTAATATAATGTTGGTCATTGGACATAATTTTACAATTAAACCGAACATAAACAAGTGTCAATCTTTTGATAGTTATTATCTCTTAAAAACACGCTTTTTGTTTTGACAGCGGGAATTAATTTTAAATTAATTTATGCCACTTCTGTGTTTTGAATTTAGAAAAATGGATTCCATATTTGGAATCAGGATGTTCAAATTGTGTAAATAGGTAACTTTTATTTTTAGACATTTTGAATAATTACTGCGGTAAATATTTTATTTACCATGGTTAAGGGTAAATCCGGTAAATAAGGGTTAAAAAAATAATATTATAATAATACTAAATTACCCTAAAACGTGTCTTAACCCTATTGGTTGATACATGGTCGACCATGGGAATTTTTGGGTCTATTTTGGGACCCCATGGATCCACTTGTAAGTGATAATGACACATTATATTAATAAAGCTTAAATAAAAATAAAAATGGCATAAGCTTACATCTTTTAGAAGAACAATTTTTACATAGGGTTATACATGTTGGATTTTAGATTATAAATATTCATTAGAAAGATAAAAACATTTCCTACATAATGATATTTTATTTATAATTTTTAGACATTAAATAATGTATTTTATTTATGACACAATGATGATGCAGTAATTACTATAATAGTGAAAAATTAAAATAATTGATATTATAAATACCCAAATAAATATAATATGAAACTTTTAATGAATTAAACTAATTTTCTAGGATAATATGATATATTAGGATTGAATTAATGGACTTTGTTCGAAGTAATCAATCTGTTATGAGTTTCAAAAAAATCAACTATTGAATAGTGTCAAAATTGACATAAAAGAGTTCTTAAAACAAATATTATATTATTAATTGATATTAAATTCCTAAAAATCTACGGTTCGGCCAAGAGACTTATATTATGATAGGTTAATCATTAAAGGACCACTTGGGGGTCGCTTGGATGTATATAGTAAGTTTATTAACCATATTATATAAAAATACAAAGAGACATTGTAAAAGTGAAACTAATTAACTTAGAGTTAATACTTAAAGATAAGGTTAATATAAGTACCCAAACCTGTCTAAATTCTATTGGTTGAGTGTTTTTAGACCTATCCCCACCTTAACCTTTGAATAATAAACTTTGGAGCCTTTAGAAACCGAATATTAATTTATTATAAATTAATATTTCTAGCTTTTCCAAAGGTGCCTCTCACCCCTCTTATAAAAGGGCACTCCTCCTTCTCATTTCTTCACACCTTCAAAGCCTTTTGGTTCGGCAAAACTCTGCCCAAATACTCTCCCAACATCCCTCACTACAACCTAGAGGCCTTAGTTTGATCAGAAAGCCAACCTAAGGAGCCCTTTTGATCAAATCAAAAGGAAGAACCCGAAGAAGAGGTAATGATTTCACCACCCCTTTCTAAGTTCATTTCTTCTTCCACTTCTTCTTCCTTTGTTCTTACCATTCTAAAATAATAACTCCAGTATCTCACATATACTGTGATGTTATTATAAGTATGGTACAACCATATTCAGTATTCTATCCACCCTTTGAATAACATGTCACCATACGTGCGTACGTACGGCTTACCGTCTCCACGTCGTGGTGTAATTGTTATTCAATATAATATTATTTGGATGGGTATAATAATGATGTGTAACTCATGTAAATAATAAATATAACATGTTAATTATTCTGTATATATGATATACCATTCATTTATATATTATTTTAATATCAAAAGAATGATATTGTCGCTCGTGCGTACGTACGGACTACCGTCTCCACGAACACGATGAGATTCATTCTCCATCGTAACCATTCAAGTATAATTATCATTTGATGATTTAAAAATGATGTTTAAGGACTAGATATCATTCTGGATATGAATAAGATACAACAACCATGGCTTATGTAACAAAACATATAAAGAAAATGAGTAAGTTAACACCCGAAACGACGATAATTCTAAGATATTATTAACAAATCAATGTTAAAAGATCATATATGATATCATATTAATATATATGATTCTTGTATAATTTAATAACAATTATTTCACCATTATACAGGAGGTTAACCTACCCCAACCAAGGAAAAGTACAATGTAAGGGTTTACTTTACAACCTCTTCATTATCCAAGGTTGTTTATACGAAATAATCTACTGGGATCTCTTTATCATCCACATCCATGTTTCTTAAAAATGCATTTCAAAACATTTTTACTATTTACTAGAATATGAGTTAAAGTCATTTATACCTTTTTTTACTTTTATAAGTGTTTTATAAAGGAATCTTTCGGTCGTTTTCAAAACAAGGTCCTTTTTAACCTTTTCGACAGAATTAAGGTAAGAATGTTTTTTTTAACTTATACGGCGGGTGCGGCTATTTTCCGCCGTTATAAAATATTCAAAACTTCCCTTACAAGCTTATAAGAATATTTTCAAAGAAAATGTTTTATTTTATATGGATCTTAAATGATTTCAAAATAAAAGGAGATATTTCTTTAAAAAGAATTTTGATTTCATCTATGTCAACATCCTTTGATGGATTTTAAGATTATTTGAAGTTGATTTATTATGATACAAAACTTCTATATTGTATTGAAGGTTTTGTGATATGTTTGACTGTGGATGTGCTATTTTTATACCATTCATAGTTTATGGTGAAAGTATTGACATTTCGTATGCTAGTTTTAATACGAATGTTTATGTTATGTTTAAACCTTTTCATATGGGAATGCATTGGACTTAATATGTGACGGGTGGAGCCCGCTATAGCTCCTCGATGCATCGGTAGGTCTCATGAGACAAACTAGTGTCTTGGCACAAGGCCTTGACAAAATCTTATTTGTAGTCTTGGCACGAGGCCTTGGCTATGTGGTTATGATAGTCTGGCATTATGCATTCCAACATTATGAAAGTGGTTATTGATTTTTGCATGTGATTATTCGATTAGTAGAATATCCATGTGAATAAGTAAATGGCATTATTTCATTTTATTTATGCCATACCATGTTGAAAGTTCATATTTAAAAGGCTTTTGTTTTAGTTATACATTGCCTTAAATGTTTATTCTTATTTATGAAAGTTTCCGCTATATTGTTATCCATACTGGGCATTTGAGCTCACCCCTTTTCTATGTTTTATTTTTCCTAGGAAGTGAAGAAGTAAATTATGAATGACCTGCAGGGATTTTATGAGGGGATAATAGTGTGGTCTATTGAGACATTATGTTGTTGTAGTAGTTTTTCATTTTATAATGTAATGTAAAACTTATGAATATATCTGGCATTTTCTAAGGCTACTAAACCAATCGGTCTTTCGAGATTTGATCTTTCTTATGATCATGCCAATGTTATGTAATAATGCACCGACTCTAGGAAACTAGGGTCGGGGCGTTACAGCCAGGGGTTTAAAACCCCCGATTTTCTTGGAATTTTCCGGCCATTACGGGCGGCCGGTTGTGCCATGCGGGACCCGTGGGGGGTCTCGCCTCCTTGAGTGCCGGCGGCTGGCTTGGTCAGCTGCCTCCTCCTACTTCGCTGCGGCTGAAGGCCGCGGCCCCTGTCTGACCGGTGGGGCGTGAGAGCGCCGCGCCCCTCCGCCGTGACCTATTGATGCTCCAACGTGGCGCGACGGTGCCACGCTCCTTCGTCGCGGCCCGCTCCGGCCGCGGTTCCCTGGTTCTTACGCGGTTCCATTGCACCGCGCCGCCTCTGTTCCAAACCATGACGGTGATCAACATAAAAAGGGGAGGAGGGTCATCCGAGTTTGTGTGGTCCGACCTCCTCCCGTTATATTGACAACATGCAGCCAAAAGAAATTAACGATGAATATCAAAATAATAATCCTTGAACGATGAAACAACCACTACCTCAAAGTAGTTCGCAGAAGCTAGCATCGCAGAAGACATCATCGCGGGGTGAGGCTCCGTATACGTCGATGGAGAGCCTTAGAGGAGGAAGCAACGTATCCCTTTCTTTGACGCGAAGAGAAGATGGAACGGCGTGACAGCGCTCTTCATTGAAGCCTCGGCGTTCTTCAACGTAGAAGATGAATTTCTTCAAGACTTAGAGTATTCACTCTAAAATCTCCACACAACGATACAACCCAAATAAAATAAGGCTTTTTCCTTATTTTATTTCTTATGCCAACATTTTTAAAATTCAAAAGTTGAATTCACCAATTAATCTTGAGTTGTCAAAATTTAATGGAGTGTTAATTTGGTAACATTAATGAGAAGGAGAGTCATAGAATTTAAGAGGGAGTTTTAGAGGAGTTAGGGATTTATGGGGAATTTGAAAAGGTGGGGGATCGTGTGGGCCCCACCTAACCTTTAATCCTCTCATGGGAAGTTAACAACCAGTGGGTCCTACTTCAACTTCCACACCTAGGATCTAACACTTAGGAAAGTGGAATAAAATTTGTAACAAAATTTTATTTCACTTAACACTTAAACAACATTTTTAAACAACTCTTCCCAGGAAAACCCAACTCTATTAAAGGTCTTCTTAAGCAATTACAGACACTATAGTTTCATCGGTGCCCTCAGATTTTGATTCCGAGCACCGGTTCAGAAGTTAGAAAAATCCGCTCATTCATTCACTAAACGTACCTGAGCTAAACTTCAGAAATTGATTCCTGGCACACCGGGCCTCGGAATCAGGTGCCATTAGGAACTACGTACTCGTAAAATCCCAAAGAATTTAAGAAAAAAAAATTTTCCTTGAAATTTACGGGTCTTTACATTACTTCCACCTCAGGGCTTTATGTCCCCATAAAGATGCATCACAAACTAGGGAAACAAATGAGGGTACTATGCATGCATCTGAGACTCCTGCTCCCAAGTGCTCTCCTGGAGGTTCCCATGCTGCCACCTGATTCGTAATAAAGGAATCGACCTCCCACATAGGACCCGCTCCGGTCGATCGTTGATCTCCACCGGGACCTTTGCAAAAGTCACTCTGTCATCAATGTCCAGTTCCCCATGGTCAGTGATACGCATCGGGTTGTGCATGTATCTGCTTAGCTGAGATACGTGGAAGACATCATGCACCCGTTGTAACTAAGGTGGATGAGCCAGGCGATAAGCCACCTCACATATTCTGCTGAGTACCTGAAATGGTCTGATGAAGCATGGAGACAACTTGCCGCCCCATCCAAATCTCCGTAATCCACGTCGAGGTGAGACTCCTAAGAAAATGTGGTCACCATCCTCGAACTCTAGTGGTCTCCGCCTCCTATCACTATAAGACTTCTGTCAGCTCTGAGCTGTCCTCATCCACTCCTGGATTACCTGGACCTTCTCTGTCATGGCCTGGACCACCTCTAGTCCCAAAAGTGCTGACTCCTCAGGGTCTGTTTAGCACAGAGGTGATCTGTAAGGTCGACCATACAATGCCTCGTATGGTGCCATCCCGATGGTGGAGTGGAATCTGTTGTTGTACGCAAACTCCACCAAGGGTAGGTGGTCCTCCCAGTTGCGACCAAAATCAAGGACACATGCACGGAGCTTGTCCTCGAGCGTCTGAATGGTCCTCTCCGTCTAACCATCCGTCTGAGTGTGAAAAGCGGTGCTCAGGCATAGCTGCATCCCGAATGCCTCCTGTAACCCCTTCCAAAGCTGGGAAGTAAAGCGAGAATCACAATCAGAGACGATAGATGATGGAAAAACATGAAGCCGTATGATCACCTGAACGTAGAGGCGTCCCAAGATCTCCACTGAGCCCTGCTCTATGATAGTTAAGAAGTGGGCTGACTTGGTGAGTCGGTCTACAATCACCCAAATGGAGTCATTTCCTCTGGAAGTACGTGGAATTATAGTCATGAAATCTATAGATATCCTATCCCATTTCCACTACGGGACCTCCAAGGGTTGTACCAAGCCCGCTGGTACCTGGTGCTCTGCCTTCACCTACTGATAGGTGAGGCATCGTGAAACGAAATCTGCCATAGCCTTCTTTATACCTGGCCACCAGTGCTGTCTTCTGAGATCCTGGTACATCTTCACTACTCTAGGATGTACCACTAGAGGTAAAGTGTGAAACTCTCTCAGAACCTCCTCCTGTAATGCAGCTAGTACCATGGTACATCCTCTGAAAAGGACGACATGCTCTCCTCCTACAGAGAATCCATCAGGTGTCTGTCCTGAGGATATCTGTGCACGTCATGTCTCACAGTCAACGTCCCCACGCTGCGCCTCTTTGACCCGCTGAAGTAGTGGAGGAGTGACTGTGAGTGGCTATAGAAAGGCTACTCCATATCTATCCACGAAGGATATCTTCAACGCGACTAGATGCTACGTCACCTCTCCACGTAGCTGAATGCCTGACCTCCTGCTGAGAGAATCAGCTACTAAATTCCCCTTCCGAAGAGTATAGAGTATCTCAAAGTCATAGTCCTGTAGGAACTCGAGCCATTGCCACTATCTCAGGTTCAAGTCCTTCTGCGAGAAGATGTACCTGAGACTCTGGTGGTCAGAATAGACTGTAAAGCGCTCGCCCATCAGATAGTGCTGCCACATATTCAGACCGAAGACCACTGCTGCTAACTACATGTCATGGGTAGTGTAGTTCTGCTCGTGCTGCCTCAACTGTCGTGATCCACAAAGGATACAAGACCAGCTAAGCTGTCGGACCCACAAAGGACACAAGACCAGCTACTCTGCCGGACCCACATAGGATACAAGAACAAATTCAAATACTATCGGACCCACATAGGATACTAGAACAGTAGTCATCACCGTCGAACCCATGGAGGATCCCAGTATGGTCGTCATCACTGCGGAACCCATGGAGGATCCATGTACATTCATCATCGCTGCCGAACCCACGTAGGATCCCAGTACAATCGCAATCGTCATCGCAGTCACAACTAGATCTAGGGTTCCCGCACACAGCATGCTCGATTCTTGGAGGGTCCGCTCCACGAGCCAAGGGGGTCGATACATCAACTGTCACGATGTCCAAATATGATGTATCACAAAGTTCCTCCTCATCAATAGGAACTCAACTCAACAGACAGCGCGTCAATCAGACGTTCGGTCTGAGAGTTATTGGCTTTTTCATCCGAGGGTTCCGGTTGGTTTTTAAGCTAAAACCAACCCCACCGCACTCCAGATACGTCCAAACTTTGACCGGAGTAAGCCAAAAGAAACGTCTCACTAAGAGGGAACCAAAAATGTTGACGGTACGTCAATCAGACATCCGGAGCTCAAGTTATAAGCGTTTCCGCTTCGAGGGCCTGATTGGTTTTGTGTTCGAACCAACCCAGCAATACTCAAAGTTCTCCGAAACCTTTATTGTAATATACCGAAATGACCATATCGATCCAAGGATCCCAATTCAACTAAGGGTGCATCGATCAGAGGTCCATAGCCCATGTTATGGGCGTTTGAATGGAACTGTCCGGAAATTAAGGGATTCGGGCCCGGTCTGACCCGACCCGGCCCGACACGGGCGGTCCGAACCAGCGCGGGCGCAGCTCAGCTCATGGCTGAACTGGACGCGAAGGGGGGGGGGGGGGGGGCTCTACCCCCCTGTTTTCCCGAAACATCGGACCCCTATGGGGTCCGCCCTAGGTGGCTGCCGGGGGTTTCGAACCCCCGATTTTCTTGAAAGCGGCCGGCAATTACGGCCAGCCGGTTGTGCCACGCGGGACCCACGGGGGGTCCCGCCTCCTTGAGTGCTGGCGGCCGGATTGGATGGACACTTATTTCTGCTCCGCTGCGGCCCACCCCAGCCGCGGCCCCTTGATGCTCTGGCGGGGTTCGACGGTGCTGTGCTCCTCCACCGCAACCCGCCCTTAGCCGCGACTTCCTTTGCCTTCACCGGCATGGCATGACGGTGCCACGCTCCTTTTCCGTGTCCCGCTCTAGCCATGGTTCCCTCATTCCTACGTGGTGCTATTGCACCGCGCCGCCTCCATTCCAAACCACGACAGTGATCAACATAAAAAGGGGAGGAGGGTCGACCGGGTTTGTGCGGTCCGACCTCCTCCCGTTATATTGACAACAGGCGACAAAAAGAAATTAACGATGAACATCAAAATAATAATCCTCAAACGATGAAACAACCCCTACCTCAAAGTAGTTCGTGGAAGCGAGCGCTGCAGAAGAAGGTGTCGCGAGGTGAGGCTCCATATACGTCGATGGAGAACGTTGGAGGAGGAAGTGATGTCTCCCTTTCTTTGACGCAGAGAGAAGATGGAATGGCATGACGACGTTCTTCATCAAAGTCTCGGCATTCTTCAACAAAAAAGATGAATTTATTCAAGAGTTAGAGTATTCTCTCCAAAATCTCCAAATGTAAAGACCCGTAAATTTCAAGGGAATTTTTTTTCTTAAATTCTTTGGGATTTTATGAGTATGCAGTTTCTGACAGAACGTAATTCCGAGGCCCAGTGTACCCGAAATCAATTTCCAAATTTTAGATCAGGTACGTTCAATGAACGAATGAGCGGGTTTTTCTAACTTTTGAACCGGTGCTTAGAATTGAAATACGAGGGAACCAATGAAACCGCAGCGCTGATAATTACTTAAGAAAACCTTTACTGGAGTTGTGTTTTGTCAGGAAGAGTTATTTAAAGATGTGGTTTACCTGTTAAGTGAAATAAAATTTTGTTACAAATTTTATTCCACTTTCCAAAGTGTTAGATCCTAGGAGTGGAAGTTGAAGTGGGACCCACTGGTTGTTAACTTCCCATGAGAGTATTAAAGGTGAGGTGGGGCCCACAAAATCCCCCACCTTTTCAAATTCTCCATAACTCCTTAACATCTCTGAAACTTTGAGTGTAATATACCGAAACGACCGTCACGATCAAAGGATCCCAATGCAACTGATGGTGCATTGATCGGAGGTCCGTAGCCCAAGTTATGAGCGTTTGAACGAAACTGTCCAGAAATTAGGGGATTCGGGCCCAGTACGACCCGGCCCGATACCCCCTGGGTCGGCACAAACCGGGTCGACCTGACCCGGGTCTGGGTTCATTTCAAAAGTTAGAAAAACCCGCTCGTTCGTTCACTAAACGCACCTGAGCTAAACTTCAGAAATTGATTCTGGGCACACCGGGTCTCAGAATCAAGTGCCGTTAGAAACTACATACTCGTAAAATCTAAAAGAATTTAAGAAAAAAAATCCTTGAAATTTAAGGGTCTTTACCCATAAGGTGTGTAGTCTTAGGCCCAATCATCATGAATCAGGGTAATGATTGAGTAAATGCTCAATAAACCATTTTAGGGGTGGTTAACCATAGGTTCATATGTTTTATAGCCATATCTACTTTTCAGTATCTAGAAATCATTTTATTTTCTAGGAAATTACACACACTTTTACTTTACCAAAACATAGGATGGGATTTTCACCATGGAAAAGGCAACTCTTAAATAAAAAAAATAAAAGATAAGGATAACAATGTAGACTTTTACATTCCTTGAATTTCATAATGATTCCAAAAATCAATTCATGGAAATGTATGTGTCTCAAAAAAGATAAAAAGTGGGTGATTATAACACGAGTCCTAAAGAATGAAAATTGAGATGAAAAACCCCCACTAATGGATTGGGTTGTAATTCAATCATAACCCCTTGAAATACAGAGCTTAAAAGTATTCTTAAAATACCATGAATAAATCATTTCATGAATAAAATCTCAAATAGGAAGTATATATAACACATAAATTATAAGAACCTAGATCTTTATTTCAGGTATGAATACTGTTTTTCTAGTGTTTTGAGAAAAATAAGAGTTTCTGTAAATTTAAGAAGTACACACCATGTCCTTTTGAGTACACGCTGTGTACCCGGTTTCTGTGGGTGACCGTGTACTAGATGTGTAACAGCCGTGTACATGGAATTGTGGGGAAAAATGGAGACCACCTAGAGTGGGTCCCGGTTAAAGCAATTAAACACCATGTTCATTTAAAGAACACGCAATGTACTTTTCTTTTAAATTTATTAAATGGACCGGGGTCACATCTAATTGATAGAAACCTCTTCTTCTCAGCCTGTCTCATCTAGGAGAGAACAAATATGAAGAATATTCTTTGAGCCCCCAATCTATCATACATTCTCCGATTCAAATGTTGTCGATTTCATTGGAACCGCCATGGTGAAATCTTCTTTCTTCTAGAGCCACGTTTCCTGATTTCTCTCTTTTTATGAGATATCCTCAGTTGAGCGTTTTTGATGTTTTTGTAGATCTACCACATTCTTAGTCGATTTAAGGGCCAACACCAGAGTATATTGATCTTACAGTGTTGAGGTCGGTGGTTTGTGATTTCCGTAGTTAGTCTTTGAATATTATTTGCAAAAATTCCCAATACCCTAGAACGAGGTATTGCGTGTTTAGGGATTTTATCCCTATTAATGCCTACTATGCCTTTTGTGCCTGAGTAGAGTATGTTTGATTTTGAATAGAGTTATTTTACATGATATGGATGTGTTTCCCATGTTTGTTTTGATATTTACCATTTGGTATATCTTTTACTATTAGGCTGCTTGCTTTCCATGCCTAGTGTTGTTAGGATGAATTGATTTATCTGATGTTTTTTATGCTTATAGCTGTTATCCAAGTATTGAAAGCTGTTAGCCAAGTATTTATTAAGGTTTAATTTGGATTTTAAACATCATTGTGCATGATTGACTTATACAGGGATGTGGGAAACTGGTGTAGTAGACCATAGAGAGAATAGACGTTGAGGGATTCTCTAGAGTGTCTGTTTACTTTTCACATTGCGATACCACAGGGGGGATGGATGTGTGTGTTTCCTTAGATTGTTTGTAGTTCCATGTTGCAAGACCATAGGGGGAATTGGACACTGAGTTCTTCCCTAGTGTGTCTGTAGTTTACCTATGAAAGACCACATGGGGAATTGACGATGAGTACTTCCTTAGAGTGTGTTTACTAAAGATGAACCTGAGGGGTTAGACTGTGAGTACATCCTATAGGTATTCCTGTGTTTGATAGGTTAAACTAGGGGGGATAGGCTATGATTAATTCCCAGAGGGTTACTTGTTTTTATTATCCACTTACTTGATATTTAAAAATGAATGAAATTGAACTGTAGGATTGTTTACTTTTGAGTACTTCTTTGTTTACTACTTCATTTAGATTATTGCCTACCATATATATTCACTGACTTTTAGGAACAGATCTTTGTGTGGTTTCCTACTGGGATTTGTCTCACACCCTATTTGGGTCATGATTTTAGGCCAAAACAGATTATATTGTTGTATGTATAGATAATGAAAATCACCCTTCTAAATTAGGTACTTGACTGATGTGGAGTTGGAGAGTATGGGACCAAGATGAGGCTTGTGATGCTGCTGGATTTTATTTTTTTTCTTTGTACTTTGGTTTAGTACTTTATTCTGACATTGTGACTTGTTTGGGTGATTTCCTAAACATATGTATCATTCATCATATATATATATATGTGCTGCGGTTGGTTATTACTTTCAGTCTTCCACTGTTTACTAATTACATGTCAATAATGATTTCGCTATAGTTATCCATTTCTTTCCACTATGTTACTCTACCAATGAGGTCATAGTTTATCCACTATCACACCCAAGGATCTTGTTGCTAGTCAGCAACCTATGTCTTTTGGGGAAATGTGCTTGAGGCCATGTGTCTAACCAGGTACGGGGAACCTCTTGGAAGCACTCAGAACCGGGATGTTACAAAGTGGTATCAGAGGCATTATTTTCTTCTTTACTTACTATTTGGAGCCTATATATTGGTATATGAAGGAATAGGAACTTGGTAATAAGCTGTTCCTGGGAGTAGCTTACCTGTGTATAGGGAAAATCTAATCTATCTCATATATTTTTATTTTTCTGTTATTAAAAATATTATAGTTGATTTGATTTCACCATTACATGATTCAAATGTTTTGTGATGTTAAAATTGATAATATTGAGGTTCTATTTCTGTTTCAACCTGATGAGATAAGGGTATTTCATCTCATGCATCATATATGAACTTTCTAGAGATCACATGCCCTGCATTCTTTCCATGACATTTAGGGTGCATTACTGATTTAATGCTATTTTGATAGATGTTGTGCTAGATATGCATGCTGTTATGAAAGATTCCTTGATAGAATTCTTACTATTTTAAAGTGTATTGTATTTTGTAAGGTTTTGCTTGAATGAATGCCAAACTTTGTTTCTTGGGGTGTTATGGGACCTCATGGATCATAATTTGGTGGATCATTTCACTTTTATGGTTGTTTATGACATGTATAAGATTCCAAAATTTGATTTGTGGGGAGTATGGGCCCTTACAGATTAGAATTTGGCACTTTAATGTTCAATTTAGTGTTTTTATGTGTTCTAGAGTAGTTTCTAAGGGTTACTGTCTGGAAAAACCCAGAATACATGGTGTGTATTTCTAAATACACACTATGTATCTTTTTGTTTGGGAAGAAACTATTTTTCTTAAGCACACACTGTGTACTGTATGTACACACTGTGTAGTCTCTAATCGTGTCACTGGCTGTGTGGGCAGAGACACGGGGTTGGGAAATCTTTGGTGGAACACACTGTGTACTGGATGTACATGCCGTGTGTATAGACCATGTGTCCATTTGGGTGACCAACGACATGGGTGTGTTATGGGTAGTTAGTACATGCCATGTACGACATAAACACACTATGTATAGTTAGCTGTGTAACCGACCTTGTAACTAAAAACACGAGTCGGTGAAGTTCTTTCTAGTACATGCCATGTATTTCACAAACACACTGTGTATTCTTTTTATAGGAGAACCATGTGGGTTAGTCGTGTAGAAGAAATTGGGAAGGGGACAATGATTCAAGTACATATCATTTCTTGGGAGAACATGCCGTGTGTATGGGGTGTTACATGACCAGGGTTGGTAAAAGTACACTCTCATGCGAAGGCTTAATGTAACACACTGTGTAAGGTTCATACACACCGTGTATCCTTGTTTTTTGAAGCTTGAATGTTTTCTTCTCCAGTTCCATTATTGAACTTCTAAGTTTTAGTTCCTAATAATCTTGAATTAAGGTGTGCTCTTGACCTTATAGAGTCATTCCACCATGATTTCCTCCGATAATATGCAAGATTCTGGGTAATGAGAAGACACTGAACATGGTAGATCAGGGACTACTAGTAAATCCTCCAGTTGTGCTGTAACGACCCGAAATTTTGAATAAATCTTGTTTCGTAATTTTATGTGTTATTTTATTTTATTTTCAACAAAAATGTTTCATTTGATAACGTGAGTATAATTAAAATGAGACTGTTGGGTTTTGACTATTATTTGACCATTGGTCAATATGATCACTGGAAACTAAACATTTTGATTATTGTCTCTAAATACAAGCAATATTGGTTAATTAATATAGAAAGAAGATTCGATGGCCTCACCCAGTAGTCTTGGACCGATCGAAGCCCATCTAACGGAACTTTGGAAGGAGGTAACACCACTGGGCTTTTCTCTGGACCAAACCCAAGCTGAACTTCATCGTGTGAATCTAGAATGAGATCGCCTTCGCGAGAAGTTCAAAATGATAGAAATTACTACTCGTGCGATGTTGGCCGAGCCTCCCTCAGATTCTCTCACCTTAGCACACCTTACACTTAGGTCCTATGCTGGTGTGATAAGGGGCTATGTAAGGAGACCGTAACTGCCTTGTGTAATCCTTTGTTTTAAATAAAAATTGGGATTTCTTCTTCTGATGAAGTTTATGAATTTTCAAATGACCGGATAAATATAGTATGCATATTTTTGATGAATTTTAGAAAAAAGATATTTTAAAAATGGTTATGTAAACCTTAAATAATTAAAAATGTGTAATGATTTTCGAAAAATGGTATTCTACAATTATGTTCAGTACAAAATTTAGAGTCTAATAAGATCAAATTAATTTCTGATGAATAGTAAATCATGAATAGTGATTTTATGATTAGGATTAGTAATGTGTCCAAATGGTTTAGTATTCTCACTTAAAGAAAGTATTAATATAATCTAGGCACCTTGATTAAGTAATGTGATTCAATAAAATGGTTAAATAACGGTTTCATAAATTATTATTCAAGTATTAGTTTTTTCGGGTGAATAGTGTTTTTGAATAAAAAATTTAATTAAAAATATTTAGAAAATTATTTTTATAAAATGGATTTCATTTTTGAACTCAGAGCACCGATATTATGCTATGGTAATTTTTGGGGTTTTTTCTGAAAAAATGAATTTTCGGTGAAGAGTGTTTTTATTTAAAAATTAAATTAAAAATATTTAGAAAATTATTTTTATAAAATGGAGTTCATATTTGTAATCAGAGCGTTGATATTTGGTTAAGGTGAAATTTTGGGATTATTCTGAGAAAGTTAAATTTTTGATGAATAGTGAAAATACAGTTTTTAAGTTACGGGTGTCTAGTGACATCATTAAATGATGTATTAAGTATGTAATCAATATGGTCGACTTATGAATAGTAAGATAAGGTATGAGGTGTCCCAAGTGGCCAATACCATGGGCAAGCCCATGGTTTTTCCAAAACCACTAATGAGGTGTCCCTTGGCCATTAATGCCTTGTCCCCTCACTTTCCCTATAAATACCAAGCCATTCTATCATCCATTCGACTCCCCACTCCCCCCCAACGAAGTACGGGTCTCATTACCTCCCAAGGAGTCCTCCCATGGTGCCCCCAAGCCCTGAAGGTCCCAACCTTTTAGTTTTAAGAGTTAAGTTTTAAGGTAAGGGATCCGACCTCTCTCTTCCTTTTCAAGAAATCTCTTTTATGTCATTTATTTTATGCTCCACGTTCTTATGTTAAAGGATGTTCTTTTATACTCCTATTACTTCCCTTTTCATGTTCATATAATGAGAGAACCCCTCTTACTCTCATTATTTCATTTTATGAAGTTTTAAGTGGCGCCGTTAGGCTGCTGAAATTTTTGTAACGAATTCTTTCTCCCTTCTCATATTTTCAAGATATATTTTCATGTAAAGTATTTCAAGTTAATTTTTATTATATTGGGGTATGATCTCTAAATTTATCATACTGATCTTTTATGATCATATTATGAGAGACACCATTTAATCTCTTCAATTCAGTATTTTGATGTTTTAAGTGGCGCCGTTAGGCTGCTGAATTTTTAAGTGGTTCTTCACCCTTCTCGTTTTGAAGTTCTACTTTCATGTCAATTATTTCAAGTTATTTTTTGGTATGTTGGGGTACGATTTCTATATCTATCATACTGATATTTTATGACCATATTATGAGATACCCCATTTGATCTCTTCAATTCAGTATTTTGAAGTTTTAAGTGGCACTGTTAGGCTGCCAAATTTTTAAGTGGTTCTTCACCCTTCTCGTTTTGAAGTTCTACTTTCATGTCAATTCTTTCAAGTTCCTTTTTGTTATGTTGGGGTATGATCTCTATATCTATCATACTGATCTTTTATGACCATATGATGAGATAACCCAATTGATCTCTTCAATTCAGTACTTTGAAGTTTTAAGTGGCTCCGTTAGGCTACCGAATTTTTAAGTGGTTCTTCACCCTTCTCGTTTTGAAGTTCTACTTTCATTCCAATTATTTCAAGTTCCTTTTTGTTATGTTGGGGTATTATCTCTATATCTATCATACGGATATTTTATGACCATATGATGAGAGGCCCCATTTGACCTCTTCAATTCAGTATTTTGAAGTTTAAGTGGCGTCGTTAGGCTACTAAATTTTTAAGTGGTCCTTGCACCTTTCTCCATTTTCAAAGTTCTAAATCCATGTCAAGTCTTGAAAGTTCCTTTTTATTATGTTGGGGTATGATCTCTATATCTATCATACTGATATTTTATGTTCATATGATGAGAGACCCTATTTGATCTCATCAATTCATTTTTGGTTGAAGTTTATGTAACGCTGTTAGGCTGCTGAATTTTCATAAGAGAAATCTTATTTTTGTCTTCCTTTCATGTTCTTCATTTCATATGGTATATCTTCAAATTTCATTAAAATGTTCTTAAATCCATTATAATCTGTCCCTATACTGTTTTATGGGTCATTTATGAATGTTTGACCCATGTCCCCTCTCTTTTCAATGGTTTCTAAAACCCTGTAACATAGCCGTTATACTGCATAATTTTCGTCTCAAAATGCCTCCCTCTTTATCTTAAAATTATTTTATTTTATTAAGTGAATACTCAAAGATCTTATTTCTATAGGGGTATTTACATATATATCAAAATTTTATCTTTTAAATTCTTGGATTTACATACATGAAACCCGCTTTCCCTTTCCGTGGGTTTAAAGTGACGTAAAGCTCATGTCTTTAAAGCAGTTTTTAAAACGTTACGATTATGAAATGAAACCCATTTATTTTATTCTATATGGTTTGTTTATGAAATGATTAATGATGATATATGTGGCTCACATGATAATAAAGACATGTCAAGGGTGCGCCCAGATAGCCCTCCAATGCATTGGGTAAAGACTTAATCTCTAGAGATGACCATTTTTAACGAAGACTTGGTGAATAACCTTGGTAATTTTTAACGACACCTTGGGGATGGACCTTGGTGAAACGAAACGATTGTCAATATTAAATGTTGTAGCCACATCTTCAAGTTATGAAAAATGTTACTTTTATTATGATGTATCTCATGATTTCATTCTCATGCGTTAATGTTATTTTCATGACCTTATTGAAGTATCTGAAGTTCACATGTAAAATGTTTCTCTTGTTTCCCTTACTGGGCCTTCTGCTCACCCTTTATATTGATGTATGTCCCCAGGTTATGAGATGCAGTAATGATCCTAGGATGAACATGAGGAGAAGCCTTTCAAGTGTTTAAGAAGAATGTTTTATGTTTTCATGTTTTAAGTTCCTGGTTTCCAAGACACTAAACCTTAAAGATCCTCAGTTTTGTAAAATGTAATGAAGGTTTATGTGATAAAAAGGCGGGATGCTATAGTTGGTATCAACGGATGGTTTAGTTATTTGTGGAAATTAGGATATGAAAACCCTAGGAAGAACCCTATAGAAAAGTTAAAAAATATGAAATCTTCCTGGTATTTTGGTGAGTATTGAGTAAGGGGTTTCCAAGAAAATACATCCCTGTCTGGATACGAGCATGTAGAGGTGGCTCTGGCACAGATGTACATAGGGGTAAAACCAGAAAACACCACTTTTAGCTAGACTCGAACGGGAACTGGTACACGACAACGGGCCTTGCTGCACTCTTGGTTACGACACTCCCGGGGGATATGCTTTGGTAAATTCATAAGCTTAGTATGAACCATTGTTAAAGGAACAAAGATAAAATAAAATAAAGATTCACATAAGAATATATGATCATGGATAACCTAGATGAGAACCTAGGGGATCACAAGTTAGGGTATACTTTTCTTCTACAAGTTATCCTTATATGCTTTCAGTTACTTTTCATGATTATTGGCTAAGTACTTAGGCCCCTAATTATGCTTTCTCTTCTTAGTTAATGGTGGGAAATAGAAGAACATGTCCCAACAACCAATGTGATAGGAAATGCGACGATTGTCGTATTAATATGATAGGGATGATTAGGGGATTAAAATATGATTATTATTTTGGAAGATGTTCACTATTTTGGGGACCCTATATGATCTAGGTAAATAGATTACTATGGTATTTTCACTGAGGAGTAAGGTTGACTTATATTTTGAAGAATCGATGTATTTAAGGTGGACTTATAGTAATTTAGGTTACTTACGGGAATGATTAACCTATCTTGGGTAAAATATGTTTAGGTTAGATACTTTTGTTATAATATGTTAGGAGTGGTTGATGTTGTTTGGAGATGAACAATGAAGTTTATTTTGGAAGACTATGTTATCAAATCCTTCTCGTATTTGGGTTTCAATCTTAGTTTGGTTTATTTTGATGAATTTTAAGGACTGTTATTTATGGAATGGTCTATTATGAACTTTGGGTAGTACCATGGAACTTTGAAGATTTAAAAGTAGTTTCCATTCCTATGGGATTCTTTCTTTTTGAAGAGTTGTTTTACCTTACCCTTTCTGTTTTTGGGATAATGTTTAATGATAGAAGAAATAGATAGTTAATCTTTTTTGGATTATGTTATTCTTTAGAAGATGATTTTTGTGTTTTGATGAGACCAAGTAGTTTTGAATGCACATCGTTTGGAGAAAAGATTAGTTTTCGTAGAAACTTATTAAAAGATGAAACTCTACATGAGGGTAGGTATATTTTTTTATGGTTTTGTTCTATTTAGTAAATGAATTCCTCAAAATTATAAAAAGGAACGTAAAACAAAAATGTTGTTGGTTTAAGTTTCCTACTAGGTAATCAAAGACCGTTTACACACATCATAAGTTTGGGATTTTATTATGGTTATCTTTATCCTAATCATGTTCTCTATCACTCTCCCTCAGAACTTGACCCTTTGTTTTCTCCTCCATGTCCATGTTTTCCTACATGGAATCCTAGTGTGGGTTAACTTGGGTGACCTTTGTACTTCCCTTTCTTTCTTTTAAAGTAATAGTTTTATTGACTTCTTTTCCGATGTGGAACTTTCAATGAAATTTCAAAACCCAATTTTAAAAATTGTGAGGACGCAATTTCTTAAGGGGGGAAGATTGTAACCACCCGAAATTTTGAATAAATCTTGTTTCCTAATTTTATGTGTTATTTTATTTTATTTTCAACAAAAATGTTTCATTTGATAACGTGAGTATAATTAAAATGAGACTGTTGGGTTTTGACTGTTATTTGACCATTGGTTAATATGACCGCTAGAAACTAAACATTTTGATTATTGTCTGTAAATACATGAAATCTTGGTTAATTAATATAGAAAGAAGATTCAATGGCCTCGCCCAGTAGTCTTGGACCGATCGAAGCCCATCTAACAGAACCTGGGAAGGAGGTAGCACCACTGGGCTTTGCTCTGGACCAAACCCAAGCTGAACTTTATCGTGTGAAGCTAGAACGAGATCACCAGCACAAGAAGTTCAAACTGATAGAAATTACTACTCGTGCGATGTTGGCTGAGCCTCCCTCAGATTCTCTCACCTTAGCACACCTTACACTTAGGTCCTATGCTGGTGTGATAAGGGGCTATGTAAGGAGACCGTAACTGCCTTGTGTAATCCTTTGTTTTAAAAAAAAATTGGGATTTCTTCTTATGATGAAGTTTATGAATTTTCAAATGACCGGATAAATATAGTATGCATATTTTTGATGAATTTTAGAAAAATTATATTTTAAAAATGGTTATGTAAACCTTAAATAATTAAAAATGTGTAATGATTTTTGAAAAATGGTCTTCTACAATTATGTTCAGTACAAAATTTAGAGTCTAATAAGATTAACTTAATCTTTGATGAATTGTAAATTACGAATAGTGATTTTATGATTAGGATTAGTAATGTGTCCAAATGGATTAGTAATCTCACTTAAAGAAAGTATTAATATAATCGAGGCACCTTGATTAAGTAATGTGATTCAATAAAATGGTTAAATAACGGTTTCATAAATTATTATTCAAGTATTAGTTTTTTTTGGTGAATAGTGTTTTTCAATTAAAAATTTAATTAAAAATATTTAGAAAATTATTTTTATAAAACAAATTTCATTTTTGAACTCAGAGCACCGATATTATGCTATGGTAATTTTTGGGGTTTTTTCTGAAAAAATGAATTTTCGGTGAATAGTGTTTTTATTTAAAAATTAAATTAAAAATATTTAGAAAATTATTTTTATAAAATGGAGTTCATATTTGTAATTAGAGCATTGATATTTTGTTAAGATGAAATTTTGGGATTATTCTGAGAAAGTTGAATTTTCGATGAATAGTGAAAATACGGTTTTTAAGTTACGAGTGTCTAATGACATCATTAAATGATGTATTAAGTATGTAATCAATATGGTCGACTTATGAATACTAAGATAAGGTATGAGGTGTCCCAAGTGGCCAATACCATGGGCAAATACCATGGGCAAGCCCATGGTTTTTCCAAAACCACTAATGAGGTGTCCCTTGGCCTCTAATGCCTTGTCCCATTACTTTCCCTATAAATACCAAGCCATCCTCTCATCCATTCGACTCCCCACTCTCCCCCAACAAAGTTCTGGCCTCATTACCTTCCAAGGAGTCCTCCCATGGTGCCCCCAAGCTCTCAAGGTCCCAACATATGAGTTTTAAGAGTTATGTTTTAAGGTAAGGGATCCGACCTCTCTCTTCCTTTTCGAGAAATCTCTTTTATGTCATTTCTTTTATGCTCAACGTTCTTATGTTAAAGGATGTTATTTTATACTCATCTTACTTCCCTTTTCATGTTCATATAATGATAGACCCCCTATTACTCTCATTATTTCGTTTTATGAAGTTTTAAGTGGCGTCGTTAGGCTGCGAAATTTTTGTAACGAATTCTTTCTCCCTTCTCATTTTTCAAGACATATTTTCATGTAAAGTATTTCAAGTTCCTTTTTCTTATGTTGGGGTATGATCTCTAAATTTATCATACTGATATTTTATGATCATATGATGAGAGACCCCATTTGATCTCTTCAATTCAGTATTTTGATGTTTTAAGTGGCACCGTTAGGCTGCCGAATTTTAAAGTGGTTCTTCACCCTTCTCGTTTTGAAGTTCTACTTTCATGTCAATTATTTTAAGTTCCTTTTTGTTATGTTGGGGTATGATCTCTATATCTATCATACTGATCTTTTATGACCATATGATGTGATACCCCATTTTATCTCTTCAATTCAGTATTTTGAAGTTTTAAGTGGCGCCGTTAGGCTGCTGAATTTTTAATTGGTTCTTCACCCTTCTCGTTTTGAAGTTCTACTTTCATGTCAATTCTTTCAAGTTCCTTTTTGTTATGTTAGGGCATGATATCTATATCTATCATACTGATCTTTTATGATCATATTATGAGATAACCCATTTGATCTCTTTAATTCAGTATTTTGAAGTTTTAAGTGGCACCGTTAGGCTGCCGAATTTTTAAGTGGTTCTTCACCCTTCTCATTTTGAAGTTCTACTTTCATGTCAATTCTTTCAAGTTCCTTTTTGTTATGTTGGGGTATGATCTATATATCTATCATACTGATATTTTATGACCATATGATGAGAGGCCCCATTTGATCTCTTCAATTCAGTATTTTGAAGTTTAAGTGGCGTCGTTAGGCTGCTAAATTTTTAAGTGGTCCTTGCACCTTTCTCCCTGTTCAAAGTTCTAATTCCATGTCAAGTCTTGAAAGTTACTTTTTATTGTGTTGTGTAATTATCTCTATATCTATCATACTGATATTTTATGTTCATATGATGATAGACCCTATTTGATCTCATCAATTCATTTTTGGTTGAAGTTTATGTAACGCTGTTAGGCTGCCGATTTTTCATAAGAGAAATCTTATTTTTGTCTTCCTTTCATGTTATTCATTTCATATGGTATATTTTCAAATTTCATTACCATGTTCTTAAATCAATTATATTCTATCCCTATACTGTTTTATGGGTCATTTATTTATTTTTGACCCATGTACCCTCTCTTTTCAATGTTTTCTAAAACCCTGTAACATAGCCGTTATACTGCATAATTTTCGTTTCAAAATGCCTCCCTCTTTATCTCAAAATTATTTTATGTTATTAAGTGAATACTCAAAGCTATTATTTATACAGGGGTATTTACATATATATCAAAATGTTCTATTTTAAATTCTGGGATTTACATACATGAAACCCGCTTTCCCTTTCCGTGGGTTTAAAGTGACATAAATCTCATGTCTTTAAAGCAGTTTTAAAACGTTATGATTATGAAATGAAACCCATTTGTTTTATTCTATATGGGTTGTTTATGAAATGATTGATGATGATATATGTGGCTCACATCATAATAAAGACATTTCAAGGGTCTGCCTAGATATCACTCCAATGCATTGGGTAAAGACTTAATCTCTAGAGATGACCATTTTTAACGACGCCTTGGTGAATAAACTTGGTAATTTTTAACGACACCTTGGGGATGAACCTTGGTGAAATGAAACGATTGTCAATATTAAATGTTATAGCCACATCTTCAAGTTATGAAAAATGTTATTTTTATTATGATGTATCTCATGATTTCATTCTCATGCCTTAATGTTCTTTTCATGACCTTATTGAAGTATCTCAAGTTCACATGTAAAATGTTTCTCTTGTTTCACTTACTGGGCCTTCTTATCACCCTTTCTTTTGATATATGTACCCAGGTTATGAGATGCATTAATGATCCTAGGATGAACATGAGGATAAGCCTTTCAAGTGTTTAAGAAGAATGTTTTATGTTTGCATGTTTTAAGTTCCTGGTTTCCAAGACACTAAACCTTAAAGATCCTCAGTTTTGTAAAATGTAATGAAAGTTTATGTGATAAAAAGGCGGGATTCTATAGTTGGTATCAAAGGATGGTTTAGTTATTTGTGGAAATTAGGATATGAAAACTATAGGAAGAAACCTATAGAAAAGTTAAAAAATAGGAAATCTTTCTGGTATTTTGGTGAGTATTGAGTAAGGGGTTTCCAAGCAAATACATCCCTGTCTGGATACGAGCAGGTAGAGGTTCCTCTGGCGCAGATGTATATAGGGGTAAAACCCAAAAACACCGCTTTGAGATAGAATCGAATGGGAACGGGTACATGACAACGGGCCTTGCTGCACTCTTGGTAACGACACTCCCGGGGGATATGCTTTGGTAAATTCATAATCTTAGTATGAACCATTGTTAAAGGAACAAAGATAAAATAAAATAAAGATTCACATAAGAATATATGATCATGGATAACCTAGATGAGAACCTAGGGGATCACAAGTTAGGGTATACTTTTCTTCTACAAGTTATCCTTATATGCTTTCAGTTCCTTTTCATGATTATTGGCTAAGTACTTAAGCCCCTAATTATGCTTTCTCTTCTTAGTTAATGGTGGGGAATAGAAGAACATGTCCCAACAACCAATGTGATAGGAAATGCGATGATTGTCGTATTAATATGACAGGGATGATTAGGGGATTAAAATATGATTATTATTTTGGAAGATGTTCACTATTTTGGGGACCCTATATGATCGAGGTAAATAGATTACTATGGTATTTTTATTGAGGAGTAAGGTTGACTTATATTTTGAAGAATCGATGAATTTAAGGTGGACTTATAGTAATTTAGGTTACTTATGGGAATGATTAACCTATCTTGGGTGAAATATGTTTAGGTTAGATACTTTTGTTATAAGATGTTAGGAGTGGTTGATGTTGTTTGGAGATGAACAATGAAGTTTATTTTGGAAGACTATGTTATCAAATCCTTCTTGTATTTGGGTTTCAATATTAGTTTGGTTTATTTTGAGGAATTTTAAGGACCATTATTTATGGAATGGTCTATGATGAACTTTGGGTAGTACCATGGAACTTTGAAGATTTAAAAGTAGTTTACATTCCTATGGGATTCTTTCTTTTTGAAGAGTTGTTTTACCTTACCCTTTATGTTTTTCGGATAATGTTTAATGATAGAAGAAATAGATAGTTAATCTTTTGTGGATTATGTTATTCTCTAGAAGATGATTTTTGAGTTTTGATGAGACCAAGTAGTTTTGAATACACATCATTTAGAGAAAAGATTAGTTTTTGTAGAAACTTATTAAAAGATGAAACTCTACATGAGGGTAAGTATATTTTATTATGGTTTTGTTCTATTTAGTAAATGAATTCCTCAAAATTATGAAAGGGAACGTAAAACAAAAATGTTGTTGGTTTACGTTTCCTACTAGGTAATCAAAGACCGTTTACACACATCATAAGTTTGGGATTTTCTTATGGTTATATTTCTCCTAATCATGTTCTCTATCACTCTCCCTCAGAACTTGACCCTATTTTTTCTCCTCCATGTCCATGTTTTCCTATATGGAATCGGAGTGTGGGTTAACTCGGGTGACCTTTGTACTTCCCTTTCTTTCTTTTAAAGTAATAGTTTTACTGACTCCTTTTCCGATGTGGGACTTTCAATGAAATTTCAAAACCCAATTTTAAAAATTGCAAGGACGCAATTTCTTAAGGGGGGAATATTGTAACGACCCAAAATTTTGAATAAATCTTGTTTCCTAATTTTATGTGTTATATTATTTTATTTTCAACAAAAATGTTTCATTTGATAACGTGAGTATAATTAAAATGAGACTGTTGGGTTTTGACTATTATTTGACCATTGGTCAATATGACCACTGGAAACTAAACGTTTTGATTATTGTCTCTAAATACAAGCAATCTTGGTTAATTAATATAGAAAGAATATTCTATGGCCTCGCCCAATAGTCTTGGACCGATCAAAACCCATCTAACAGAACTTGGGAAGGAGGTAGCACCACTGGGCTTTGCTCTGGACCAAACCCAAGCTGAAATTCATCGTGTGAAGCTAGAACGAGATCTCCTTCACGAGAAGTTCAAACTGATAGAAATTACTACTCGTGCGATGTTGGCCGAGCCTCCCTCGGATTCTCTCACCTTAGAACGCCTTACACTTAGGTCCTATGCTGGTGTGATAAGGGGCTATGTAAGGAGACTGTAACTGCCTTGTGTAATCCTTTGCTTTAAATAAAAATTGAGATTTCTTCTTATGATGAAGTTTATGAATTTTCAAATGACCGGATAAATATAGTATGCATATTTTTGATGAATTTTAGAAAAAGGATATTTTAAAAATGGTAATGTAAACCTTAAATAATTAAAACTGTGTAATGATTTTTGAAAAATGGTCTTCTGCAATTATGTTCATTAAAAAATTTAGAGTCTAATAAGATCAACTTAATTTTTGATGAATAGTAAATTATGAATAGTGATTTTATGATTAGGATTAGTAATGTGTCCAAATGAATTAGTAATCCTACTTAAAGAAAGTATTAATATAATCTAGGCACCTTGATTAAGTAATGTGATTCAATAAAATGGTTAAATAAAGGTTTCATAAATTATTATTCAAGTATTAGTTTTTTTGGGTGAATAGTGTTTTTTAATTAAAAATTTAATTAAAAATATTTAGAAAAATATTTTATAAAACGGATTTCATTTTTGAACTCATAGCACCGATATTATGCTATGGTAATTTTTGGGGTTTTTTCTGAAAAAATGTATTTTCAGTGAATAGTGTTTTTATTTAAAACTTAAATTAAAAATATTTAGAAAATTATTTTTATAAAATGGAGTTCATATTTGTAATCAGAGCGTTGATATTTGGTTAAGGTGAAATTTTGGGATTATTCTGAGAAAGTTGAATTTTCGATGAATAGTGAAAATACAGTTTTTAAGTTACGGGTGTCTAATGACATCATTAAATGATGTATTAAGTATGTAATCAATATGTTCAACTTATGAATAGTAAGATAAGGTATGAGGTGTCCCAAGTGGCCAATACCATGGGAAAATACCATGGGAAAGCCCATGGTTTTGCCAAAACCACTAATGAGGTGTCCCTTGGCCATTAATGTCTTGTCCCCTCACTTTCCCTATAAATACCAAGCCATCCTCTCATCCATTCGACTCCCCACTCTCCCCCAACGAAGTTCTGGCCTCATTACCTCCCATGAAGTCCTCCCATGGTGCCCCAGGCCCTCAAGGTCCGAACCTTTGAGTTCTAAGAGTTATGTTTTAAGGTAAGGGATCCGACCTCTCTCTTCCTTTTCAAGAAATCTCTTTTATGTCATTTCATTTATGCTCTACATTCTTATGTTAAAGGATGTTATTTTATACTCCTCTTACTGACCTTTTCATGTTCATATAATGAGAGATTCCCTCTTACTCTCATTATTTCTTTTTATGAAGTTTTAAGTGGCGCCGTTAGGCTGCCAAATGTTTTGTAACGAATTCTTTCCCCCTTCTCATTTTTTCAAGATATATTTTCATGTAAAGTATTTCAAGTTCCTATTTATTATGTTGGGGTATGATCTATAAATTTATCATACTGATATTTTATAATCATATGATGAGAGCCCACATTTGATCTTTTCAATTCAGTATTTTGATGTTTTAAGTGGCGCTGTTAGGCTGCCGATTTTTTAAGTGGTCCTTCACCCTTCTCGTTTTGAAGTTCTACTTTCATGTCAATTCTTTCAAATTCCATTTTGTTATGTTGGGGTATGATCTCTATATCTATAATACTGATCTTTTATGAACATATGATGTGATACCCCATTTGATCTCTTCAATTCAGTATTTTGAAGTTTTGAGTGGCGCCGTTAGGATGCCGAATTTTTTAGTGGTTCTTCACCCTTCTCATTTTGAAGTTCTACTTTCATGTCAATTCTTTCAAGTTACTTTTTGTTATGTTAGGGTATGATCTATATATATATCATACTGATATTTTATGACCATATGATGAGATAACCCATTTGATCTCTTCAATTCAGTATTTTGAAGTTTTAAGTGGCGCCGTTAGGCTGCCGAATTTTTAAGTGGTTCTTCACCCTTCTCGTTTTGAAGTTCTACTTTCATGTCAATTCCTTCAAGTTACTTTTTGATATGTTGGGGTATGATCTCTATATCTATCATACTGATCTTTTATGACCATATTATGAGAGGCCCCATTTGATTTCTTCAATTCAGTATTTTGATGTTTAAGTGGCGTCGTTAGGCTGCTAAATTTTTAAGTGGTCCTTGCACCTTTCTCCCTTTTCAAAGTTCTAATTCCATGTCAAGTCTTGCAAGTTCCTTTTTATTATGTTGGGGTATGATATCTATATCTATCATACTGATCTTTTATGTTCATTTGATGAGAGACCCTATTTGATCTCATCAATTCATTTTTGGTTGAAGTTTATGTAACGCTGTTAGGCTACCGAATTTTCATAAGAGAAATCTTATTTTTGTCTTCCTTTCATGTTCTTCATTTCAAATGGTATATTTTCAAATATCATTACCATGTTCTTAAATCCATTATATTATGTCGCTATACTGTTTTATGGGTCATTTATTAATGTTTGACCCATGTCCCCTCTCTTTTCAATGTTTTCTAAAACCCTGTAACATAGCCGTTATACTGCATAATTTTTGTCTCAAAATGCCTCCCTCTTTATCTCAAAATTATTTTATGTTATTAAGTGAATACTCAAAGTTCTTATTTATACATGGGTATTTACATATATATCAAAATGTTCTATTTTAAATTCTGGGATTTACATACATGAAACCCGCTTTCCCTTTCCGTGGGTTTAAAGTGACATAAAGCTCATGTCTTTAAAGCAGTTTTTAAAACATTATGATTACGAAATGAAACCCATTTATTTTATTCTATATGGGTTGTTTATGAAATGATTGATGATGATATATGTGGCTCACATGATAATAAAGACATGTCAAGGGTGCGCCCAGATAGCGCTCCAATGCATTGGGTAAAGACTTAATCTCTAGAGATGACCATTTTTAATGATGCCTTGGTGAATAACCTTGGTAATTTTTAATGACACCATGGGGATGGGCCTTGGTGAAATGAAACCATTGTCAATATTAAGTATTGTAGCAACATCTTGAAGTTATGAAAAATGTTATTTTTATTATGATGTATCTCATGATTTCATTCTCATGCCTTAACGTTCTTTTCATGACCTTATTGAAGTATCTCAAGTTCACATGTAAAATGTTTCTCCTGTTTCCCTTACTGGGCCTTCTGCTCACCCTTTCTTTTGATGTATGTCCCCAGGTTATGAGATTCAGTAATGATCCTAGGATGAATATGAGGAGAAGCCTTTTAAGTGTTTAAGAAGAATGTTTTATGTTTTCATGTTTTAATTTCCTGGTTTCCAAGACACTAAACCTTAAAGATCCTCAGTTTTGTAAAATCTAATGAAAGTTTATGTGATAAAAAGGCGGGATGCTATATGTTCCTATCTTGACACCAACCATTATCCCAGATACAGGTGCCAATGCAGATTTCTGAGAGGGATTTATGAGGTTCATGAAGACCTTCTGAGGAGTACCACCTCCTACCCCATCTATGGTAGATTTTACGTGGGTTTTTAGCAGCAGCATCCTACCACCTTTACAGGGGATGGAGGACCTCAGGCTGAAAAATCATGATTAGAGGCCATTATTTTGATCTTAAAGCATTTGGAGATTCCACTAGAGAGAAGGTTGGAGCTTGCTACTTATATTCTTCAAGATTCTGGCAAGATATGGTGGGATGTGATCTCACAGGTGGGACACTAGTAGGTTATGGTGTGGGATGAGTTCCAACATGCCTTCTATGACTATTTCTACCCTGATACTTTGAGGGATGATCGAGCCTGAGATTTTATGAGTTTGAATTAGGGTACTCTTTTAGTTATGGATTATTATTCTCATTTCACAGTGTTGTAGAACTTCACACCCATTCAAAGGGGAGATCAGTTATTCCCATCAAAAAAGTTTAAGGATGGTCTCAGGAATGACATCCAATCTCTGGTGAACATCATTAGGTTGACTTCCATCACCTCTATAGTCAACCAGAAGCTGATCACAGAGCGCAATCTGAGGGATTATAGGGTCGTGAGCTAAGGAGGCTCAACATCTGGAGTTAGTACCCCTATGAATGACAGCAGGAAGCATCGTAGGGAGTATACGTGTAGAGATATAAGTAGTTTGAATACTTCTTATGGTGTCCAAGTGGTGTGCTACCAGTGCGGAAAGAGAAGGCATACAAGGCCACATTTCCCAAGAGACCTAGTGGAGTGATAATCTTGAGAAAAAATGGGACATCTTAAGTGTTTCTGTCAGTTTTTCTCACTAGAAGCTAGTGACAGAGTTTCTTCTATGACTCCTTGTTCAGAAGCAGGACCACCAGTTTCTCATCAGTCTGGGGACTGGAGTTCATCTGGCCGTTCAGGCAGCGGTAGAGGTCGTGGCCATGGTAGCAAGTTTCCAGGCTTTTATGGACAACTGGGTGTATCAGCTCAAGGTAGTCAGGTAGGGTTATAGGGCCGTAGTACTGTCTAGACTTTTAAAGTAGAGAAGTCCTAGTAATGGCATGATCTTGGACACTCTATAGTTTGAGGTACAATTCTAGTTTCCTCAGTCTTAGCTTCTGCACTATTCGATACAACGGCTTCCCATAGTTTCATATCTATTGCTGTTGTGAAGATCCTTGGCCTCTATAAATTTTCTTCTACTGATGTCTTGACACTAGACACTTCGTTAGGGGCTAGACCAAATATTGTACATCAATGCAAGGAGTACCCTCTTGAGGTCGGTGAATGTCACTTCTTATGGGAACTCTATGTCTTAGAGATGAAAGGATATGGTGTCATTCTTGGAATGGTATGGTTAGTTCCCTTCTAGGATTTTGTTTACTGGTATCATAGTAGGATGAGTTTCACATCACCAGAGGGTGGTTCGTTTCTTTATAAGGGTGAATGGGATTTCCAAGCTAGCAGAGTAGGACCCGCGCATCATAGGTTGTGTGGAGTTACATCCCAGATTTCTAGTACGTATCTGGATGACCAGGGAACTTCACAAATGGACTTTATTCCAGTGGTGGATCATATTAGGTATGTATTTCCAGAGTAATTTTCAGGTTTTCCTCTAGAGATAGAGGTAGACTTTTCTTTTGATCATGTTCTAAGAGTGGAACTGGCTCCCATTCATCCTTATAGGATGGATACACCAGAGTTATAGGAGCCCAAGAAGTAGATAGAGGAGTAACATGATAAGGGTTTCATTCAACCCAAAACTTCTCCTTGGGGTTCGCCTGTCCTGTTTGAGAAGAAGGATGAATACACCCTTATACTTTGTGTGGATTATCAGAAGTTGAACTATTGATGGTCAAGAACCGATATCCCTTACCAAGAATTAATGATCTCTCTGATCAACTTTGATGAGACCATCTATTCTCGAATATTTACTTGAGATCCGGTTATCATTATTTGTGTGTTAGACCATATGATATACCTCTTACTTTCTTTCGGAGTAGATTTTGTCTATACAAGTACGTGGTTATGTTGTTCGATCTCACAAACGCGCCTGCAGTTTTCATGGCACTGATGAACCGAGTGTTCCATCCATACATGGTTTCTTTTGTGGTAGTATTTGTGGATGATATCTTGGTGTACTCTCACACTTGACACAACTATGATACCCATCTTGAGATAATTTTGAGTACATTGATAGGGCATCAGTTATATGCTAATCTCTCAAAATTCCACTTTTGGTTGGACCATATTCACTTATTGGGTCATGTTATCTCAGAGATAGAAGTATCAATAGACCAAGAGAATGCGAGAGAAGTAGTTTATTAGTGGAAACTGAATAAATTGTTTTATTTATGTAGTTTTCTAGGGCTGTATAGTTACTACAAACGTTTTATATAGGAAATTTCATGCTTAGCAGCGTCACTGACGTGCCTAATTAAGAAGGGTGCGAAGTACCTGTGGACTGATTCTTGTGAGTTAGCGTTTTAGGAGTTGAAAGGGAGGTTGACTTTAACACCGATACTAGTATTTCCAGAGAAAATCAAGAGTTATACTGTGTACTGTGATTCACCAGGTATTGGGCTGGGAGAAGTTCTTATGTAGGGGGAAGGAGTCATTGTGTACCGATCTCGGCAGTTGAGGCCACATGAGAAGAATTACCCAATGCAAGATATTGAGTTGGCTGCAGTTGTTCATGATTTATATTTTTGGATGCCTTACCTGTTGGGATATCATTTTGTCTTTTTCAATGACCATAAAAGTCTCACGTAAATCTTCACACATCGCTATATGAATTTGAGACAGAGAAGGTGGGTTGAGTACCTTCTGTCTTTTGATTTTGAGCTTGCCTACATGCCTGGGAAAGGCAATGTTGTGGTTGATGCATTGAGCAGAAGGACTCAGCAATAGGTAGTTCAGGAGTTCAGTAGTGAGTGGAAGCTTATGTCTATATTCTATGAGATGGATTGTTAGGTGCACGATAGACAGGGGGTGACATTTATTTCTTCTATGGCTATTAGCATTACTCTACTTGATCGAGTTCAAATGAGGCAACTATCAGATTATAGAGGCCTAGTAATATAAGATGGTGTGTCTGGAGAGGACCCTACTTCTAGATGGACTGTAGGAGATGATGAGATCTTGTTTTTTCATGGGTGTATGTGGGTACCAGCAGACATAAGCAAGGGGATGATGCAAGATTTTCATTCTTCAGTTTGGGAAGTTCATCCTGGTGTCACCAAGATGTATTGAAATATATACCGTTAGTATTGGTGGATAGAAATGAAGATAGATGTTGCTGGTTTTTTCATGAGTTGTTCTACCTGTCAGCAGGTGAAGGCGGAGCATCAGCGTCCCACAAGGATTTTGCAGCAATTACCCATTATTGAGTGGAAGTGGAATGATGTCGTGATGGACTTCATGATAGGCTTACCGATGTATCCTTGAGAAAATAATGTTGTTTGGTTTGTCATTGATAGATGCACAATGGTTGCACACTTCTTACAGATCAAGGAGACCTTTAGTGTTGATGAGTTGGGAAGGCTATACATCTGAGAGATTTTACATCTACATGGGTTCCACACTCCATTGTTTCAGATAGAAATGCACTTTTTACTTCTCTAGTCTGGAAAGGACTCCAAAGGTATTTGGGTACGTAGGTACTTCTAAGTACAACTTACCATCCCCACATAGATGGCCAGTCCAAGCATATGATTTAGGTGTTGGAGGACATGATTCGAGCATGCATCCCGGATTTTGGAGGTTCATGGGAGAAACACATACCTCTAGTGGAGTTTTCCTACAATAATAGTTTTCAAACAACTGTTCATATGGAACCTTATGAGGATTTGTACGGTACACCATGCTGATCACCTCTATGTTGGCTGGAGGTAGGAGAGGCAGCTATTTTGGGACCTCATCTTGTCCAGGAGACCATGGAGTAGATAAAGTTGATTCAAAAGAGGATGGATATGGCACAGTCATGGCAGAAGTCTTATGATGATCAATGAAGATGACCTCCAATGTTCGATGATGGAGATTGGGTTTTCCTACGCGTCACTCTGAGGATTGGACACATGTGGATTAAGAGATTGGGTAAGCTTTAGCCAAGGTTCATCTGGCCTTTTGAGGTTTTGGAAAGGGTTGGTCTGGTTTCCTATATATTGCAATTACCTCAGAGGTACTGGGCTATGCATGACGTCTTCCACGTTTCTCATCTACAAAGTTACTTCTAAAACCCATCTCATGTTTTTCAACCCGAAGAGGTTAAGTTGTAAGTGGATGCCTCATTTGAGGAGCATCCTATCTAGATTGTTTATCGAAGTAAGAAGGTTCTCTTTGGACGGTCTGTTCCTCTGTTACAGGTGCTATAGAAGCATAGGTGAGTATAGGATGAGACTTGGGAGAGGGAGGCCGATGTACGATCACAGTGGCCAGAGCAGTTCAAGTATTCTTCTTCTATGCTGCCTTGCTAGGGAAATTCAGGGATTAATTTCTTTAAGGGGGAATTTTGTAAGAACCTAGATATTTTTTTTTCAGGTGTGGATCCAATTTTTCTAATGTTTTGAGAAAAAGAGTAGTTTCTATAAATTTAAGGAGCACACGCCATGTACTTTTGAGTACACTCTTTGTACCCGGTTACCGTGGGTGACCATTTACTGGATATTTAATGACCGAGTACATAGACGTGTGGGGTGACCTAGAGACCACGTAAAGCAGATGCCAGTAAATTCATGTACATGTTGTGTACTTTTCTTTTAATTGATTAAACGGATTGGGGTCACATATAATCGACAAAAAACTCTTCTTCTCAGCCCGTCTCATCCCAGAATGACTGAAGCCAACAAATATTCTTAGAGCCCCCGATTAATCTTTCAGTCTTCGATTTAGCTAATGTCAATTTCATTGGAATTGCCATAGTGAGCTCTTGTTTCTTCAAGAGCCTCGTTTCCTGATTTATCTCCTTTCATGAGATATCATCTGTTGAGAATTTTTCATGTTTTTGTAAATCTACCACATTCTTGGTCGATTCAAGGGATAAAGATGGAGTATATAGATCTTAAAACATCGAGGTAGGTGGTTTTTTTTATTTATTTAGTTAGTATTTGAATATTATGTGAAAACTTTTCCAATACCCTAGAATGGGGTATTGTGTGTTTAGGGATTTTAGCCTTGTTAATGCCTGCTATGTCTTATGTGTATGAGTAGAGGTTTTTTGATTGTGAAAAGGTTTATTTTCCATGCTATGGATGTGTTACCAATATTTTTATTGATATTGACCATTTGGTCTAGATTTTCCTGTTAAGATGCTTTCCTTCCATGCTTAGTGTTGTTAGGATGGAGTGATTTATCTGATGATGTTTTATGCTTGTAGCTGTTAGCCAAGTAGTTCATAAAAGCTGTTAAACAAGTAATTATTAAGGTTTACATTGGCTATTAGGAATTTTTGTGCACGATTGACTTACATAGGGCTGTAGGAACCTGGTGTAGTAGACCATATGAAGAATGGATGTGGAGGGCCTCTCTATAGTGTCTTTTTAGTTTTCACGTTGCAAGACCATAGGGGGGATGGAAGTGAGTGCTCCCTCAGTGTGTCTGTTGTCCCTTGTTGCAAGACCACAAGGGGAGTTGAATGTTAAGTGCTTCCCCAGAGTTTTTTTAGTTTACAGATAAAATAACACAAGTGGAATTGACGGTGAGTGCTTCCTCAGAGTATCTTTGATAAAGATGAAATAGAGGGGTTAGACTATGAGTACTTCCCAGAGGGTTGCTCATGTTTGATAGGTTGAAAAAGAGGGGATATTATATGAGTACTTCCCAGATCGTTACTTTTTTTAATTAACTTCTTACTTTATATTTTAAAATGAATGAAATTGAACTGTAGGATTGTTTGCTTTTGAGTACTTCCTTGTTTAATGATTCATTTTGCTTATCGCCTGCCATATATATTCACTGATTATTAGGAAAAAATATTTGGGTGGTTGCCTACTGGGATTAATCTCACACCCTGTTTGGGTCATGATTTTAGGCCCTAAAATATTATATTTTGCAAGTATAGATAAGGGAAAGTTCTCTTCCATGTCATGTACTTGACTGCTGTGGATATGAAGAGCATGAGACCAAGCTGATTCTTGCGATGCAGCTAAAGTTTATTTGTTTTCTTTGTACTTTGGTTTAGTACTGTATTATGAAATTGTGACTTGTTTGGCTTCTTTTACTAGACATATTTATCATGCATAATTTATAAATATGTGCTCTATTTGGTTATTACTTCAAGTCTTCTGCTATTTTATTATTTCATGTTATTACTACTTCTGCTATTGTTATCTATTTCTTTCCATTGTGTTACTCTTCCAATGGGGTGTAATGGACCAGACCCTCATGGTTCATATCTTTTCCAAATTCTGAATCCTAAGGATGGCGTCTCGATAGCAGGATGTCATTTCGATGTGTGACTGATCAGCGTGACACAATTAGTGTTTCACCGATAGGTGTGTCACGATCGGTGTGTCACCGATCGGTGCGACCGATCAGTGGGACCGATCAGTGTGTCGTCGATCAGGGAGACCGATCAGTGTGTCCCTGATCGGTGTGTCACCGATCGGTGTGACACGATCGGCGCGACCGATCGGTGTGTCACCGGTCGGTGCAACCGATCAGTGTGTCACCGATCGGTGCGACGGATCGGCGTGTCAGCGATCGGTGTGACACGATCAGTGTGACCGATCGGTGTGTCGTCGATCGGTGTGGCACGATCGGTGTCACACAGCATTGTTGAGTTTTTCTTCTACAGTCTTTCCTGTAACCCCACTTTTAAGCCTTTTTAACATTTTGGAAGTGGTTAAAGGCCGTTTTTATCCCCATAATCAATGTTTAAATTCATAAGAGTGGGGAGACCCTCAACGGACCCAGTTGTGTGTCCATGTAACGTTTCCCCACTGTTTATATGAATCCTTTAAAGTCACAACTTTTTTCACCTTTTCCCCATGATAGTTTTGTAATAACAATTAATTCTATTATGCGTAACCACCAAACCATGTGGTGAATCCACGATCCGAGTTTATATCCGTTCAAATTCTATATCCCGTGACAACTAGATCTCATCCTTATATCGCACGAAAATTTATTCTTCTTCTTCCTCTTTTCCTCTTGGCTGGTCTCCTTTTCTTCCCTGTTTGTTTGGAGTTCCCCTTCCCGAGGCAAGTGGTGCACCTGTGCTGGATCCTTTCTGCCTGACCTTGGAGTCCCCGACGTTTCTGCCCTGCAAGTCGCGCATCCCCCGTTCAAGGCACATGGAGAAGAACTTCGATCCATGATCAATAAAGTAGGGATTCTGTCTTCATATCTCCTTATTGTGTAACATGCGGGGTGGGTACGCTACTGTTTTTATGGGAATGGATGAAACCAAACCTTAATAAAGATAATAAATAGACTGTTAAAGAATGATGGGGTGCATTTGAAAATTCTACTATAATATTTTATAATTTCTATATGTTGTGAATTGTAAGGGGCTTATTCTTACTGAAAATCATGGCTGTTGGTGGTCTTTTATTGCGCACTAATGAACCCTTGTATTCTGTGATGATTAAATGACTATAAAATGGAAATTGGTTAATTACCTAGGCTTGGTTAGTTAAATGGATACCTAGTGAACATCAATCCTTGTGTGGTCACCCCAGATAACCAACAGAAAGAAGAACCTAATGATTGATGTTCTTGAACCTGGAAGTTCCCTACTCTGTTTTGATAATAGGTGTATTGTTCTGTTAATGATTGTGGGTTGATGTGGATGGGGATGAGATCCTCTGTTGTGGAATGGTTGTTGGTTATGAATTTTAAGCTGTGTGGGGCTATATCTTGAGGCTTTTTTGGTTCCAGTACTTTGATAGATCTCACTGGTCCCTTTGTTGTTGTTACTTCGCAAGAGAACCGGGTGTGAATGCTTAAATTGCTGTTTGGGTGTTTCTCCTTCTCTGGCTTGTGGTTGTGCCTCTTAGATTGCCCAGTAGTGCAAATTTTACTTGAATTGGATCACTTGAACATGAAAACAAGAATGATTTAAATGGGGAATAGGTTTTGGGAATGAGTTGTTACTTGGCCATGAGTGTCATGCCTTTCTTTTATGAATGAATAGTAACAAGGGTGTTTGTGCTTAGGTTGGCTATGGAGACCCTAGGCTGGGATGAGTGCTTGTTACCAATACATATAATTTTAGTTCTTATGTTTCTTCTTCTCACCCCACAAAAGTTGAGAACTTAGTGCCAAACACCCCCATTTCATGTGTGAGGGTGTTTTTTCCAACATTCCTATGAGTGGTTGGTTATTAGGTCCTTTTATGCTCCCTTTCCCGAATAGCCCAAGAATCTTCGGGTAGGCTATGATGGCCTGAGGTCCATTATAGCCCAATATTCTTTAGGCATGGTAGTTTTGGTGGTTGTCCCAGGTGTGTGTGCGCAAGTTATTTCCCAAGAGTGTTCGGGATGAGGCCCAGGTGTCTTCAGGCATGGCAGTAGTTGTTCTGGTCTAGGTGTTTGCTGGCGTGGTTTCGTGTGGTGGTTGTGGACTAGGTGTTTGCGGGTGGGATGAATGGTGGTGGCCTAGGTGTGTGCGGGCGGGGTGTGGCAGTGGGACTACGTTGAGAATGGCGGGATTGGTTTGATGCATAGGATGTCTTCAATAACCAGTGGGAAAGTGGTGTGGGGTACCCAAATATCGATGTGCTATTACTATACATTACTTGACTTGCGTTATTTGGGGTGCGTGCCTTTGTGAGGCTTGGGTGGATAGTTTTACTTTCTAGGTGCTTGGTTATCTCTTTTCTCATAGGGTATTAGAATGCCTCCCCACTTGTGCATGAGAGTCTTTGGTTTTTCCCTACTGAGTATACTTGTATGCTCACCCTATGTATATTAAACTGCTCTCAAGTTTCCAGGAGGAATTTAGGGATCGTGTAGGGCCATACTAGCTCGGATGTTGGGACAGTTACAGTTTCTATTTTCCTTTTCTTTTGTACTTTAACTTTGTGGTCTCCTTGTACTTTGTGGTATTTACTTTTGTAACTTGCATATGGGTATGGGTTTCTTTGGCTTTAATCTTACCCCCAGTTTTTGTTTTGTTGGGATTTACAATCTTATCTCCCAATCCTAATAAAGAAAAAGGGTAATGCCTTCCATCTTGTGTGTGATTCTATACCCTTGGTGCTAGTCGCCACTCTAGGGCCTATTGAAGGCGGGTGTCGGGGGTCATTATCTCTCCTTTAACTTGAAGAAGGAAGGGTTTGGAAATCTGCTGTCCCTTCCCTCATCTTGGTGAAGGCGGGTCATTACAGAATGGTATTAGAGACAAAGGTTGGGAGATAGGATGGAGTCTGGGGTTAGGCCTAGTGAGGATTGCATAGAATGGTAGGGAAACCGTGTTGGGTGATCTTAGTGTGTGAAATAGGCTAGGGAAGACCAGCTAGGACATGGGATTTTAGGGCCTCCCATGATCCGATGCAAGGAATCTGGGCCTACCAAATTACCACGTAAGGCTACACTGATTGTAGGGTAGAGACCCTAGGGAAAGTACATGCATCATAATGACTTGAGTTTTTATGTTTTATGGGTATTTTGGGGATTTAAAATGAATAAGAAGTCTAAGAAAAGTTTAAGAACAATATTTTACACTACTCAGGCTTAGGCATTTCTTGTTTACCTTACAGCTATGGAACATGGGAGATGACCACGAGTAGTGCAGGCAATTGAGGCCCAAGAGGTTGACTTGGATGATCAACAGAGGGCTGACTGAGAAGAGGAAGATGATCAGTGGCAGAAGATACTTCTTTCCTTTCAGTGGTAGACCCTCAGGAAGTATAAGGGAAACATCTCTAACATGGAGACATAAAACTGGCTAGAGGAGCTGGTGATAGCTTTCTACTTGATCCAAGCTCCAATGAAGTACTGGGTTCCTTTGGATGTAAATTAGATGCGTGGAGAAACACATCAGTGGTGGACGCTTTATCTTGGGGAGAATAGGGAGGCTAAGGTTACTTGGGATGACTTCGAAAAGGAGTTCCAGGAATAATTTCTCTCTTCGATGATGTAGGCTAAGAAGAGGCAGAAGATACTCTCCCTCTAGTAGAGGAGCATGTCAGTGAGAGAGTTGGGGATCAAGTTCAAGGATCTCCTCTAATTTTCTCTGGACCTCTTCCCACATGAGGAGTCTCAGTTGAGACGTTTGTAGGAGGCACTTCGACCTTGTCTTCAGTATGCTGTTACTACCTTCACCCTACCGACGTACTTAGAGGTCCAGAAGAAAGATGAAGGGGTGGAGAGGATGAACACATTGGGAGGTGTATCATGAGAGGGAATCTAGTTGGGCTCGTTGAAGGGGAAGGCCGTTAGCATTAGATCCCCAGCATCGGGGCCCTCTAGGTTTCGACCAGCAGGAAGTAAGCCTCAGCAGTTCTAGTTCTAATCTCCCGGCCCTCACCCTTTCCTTTCGGGCCCAGGGCCATGATGGTTCATCTATGGAAGCCATGGGCACCTATGAAATTAGTTCCTGGACAGAGTACAATACCATATGGGTGGGAAGGTTCAACGCCCACCTTAGCAGCAACAGTTTCCAGCTAGGCCCTTTCAGCCTTAACAGCAGGGGCAGCAAGCTCCCACTTCTATGAGGGCAGGCATTGCAGGAGGAGGCTGACCTCAGGGTACTCCTCAATGACCTCAACCAGGGCATGGTCGGGGAGGTGGCTGACAGCCGAGAGGTAGAGGAGTTGGGCGTGGGCAGCTGCACGCCGCATAGGCAGCAGTTCCAGTATGGCCAGAAGTCATTCGAGGTACGATCCGCTTATTTAGTTCTCTTGCCTATCCCTTGTTCGATACAGGAGCTTCACAATCCTTTGTTGCACCCAGTCTGGCCCGTGCTCTGGGTTTAGACACTAAGAGACTTCCAGTGCCCATGGTGTTGAGCACACCAATCGGAGGTTAGACCGACTTGTTTTATGTTTGCGGAGGGTGTAAACTGATGGTAGGTCCACATCAGTCTATCAGGGATCTTCTACTATTTCAGATACATCCAAACAATGTAATCCTAGGCATTGAATGGATGTTATCTATATGTGGCGTCATTGAATACTTTTGAGGAAGGGTCATGTTCTAAAATTTGGGCGGCCGATGTGTAACTTTCATCGGCGAGCGGGGTTGCCAGAAAAGTAGCAGGCAAGAGAATCCCCTCTTTTCCTTGTTAGCTGAACTATCAGTGGAGCCGATTGATACAGAAATGGTAGAAATCCCAGGGATTGTCAGTGAGTTTATGGAAATCTTCCCTGAAGAGGTGGAGACTCTACCCCCTCGGCGTGATGTTGAGTTCGGGATAGACTTGCAACCTGGTGCCCATCCGATTTTGATGGATCCCTACCGGATGGCACATTCTCAGTTGCAGGAGTTGCGGATTCAGATTGGCAATATGATAAAGAAGGGTTTTGTTCGACAAAGTGCATCATCATGGGGTTCTCCAGTCTTGTTTGAAAAGAAGGTAGATGGTGGTCTGAGGCATTGCATAGACTACAGGAGACTGAACCAGGTAACGATCAAGAACCGTTACCCCCTCCCGAGGATAGACGATCTCTTTGACTAGCTGAGGGGAGTAGGTTGGTTCTCTAAGATCGATCTGCGGTCTGGCTATCACCAGTTGAGTGTGAAGAAGGGTGACATCTAGAAGACTACCATTAGGTGCAGATATGGTCACTTTGAGTTTGTGGTCATGCTGTTCGGTGTTACGAACACTCTAGCTGTGTTCATGGGGCTCATGAACTTCGTCTTCCAGGAATACCTGGATCCGTTTGTAGTCGTTTTTATTGACGACATCTTGATCTACTCAAGATCAGAGGAGGATCATGCTGAACAGATGAGGACGATTTTAGAGGTCCTCCTACAACACCAACTCTATGGTAAATTGTCCAAGTGAAAGTTTTGGATGTGAGAAGTGAACTTCCTTGGGCCTGTGGTGTTCGAGCAGGAAATAGTGGTGGACCCATCGAAGGATGAGACAGTTGTTTCTTGGACAGTGCCCAAGAACATGGTAGAAGCTTGTAGTTTCCTTGGACTAGCAGGATACTATCGGAGGTTTGTTCCCAACTTCTCCCGAGTTGTGGCACCTTTGACAGCTTTGACCAAGAAGGACCAGGCCTTCGTGTGGAATGGGCAGTGCGAGCCAGCCTTCAGTTATTTGAAGGAGAAGTTTGTAAGTGCCCCAGTGATGAGATTTCCAGAAGAAGGGGCGGCGTATGTGGTGTTCTGTGATGATTAAGGACAAGTCCTTGAGTGTGTGCTAATGCAAAGACAAGTGGTGATCTCTTATGGGTCTAGACAGTTACGTCCTCATGAGCGTAATTATGTCACCCACGATCTGGAGCTTGCAATAGTTGTTTTCTCACTAAATTTGTGGCGGCATTACCTCATCGGGGAATGCTTCGTGGTCTTCACAGATCACAAAAGCTTGAAGTATATCTTCTCCTAGTGGGACCTGAACTTACGGCAACGAAGGTGGATGGAGTTCCTTCAGGACTATAACTTTGATATTTCCTACACCTTTAGAAAAGGTAATATAGTGGCCAGTTCCTTGAGCAAGAAGTCAGATAAGGATGCGGTTCGAGTGTCGGCAGATGCTTGGAAGGCGATGGAGGAGTAGGCTGCCCTGCACCTGGATGTGAGGATGGTTGGTGGAATAGGTTTACTATATCAGATGACAGTGCAGTCTTCTCTACTATGACAAGTGTAGGAGTCTCAGTGGGGAGACATAGAGAGTGAGGTGATGCGTGATCGGACTAACCAAGGCAATGCTCTAGAAGTATGGTCAGAGGATGGTCAGAATCAGATTCTTTTATGAGAAAAGGTGTTTGTCCCAAAGGCGATGCTTGAAAGGGTTGTTGTTGAGTTCCACAAATCACCCCTAGAGGTGCACCCAGGCGTTTCCAAGATGTACCAGGGTCTGAGGAGTCAGTTTTGGGGGCCTGGGGTAAAGCGGGCGGTGGTAGAGTTCGTGGCCAGGTGCCTAGTGTGTCAGTAGGTAAAGGATGAACAACATGTTCTAGGAGGTTTGTTGCATCCTTTAGACATCCTCGAGTGGAAGTGGGATGAAATCTCGATGGATTTCGTCACATGACTACCCAAGGTTCAAGGGGGATGCGGTGCTATCTGGGTAGTGGTGGACCAATTGACAAAGACGTCTCACTTTCTGGCGATCAAAGAGTTGGGTACAGTGGATGCCTTAGCACAAAGATATGTGGATGATGTAGTGTGGTTGCATGGAGTTCCGAGGTCCATAGTCTTGGATAGGGATGCACGGTTTACCTCAAGATTCTAGAAAGGATTGCAGCATTCTTTTGGCACCCAACTATGTCTTAGAATTGCTTTCCACCCCCAGACAGATGGACAGACAGAGCGCACAATCCAGACAGTGGAGGATTTTCTACGAGCATGTGTGTTGGATTTTTGGGGATTGTGGGTGCAACACTTTCCTCTGGTAGTGTTTGCCTACAATAATAGATTTCACTCTACCATTGGTATGACTCCATTCGAATCCTCGCACAGAAGGACATGTCTCTCACCCGTGTGCTGGATCGAGGTTGGGGAAACAAGTGTTCTTGGCCCAGAAGTGGTGCAGAGCACAACAGAGAAGGTGCAGCTTATACGAGAGAGGATGAAGGTAGATCAGGACCAGAAAAAGTCATATGCTGATAATAGGAGGAGACCCTTGGAGTTCGAGGTCGAGGAGCATGTATTATTGAAGCTCTCCCCTCGGCGTGGACAACGGAGGTTAGGCAGGGGGAGTAATCTTTCTCCAAGGTTCATCAGACCATTCAAAGTGCTACATCAGATCAGATAAGTGGCTTATCAGCTAGTGTTACCATCACCTCTATTGAGAATACATGACGTCTTCCATGTGTCACAACTCTGACAGTATCTACACGACAATTCACACGTCCTCTACTGGGGAACACTTGACGTTGAGGAAGATGTGAATTTTGTGGAAAGACCAGTGAGGATTGAGGATTGTGAGGAGAAGGTGCTCCGTGGACAGACCATTCCTTTAGTTCGTGTGTTATGGAGGCATGGTGGGCTCGAAGAGAGTACCTAGGAATGGAAGGCACAGATGTGCGCCCACCACCCATAGCTTTTTTGAGTTTTGTTCTGTTTCATTTTGTACTCATTTGTGATGTAATGCTGACCTTGTTGGTTTATGATATGTTTTGTTTCCCTACCTTGTGAATGTTATGAAAAGTCCTAATATGTGGGGAAGGGAGGACTTAATCCCTAATCGAGACGTATTAAGGTGGATGCGATTAATCCCGTACAGGTCATTCAATACCACCGAAAGCGGATAGTATCTTGACATGGAGGAAGGAACTCCCAGAATCATGTTTCGGGACAAAATGGACATTGTCTTCGGCGTGGCTGTTTAGGGTGGTTTATCCCCAAGGGGTATCTTTAAAGGAGGGGTTTTCAAACCCCTCTCTTCTCTTCTGGTCGAGCTTTGATTCTCGAGGATAAGAATATTTCAAGGGGTATCTGATGTAATGGCCCAGACCCTTGTGTTCTATCCCTTTTCCAAATTCTAAATCCTAAGGATGACGTCTCGGTAGCAGGACGTCATTTCAATGTGCGACCGATCGAAATGACATGATCGGTGTCACCAATATGTGTGTCATGATCGGTGTCTCGCTGATCGGTGCGACTGATCGGTGTGTCGCCGATCAGTGTGACCGATCGGTGTTTCACCGATCGGTGTGACAAGATCCGTGCGACTGATCGGTGTGTCGCAGATCAGTACGATCGATCGGTGAGTCGCCGATCGGTGTGACACGATCGGTGTGACCGATCAGGGTGTTGCCGATCAGTGTGACACGATTGGTGCGACTGATCGGTTTATCCCCGATCGGTGTGACATGATCGGTGCGACCGATCAGTGTGTTGCCGATCAGTGCGACCAATCGGTGTCACCGATCGGTGTGGCATGATCGGTGCGAACAATTGGTGTGTCGCCGATCGGTGCAGCACGATCAGTGTCACACAACCTTGTTCAGTTTTTTTCTACATTTTTTCCCGTAACGCCACTTTTAAGACTTTTTAGACTTTTAGAAGTGGTTCAAGGACATTTTTAGCCCCATAATCAATGTTTAAATTCCTAAGAGTGGGGCGACCCTCAAAGGACCCAGCTGTGTGTCTATGTAACATTTCCCCTCTATTTATATAAATCCTTTAAATTCAGAGCTATTGCCGCCTTTTCCCGATGAGAGTTTTTTAATAACAATTAATTCTATCCTGCGTAACCACCCAACTGTGTGGTGAAACCATGATCCAACGTTATAGCCATTCAAATTCTATATCCCATGACAACCAGATCTCATCCTTATATCGCACAGGAATTTCTTCTTATTCTTCCTCTTTTCCTCTTGGCTAGTCTCATTTTCTTCCTGGTGCATTTGGAGTTCCCCTTCCCAAGGAAAGTGGTTCCCCTGTGCCGAAACCTTTTTGCTCGACCTTGGAGTCCCCAACATTCCTACCCTGCAAGTCATGCATCCCCCATTCTTGGTGCATGGAGATGAACTTCGATCCTTGATCAATCAAGTAGGGATTCTTCCTTCGTCTCTCCTTACTACGTAACATGCAGGGTAGGTATGCTACTATTTCTATGGGAATGGATGAAACCAAACATTAATAAAGATAATAAAAAGGCTGTTAAAGAATGATGGGGTGCGTTTGACAATTCTTCTATACTCTATTATAATTTCTATATGTTGTGAACTGTATGGGCTTATGATTATTGAAAATCATGTCCGTTGGTGGTCTTTCCTTGCGCACTAATGAACCCTTATCTTCAGTGATGATTAAATGACTTTAACATGGAAATTGGTTAATTACATAAACTCATTTGGTTAAATGGATACCCAGTGAACATCAATCCTTGTGTGGCCACCCCAGATAACCAACAGAAAGAAGAACCTAATGATTGATGTGCTTAAACCTGGAAGTTCCCTACTCTGTTTTGATAGTAGGTGTGTTGTTCTGTTAATGCTTATGGGGTGATGTGGATGGGGATGGGATCCTCTGTTGTGGCATGGTTACTGGTTATGAATCTGAATCTATATGGGGCTGTATCTCAAGGCTTGGTTTGGTTCTAGTACTTTGAGGGATCTCACTGATCCCTTTTTTGTTGTGACTTCGCAAGAGAACCGGGTGTGAATGCTTAAATTACTGTTTGGGTGTTTCTCTATCTCTAGCTTGTGGTTGTGCCTGTTATATTTTCCAGTAGTGTAGAATTTACTTGAATGGTATCGCTTGAAAATGAAAACATTAATGGTTTAAATGGGGAATCGGTTTTGGCAATGAGTTGTGACTTGTACGTGAGTGTCGTGCCTTTCTTTTATGAATGAATAGTAACAAGGGTGTTTGTGCTTAGGTTGTCTTTGGAGACCCTAGGTTGGGATGAGTGCTTGTTACCTATAAATATAATTGCAGTTCTTATGTTTCTTATTCACGCCCCACCCAAGTTGAGAACTTAGTACCGAACACCCCCAATCCCTGGGGGAGGGTGTTTTCCCCAAATTCCTATGAGTGGCTAGTTATTAGCTCCTTTTCTGCTCCCTTTCCTAAATATCCCAAGACTCTTAGGGTAGACTGTGATGGCCTAAGGTCCATTATAGACAATGATTCTTTGGGCATGATAGTTGTAGTGGTTGGCCCAGGTGTGTGCGGGCAGGTTGTTTCCCAAGAGTCTTCAGGATGAGGCCCAGGTGTCTTTGGGCATGACAGTAGTTGTTCTGGACCAGGTGTTTGTGGGTGTGGTTTCATGTGGTGGTTGTGGCCTAGCTGTTTATAGGTAGGATGCATGGTTGTGGCCCAGGTGTGTGCGGGTGGGGTGTGGCAGTGGGACTGCGATGAGAATGGCGGGATTGGTTCGATGCGTACGATGTTTTCAATAACCAGCGGGAAAGTGGCATAGGGTACCCAACAATCGAGGTGCTATTGCTATACATTACTTGACTTACGTTATTTGGGGAGTGTGCCATGGTGAGGATTGGGTGGATAGTTTTCCTTTCTAGGTGCTTGGTTATCTCTTTTCTCACAGGGCATTATAATGCCTCCCCACTTGTGCATGAGAGTCTTTAGTTTTTCCCTTCTGAGTATACTTGTATACTCACCCTATATATATTAAACCACTTTCATGTTTCTAGGAGGACTTCAGGGATCGTGTAGGGCCATACTAGCTCAGATGTTGGGACAATTGCAGTTGCTGTTTTTCTTTTCTTTGGTACTTTACCTTTGTGGTCTCCTTGTACTTTGTGGTATTTACTTTTGTAACATGCATATGGGAATGATTTTCTTTGGATTTACTCTTACCCCCCAGTTTTGGTGTTGTTGGGATTTACTATCTTATCTCCCAATCCTAATAAAAAAAGGGCAATTCCTTCCATCTTGTGTGTGATTCTATAACATTGTCTCTAGTCGCCACTCCAAGGCCCATTGAAGGCGGGTCTCGGGGGTCATTATATCTCCTTCAAATTGAAGAAGGAAGGGTCTGACAATCTTCTATCCCTTCCCTCATCTTGGTGAAGGCGGGTCATGACATGAGGGCATAGTTTCCCCATTATCTCACCCAAGGCCCTCGCTACTTGTCGGAAGCCTCTGGCATTTGGGAAAATGTGGTTGAGGCCATGTGACCAGCCGGGTGCAGGGAACCTCTCGGCGACACCTGAAACTGAGATGTTACATAAATAAAATTAGGTTCAAAATATAAAATGTGTCACAAAGAGATAATTTTTAGATGGAAAACCCTTACCTCCTATCATGAGTTCAATGAAAATAATTTATCCTCTTAAATCATAAGCATATCAATATTAATCACATAATACATAACATTAATAATATAAGTTTCATCCATACATTTCATAAATATTTATTAACTAAATTATTTATTCATATTTTCCATATTAGTGTTTATTGTTTTGATTGTTCGTACTAGTTTCGTAATTAGAGTGTTCATATTCATTATTCTTCAAATGAAAATTATTAATAAGGAACTAAATTTACTATTATAGATGATTTATAATAATTTTTGATGTTTCAAATTCATTTCATGAGTGTTTTATACCTTATCCTTGAAGTTGAAGTCGATAATAAGCTTGTTTTGGTGTTTTTCATGAAAATATGGTGTTTCATTAATTTTTGAATTATATATAGATATAATATCCAAATAAAAACTGAATATTATTTAAAAATTTATATGATATTATAAATTTAAATAATTTTTCATTTTCATCCATGATATAAATTCAGAGTATTGTTTATTTGGGTGGTTAAACCGACCTAAACATGAAAATACCCTGATTTAATGAATTATTATGAGGTGCTTTTGTTGTAATATAATTACATTGTAATAATAATTGTTTAATTTGGTTTTTGTTAGTGTTATATATTATAATTTTGAAAAATTAGTTGAATATGTAATGGATATGAAAATATTACCCAATTTTAATAAAATACAATCTTCTTAGCACACTTTTAAACAATTAAATTAATAATGATTATTTATTGATCATATAATTAAATGGTTCTAAAATTTTATATAATAAAAACTTAATGATATTATAAAGATAATATTTACCCTTTAACACCGTCCTTATATCCAAAACATTAATGTGGGGAAGGAAAAAAATAAATATGTTACACCATGGAGGTGGTAGTCCACAAAACGCAGAGACAACAATTTTGTTTTTCTTAATGGACAGGGTATATAAATTAATAATAATAATAAAATTAATATAGTAAAATTAAATTATATAAATTATAATAATATCATTATAATATCATGTGTAGAATGAATTTGAATTAAGATAATTAATTATAAAATTAAGTAATTGATAATACACATTGCCCAACTTACACATTTCTCCATCTTCTTATCTCCTTAGCTTCCAATCTTTTTTATATTCCAATTATGAAATTATAGAATTTGAGAAATTTTCTTTTTAAATACTTACCAAGGTTAACAAATGATTATTCTATTGTGAGAGTAAATTTACTTTTACATAGCTTTGAAATTTTCATAGTTATTATCATGAATCCATGCATGTTCTAGATTCCACCTTTTATTCTTATTTTTATATTTCCATTATTTACTCATAATTGTTTTTATGAAATTATTATTCATACCACTAATTCTAATTTTAGAATGGCCTTATTGAGCAAGATTATTCATGATAATCCTTAGTATATGGTGCTTATTCTTCTGGAATTTTTTAATGTTCTTAAAACACATGTCTTCTCAACTTTATTCTTAGAACCAATTTAATGTTAAATACTAAAGTAAATCATGAGTTTGTACTTTATGAGTATTTTTTTATTATCAGTATTCTTTAAAATCATCTTTGGATTTCTCATCATTTGGTACCACGTGTTGGATTTTAGAATGATATATTTCTATAACTAATTTGAATAAATATTCATATGAAATCAATAATTATCCAAAACTCATTATTATCACTCAACATGCTTCCTCAATACTTTTTTTTCATATACACATTAGTTTCCATCTGTATATCATCTTTTAGTAACGTGTCATTAAGATTTATTTTGGAACACTTACTTTAAGGTCATTATTAAATTCTAAAATATTTCTCTTCGGGATATTGTGCCTCTATAATATTCCTCTAGATAAACGTATTCTTAAATTTATTATTTAAATTCTGTATGTTTATCATCCAGAATTATCTCTCAAAATGTCCAAATTATATCCTTCAATATCATCTATGTGTATTTAAAATTTGAACATAAATTTTTATTCCTTTTAAACAAAAATATGTATTATCACAAACTTCAGTAAAAACATATAATAATTAAATCTCTTATCAACCATAAAAACATGTCATTGATTAAAACTAAGTCTATCTCAATAGCTATCACATATTATAAACTGCTTCCTTATATATCAAGTCTTGAAGCAAAAAGTTATTATCTTTGTCAATCTTCATTACCATCCTAATAATAGATCTCTAGTACATGAATATATATATACACACACACACAGACACACAATGGAATATAGTATAATAACTCTAAGATATATCTCAAACTACTTCTCAATGGGTTCTTCAATCATCCCATTCTAGTGAAATAGAATATCATTCACATGGATTTTCTATATTCTTACCCATACTCTATCTATTCCAACTAAAATCTATTAGGATATAAAATCCCCACTTTGTGATTTTTTCCAACACCCATTTCAATATTCATTTAAACTTAAATAAAATATTCATATCTTTATACCCTTAATAAAAATAAATAAAAAGGTTAAAGTTTATGGGATAATCATACACTCACTATCTCTCCTTTTATCTTCCCATTATCTTCCTTCTGATTGAAAACAAAACTAGATCAACTTTCAATAAGGGTGGAATCAATTTTATTAAGGAATTGAGCCATATAATAGTCAACTATAAGACTATATAAACAATTCATTGTGTAGAAAACAAGAGAGATTAATCTTGACATCTATTTTTTCCATAACAATTATATCATTTGATAAAAACTAAAAAATTTTATTCTTGGGGATATTGAAGTTTTTCTTCTTCAAATAAGTGATTTCCCTCATCTCTTTAAGAACTCAACATATAGAAATTATGGGGTTTTGAAACATGTTGGCCTTGATTTATTAGCATATATAATCTCAATGCTCGTAATCTCAACTCTTCCACCTTCAAATCACTTTTCTCTCTTATCATTAAATAATCAATCTACCCCCTTAATAATAGATTTAATCATTTCTGTAAAAGGATAATAAAATGTTATTAACATACCTCTTTAATGATATATTCTTGAACTTTCTAAAATTTCATATTAACAAGATATTGTAATACTAGGAATCTGTTCAACTCAAATCCCCCTCAAGCGATAAAATTTATTTTTTCTAAAATACACATATACAACTTTCAAAAATACATCTTCTTCCATTATCTATAATAATAAAATATTGTTACTTTCCTAAAATGGATCTATACTTTTATTATTCAAAATGATAACCTCTTAACATCTATCCATTTATTTCATCATGGGTGATATTCCTTAAAAATAAACTCCATGAAAATCTTTATGATATCAAATGAAGTTTTGTAAGGTGGAAATACAAGAAAATTAAATGAAATCCATGATGGATATATCATCCAGCTATGTTGATAGTTTTTTCTTCTCTATAGGTTCACCCCTAAAATTGAATTACCTTCAATTATATAACAATTAAAATTAGTATAACATATATGGGAATAATGTGGTTTATCATTTTCTTCTTAGATAAAGAAGTGAGGTTGAAAAATATTTCTCAGCCTAGAAAATGATTATAATTTAGCTCAAAATTTATGATAAATATTTATGATTTCTCTTACTTTTATTTTAAAAACATAAATGAGGTTCCCAGGTTTATCTAGATCACTAAAAGATGGAAGAGGTTAATCAGTAATCCTTTTTCATTTTAGATTTATTTCTTTTAAACCAATATCTGTGACTGTTTAAGATCTCAATCCACTCCTCTTTTGTCTCTTCGAATTACTCGAGTATTACAATAATTAAAGGCACAATAAAATGTCATTTTTAAAATGGTTGGAATCAATATGAGAGATCACTCTTTTCTAGGTTTAGGTTTAGTTATTAGAGTAGATTTTAAACTCTAAATCACTATGAGTATAAGTAAAATCTATCTCTCAAAAATCATGACATAAAATCTTCAAAAATTTTAAGCTAACAATTGAATACAATTTTTACCTCCAAATGATTTATTTATATTGGATCATTCCATTAGAATATGTATCGTTAAAATATTCTATAAATCTCTATATAGTGTCTTTATACTACCACATGATAGTTTTAAAGGTCCTCTATAGCCTCCCTTGAACTAGTATTTGAATGCTTATATCTCTCTGGGAAGTGTTTGTATTATCCATGTTCTCCTTTAATTCATCACATCTATATGTTCAATAGGTTTAATTTTCCTTCCTCATGCTCTCTCCTAATAATATAATAGTTTTATAGGGTTGGATTATTTTCCCACTTCTCACCACTTCTCTGTCTCTTTATATGATACAGTTGTATAGTATACCTTATTATATTTCTTCTTATCTATTTAAAAAGTATAATGTTATATCCTTTATAATTACGTATCATGTATTATCATTATCTTTATTCTTCTCCATGATTTTATATTCATGTTATTTATTGAATACTATTTCTATAATATTACTATATTTGAAATATAGAAACTTCTTGAATAATAGTTGAAGGTGATTTTATCATTCAAATCGGTAGATATTTATTGTTTAAAGCATATAGAAATTCAAATTCAATTATTATTTTAAATATACATGATATTTGAGGTCACCTTCATGCGATATTTTAATTATTGTATCTTCTTTTTCTCTAAAAAATCTATGACATTTAATTTTTTCCCTTTCTGTATGAAACATGCAGTAACATGGCATCAACCATGGAATATATGAGCTTAAATTTTTTAAGAGGTAGATTTATAACATTAAACAATCACATCCATGACATGGTGTTTATAATATTCTGTTTTTCAACCATGATCTTTAATATACTTAATGAAATGGATAACATTATGTTTTATCACCTTAAGACATCAATGATTCTCATTTATTTATATTTTTTTTCACTGAACCCTCCAACCACAACTTTCTAAACCCACACATCGGGATTCCCTATTTCTCATAGGGAAATTTGATATATAAAAAATTAGACTCTATGGTGGGGTGAAATACCTCTGACCATTTTTCAACCACCTTTCCCATAGTTCCCTACTCTATGGAATTGATGACTACATTTTATATTATACCCCCCATGATTATTTACATTGACCAGTGTCCACTTGTTAAATCCCATATCAAACTTTGCCTTGGGAAAGTTCTCGTTTATTACCTAGAGTATAGAAAAAGACACTTTCTTACTTCGGTGATACCACCTTTTTCTTTGATCATTTATCCTCTTACTCTTCTTGGTACTACCACACGTTAGGATCCCATGCTACTCATGCCATACACTGCTCTACACTGACCCTGTTTTCTTTATCTACCACCTAGGATGGTTATAGTTGAGAATGTATATTGCCTCATGCTAGTAGTTTCTAGTTCCTATGGATTTATTATGGCTAGAATATTGTTTTATAATTTTATATCAGTTTTTCTACCTCAAATTTTTTAAGAAACAATAAACTCACTTAGAAATTGTTGAAGTTAGCTCATTTAACTTTACTAACACTTGAAATTGAATCATTAAAAAATAATAAAATAATCATAATATTTTAGGGTTTCTATCCTAGAAACTATCTGGCCAGATGTTCCAAGTAGAATCTTCATCACCATATTCCTTTTCCATCAATAATGGTAGTAACTCATCTTTAACATACATTTAATTTCCACCAAAAAAAACTTATTTTTAATAAATACAATCTCAAATACATTTATCTATATGGATACTTTAATCTCCCCATTTGGATTCCTTGTGAATAATCCTATAAATTTCAAAATAAAAGTTGTTATTCACCACCTTATTGATAATATACAAAAAGGACTAAAATAATTATAAGGTCTCCTTATATTATCTCTAAGTACTTCCTTTTTGTTCTTAAAGGCAAAATTTCTTCTATCCCATTTTCTTATATTTACATCTTGGATAATTTTAGGTATGGATGAAACCATAAAATTCTTAACAATGAGCCTTTAGTTAGTTAACTCTAAGTCCATATGGTAAGATCTAGTTTAGAAAATAAGATAGATTTAAGTATGACATCAAGGTTATCCATTAAAATGTTAAACATGTGATACCATATCAAATTTCGTATTTTTTGGGTTGTACAACTATATTTAACAATAAATAGGATCCCACACTTCTTTTCAATATATTCATTAGAATATTTCAAGTGTAAGACATATTACTCTCCTTTCTATTAGCTTACTCATCAAAAAACCACCCCTTTGAAAAGAGATTTAACATTACCAAAGCAAGGATAGAAAGTGTGATCAGAAAACCACACCTAATATTTTCTTTAGGGGTTATACAAATTATATATTCACTAAAACATAACATATTTTTGATATCATCTTCTCCATAGTTTCTCCCCCAAGTGATTCACTCACCTCTTCAACTTGGTTGATTTTATTATATAATACACCACAATGGACTCTTATTTATTATTTTACAATGATTACATCACTCATAAATCTCCCCCTTAATACATTTTCTTTAATTTCCTACATATTAATAAAAATAAACAAATAGATAAGGGAATGAATAGGGGTTATTTGTTATTACTTCAATAGAAGTAGTTGGACTGAGAATAGGATCTCAACATAGAACATATCCCTAATTTATTTCCAGATTTAAGAGAACTCTTCATTATTTCTATAATTTTTTGGTTACAATTATGAAAATAATTAGGCAACATGGACCTAATTTTTTCTTCATATTTCTTATTGTGTAGAATAAATTTTTTCACCTTTTATAATAAATCATTTTAGCCAAAGGTTCTTTTAGTATATTTTCTATCTTATTTATCATTTCTTTCTTGAGATGGAAGAATGGTCATACAATTATTTTCATTATGAATATATTATTTGAACCTTCCACATAGGTCTTAAAGAACTCTTGGTTCCTCATTTTTAGACTACCTCTGATAAAGTTTGAGTTCCTCTTCATGTAAAACAACCTTTTTCCATTTAAGTATTTCACTTTCTATATTTTATCTATTTTTCTACCAACTTCCAACCACCAGACCAAATAGTTAGACACTCATTTTTAATATATTAAGTTTTATTGGAGTTTTTACATTTTTTATTTATAGCCTTGGTGATACCATTATTAGGTAATTTCTCTGCCTTTTCTTTTAGTATGTTTTTAATCAATGAAATATTATTTATTTCCCTTTTGAGTTGATTCCCTATTTGAATTCATCTTACATACTTTAACATAGATCTCCATGGATTTTTATGTAGATATCCATGGTGTGGCCCTTTATTATATAATAGAAGCATATAAATTTTGATTTGATATCATTTTCATCTTTAACTTTTGATTTCTTGGTAGTTCCTTGGTTAAATTTCTTTTTTTTATTGAAAAATTTTCTTCACTTTATTACCTTCCAAGGAGGACCCATATTTTTTTCTAACCTACTTCTATATCTATTGTGTATTTTTTTCAAATCAACATAGGATTTGTGATTGGTTTATATACGCTAACACTCATTATAATTTTTTCCACCCATGTTGTAGAAATCAAAGAAATTTTCCAAGACATCAAATTTATTATGGGTTAACAATATTTTATTTTCTCTGATGTTTGATACTTCTTAGTAGGTACCTTTATTCCATAATCTCTACTAACCCTTAATACATACCTTTTATATTATATATAGATTAAAATATTGTCCCAATAATTGATTTCTCTATGCAGGAACCTCCAACAGAACCAACAACAACCAATGAACCTGCTTCTTTTGATTGTAGATTTAGTTTTTCCAAATTGTATACATTACTATTTTGGGTAGATTCTTTATACTTTTTGGATCTTCTTAAGGGGATAATTTTATTTGATATTAAAAAATTTACCATTGATGTTTTGGTGGACCTTTTGAAATTTTTATCCGTCTAGATTGTGATTTAAAACATACTCTAGCAAAAAAATCTACATTAGTAAAAAACATTATCTATATATTGGGTTACCTTTTTCTAAGAGCTTGTTATATTATGACCATAAGCTGATTTTTAGCTCTTATTACCACCGATATGATTCTTATTAGAGTCATGATATTTATTCAATTTTTGTGTGGAAATATTCTTCTTTTTATGTACTTGGGAATTTCTTGCTTGTACTAATTCTGGATCCTTTAATTTTACACCAATTACAAGACAGTTAATGTTGGGGGAGTTATTCTCATCCACATACAATGTAAAACATTATTCCCAATCCTTTTTAACTTCGTAATGTTTTCTTTATATATTTTTATTTATTCTTTTAAAGAGTTATTGAGATATTTTATTATGTTTTTCTTTTTTTCTTTAACCTCCATATGAGAATCATTATCATTAATGGAGGTTTTGTATATGTTTTCCAATGCATGGATAATTTCTCCAAATATTTTATTAATAAAATTTTTCTCACAACTAATTCTTTATAATTATTCTCCAATAATGAAAATTTGTTCACTATAAAGTTATAAATATTCCACTTTTTCTTCAACAAGTTATGAGAGTGTTTTAAATCTTTAGAACATCATGGATAAAGTAATCTCCATTTATTGAGCCTTATTTTCTAGTTATACCTTTTCATCAAGTTGTACCTTGATAAATCCAATATATAAGTGACTAATTAAACATTAACTTTTTTAAAATGCCCTTTGATTTGAGTTTATAAGTATTCAAATTTATAGATAAATTAACCAACTTCATAATATATATAGTTTGAGTTAGTTTCTTTGGAAGGATCACTTATCAAAGATTTGATAGAAAAACATATCACTTTGACCCGATTTGAATAGTGTTTGATCTTATTCCTATTTTAAGAGCTTCATTAACTTATTTCATGATATTTTATTCCTATCCTTAAATGTTTTGTCCAGAAACATTATTTCTTCTTTGATATGGGTACAAAATTACTTATCTATATGAGAAACATATGAATTTAAATCAAACCTATTCTTACTGTAATTAAAATAAAAAGAAATAAGTTAAAATATTATATCTAATTAGTGGAATGCTTGATTATCTCTAATAACACTGTAAGTGACTAGGTTCAACTAGATCATAGAGAGGGGGATTCTTGAATTAATGATCCTTTTTATTTTTACAGTTTCTTTCATTCAATCCAACCTCTATGACCAGTTAATATCTTAATAAACTCTTATTATGAATCTAAACATTACCCAAGTATTGTATAAAATAAAGGCACAAGTCATAATCATTTTTACATGGTTCAACCACAATGCTAGAGCCTACTTCTTTCTAGGTTTATTTCAAGTTCTTAAACGTATATTTTAAACTATAAATCACTATGAGTATATGTAAAAGTTATATCCTAAAAACATTGATAGAAAATAAACCAAAATACATACTTTACAAGTGAATAAAATATCCTATTAAATCTATTTCTTGAAAATATGATAGCTATATTCCAATGAGATCTTTATAATACCTCTTGATAGTTCTTTAAAGGTCCCCCATAACATTCCTTGAATATATCTTTAAAAACTATTATCTCTTAGCATGGTGTGCATATCATACTTATTCTCTTTAAATTATTTACATTATTATGTTCAAAAATATCACTTAGACTTTCTCATTATCTCTCCCAATGATATGATAATATCATAGGGTAGGAATATGATCATACTTCTCACTAATTATTAGTCTCTTTGTATTATTTAATTGTATCATAGGACATGTTCTATTTCTATTCTTCTCCTTCAACACCAAAAAGTTATATAATTTAGAATCTAGTATCATGTTCTCTCATTATTATTATTATTCTCATTGATTTTATATTTACATTATTCTGTGAATAATGTTTGAAGAATATTTCTATATTCGAAATATGTAAAATCATTTAATAGTGGTGGAAGGTGATTTTTTCATTCGAACAAGTAGAAAATTTTAGTTTAAATATCATTAAAATTCTTAATCAGTGATTCATTTAAATTTATATAAGAATTAGGATAATATACATGTGATATTTTAATTATCAATGATTTTTTATCTCCACAAAATCCTCAACATTCAATTTTTCCATGTCTTCATCAAACATGAAACAACACAACATCAACCACTATATGGATGTGACTCATCATTTTTCATAGGTAAAAATATCACATGAAATGATTACTTCTACAATTTAGTTTTTATAGTCTACCATTTTATAACTATGGTATTCTCCATTATTAGTGAAATGGTTAGCATTCCATTTGAGCATCTACAAGTATTCCATGATTATCATTACATTAACAATTTTTCATTGATTCCTTTTAACATGGGTTCCACAACACCCAATTTGGGATTTTCCATTTTTAATAGATAAATATCTAGTGTAAAATTCCATGTTCTATGATGTGGTACAAATTCATTGGCCATTTTTCAAGAACCATGGTCCTTGTTCTCTACTACATGGAATGGTCAACTATATTTTACTTAAATGTCTTCAATAATAATTAAGAGAGTCACACATAGGAATTTTCTTTGAAAAAGTTATTTTTTATTACCCTGAGAATGAAACAAGACATTATTAAAATCCCATGGTACCACCCTATACCATGGAAACTGGTCTTCCCACTCTACATGGTTTTATATCAATCTAGGTGATCATGTTAATCAAGACATACACCACTATGAGTTGGCCCTAAACTCCGTCTCTACCACCTAGGTTTTCTATGGTTGATCCTGGTCACTACCTCCTGATGAAAGATCCCATCTCTCAAGGTTTTCTTATGGATTATATATTTTTTAATCATTTTATTTTAACTCTTTAATCTCCCCCATTTCTAACTACTAAAAACTCAAGTGAAATTTTTGGTTAGTGTTTCCACCATTCATTAACACTTGAAATTGAATTATTAAAAACCATCTCAAAAATCCTCAAATTTGGGGAATCCTCTCCTAATCCAGCTATATTTTCTAAGAATTAGCTTCATCGCCATGTTTCTTTTCCATCAATAATTGAAATAACTGAAATCTAACATACTTTAACTTTCTCTTATCAACCTTATTGAAAAAAATACAATATCATATCCATCTATCCATATGTGAACATTAATAACTTTACTTTGATAGCATGGTTATCTTACATTCATCAACTTTATTCTTATGTAAATTAGTTATTTTCACATCATTGAGAAAGGAAAATTCATTATTTTGTGTTTTCTATATATTCATTATTAATTTCAGCTATAATAGATAAAAAATCAATCATTAATTTGAAACTTAATCTGCCTTATTTTATTTTACATAAAATTTATCATAATTTGTTTATTCACCCTTCTTTGGAAACCTCTTATGAAATTTTAAATATTCTTCATAGATGTATTTCACCAAATTAATCCTTTTATTTTGTTTCTTATATTGATATAATTTTTTTGTTTTAAATTTATTCCTTTAACATTAATGTTTATGTATTTCATTAAACCATCCATGTTGTTTCCTTTCCTTCCATAATTGAAACATATTTTCTCTGTTGTATCATCTTTCACAACATTCTTCACGGGTGTGTTTTGTTCAAATTTCACTTTTTTTATATACCTTAAGGTGAAATAATCATATTTATTCCTTTAATTTATCAATTTTTGCTCTTCTTATTTTAATATTATATGAATCATGATTTTTAGGTATAAACCATAACTCATAATCATTATTAACACTTTTATTACAACTTCCATAGAAGTTCCCAATATATTCAAATCAATTTTAAGTAAACCAATTTACCTTCTTTTGTGTAAATTAATTAAACTCTGTAGGATTTATATTAACTTTATATTTTCTCCCCATTAATATAGGAATTATTTATCATTCAATGAAATGTTATAAAAATAGTCAATTTCTTTATATTTGACCATCTCACAACACCAATAATAGATGATAAATATGTTATTCTTCCTTTGTGAAATAATCTATCCAGTATGAGTGCCATGATATTTTTATATAAATTCACTTTCATTTTAAGTTACATTTGGGAAAATAAAATTCATTCTATTTATTATATCCAAATTTGATGAATTTTTTTTGTTTTTACATAAATTTTCTCAAATGATATACTTTTAGAATTTAAATTATAATATTCAATTTTCATGATAGAATTATTAGTGTTCATAAAATTTTCAACTATAAGGATTACCTTTTTCTATGATATTATAGTAGATTCATAGTTATATTATTTTAATATATTCTTTACAATAGTGGGGGTACTTTTTGAAGAAATAATTTTATTAAAAATATTATTGGAACCAAATCTTCTTTTAACAGAATAAGAAGACTCAACTTGTGTCACTTCCAGATTTCTCATTTTTACCTCCAACTCAAAACCCCTTATTTTGAGGTTATTTTTCTCAACCTCTATCAAACTAATTATTTCTTCATATTATTTCTCCATATTTTAAATCTTATCTTCATGAAACTTAATTTTTATACGGGTTTTTCAATCTCCTTTACTCTTTTATCCTGAATCACTATATGAGAATTGTTTATATCAATGATGGATTTATGAGTTTATTTAAGTGTATAAATCATTTTATTAAGGAACGTTCTTATGAAAACTTTCACATAAATTATTTTTTTACTATTATTTATCAACATAGTTTTTTATTTTTATAGAAATGAAGTTTTTTCTTTTGATTCAATATGTTTTATGAGAGTGTTTCACTTTTGACACTTTCCAGAAAGTTCTTTCTCCATGAAATGTACCTCCATATCTAGTTGTTATTTTTATTCTTATAGATCCATGAGGAAAAAAAGTATATTTTTGACATTATCAAAATGTTTAATTATCAAATTTTTGACAAATTTTAAGTAAAAGTAATCAATTGATTCAATTTAAATATACTCTTGTTATCTTGAAGTTGATTCTTCAAGAGGATAAAAATTAATTGATATGATAGAAATATTACCACTTGGATTACCTTAAAATAGTGGTGTATAATCTTTATCATTTTTCATAGGAGTTATATTACATAAATTATTAGTTTCTATCTTCTACCCATGATTCATTATTTTGGTAGAAACTTCCATTTTGACAAATAAAACTTATATATTCTTCAATCGAGGCATATCACTAACCTCTTGAAATCCAAACTTCATGTCTAATAGATAAAGAAACAAAGAGAAAAAAGTAGATCTAATTAGAGTCATAAATTTAAACTCAAATTATAATTAAATAGACATTAATATAGTGCATTCACATTGATATGGGGTGAATAAGTGTAAAAAAAATTTAATTTACTTATTTTATTTTACTTAATTTTATCCTCTACACATATTTAGATGACTGAATATTATACACATATTTGGGTGACTATGTCTTTTTTGTGTTCATGTAGAGTATGACACACAATTTTTATCACTGATGTATATAAGTGATTATAGTAGGTTCTAAGGTAACATCATTGAAAAAAAACTTACATCAGGTGAGAAGTTATCATCCTTAACCATAGGTAGTTAGATACTATCATCCTTAACACTTGGAAATTAATCAACCATGATCTAATTATATCGCTCAATATTTATCTCCTAACTATGATTATACTCGATCCCTCCAATTCCAATTCTCCTTGAATCCTCACTATTGAACAAGATCTTTAGTAAGCTCTAAAATGTATCTAAATTATAATTTAAGATTATATTATTCAATATTAGGTCTTTTATTAATAGTGAATGAACAAATACAACTGCATGTATCTCGGACTTGTACTCTCAATGTTTAGAATGGTCAAATCAATAATCCGAACATATCTCCAAGTCACATTCTTCATCAATTATTATTTTGATGAAAATATACATCCAAACATACACTTTATTTAAATTAGATCTGATTCAAAATTTTCTTTACATCCAATCATTTTGATATATAGAAGATACATGTTGTTAATCTCTCTTCCTTCCTTTACTCAGTGGATACACTAGAACATGTAAGTCATACTCACTACCTCTTTAAATTAAAATGCTCTTCTAGAAAAACCTTGTTGAACACTCTTCTTTGAATTAATGATCAGTTATAATGCATAGGTAAACTTCTATATATCTCCTTAGTATCTTATCATCATCATCACAATCAAACCTTTCTTGAATTAACTGTCCTCTTTTTATAATCAACATTGAGTATGAAAACACTATAAAATGTAGTAATATAGGATCCTAAAATTCCTCATGTTAAATTTTTAACATTTTTTATTATGTAGTATTCATTATTTATTTATTTTAAAAAAAATGGCTTGACCATGAATAATTATCATTTATTCCTAGTGAAATATTCTTCACCACTTCCCCAAATACCGTCTTATGACTTGTGATATTTTCTCCATGAATAATATTTCAACATCCTCAAATTTATTTCTCCAACTCAATAAATAATTATTTTATAAATTATTGTTTACCTTATAGAAATTTCATGTTATTATGAAAATGACTTTATATCATAAAACCTAATCTATCATAGATCTAGAGATTCTATAGTTATTCGTTCATTTCTCCAACACATCATCCAAACCCTAGTTAATGGAATCTTCATATTGATATATACCACGCATACGCAGAGACCCAAGGCCTTATAAAATTGTTTTCTCCTTAAATTAGAATTTCCTTGAGCTTCTTATATCCTAAACATTATATCTTCTTCATCTTCCACTTCAAACTTATAAACTTTATCATATATTATTTTGAAACAATTTCTTGGATTAAATAAAGATTAATATTTCACAAGGGTAATGTTACTCATACATATATTTGAAACTTTTATATTTATTATCATATAGATATGTGAATTTTTTATTACATCTATTCTTTTACATATAGAATTATGGTTTTCATTCATCAGTATGTCCACAAACTACTTATTTATTCTTCCTTTTCTAATTCCATATTGGCCTTCAAAAGAATAATGCTTCAAGTGTATCCTCAATATATATTTGTTCTTCTTCTAAAATTTATCAAATATATTTTAAATCATTACATATAATATTTTTATTAATATAGAATCTATTTAATATTACATAGAAAATAAATCATAGATTAGTCCTTTATAAGCCTTTATAGATTCTCATCCTTCATCAAACATAGCTTCTATCTTCTCATCAATTGGTTAGAATAGTCATATTTGGAAATAATATATTACCAAAAATAATTTTTTAAATTTTCAAATTACTTAAAAAATTATATCAAAAATAATATCATCACTCAACATGCATCCTTAGTACTTTTTTCTTCTGGATACACATCAGTTTTCATCAAAAACTCATATTCCATAAATGTGTTAGAATGAATTATTCTATAACTATTAGTATGGGATAATAATTACATTATAAAAGATTAATATTCCTTAGTGGCTTTGTAATTACATTCTATATACACAAATGTCTATATTTGTGATTTAACATCCTATACATCTTCAAGATTTATCATCCAATTTTCTAAACTAACTCCTTCAACATCATCTAAGTGTAATTAAACTTTCAACTTCATTTTTCATGTTTTATAAACATAATAATTTTTTTACGAACTTCAATAATAATATATAGTATAAAATTCTCCCATAAACCATCAATACTTATCAGTGATTCAAACTATGTATAGCTCAAAATTCCTTACATATTATAATCTGATTCTTTATGTCTCTTATATTTAAGCAGTATCCTTTTCAATTTTTAATATTCATTTCCATCATAGAAATATATCTTCAATACATGAATGAATCTATATAAATACACATAATTAAAGACACCATGGGAACTCAAAGATATTTTTTTCAAACTACTTCCTAATGGTTTCTTCAATCCTCCCATTTCTATGAAATAGATCATAATTCATTGGTCTATTAAATCTACTTCACCATTTATTTAGATCTTTCAACCCAACTCATAATATATTGACCCTAATCTTATTAACAAAAAATACAACACTATATACTACAATCTACTAGGTTCCCACCATATTATAATTGTTTGAGTTGATTGTTTATGATATATTATGTGATGATCTATTTGACAATAAATCATCACTAAAGGAATAATCTAATACCCTCAATGCTAGTCACCAATTTCTAGTGACTGAGGAGTGAAATTGATTCCATGTTTAATTTCTAATCAGTGACATAGTCATAACCAGGTGGGATGTTACATACCCTATAAAAGGTAATTTTATTTCATGATCAGTGTCTTTATGATTCTCATTACATTTCATTTTAAATATTATTTATTTCTTTTAAACACTAAAAATATTCATAATTATAATCATATCTAATGTTTTGGAATTCAAATGGATGGAAAGGAAAATAAATTCTCCAAAACATCCATATTTTAAACATGAATGTGAATAAATTCCACCCATGATTCAATTTTTTTTGTTTCCTCATTTCTATTAAATGGGTCAAGATAAAAATACATGAATTAGGTGGGGGGATTTATAATGAATTAATGTATATATACCTATAATTTTTTTAATACTCTATGAATATAAATTTTTTATATAAAATATATGTTAATTTAATAAAATATGTAAACAAATACCTAATATTTTAGGTTGGTATTGTTTGAATTAGGTGGATTTTGGTTTTCTTTGGGATACTATGTCAACTTTTCATACTTTTTATTATTTTTATAGATATAAAATAGGAATTTTTCTTATCTTACATGACAAAATCCATGGAATATATACTAATAAACCACTTAAAATCTAAAGGAGTTACCTCTACGGGTCTCCCTATCAATTTTGAATAGAAAAAATACTAAGATATACTAAATAATTATAAAGAAATATAAAAACAAGTTTTTAAAAATATTTCCTATTGTCTTAAATAATAATATCAATATGAAAATTTCCAAAAAACATTCAAATGATTTATTTATTTCTAGTTAGAGTAATAAATATTATATCTAAAACATTAATATTATTTATTTTTTGTCATTTTAATTACTATAAAATCAATTTAAATAAGGGAATCATAAACTAAATAAATAATGAAAAAATGGAAGTGTTTGTTTTCATCAGAGAGTGTTTAAATTGGGTTTTTGGGTTTTATGTTTGTATAGGGGTTGGTTGAGAATGTATTGAGGTTGTTGATGTCTGTAATTACCTAAAATTTTCAATATTTTTTTGATGTTTATAGAGTGAATGTGAGACTAAGATCTGAGATGACGCGTGATTCCGTATCCCGATGTGCCCAGAATGAATTTTTGAACTCTTTTTAAGGTATGTTCAGTAAACGTGTGGGTGGAGTTTTCTATCTTTTGAACTGGTGCTCGGATTAATAATCTGAGGTCACCATTGAATCCTCAACACTGAGATTTGATTAAGGAAAGATTCACCTCAGTCGCATTAGGTTGGGAGAAAAAAGTTAATTTTTGGTCTTTACAGATAAATAATAAAATAACTTAATAGGTTATTTTATTTATTTTTCTCTAGAAGATGAGCGGCAGTGGTGGGGACCAGCAACTTGTCAATCCAATAAATGGATTAACTCTACTTTATTCGTAATAGCAAAGTTGGGGAATTAAGTGGTTCATTAATTAAATGAACCTCATTAATTCCTTAGTTAATTACTCACTCCCCCCTTTATTTAAGTGAGGCTTGGGGTGAAGTTTTGACATGGCTTCACCAAGCAAGAAACCTCTGGCTAAGTGAAGTGACACCTTCCACCATCGAGGAATGGAAGCTAGGACTTCTTTGGAGGGATCTAACCAGGAGCGTCGAACACCGACAACTTCATCAAAGTGCGTATTTTCCTTCCACAATCACGACACCTTCAACGATTCTTGAGGTAGGGTTTTTTGTTTTTGATATTGTGATATTTATCCTTCCCCATTCTTGATTTATACGAAGAACACAGATTAATAGATCAAAAGGTTGATCTGCAGATTGTTTTTTAAACATGAGAGGTTGATGCAGGGTTACAAGTTTGGAGTTATATTTAATTCTATGATTTTTGATAACACCCCTTGTTAAAACACTAATGTAGAGGGCGCGAGCCAATCCGAACAAGGCCTGAAACCTCCTCCGATCTTGTTGTTCTTGTGTTTCATGTGTGTGACTAGGAAATGTGATGAAAAGGAAGATATAGGGGTCACACGGTGGCGGAGGTGACCCGAGATGCTTATAGGCATAGACGACACTAAGAACAGACCACCGAAGCACATCCAGTGGCCCGCGGAAAGAACTGCCAGCGTGCCATCCCGGCGGGGGCTGGAGGAGGCTAGAGGAAACATGCCAAAAACTGTGGGAAGGTAGGGCACAATCATGTGCCCCAGTGGCCAGAGGTGTCCGGCTCGAGCTGGCTGCATGGGAGAAGGGCGGAGTCCGCAGACGCCGCTGGCGGTAGCAGCCGTGACAGGAAGGGGAGGCGCGACCCAGTGCCACGTCGCGTCGGATGGAGACAAGTCAGCCACCTAGATGAATGTTGCAAATGGTGGGGTAGCACCCCACCATCCAGATGAAAGGGCCTCATGTATGCGGGGAAAACTGGAGACACAATCCGCCTTTAGGCAAACTAGGCCGAACGAATGACCCAGACACGCCCAACAGGTCATACCCGCGACTCTGCAGGCCAGCACGGCTATGTCAAGCCCCATCCAGCGGGCCGAGCCAACCGTGACTATGGCCCGCAAACGAGCTGGGCCAACCTTGATAGGCCAGACCCAGTGAAATGGGCCAACCCTTAATAGGCTGGACCCGGGCGGGGTCAGGTAGACCCCGAGACCCATTGCGTCGGGCTGGCCTGACTGAGTCGGACCGGGCCCAGACCCAACCGACCCCCGAATAATGAAACACTAGTAATTGACGAACCAGGTGTCTGTTTGACACATCATCAGTGGCATTGGGACCCCTTTTGGAAGCGGTCCATTTGGCATATTTCGGCGTGCCCAACTGATCTAGGCTAGACCGAGGTGTGGTCAGCGCCATTTCACAGAAAGGGGTGTAAATAACAGACCAAGCGTCCGATCGACGTGCTGTCTATGGCATAAGGACCCTTGTGAAAAGGTGGTCCTCTCTAGGTACTCTAAGTGAGTTTTGAAGGAGTTTTATGTGTGACATGGGTTTGATCATACTTGAATCCAACTAGGCACTTTTTACAAAATTTTCCATGTCTCACAGACCGGGCATCTGATCGATGCACCGTTTGTCACGTTGGGACCCCTATGATGAGGATGTCCCTTGGGTATGATTTTTGTGGGAGTTTTTATTGATTGAAATATGAACGATGTCTTGAGGAGCATAATATTTCAGATATCAGGTGTGCTACATGTAGGAATCCAGTGACTGGCTATGAAATAAAGAAGAAGAGAGGCTAATATAGGTCATCATCAAAAACTCCAGAGTGGGATGATCTAACTGTATGAATAATCTACCCTACCTTTGTACCAGTGACCAATATGGGTCAATACCAGATACCAATACGAGTCAGCACTAGTGAACCATACGGGTCTACACCAATGACCAATACAGGTCAGCACCAGCGACCATTATGGGTAAGCATCTAGCGACCAATACGGGTCGGCATACAGTGACCTTTACGGGTCTGTAGTAGAGTTACTACATATAGGATGATTTGGCTTTGTGACTAGTCATCCCTATCCGATTAACCTTGAAGTTATACCATTAGAGTGAGCTATCTCTTTTCCTTTGTGCTTCATGATTTTGATCATGTTTGTGATATTAAGTTTGTGTTATTTTCTTCTAATGTTTTCCTTTGTGGATTACTGAGAGACCTTAGGGAGTCTCAAGGTCCCCTACTGAGTTGTTATACTCACCCCTGCATGGGCTCCTCCTGCACATGTGTGTATTGTACAAACTACTGATGCTCTGAGGTAGACTTTGGAGGTTTAGGACTTTGTGGAGCTTGGTGCGATGAGAGAAGTTGAGATCCGCTTCTTCAAATTTAGACTTATAGCTAATACACTCTAGGTAGAGATACATGGCAGATACAAGAGCTGTTTTCTTTATTTTTAATTTCTAGAGCTTGTATTCTTGCCTAATGTTTTCAGTTTACAGTTGCACTTGTGGTTGAACTTTAATCTCATTATTATAGCTTACTTTTGTTGGTTTTTTAATTCAGTTTCCATTTTTGAATGTATATAGATCTATAAGGTAATGCCTTCCCTGTTCGGGAAAAAACTTCAGGTGCTAGACACCAACCCCTGGCTTATGGAAGGTGGTATTGGGGTAGTCACGCCCGGGCCCCATGGGATGGGTTGTGACAAAGTTGTATCAGAGGGAGGTCCGTTCTAACCGAAGAACTAAGAGTCCACTTTTAATGAGGTAATGGTGTAAAGTGTCTTGAGTTCAGTTTTCAGTATAGGGAGTCCAGTGTTAGTGCAGTGGCAAACACATCCATACACCAGGATGCTAAATTATGTTTTTTGACTTGGTACATGAAAACACTGGTTTCTAGTGTTTTTAAATGTTTTCATAATATTTCTTGAGTTAGCTCAATTTGTTTAACTTATTGACCATGGAACATCTGTTACTTATAGGATGCCTCCATGAAGAAATCCATCCAAGATTCCGATTAGAGATCATGACATTGGACCACCGAGTGATGCGGCGTCGATACAGGGACCACTCACCATGATGGAACCTTCAGGTGGTGTATTAGAAGCACCACCACCCATTGAGCAGCAGATGCTACTAGTGGATCAGGCACACCAGTTGAGCACATCTCATAATTTCTAGAGATAGAGGCCTCTAAGGTTTCTAGGTGAGATGGACCCCCAGGTAGTAGTGGACTATCTTGAGATGGTTTTGTGTGTATTTCACTTAGTAGAGACACCCACCGAGGAGATGATGATCTTGCCCACTAGCCTTCTTCAGGGATCAGCAAGACGATGGGGGAGATCGATGCTCCAGGTGAATGAGAAGAAAACCCTCAGCAGGCCGGACTTTGAGAGCCTTTTCAGGGTGGAGTTTTGGCCAGCAACACAATGCTCTGTGCGTATTTTGGAGCTGCTGCATCTATAGCAGAGCAGCCAGACTGTGGCTTAGTACTCAGTGAGATTTACCCACCTCTCCCGATACTCTACTAACATGTTATGTGACCCTTACTCAGAGACCAAACCTTTGAGCAGCGGATCCGATGAGAGATTAGAGTTGTGATAGTTTCTCTCAGCATCTTAACATTGGATAGGGTGTTAGAGTGATATTTTATAATGAAGTGGTTCCTTGCCAAGCAGGCACCGATAGTGAGATCCCCTATTAGACAACAGGTATCAGAGTCATCTACAGCTGATAGTAGGAAGACAATGCAGAACCCCAAGTAGTCTAGACCTTCCAGAGGGCGATACCAGGACACAGGGTCAGAGGTGTGAGGCTCTAGAGGTCGAGGGAGACACCAGCAAGGCATGATCTGTTTTTTCGGTGAGGGATAGGGTCACAAATCTCATGACTATCTGAATCCCCGTGCATACAATTGGTAGACGGTGGAGGGGCCACCGAGGCAGTGGTAGCGATAGAAGCATGAGCATTGTCCAGGCAACATACGAGGCAGGGGAGCAAGATGTGCAGTGGGAGGTTGTTGGGGTCACCAGGCACCACCATCACCACCCCCAGGCGGTTTACCACGAGCTCAGAGAGAAGGTGGACTGGGATAGGCCCAACTACAAGCTGTAGAGCCTCACGATCTTGATGTCCCTGAGATAATAGGAGGTAATATTTGTATCTTCTCTACTTTAGCATCAGCTCTTATCAACACATGTGATAGCTATTCTTTTCCTGACAAAGACTTAGTTCAGGAATCTGAGATTTAGACTGAGATTTTAGCTTGAAAATTGCATTTAGATACTCATACGAGAGGAGATTCAGTGGTCACACACTTGTGATGACAGTGTTATATTACTCTAGGAGGAGAGTGTTTCAGATGGGATCTTCTAGTAGCAGCATTGAAGCCCTAATACATTATTCTAGGCATGGACTAGCTATCAACAATTCACGTATAGATTTAATTCTTAAGATGTACAGTGCGATGTATGCATATAGATGAAGGTTAGTTTTCCTTTGTTGGTGAGAAGGAAAACAAAGTAGCATGAGATGGACTTGCACTCAGGAGGGCGTAACTGATTACATATCAGCTGGCTTTCATGACCTTCGACACAGTGGATGAGGCAAGTCAACCATTACCAATGGTGGTGGACAAGTATGAAGATGTGTTTACAGAAGATTTCCCAGGACTACCTCCTTGTAGATAGGAAGAATTTCACATTGACTTGTACCCAGGAACAACACTGATATCTGCACCATCATATCAGAAGTCCCCTGTAGAGCTCCAAGAGATGAGGGTATAGTTGAAAGAATTATAGAGGAAGGGATTTGTAAGGCCCTGTGTTTCTCCATGGGCATCTCAAGTGTTGTTTTCCAAGAAGGCAGACCAAAATTTGAGGCTATGCATGGACTTCAGTCACCTAAACTAGGTAACTGTGAAGAAAAAGTATCCTCGGCTAAGAATCAGTTATATCTTTGACCAGTTGAATAGAGCTCATTGGTTTTCAAAGATAGACCTCAGATCAGGATATCACCAGCTTAGGGTATGAGATGATGACATAACAATGATAGCATTCAGATGTCGGTATGGCTATAACGAGTTCTTGGTGATGCCTTTTGGCATAACCAGCGATCCAACAGTATTAATGGGGATCATGAATAGGATATTCTAACCATACCTCGATCGCTTCATGGTGGTCTTTATAAATGACATCTTGGTGTAATCAACGTTTGAGGAAGTTCATGTTGTACACTTGAGGATAATCCCAGACACACTCCGGTAGCACCAGTTATATGGGATGCTCTTGAAGTGTGAGTTCTGGATACGAAAGGTCTAATTATATGGACATGTCATCTTAGAGGCTGGAGTTGCAGTATATCTAGTGAAGATCGAGGTAGTGCTTTCTTGGGAGCCACCCAGTAGTGTTACTGAGGTTAATAGATTCCTTGGATTAACAGGCTACTATCAAAGGTTCATACCTGAGTTTTCCAGAGTAATAGCACCTATGACAGCCTTAATGAAGAAAGGGAAACCCTTCATATGGTAAGATACATTCTATAATAGATTTCAATAGTTGAGGTAGAGCTTGACCATCACTCACATACTAAGGTTGCTGGAAGAGGGTATTAACTATGTGATTTACTATGATGCATCAGGGACAGGACTCAGATGCATCCTGATGCAGGATGATGTAGTGATTTCTTATGGATAATGACAGCTGAGACCTCATAAGTAGAATTATTCGACTCATGACATGGAGTTGGTAGCACTAGCCTTCACATTGAATATGTGGTTACACTACTTGATTGGAGAGTGGTTCATTGTTTACTCATACAACAAGAGTCTCCGACATATATTCCCAAAGAAAGATCTAAATCTGAGACAATGATGTTGGCTAGAGTTCCTCCAGGACTATGACTTTGAGATAGTCTATACTCCATGGAAGGGTAACTTAGTGGAAGATGCACTTATCTGGAGATCAAGTTCACAGCTACTGAATGAGGCTTCAGGGTAGTTATTCCCGCTCCAGATAGCCTACGTGGATAGATATGAGACAATCTACCTTGAGTAGATGGTAGTAGCCCCTCCATTCCTTCAGAAATTTAGGGAGTCACAACTCATAGAAAACAACTATGAGACTATATATGCTGAGATATCCTCAGGCCATGCACCTGATGGATATTCTGAAGGTGGGGAGCACACAATCATTTTCAAAGGATGTGAAGTTATACCAGTGGTGCTATGAGAGGAGGTATTGAGGGTGTTCCATACACCCCCCTTAGCAGTACATCCTGGCATGATGAAGATGTATATGGACCTCCGATGTCAGTACTGGTGGCCAGGGAAGAAGAAATATGTGGAAGATTTTGTTTCTAGATGACTCACTTGCTAGCAAGTGAAGGCTAAGCACCAGGTACTAGCGCGCTTGACCCAACCCCTCGAGATACTAGAGTGGATGTGGGAAGGGATATCGATGGACTTTGTAATGAGGTTACCACGTACGTCCAGAGGGAACGATACCATCTGGGTGATCTTTGACCAACTCACCAAGTCGTCCCACATCCTTGTTAGAGATAAGCATTCGTTAGAGAGCTTGGGATGTCTCTATGTTCAAGAGATCATGTGACATCATGGGGTGAATTTGATGATAGTATCAGAACGTGATGCACAATTCACATCCATGTTGTGGAATGGATTGCAGGAGGCTTTCAAGACTCAACTTTGCTTGAGAATAGCTTTTCACCAGCAGATAGATGGTTAGACTGAGCACACCATCCAGACAATAGAGGACACGGTTCATGCATGTGTCCTAGATTTTGGTTGCAGTTGGGAGGACAACCTACCCTTGGTAGAGTTCGCATACAACAACAACTATCACTCCACCATTGGTATGACCCCTTTTGAGGCATTTTGCGGATGAACGTGCAGTTTACCCTTATGCTGGATGGATTTAGGAGATCCAGTACTCTTGGGCCCAAAGACGGTATGAGCTACCACTGAAAAGATGAAGGTCATCCAAGAGCGAATGAAGACTATACAGAGCCGACATAAGTCCTATGTTGATAGGCAATGGAGATCAATGGAGTTATAAGAGGGTGACCACGTATTCTTGTGAGTCTCCCCTCGATGTGTACTATGGAGATTTGGCCGATGCGACAATCTCTTACTGAGGTTTATCAGACCATTCCTAATACTTCGGAGGATTGTCCAGGTGGTGTACCGCTTGGCACTACCACTGCAGTTAGAGAGGGTGCACAACGTCTTCCACGTATCCAAGCTGAGGAGATACGTGTATAATCCATCTCACATCATTGACCATGGTGAGCTGGAGATTGACGACGAGACGACTTTTGTGGAGTACCCGATAGAGATAGAGGATCGACATGATCAGATCCTTCATGGGCGGTCGATACCTTTGGTGCGTGTTCTGTGGTAGCATGGAAATCTTTAGGAGAGAACATGGGAACGGGAGCCTCATATGTGTGCCCAATACCTCTCTTTGTTTCTGTAGCATTGTTTGGATTTTAGGGATGTAAATCCCCAAGGTGGGAAGAATTTAATTACCTGAAATTTTCAATAATTTTTCTTTTTCGTTTGTTAAAGTTAATATGAGACCAGGCTCTAAGAAAGTGCATGATTCCGAGGCCCGGTGTGCCCAGAATGAATTTCTAAACTTTTTTAAGGCCTGTTCAGTAAACGTGTGGGAAAAATTTTGTATCTTTTGAACCGATGCTCAGATTAAAAATCTGATGGCACCGTTGAATCCACACCACTGAGATTCACTTAGTAGAAGCTTCACTTCAACTGCAGAAAGTTGTGAGAAAAAGTTAAATTTTGGAATTTACAGAAAAAATTAAAATAACGCAACAAGTTATTTTATTTATTTTTCTCTAGTGGATGAGTGGATATGGTGGGGACCATTGACATGTCAAACCAATTAATGTATTGACTCTCATTTAGTTGTAACCGCAATATTGGGGGATTAAGAGGTTCATTCATTAAATGAACCTCATTAATTCCTTGATGCGTTACTCACTTTTCTGCCACTATTTAAGTGTGGCTTGGGGCAGAGTTTTGACACAGCTTCACCAAGAAAGAAACCTCTAGTTAAGTGACACAACACCTTCCACCGTCGAGTAATGGATGCTAGGACATCGTTGTAAGGATCGAACTAGGAGGGACAAAAGACAGCGGCTTCATCAAAGCGCGGATTCTCCTTCCACAACCATGACACCTTCAACAATTCTTGAGGCAGGGGTTTTTGTTTTTAATAATGTGATATTCATCCTTCCTCATTCTTGATTTATACAAAAACATGGATTAACCGATCAACAGGTTGATCTGAAGATTGTTCCTTAAACATGGGAGTTTGATGCGGGGTTACATGTTGGGAGTTATTTCTAAATTCTCTGATTGTTGATAACACCCCTTGTTAAAATGCTAAAGCAGATGGCGCAGACCAATCCGAACAAGGGCCAGACCCTCCACTGATCTTGTTGTTCTTGTGTTTCCCGTGTGCGTTTGGGAAATGTGATGGAAAGGAAGATATAGGGGTCACACAGTGGTGGAAGTGACATGAGAGGCTCATAGGCATAGACATCACCAAGAATGGACCACTGGAGCACATCCGGTGGCCTGCAGAAAGAACCACTGGGGCACCATGCTTGTGGTGGCTGACAGTGGCTGAAGGAATCCCACTGCAACTGGACACATGCAATGGGAAGGTGGTGCGCCGTCATGCACCGCGGTGTCCAGAGGCGGCTGGCCCTAGTCAGCTATGTGAGAGAAGTGTAGTGCCCTCAGGCACCACCAGTGGCAACAACCGCGACAGGAGGGGGCAACGTGGCCTCGATCCACGCTACGTCAGGTGGAGACCAGTCAGCCACCTGGCTGACCATTGTATGCGGTGGGGCAGCTCCCCAATGGCTGGTTGAAACAGACCCACATCCGTAGGGCCTAGTGAAGACACTATCTTCATTGAGGAGGACTGGGCTGGACGCAGGCTAACTGAACGAGCCATACCCACCTAGAAGGCCAGTGCGGGTGGTCCGATCCCCACCCGGCGGGCCGGGCCAACTATGGACCAAGTCCATGAACCAGCCGGTCCAACCCCGACGGGCTAAACCCAGTGAATCGGGTCAAACCTTAACGGTCCAGACTCAAGCAGGGTCAGGTATACCCCAAGACCCATTGCATCGGGCCGGCCTGACTAAGTCAGACCGAGCCCAGACCCAACCGGCCCCCGAATAAAGAAACACCTGTAACTGAAAAACTGACTGTCCATTTTACACACCATCAACGGCGTAGAGACCCATTTTGGGAAGCGGTCCCTTTGGCATATTTTGGTAGGCCATACCTAGCCAGGACGAACTGAGGTGCGATCACCTCCAGTCCACAGAAAGGGGTGTAACTAACAGACCAGGCATCTGATCAATGCACATTCTATGGAATAAGTTCCCTTGTGACACGAGGTTCCTTGGGAGGTACTCTAAGTTAGTTTTGACAGAGTTTGACATGTGACCTGGGTTGGATCATACTTGAATCCAACAGGGACCCTTTTACAAAAGTGCCCATCTCTCACAGACCGGTCATCCGATCAACGCACCATCTGTCATGTTGGGACCCCTATGATGGGGTGGTCCCTTGGGTATGATTTTTGTGAGACTTATAACTAGTTGAAATATGACTGATTCTTTGAGGAGCAGAATATTTCAGTGACCAGGCATGCTACGTGTGGGAATCCAGTGGATTGCTGTGATAAGAAGAATAATCGGGACTAATACGGGGCAACATCAGAAACTCCAGAGTGGGATGATCTAGCTGTACGACTAATAAAACCTACCTCTGTACTAGAGACCAATACGTGTCAACACCAGAGACCAATACGGGTGAGCACTAGCGACCAATACGGTCAGCACCAGTGACCAATACAGGTAAGAACCAACAACCAATACGGGTCAACATACAATGACCAATATGGGTCAACAATAGAGTTACTATAGAATAGGATGACCTGGATTTAAGATTAGTCATCCCTATCAAAGTAAACCTGATGTTATACCATTAGAGAAAGCTGTCTCTTTTGCTTTGTGCTTCATGATTTAGATCATGCTTGTGATATTACCATTGTGGTATTTCTTGTGATGTTTTCCTTTGTGGATTACTGAGAGACCTTCTGGGGTATTGGGGTCCCATACTGATTTGTTATAATCACCTATGCACGGGATCTACCTGCACATGTGTGTCTGGTGCAAACTACTGACGCTCCGATGAAGACTTTGGAGGTTTGGGACTTGGTGGAGCATGGTGCAACGAGAGCATTTGAGGTCCTCTTTTTCTAATTCATACTTACAACTACTACCCTCTAGGTTGAGCTTAAAGGTAGATGCGACAAATATTTACTTTCTTTTCAATTTCTAGGGATTATATTCCAACACACTTTTTTCATTTTACACTTGTACTTGTGGTTGTACTTTAATCTCGTGATTATACCTTACATTTGTTGGTTATTTACTTTAGTTTCCCTTTTTGAGTGTGTACATATCTCTAAGGCAATGACTTTACTATTTGGGAAAAGCCTTCAGGGGCTAGTCACCAACCCCTAGCATATGGAAGGTGGGCTTGGGTTCGTCACATTCGAGCCATGTGGGATGAGTCATGACAATTTTAGTGCATTTTTTTATTGAGGGAAAATAGTTGGATCACTAATAGGTTTATTTTTAGGCTAATTTGATTTTATAGGGCGATCCTTTAGTAAATTATTATACATTTTAACAATTAGACATGTTCTTTACATTTTTTATTTTTTATCCTTCCATTTCCTAATAATTTTCTATTTTATTCATTAAATGAAAATATATATAAGTTAAAAAATTTATTATCTTTAATGTTTTCTCATTATAGGAAAGACATTTATGCCTCATGGATTTAATGTATGCACTAATTTTTAGGGAAATATTGACTCATTTTTAGTTTTAGTGTCATATATTTTCATTTATATCATTATTTAGGCCTTAAACTAAAAATTGAAATATTTAATAAATTTAATTAATTATATACTATGTCAATATTTTTAATATTAAATCATCTATACTAATCCAAAGTAAAAAAAATATATTTTTATATTTCTTTATAATGGGTCCAAAATTTATTCAACAATAATAGAAAATGAATCTAATATTACGAGGTTTAATATAATATTAGAATGTGAATAAATTATAGGTAATCTATATTTAACAAATATATAGTAAATGAACAACAAATTGATAGGAAGAATTAGTTTGTAAATATGAAATGGTGTCATGAGAATATTTCATAGAAGTAAGGCAGCCATGAAATAAAATTTAAACATGTAATAATTTTAGATAATAATCTTGAATTTTAATATAAGGGGATAAATTAATCAATGAAACATTACCTATAATATTATAATATTAAATTATTCTCAGGTCCATGTTTCTATAAATGTTAAAAATTAAAATAAGGAATAATTATCATGGGATTGTATTACAATAAGAGAAATATGTTAGTTTTATATATTTAACTATATAAAATTACTTTATATAACCTTCTAAAGAGTTTTAAACTTGAAATAGTTACCTTATTGGAAACATGGTGTAATTTATCCATTCAAACTTGTAAACTTATAAGATATTTATTTTTATTGGTTTTAATCCAATGTTTTTTCATTATATTTTCATTCATTTTTTCATATTTTAATTATTAAATCAAATGAAATATTTTGGGGAAGTCATTAATGTAATGATTAGAAATTCAAATTTTTATTTTTAATATTCTATCAAGTATGTTATTTATGGATAAAATTAGTTGAAAAATTTCTAATGATGAAAACTTGTACTTATATATACAAGTCATGATATCATTTATATGAATACATAAATTAAGATATCACAATGATTAATTAATGAGTTTCATTAATGGGTATGAATTATGAAA